>CM046664.1:61624276-62824276 GCA_025594165.1 Tamias sibiricus | reverse complement strand
CATCCCCAGCCCTTTTTTGTACTTTACTAGAGACAGGGCCTCACTGAGTTGCTAAGTGCCTCGCCATTGCTGAGGCTGGCTTTGAACTCTCGATCCTCCTATCTCAGCCTCCCAAGTGCTGGGATTACAGGTGTGCGCCACTGCACCTGGCTCCACATACATTTTATAATCATCTATTTATATAGACTCTTGCTGGGATTTTGATTGGGATTGCATTGAATTTGTGGGCAATTAATAGTGTAAAAATGCTGTTTTCCAGCCTGTGAACTTGGTATCTCTCTCCATTTATGCTGTCTTTAATTTCTCTCAGCATTGATTTCTTGTTTTTAGTATATAGGCTTTGTTCATCTTTTGTTAAGATTCATTCTTAAGTATTTTATCTTATCTACTGATTCTGCTCTAAATAGAATTGTTTAAAATTTCATTTTCTAATTATTTGTTGCTGATATATGGAAACAGCTCATTTTATATATTAACTTTATGTACTGTGACCTTGCTTAAATTTACTCATTCTCCTAGTTATTGTAGATGTGATAGGATTTTTTCTACACAAATGATTGTATTATATCTCCCTGTCTTAATCTGAAATTAATTCACTGGTTATTTTGAATAGAGGCTGGGAGCAGACATCTTTACCTTGTATTTGATTTTCAGTAGGCTCATTCAGTTTTTCACTATTAAGGTTCACTTTTAAAAAATTTTATTCTAGGTTGCTGAGATTTTTTTTTTTTTAAAGCACTAAGCAGTGTTAAATTTGTAAAATGTTTCTTCAGCATCTATTGAAATGATTATATGATTTTTCCCCTTTATTTTTTTTCTTATTAGATGTTTTTATGGACACAATACCAGTGTCTCACACCATTGCACCACAACCCCAGCCTCCCCTTTATTCTTTTAACATAGTGAATTGTATTCATTGATTTTTTTTCTTTTTTTCTGGCGGGGGTAGGGAGGATGCTAAACTGACTTCACATTCTCATTTGGACTTAGTGTTTATTTTTTAATATTACTGATTTTGATTTGCTAATAATAAGGATTTTTCCAGCAGTACTTTTGGGATGAGGTCAGTCTTTTTTTTTTTTTTTTTAAATCCTTGATGTTCCTTGTTTGGTTTTCATAGCAGAATAATACTGGCTTAGTTAAATAAGTTGGGACATGTTTCTTATACTTTGAAAGAGTTAATTTAAAAAAAAAAAAGGCTTGCTTGCCTATGGAATTCAATCAAATGTTTATAATTCTGTATCAAGACTTTCAAATATTGTTAATACCTTTGAGTAGCAAGAGATTAATAATTTGTTTCCTTAAATTAGTTCTATAACAAGGCACTTTTTAGCACAAATAAATTTGAAAATACATTGAGTTTTATCTTGCTTTCTGATTTTGTTAAATGTGGAAGGGGCATTTATGAGAAATCTTTCCAACCGCATATCTGAAACATAGTAGGGAAATAATTTTATTGTTATGTTTCAGCTAAATGTTTCATGCTGCTCTTATAAATGTTTGATTGTTTTTCTTATTTCTCTTTGTTTTTGCTGATTTTAGGAACTTAAACAGAATTTAGAAAATCAAACAGAAAAGAAAATGGAAGGCCATAGTCCCCAACAGATCTCACAGTTTCTCAACACATGCTCAGAGCAAAATGGGCATATTCATGTGCTGCCCAATGCACAACCATTTCTGCAGTATGGTAATCCATATGCAACACAGGAAACAAGAGGTAATTATTTTTGGCTTGGGGTTAGCTGAATTTTTTTCCCTCTCATATTTTCATGAGATTAGAGAACTCCTGGCACAATCAACTTTAATGGAAACATTTGTATAATTGGCAGTTTTAATGTTTAACATTGTTAAGGACATCATCCAGAAATGATGCACATGCTTATTACGTAGAGTTCAATTTCTAAAATCACTTGGGTTAAAAGTGAAAACCTCTACTTTTTTGATGCACCAGTATGATTTATTACACCTGTTTGTTTATCAAATCTATACATAAAGATGCTAATTGTAGTAAATAGTTTCATCCTACCCTTCTAAAAAATGTATTTTTTTCTCTTCCAAAATTTTTGTCACAGATGGAGCAGATGGTGCTTTTTATCCAGATGAAATTCAAAGGCCACCTGTAAGAGTCCCCTCTTGGGAAGACAATGTTGTCTGTAGCCAGCCTTCTCGAAACCTTAGTCGGCCTGATGGTTTAGAAGACCCAGAGGACAGCAAAGTAAGTTGAATTTTCATTGTCTGAATCTCTCCCCGCTTTTTGTGGTCTTATGTAGAGAGTTAAAGGTATGTGCATGTGTGAAAAGAATATATGCTTGGATTTGTATGATTTTTGGAAAAATCTTGCTTGTATTGAAATTTGAAAAATAAACTAATATGCTTCAGACTTTTGGATTTATATACTAAAGTCAAAGATTAAGTTCAGAGAATGATCTGAGACTATTGTAGCTACCAGATAGTTTAGTTTTTTTTTTTTTTTTTTAATAACAATGATTGAACTAGGGGCACTTAACTACTGAACCACAATCCAGCCCTATTTTGCATTTTATACTTAGAGATAAGGGGTCTCAGTGAGTTGCTTAGGGCCTATCTAAATTGCTGAGGCTGGCTGTGAACTCGCGATCCTCCTGCCTCAGCCTCTCCAGCCACTGGAGCTCTACCATGCTCAGCCAGATAGTTGAATCTTAATCATCACTAAGTAACCTACTACATTCTTTTTATTATAGATGTACTAGGCTGAAAGAATTGAAGTTATTATGATGCATACTGAAGCATAATATTGCACTTTTATATTTATATCCTACTGGAAATTTTTAAAGTGGACTCTTCATCAAAATTTTAGCCAGAAGAAGAAGTATAGGTATCATGTAGTAATTTTCATTTTCAGAGAAATAACTTTTTAGATATCTTTATTTACATAGCATTTCTTATTTTATGGCAACAACATAATACTAATGATAATGGAATTAGTTGTGTAGCATGTCTTTTTTAAAAACATGTATTTAAGAAATTATTTTCACCTTTTGAGAAATAGCTTTATTTTCTCAGAGCTACTCTACTTTGGAAAGTATATTCTTTTCTTCACAGAAGCTCTTTTTTGGATTTCCTGTGTATTAAGATCAGTTTAAAAGAAATGCTTTTTATGCTCTTTGCAAGTACAGTGGTATCATGACCTGTTTCTCATTTAGTCTAGTTTGCTGCATTTAATTGCTATTAACCTTTGCAGAAACTGATCAGTGTTCAGACAGGCATGATTTTAGCCCTGGTGCTCAACACCCATAATGGAGAAAAATGTATTTCTCTCTCCTGCCTTTTGGCCTCCTGTGTCCATTACTGGGAATAATTAGGGAAACTGTCAGAACTTTTGTAGCCTATTTAAGGTCTAGAGTATCATCTTACTGCTTTTTCACACCTTTACTTCACATTTTGCATATTTAATCTGATCATCTTTGGCACAGATGTTACACGTGACAAGCCCTTCTCTTCCGTAGTCATCTGCTTCAGTTTAATTAGCAGAATGTTCTTTCTGATCTGTGTGCTTTGCCCTCCTGCAAACCCATGAGAAGCAGTGTTAGAGGCTTGTGCTCATTTGCTGACATGCCTAGATTTGGTAATGAAATAGAAGGACTCTTAATATGCATACCCAGAGTAATAATATTTTGCAATCAGATTTTTCTCATTAAAGAGCAATTTTTATGTATATTCAAAACTTTAAAAAATTCTTGTTGCTACACAACAAAAATCACTTAAAAGTGAAGTGTTTTAGTAAGAATATGGAAAGCAAATTTGAGTTGACCTGTTCCTTCTTTTTCTTTCCCCTGGGAGTGATTAACAGCCACAGGCTCCAGTGAGCACCTTTGAGTTAGTGTTGAGATGGCCTACCTCGATGCCTATGCCTGATGTCTTTCTTCCTTTCTGTACCAGAATCTGTAGTCAACACTCAGATCAAAAGCCTTTTATGACTTCCATTTACCTAATAATTGCAATAACTATAGCATCATAATTATAGTGGCAGTAAAAACTTCTGGACTGTTTGTCAGCTAATGCTAAACTTTAGATATAGTAGCACATTTATTATTTATAGCAGTCCTAAGAGGGTGGAAACCGTCACTATCACTATTTTATAGTAGAGGAAAACTCAAGAGCAAATCACACAACTCGTGAAGGAAAGAGGCAGGATTTGAACCTCATCAGTTTGTCTGTGGAAGCTGTGGTCTTACATGTATCAAATAAGATTATACCAGACATTCCCATACTTTTTCAGTTCAAGGCACCCTTAGGATCTCAGTAATTTTATTTTTTCCACAGCAATCCCTGGGCCAAACAAAAACAGCTAACAAGTATTTATTGCCTAACAAATTTAGTATATGTTTGTAAAAGTTGTGTGTGTGTGCACACACACACACACACACACGCTAAATTTTTCTTTTAATCCTTTTTAATTTTTATGTATTCTTAAATTATGATTACTAGTGGCATGTGTATAACTGTTGGCCACCGTACAACTTCTCAAGCCTTGGAAGCACATGGGACAAACCACTCTTATTTCCTATTTCACATTATTTGTTTTTGTTTCTTACATGGCACTTGATTTATGTCACAGCACCTGACAAAGACCTTGCTTCTCAAAGCCAGGATGTCACTAAAAGCAATGTAGTACTATCCAAACTTGAAACTGAGTGGTCTTGAACTGGTTATTCACATGTTATCTGACAAATGCTTAGTATTTCTGCATATTTAATATCCCTAGGAAATTAAAATTATATCACATATTTCCTCTGAATTTCCTTTGGTACCTGCTGCACCTTCATAACCTCCTTTTTGGAACCATGGCCCTAAATCAATGCTGCTCAGAAAATGTGGTTTGCAGAGCAACAGTAGTGGTATCTCCTAGGAGTTTGCTGGAAATGCAGAATCTCCTATCCTGCTCCTGACTTGAGTATCAGACTGCACTTAACAGCATCCTTAGGTGATTGGATAGGTCCAAACTGCTTCCTTTCATTAGAAAAGCCTGTTTTATTTTCTCTTCTTTAATGCCCATTCTCTTTTCTACCTGTTTTCGTGCCTTTGTTACAGTTTCCTTCTACCTTCATCCCCACCCCCCCCAAAAAAAAAACAAAAAAACAATAAGGCTCACACATATTATTAATATGAGATTTGTTTTGCAGCTTTCCACATGAGTCCTTCACAGTGAACCCCCACACTGAAGACACTTTCAATATATATTTTACTTGTGGCATGTTTTTAGCATTTATTCTCAGGAGGGCCTGTGATTCTCAAAGGGTCTGTGACTTCAAAATTATTAAAAATCATAGCTCAAGCTGGGCACACGCCTGTAATCCCAGCACTTGGGAGGCTGAGGCAGGAAGATCACGAGTTCAAAGCCAGCCTCAGCAATGGCAAGGCACTTAGCAACTCAGTGAGACCCTGTCTCTAATAAAATACAAAAAAAATAAATAAATAAAAAAATTATATATATATATATATATACACACACACACATATATATATATAATCACAGCTTGAAAGAATCAAGGCCTCTTTCTTATTTTTTTTTAATATTTATTTATTTGCTTTAGCTGTACACAATGGGTTTATTTGTACGTGGTGCTGAGGATTGAACCCAGGAAGCGCACATGCCAGGCGAGCGCTCTACCGCTGAGCCACAACCCCAGCCCCTCTTTCTTATTTTTCGTGGAACATTGTTTGAGTTTACTTTTCTTAAATTTTGCTGTTTTCTGTTTATAAATTAGTATGTAATTACAGCTGACTCATTTTTATTAGTGCCACAAGAGTTCCATGGGAAAAGAATAATCTTTGCTATGAATGGTGCTGGGAAAATTATATTCCTTCCTCAGACATATACAAAGATTAACTCAAGTTGGAGGACCTAAATGTGAGAGCTAAAACTCAAAAGATTTATTTGTGTGTGTGTGTGTGTGTGTGTGTGTGTGTGTATACATGTATTTTATTGTTGTTGTTGTTATCTTGTATTAGGCTGTGGTTTCCTAGATATGACCCAAGAAAGCATAAGCAACCTAGGGGAAAAAATAGATAATTTACATCATAAAATGGTTTGAATGAATTGTATGCTGTTCGTTTAATTGGGGATACTGGGAGATTTAGCCTAGGGGCCCTCTACCACTAAGCTACATTCTTAGCCCTTTTGTATTTTTTATTTTGAGACAAGGTTTAGCAAAGTTACCCAGAGTGGTCTTGAACTTGTGTTCAAGTTTCCAAAGTTGCTGGGATTATAGGCATGTGCCACTGTACCCTTTTTATATATACAGTTATTTCTACCTGATAGTATGTATCTGGTTGGTATCTCTTAATGCTAAATTTTACCTTTTCCATAACTATGTAATGTTTTTGATGTAGTAGGGGCTATTTAAAAGTTTGAGATCAATGATTTTAGCTAAATGCTTTTGTTTCTTTTTTTCCTAGTAAACTATTTAAAATTCAGGTCATCTTAGAAAACTAATTTTTTTTTTTTTTTTTTTTTTTTTTGTACTGGGGATTGAACTCAGGGGCACTCGACCACTGGGTCACATCCCCAGCCCTTTTTTGTATTTTATTTAGAGACAGGGTCTCACTGAGTTACTAAGTGCCTCGCCATTGCTGAGGCTGGCTTTGAACTCGTGATCCTCCTGCCTCAGCCTCCCAAAGTGCTGGGATTACAGGCGTGCGCCACTGCGCCCGGCCAGAAAACTAATTTTTGCTGACAACTTTATTGAGAGAGAATTCACATACTTTACAGCTTATCACATAAAATATATAATTCAGTAGTTTTTAATGCAGTCAAATGACTGTGCAACCATCAACCCCCTCCCCCCCACACACACAGCTTGTAACCTTTAGCAGTCAACTTTCTCCTATTCCTTTAGTCTCCCAACTGAGGAAACTTGTAATCTGCTTTATTTTTTAAGTTGATGTGCTAATTTTGGACATTTAGTTATATAAATCAAATAATATGTGGTCTTTTGGGTCACTTAGTATGTTTTCAGAGTTACCCATTTTTAGTATGCATTCTTGATTATCACAAAGAACATACTTGGTTCCTTTTTATTGCTGAGTAATGTTCAGTCATGTTTTCAGTATACCATATATTGTGTATTCATCTGTTGATGGACATTTAGATTATTTTCACTTTTTGGCTATTGTGAATAGTGCTGTTTAGAACATTTGTGTATGAATTTTTATTTGATTACCTTTTTACTTCTTTTGAGAAAGTGAATTGCTAGGTCAGTTTTACTGGTAATTGTTGGTAAAATTTCTTAGAGTAAAATTGCTGGGTCATGTGTTAACTGTTTATTTAACCTTTTGAAGAACTGCCTAAATTGTTTTCCACAGTGGCTACATGATTTTACATCAGTAGTATAGGAGGGTTCCAGTTCTTTGCGTTCTTGCCTATACTTGTTATTGTGGTTGTCTTTGGAGGGTAGGGGTTGGTGGGGGCAGTGCCAGGCATGCTAGGCAAGTCCTCTATCACTGAGCCTTATCCCCAGTCCTTGTCTTTTTATTTATAACCCATTATAATTATAGTAGGTGTGTAGTGGTACAACCTTGTGATTTTGATTTGCATTTCTCTTATGCCTAATGATGGTAAGCATCTTTTCATTTGCTTTTGTATGTTCTCTTTGGAGAAATGTCTATTCAAGTACTTTGGAAGTTTCTAAATTGGGTCCGTTATCATATATATGATTTGCAAATATTTCCCCCCATTCTGTGGATTGTATTTACTTTCTTGATTTTACCCTTTGTAGCACAGAAGTTTAAGTTTGGTGAAGTCAAGTTTATCTGTTTGCTTTGTTGCTTATATCTAAGAAATTTTTGCATCTTAAGATTTTCATTTTTACGCATATGTCTTCTTCTAAGGATTATAGTTTTTAGCTCTTTAAATTTGGACTTTGGTCCACTTTGAGTTAATTTTGAATGTGGAGAAAAGTAACAGTTTGAAATCTAATGGGGATCTTAGAAAATTATTTGCTGATTTTTTTCAATTGCTTTTAAAGTTATTAAGTGTTAACAGTTCAGTGTTATTCCTTCATTGACTGATACATTATTAGAATGAATGGTAAAGCTTAAACAATAACATCTCAAAAGAAGAGTAATATTGACTATTCTTTTTTTTTTGTACCAGGGATTGAACTCAGGGGGCACTCGACCACTGGGCCACATCCCCAGCCCTTTTTTGTATTTTATTAGAAACAGGTCTCACTGAGTTACTAAGTGCCTTGCTATTGCTGAGGCTGGCTTTGAACTCGCGATCCTCCTGCCTCAGCCTCCCAAGTGCTGGGATTACAGGCGTGCACCACCATGCCCGGCTTGACTATTATTATTTATTTAATATTACATATTATTATATTTTATTATTTATGATAACAAATTTTGAGAGGTCAAGATAAATATTCTGTTAAATAAGTTATCCTGAATTATTGATACTTCCTTTTCTCTCATGTAATGTCTTCAGCCTTAGTAAATATATTACATTTTTTAAAAGTATGAATGCTTTTGAATTAGAATAATAATTACCAACTGAGTAAAAAAGTTTTATTAAGTAGTGAGCCTTTCTCCTTTGACATTTATTATTAATTCCTGAATGTGCTTAAAATATTTCAAGTAATATTTCCTAGTAAAAGTAGAATCACAACACAGTTTAGAAGTCCTGAGTAGTTATAGTCCCATAGTCTGGATACTAATAATTCAGGTGGTGTGACTTAGTTGTTAACCTCTGAATGTATGTACATAGGGTAATAATGTCTGATTTATTCTACTGTCCTTCCAGACCCCATATCCCTCACCTCCCTTCACTCCAGTCTGTCTGATCCAAAGTACCTCTGTTTTTCCCCTAGCCCAGCCCTGCCTTGTTGTGAATTATCATCTGCATATCAGAGAAAACATTTGTCCTTTGGTTTTTTGGGGATTGGCTTATTTTGCTTTGCATGATATTCTTCAGTTCCATCCATTTACCGGCAAATGCCATGATTTCATTCTTTTTAAAGACTGAATAGTATTCCACTGTGTATATCTACCACATTTTCTTTATCAGTTTATCTGTTGAAGGGCACCTAAATTGGATCTGTAGTTTTGATATTGTGAGTTGAGCTGCTGTAAACATTGATGTGGCTGTGTCACTGTAGTATGCTGATTTTAAGACCTTTGGGTATAAACCGAGGAGTGGGATAATTGGGTCAAATGGTGGTTCCATCCAAGTTTTCTGAGGAATCTCCATACTGCTTTCCATAATGGTTGCACCAGTTTGCAGTCCCACCAACAATGTGTGAGAGTAAAGTTCTCCCCACATCCTTGCCAACATTTATTGTTACTTGTATTCTTGGTAATTCCCATTCTGACTGGAGTGAGAAAAATCTCACTGTGGTTTTAATTTTCATTTCTCTAATTGCTAGAGGTGTTGAACATTTTTTTTGCATATTTGTTGACTTCTTCTGTGAAGTGTCTGTTCAGTTCCTTAGCCCATTTACTGATTGGGTTATTTGTTTTGTTTGCTGTTAAGTTTTTTGAGTTCTTTGTATATCCTGGAGATTAATGCTCTATCTGAGGTGCATGTGGTTAGAATTTTCTCTCATTCTGTAGGATCTCTCTTCATGTTATTGATTGATTCCTTTGCTGAGAAGAAGCTTTTTAGTTTGAATCCATCCCATTTATTGATTCTTGATTTTACTTCTTGCACTTTGGGAGTCAGATCCTAGGCTTTTTCTTTTTTTAGGCAGGCGCAGGGTCAGTGTTCTAGTGCCTAAGTCTTTGA
This sequence comes from Tamias sibiricus, assembly GCA_025594165.1. Taxonomy (NCBI): domain Eukaryota; kingdom Metazoa; phylum Chordata; class Mammalia; order Rodentia; family Sciuridae; genus Tamias; species Tamias sibiricus. Next base: position 62,814,516 of record CM046664.1, on the reverse strand, counting down.
TCCACTTTTGAGTTGAGTTTCGTGCAGGGTGAGAGACAGGGATTTAATTTCATTTTGCTACATCTGGATTTCCAGTTTTCCCAGCACCAATTGTTGAATAGGCTATCTTTTCTCCAGTGAATGTTTTTAGCACCTTTGTCTAGTGTGAGATTAACTGTATTTATTTGAGTTTGTCTCTGTGTCTTCTATTCTGTACATTGGTCAAAAGTATCTGTTTTGGTGCCAATACCATGCCATTTTGTTACTATGGCTCTGTAGTATAGTTTAAGGTCTGGTATTGTGATGCTTCCTGTATTGTGATGCTACTCTTATTGCTAAGGATTACTTTGGCTATTATGGGTCTTTTATTTTTCCAAATGAATTTTACGATTGCTTTTTCTAATTCTATGAAGAATGTCATTGGGATTTTAATAGGAATTGCATTAAATCTGTATAACTTTTTTTGTAATATGGCCGTTTTGACAATATTAATTCTGCCTATCCAGGAGCATTGGGAGATCTTTACATCTTGTAAGGTCTTCTTCAATTTCTTTAGTGTTCTGTTGTTTTTATTGTAGAGGTCTTTCACTTCTTTTGGTAGATTGATTTCCAAGTGATTTTTTTTTTTTTTTTTTTTTGAGGCTGTTGGGAATGGGGTAGTTAATTTATGGATGTTGATTTTATATCCTGCTACTTTGATGAATTCATTTATTAGTTCTAGAAGTTTTCTGGTGGAATTCTTCGATCTTCTAACTATAGAATCATGTCATTGGCCAATAGTGATAGTTTTGAGTTCTTCTTTTCCTATTCATATCCCTTTAAATTCTTTCTCCTATCTCTTTGCTCTTGGTAGAGTTTAAGGACAATGTTGAATAGAAGTGGTGAAAGAGGGCATCCTTGTCTTGTTCCAGGTTTTAGAGGGAATGCTTTCAATTTTTCTACATTTAGAATGATGTTGGCCTTGAGTTTAGCATATATATTTACAATGCTGAGGTATGTTCCTACTATCCCTAGTTTTTTCTAGTGTTTTGAACATGAAGGGGTGCTGTATTTTGTTAAATACTTTATCTGCATCTGTTGAGATGATATATGATTCTTTAAGTGTTGATGTGATGAATTATGTTTATTGATTTCCATATATTGAACCAACCTTGCATCCCTGGAATGAACCCCACTTCATTGTGATGCAATATCTTTTTAATAATGTTTTTGTTGATTGATCATTTTGCATATCAATGTCATGAGAGATTTCATTATGAATTGACTACTTCAAAGACCTAATGCATATTTTCTGATTTTGAGCTATCAGGTGATTTTTTGTTGTTGTTGTTGAATTTCACAAGAAATTGCTATTTCCCATTATAACACCTCAAATTCTACTCTCAAGTGCCAGTTCCCTTTGTTTAGATAATAGGTGATAAAACATAACCAGAATGATTAGGTTTATCATTGTCATATTATATGTGACTTAGAAAGTGTGAATTGCTTTTGCTCTCTTCCTCCCCCCACCAGGTATTTAATGAGCAGGGGTAATAATGTATCTGATAGATTGAGTGTGGCAACTTAGCCTGCAGTATACTGTACTGTTGGCTGATTCATGAAAGCACAAAATTGGTGAAAACTGTCACCTATTTTGAAATGGAAAAAGCAGGTTATGAGATCTTAAAAATTTCATTGTTATTGGCTCCTAGAAAGTTGTATTCTATTTTAAATATCTGTCTTCAAGAATTCTAAATTAGGGGCCTGGGTTGTGGCTAAGTGGTAGAGCACTTATCTAGCATGCGTGAGGTACTGGGTTCGATCCCTGGCATCGCATAAAAATAAAAACAAATAAATTAAAGCTATTGTGTCTATCTACAAATTAAAAAAAAAGTTATTTTTGTGGCTCAAAAAGCGCTTGCCTTTCGATCTTACAAAAAACGCATTGGTACAACTAAAGAATAAATCGCGCGGGCACGGTGGCGCACGCCTGTAATCCCAGCACTTTGGGAGGCTGAGACAGGAGGATCGCGAGTTCAAAGCCAGCCTCAGCAATGGCGAGGCATTTAGCAACTCAGTGAGACCCTGTCTCTAAATAAAATACAAAAAAGGGCTAGGGATGTGACCCAGTGGTCGAGTGCCCCTGAGTTCAATCCCCGTACCACAAAAAAAAAAAAAAAAAAAAAACTAAAAATTATTGTGACATACCCTATTTTTCCCATTACTATTTGAAATTTTATTATTTTTTGTTTTCTGGTCCTGGGGATTGAACTCACGGCACTCAATCACTGAGCCATATCTCCAGCCCTATTTTGTATTTTATTTAGAGACAGGGTCTCATTGAGTTGCTGGGGTCTAACTGAGTTGCTGAGGCTGGCTTTGAACTCTTAATCCTCCTGCCTCAGCCTCCCAAGCTGCTGGGATTACGGGCATGTGCGACTGCACCCAGCAAATTATTTTTCTTTTTGATGAACAAGAAATTTTGGTTCATTATGTTAGTTGTTTAAGCAGATTCAGAATTTCAACTGTTGTTACTGGAAAGCCTGAATCTGGAAGCTAGAATAACCTGGTACAGATTCAAAATTTATTATGTTATACATACATTATTATTAGATCTACCATATCACTTGCCTTCTTTGTACATAGAAATTTAAAAGCTGCCTGGGTTTTAGTTACCTATAGATTTAATTTTTTGTTTGTTTGTTTTGTTTAATGGTGCTGGGGATTGAATTCAGAGCCTTGAGCATGCTAAGCAAGTGCTTCATTACAGCTGTACCACTCAGCCCTTTAAGCCTCAGTTAGGTTGTCTGTCCTATTTTCCTTTTGCCCAGTATATTCTATGGATGGAAACAAAAAGCACTTTCTTATGTGGTGAACATGGGGGCGGGGGGAACTTTTTGCCCACTCCTTTATATTTCAAGAAGGGAAAGTTGTCAGAATAATAGACAAGTACCCCTCCCTCAAATACTGGTTATTCACTAATGTTGCATTTTCATGTCACCTATACTTTTTTGGTACCTCTTCCCCATGACACAATTAAATAGTCCATTAATAGCCACTGTGGGGCAAACATGACTACCCAGCACCATAAAAGATGTTCATCAGTGCCTGCTACACCTGATTTTGTGCTGTTAAGTCATGACACAAGAGTGGTTAACTGCTATTGAACAAAGCAAATAGGCAATTTCAGTGATGTTCCTGTTTTGGGTGTTAATTGAGTTTCTGTGTTTGTGGGTGTAACGTGTACAGATCTCAGATTTACTTCTGGGATACAGGCATAGGAATCTAAATTAGTATTTTTTTTTTAATTGAAACTCAGAGTTAAGAAGTTTCCTTGACTATCTGTTAATCAAAAATTTAATTTTGAATTTTGTTCTACAGCAGTTTTTTTTTTTTTTTTAAGTTGTTGATAGCTCTTTATTTTATTTATATGTGGTGCTAAGAATCGAACCCAGTGCCTCACACATGCCAGGCAAGTGCACTACCCCTACTGCTGATCCAGGGTCCCAGCCCTCTACAGCAGTTTTGAGGCTTGTGGTTTGGTGCATTGTTTTGCTTTAACATGTATTTTGTAGTTGGATTTACCAGTGTGTGTGCCCAAGAATATACACATAAAAACTCAGACATTTTATTAGTTTTCCTGTATTTATGATTTCTGTATATTATGCATGGATGTATCTATACATCTTATCAGAAAAGTTTCTTTTCAATTTAACAATTATAGGAGAATAAATTGAAATAAGAATGTAGTCTTATGAAAATGATTACTCAGACTGTGGAATGATTAAAAAGTCAGTAAAATTAATTAGTAGGTTTGAAAGGTTTTGGTTTTACCTTTATTCACACAGATAGGTGCAATATGTCTCCATTTCACTGAATACTGTTTTTGCACAGTAGTATATATATATCCTTATCAGTGGTTTTGCTTTCTGTGGTTTCAGTTATATGCAGTCAGCTGTGGTCTGGATATATTAAATGGAAAATTCTGGAATTAATTCATATGTTTTAAATTATTGTTCTAAACAGCATGTTAAAATCACACACACAACCTGAGTCACCCTTTTATACAAGTGTTATCTACCCTGTATATGTTACCTGCCTCTTAGTCACCTAGTAGCTATCCCAGTTTTCAGATCAACTGTCACAGTATCACAGTGTTTGTGTTCAGGTAATCCTATTTTACTTAATAACAGACCTAAAGCACTAGAGAAATTAATGCTGGCAATTGGAATATGCTAAAGGGAAACTGAAATGCTTCCTTTAAGTGAAAAGGTGAAAATGTTCCGTAAGATATTTTGAAAGAAACCACATTCACATAGCTTTTGTTAGAGTATGTTGTTTTATTTTACTTTATTATTGTTGTTAGCCTTTTACCATACCTCATCTAGAAATTATCATAGGTATGTATGTATATATAGAAAATAACAATTATTTGCAGTTTGGTACTACCCTTGGTTTCAAGCATCCACCTCAAATTCTGGAATGTATGCCCTGTGGTTATGGGGAGAGTCCTCTTTTTTAAGAAGTTCAGACTGTTAGTCTATAGTGAAATATTCTATAAAGTTCACTGTCAAATAATGTTTGTATGAAAGTCTTAATTAAATGATAGTTAAGGTAAAATTGTGTATAATTTATTTCTTCCTTTGTACTGTCAATTTGCTTAATTAAGGAATTTATATTTGGTTTTACTTTTCTTAAAATGTTTTAAAATTATTTTCTTTCTGCTTAGGAAGATGAAAATGTGCCCACTGCTCCTGATCCATCAAGTCAGCATTTACGTGGGCATGGAACAGGCTTTTGCTTTGATTCCAGGTAAGTTTTTTCTTTTCTTTTGTAGAATTACATGGGGTTAAGACTAGTGGTTCTCAAAGTGTTGTTAGTGCCTGGGAATTTGTTAGAAATGAAAGTTCCCAGTGTGTGGCCTACTGCATCAGGTGTATGGCCTAGCAATTCACTGTCCTCTGGATGATTCTGATATTTGCAATCCTTTGAGAACCAATGCCATAATAACTTGCCTGTTAAATCAAATGGGCACTGTTGAATTGCCTTATAGTTTTACAATAGGCTTTTCCTATTAGTTAAAAATGGAGGAATTTGCCAGGTGTTGTGGCATGCCTGTGATTCCAGTGGCTCAAGGACGCCAAGGAGGATCACGGGTTCAAAGCCAGCCTCAGCAACAGTGAGATGCTAAGCAACTCAGTGAGACCCTTTCTAAATATAAAATAGGGCTGGGGATGTGGCTTAGTGGTTGAGTGTTCCTGAGTTCAATCCCCAGTACATACCCCTCAGCCCCCAAAAAGGAATTATTGGCACTAAGCCTCATTTCATGCAATGCTAGTGGATTTTAGTGAAAAAGGTTTTGTCTAATTATAAATTTAAGCCAGGCGCGGTGGCGCATGCCTTGTAATTCCAGCACTTGGGAGGCTGAGGCAGGAGGATCACAAGTTCAAAGCCAGCCTCAGCAATGGCGAGGTACTTAGCAACTCAGTGAGACCCTGTCTCTAATAAAATACAAAAAAAGGGCTGGGGATGTGGCCCAGTGGTTGAGTGCCCCTGAGTTCAATCCCTGGTACCAAAATAATAATAATAATAGATTAAATTTAAAGGCCTTATAAATAGATACACAGTTATCTATAGTGAGCATTGAGAAAGGCTTCTGGAGTAACTAAAGGCTTTCAAGATATATTGTTTAATAGGAATATCAGCTAACTTGATAAATATAACCTTGTATGAATTTATTAGAAAAATCTTTAATTCTTCATTTTCCTTTCTTTAAGCTTTGATGTTCACAAGAAGTGTCCTCTCTGTGAACTAATGTTTCCTCCCAACTATGATCAGAGCAAATTTGAAGAACACGTCGAAAGTCACTGGAAGGTGTGCCCAATGTGCAGTGAGCAGTTCCCTCCCGACTATGACCAGCAGGGGTTTGAAAGGCATGTTCAGACCCATTTTGATCAGAATGTTCTAAACTTTGACTAGGTACTTTTTATTGTGATTTAATACAGTTTAGCAATTTAAAAAAGTCACTTCAAATAGACCACTAAGAAGACCACAAGGCACCACTTTCACGCATCCTCTACCGCACTTTTCTGAAAAAGAGCTACTTTGAGTTTGGTGTTGCTAGGGTGAGAGTCAGTCTTTGGCTTATCAATAAATATAATTTTAACCTAACTATTAATCTTACTTGCTTTAAGAAAAGAAGTTCTCGTTTGTTTATATCTTTATTTATTCTCATTTGCAAAATTGTATGAAAAAAGGATACAAGAATTATTTTAATGTTACTGCACTGAAAAAATATATATGTAATGGTGTGCTAGATTACTTAGCAGAATATTTACAAGTATCTGTTGACCTTGTTGATTGAGCATGACTACTAAATATTATGTAATAAAAAGCATTGATCATAACAGTTTTGCGAAGTTAATTCTTTGAATATAGAAAGGTCCATAATTTAGCCTGTGAAATGATAGTTGTAAAATTTTCTTTAGAAATGGAAGTTCATGTAAAAGGAGATCACATGCTTGCAAATACCTTTTTTATATGTGAAATGTTGGCTTTAGGAATTAGAAGGCATATTTTCCTAATTTTATGACAAAATTTAGAATAACCTAATGACTATTTTTAAACTGCATTGAATTTGTATTTATAACTAATGGGGAAAGGAAACAAGTCAGTACAATTTGTTTTCATATTAAATGACCTCATAACAGTGTTTGTGGCATAAAAAATCAGAATATGTATCAGTATCTTTTTCACATTTTCCTGAGAATATAAATTTGAAATAACATTCTCAGTTATTAAAAATGTAAATGCATAAACCCAAATCAAAGTAATGTGTTTCTTTAGTTATGTCTGCTGTGCAGTCCCCATCAACATTAAAAAGAGGACACATTTTTCAAGGTCTGTAATTTGTCAATTTTATTTGCAGTAGTTTTTCACTAACCTAGCATCTTGGGCACATTGTTTGGCATTTAAAAAACTTAGGAACTATATTCCTTTCTCTTTTAAAATGTGAATGTTAAGAATTTAATATTTACTGTTTTGGTAGTTACCAAAGTGTTGAGACTTACTCTGAGCAAACTAAGATGTTAATCTAATATTTAGACTTTGTGGAATTCTGCAGTGCTGTATGTGAATTGCATACATATGTTGCTTGTATTTGTAGGAGAAATTTGTGGATTGCAAGAATCCTTTGAAAAGATTTTTGAGTCTAGGGCAGTGTATTAGGCATTCAGATGTTTAGCACTTGACAGTCCTGAGAGGCAGTAGTATTGAAGACTCCATGTTTTAGCTTCTTGGTAAGTTGCAAAACAAGCAAAATATATGCAGGTAAAATGTATTCAACACTGTGAGCATTTTTGGTTGCAGCTAGCAGTTATGGTTTGTTAATCTGAAAGTACCCTTTGAATATTACAGTGCTATTATTAATGAAATGAGACTATCTATCTTATTGGCCTTTAAATAGTGTTTGGACCCCCAAGCTTAGAAAAGTAATGCAGTCAAAGCAAAAAATTTGAGAGAATAAACTATGTACCCACTGACTACTACAAAATAACAGGCAGTCTATGATAGAACAAGGCACTGAGTGGATGTATTTAAGCTCCCATGGTAAGCTTAATACTTTTTTTCATAATGGAGATGAAAGTAAAGAGCCATATGTATTTTGGGTCAGAGGCAGTTTATTTTAATGTGATTTCATTTACATTTATAAGCAGCTTTTCTTGACAGGAATTTTGATTAAGTTGCCTTCAGTTCTAAAACCTCTGTCACCTTCAAACAATGTGCTCTGTCCCCAGCAAAACATATGAAAATATAATTTAAAGCACAGTTTTCACAGACACGGTACAATACATTCACTATACACGGTATAACAAAATAGTCCCATCCTTACCTGTTTAGTAATACTGTCACAATAAGTAAATAGAAATTGGAATTTGTTTTATCATTGAAAGAAATTTAACATGCACAATGACTATTTTAATGACTGTTTAGCTGTTTTTTTTTTTTTTTTTTTTTTTTTTTTTTTTTTTTTTTTTATTTTTTTTTTTTTTTTTTTATTTTTTTTTTTTTTTTTTTTTTTTTGAACTACTGATCCAGCCTGCAGTTTCTTGCACTAGAAGGAGCAAAGCTAAATAATAATCGCTGGCCTAAATTTTTTTTTTTTTTTTTTTTTTTTTTGGTCAACTGTAGGTAGATATGAAATAGCTAAGTAGGGCTGCCTTATGCACCAACTAGTTGATTCTCATATCTGGATCACCCTTTTAATGACAAAGGATAACACTGAGTATTCAGGACCAAGACCACTCTTTGGAGATCTGAGGAAATTTTTAGTGGGCAGTATCTTTATATTTTTAAATCCCTCATTATGAGGGATTCGTAACTTGTGAATAAAGAACCTTACCCATCTGTTTAACAGAATTATCTTTCAAAATGTCTGAAAAATTGAGGAGGGCCCCCTGCTTCCCAGCCATGTGTAAGACTTTTAATCCAATGGAAAGAATGGGAAGAAAGTTATTTTATGAGGAATTTGAATTTGCTTTTCACCAGTTTGTATGTGGGTAGTTAGCTGTCTCAAAGCAATTTTTATTGCATAATTAGGCAACTGGTAAACTCTTGTGTTTAAGGAATAGCACTTGGGAGAAAAGAACACTCAAGGCATGATGGTACTGTCGGTGAGAAAAGCTTCAGTAATGGTCCAGATGTGGGTCACTCTGATGGGTCATATTAGTCACACTTTTCTTTGACCACCTGCTGCAAAAAGCACTTAAATCTTCAATAAGGCTCATTTTCATATTTCGGCAAAATGTTTTATAAAGCTAAACACATTTCCAATGATAATGCACACACCTACAATGTGATGGGGAAAAGTGCCTTTAAAATAAGTCTCAAAAAACAACATGAAGAGGAGGCAATAAGGATCTTAACAAAAATCTTTCTCTTTGAAACGTGCTTAGAATTTTAATTCTGATTTGCAACCCCACAGGTTTCTTAGGGCAGTGGTTGCAAGAATTGGCAATACATAAACATTAAATTGTTGGCAATAGAGAACTACAAAGTGCTTTAAAACTTCATCAGAAGCTGAAGCTATAACTAAATTTCATACACAAAATTTGTACTCGTTTCTTAACAGATTTCAGGGGGAAAGTATTTCACTAAACTGGTATCTTGGTCCACAAGTTAATAATAGGTATTTGAATCCCTTGCACCCAGCAGGCACTCAATGAATGTGTTAATGAGTGAACTGAATATTTTGTACAAAAATGCCATTTATAACACTAAAATGATAAGTCAGATGGCAAGATTTTCAACTTTTTAAAGAGCAAAAGGATTTGCAAGATAATATAAAACACAGAAAGCACACCTTTTATGCATGTTATTTAAATATGAAAATATTTTTAGCATATTATGTTAAACATTCTTATTTATAATTCCATTACCTAAAGTCTTTCTACTCACAAATACTAACTCCATTATGTAAGGCATGGTAACCAGTGTGATAATGAAGGTATTATTTTGGTTTTGAACGTGAGTTGATGTGTTGAAAAAACTTCAATCACATTACAATCTTGAAAAAACACCTCAGTGCCAGCCCCCCCCCCAATTGATATTACTGCAATACAAGTGAACAATACGCATACATGCCCTCAATTTTATTTTGTTTTGGGGGAAATGTGCTGAAGAACCTAGAGCTTTTTTTTGTTTAGCACCTTATATCAAAGTAATGAAAATGGGTATGATGATTACATGTGCAAATGTACAAAATCATTAACTCTACAAAGATACGTCATTCCAAAATTACAGAAAAATTTAAAGCATGCATTTAATTTTTTTTCTTTAAAGGGTTGCTGAATGCTTCCCCTGAAAAAAGGTGGCTGTTTTCAAAATCAGCAACTGCTGGTGAGGATTTCTTGGCACAGTTATGACCAGCATGTTATTGCTGCATCTTCCTGATAATCTCAGCCGACACCGGGGGGTGGAAATTGATTGTGTGGTGCCGCAGGCCCTGAGCGGTCTTGTAACTCTTTCCACACCGACATTTGAATGGTTTGCGGACACGAATCTGTGTTCTGTGACCATTCTTAGCGTGGTACTTTATGCCATTCACATTCTGTGGAGAAGACAAAGTGTTACCATTAGTTGTAGTCACAGAATCTGTCAAACTTGGGAAAACCTTAGTATGGGTCCAGATTGCAGTAAGACATCTGGGTGGCAGCTGTTTAGAGAGAAGGCTTTGCGTGGACTCCAGTTGTGACCCTTCAAGGACATCCTGGTGTATGAATTGTGGGCTGGGTCACATACTCGGGTAATAACACAAGGAGATACAATGAAAAAGGAACGTACTGATTTCTTCAGTATACAGACTCACAGACTAGATTTTTAAAAATTGAATAGGAACATTCCCTCTGCCTGGAACTATGCTTCTCCCTGAATTATTTTTCCACTCTGAAGAGTATTAACAATGGTCAGCCCTGTAAAAATATACTAAGGATGACCAACAGATTAGGACAAATCTTAAAAGACTCGTATGAGTTTCTGATTTGGAAACTCAAAAGTCTTGATTTCAGACAACCATGACAAGAGTTTCCTCTACAGCTTAATTGGAATCTTTGTCCATTTTCTTTTTGTTGCTGATACTACTATGGTGGCTACTTGTTGCCCAAATCCTGCCCTCTGCCAGTATAGGTGTATGTGATAACCAAGCACCAAGAGATGGATGAGGCCTTACCTTTATTGATGTGTACTGCATTCCAAATATAAAACGTGCTTTCAAAAGTTTAGGTTAATTATGTTATTAGTCTTGGCACCAAAACGCTGACTGGATTTCTTTAGATAGTAAGAATCCAGATGATTAACAAAATGCTTTCTGGATTTCTACTAATTGATTTTGCTAGTTCACTAGCATATTCTATGTAAAATTCCACTTCTAGATTTACATATTGAACAACTAGTTAATATTGTTCAACCAATTAAATGGTGAGGAAACAGGCTCTGGGCATTAAGTGGAACATTTAAGAAAGAAATGTCAGAGGTGATATTTGCTTAATTTCCTTAATTGTCTTTTAATTTCCAAGTCAGATTAGAGAATAAGGGAATAGAGAAGCAGCAGCTTGAGACTTGAGTTGCTAAGTACAGATAGCCAAGCATGAGCTGTTTCCTAAAATACCGCATAAATACCAGTCCTGCTGGGTCTGGTCCCATGACGAACAAAAAGATCCCAGCAGTCTTTCCCCCCATACATATAGGATGTCCTTAATGAGCTCCCAGAAAGCAGGGACAACTCCTGCTGCTCTTTGATGAGTAACTGAGTGCCTGGAACGTAGTGAGTGCTGAGCGAATGAAAGTGTTTCCCAGTGCATGTCTCACTATTCAGGAAGACGTTGAGATGATTGCTATTAAATATATGGGTTTGCTGGTTGTTACTATTACATTTCCTTAAAGAGTTCTGTAAGCCTGACAGAGAACTCTGTTGGACTTGTTGAACCCAGAGGTGCCAAATAGCCATCACATGGCTGTGTTCAGAGTCTCAAGGTTGTCCAAAAAGCTAGAGTAGAAGGACACGAGCCTGTCCTAAATATGTGGCTTGGGCTGTCTGTACCTTCATCCCTTGTCCTCCCTCCATCCATCCTTTCTCACAGTGAGAAAGCACCTTACCAGTCTTGTCCAAGAGCCATGATGGGGGATCAGAGCTTGCTGGGGCAGGAAATGGGAAGGATAATAGCAGTGGCAGAATCAGACAGACTGACCTAAGTGGATAGATGTGTCCTGATGGCCCCCAGCTGTTCTAGCCACCCCAGCTGAGGCACAGGCACGGGAGTGAAGAGGCCAATTTGTGTATCCAGCCTGGTTGAGCCTTTAGATGATACAAGCCCAGATGAAGTTTTACTACAACTTCAGCAAGAACCACCTAGCCAGAGCAGTCAATTTACAGCACTCACACATGAACACACACTTTTTGAGAAGGAGGGGAGAGCAATAGAGTGATACTTTTATGACCATTTTTTAAAAAGACTGGTAGAATATGCAACAAAATGAAATTAAGTCCCTATCTCTAAATGCACAAAACTCAACTGAAAGTGGATCAAGGACCTGGTAATTAAACCAGACACCCTGCACCTTATAGAAGAAAAAGCGGGCCCAAATCTTCATCATGTCAGATTAGGCCCTTACTTCCTTAATAAGACTTCTGTGGCACAAGAAATAAAATCAAGAATCAATAAATGGGATGGATTTGAACTAAAAAGCTTCTCAGCAAAAGAAACAATCAGGTGAATAGAGAACCTACAGAATGGGAGTAAATTTTTACCACAGCACATCAGATAGAGCACTGATCTCTAGGATATATGAAGAACTCAAAAATCTTAACACCAAAAAAACCAAATAACCCAGGCAGTAAATGGGCCAAGGAACTGAACGCACACTTCTTAGAAGATATACAGTCAATCAACAAATATATGAAAATGTTCAGTATCGCTAGCAATTAGACAAATGCATATCAAAACTAAGATTTCATCTCACTCCAGTCAGAATGGCAGCTATTAAGAATACAAACAACAACGTGTTGGCAAGGATGTGGGGGAGAAAGGCACACTCATACATTGCTAGTGGGACTGCAGATTGGTGCATTCACTATGGAAAGCAGTATGGGGATTCCTTGGAAAACCTGGAATGAACCACCTTATGACCCAGCTATGGCACTCCTCGGTTTGTACCCAAAGGACTTAAACAGCATACTATGGTAATGCAGCCACATCAATGTTTATAGCAGCACAACTCAAAATAGCTGAATTGTGGAACCAACCTAGGTGCCCTTTAGTAGTAGATGACTGGATAAAGAAACTGGTATATATATATATACACAATGGACTATAACTCAGCATTAAAAGAGAATAAAATCATGGCATTTGTAGGTAAATGGATGGAGTTGGAGAATATTATGCTAAGCCAAGTAGGCCAATCCCCCCCCCCCCAAAAAAAAAGCCGAATGTTTTCTCTGATATGAGGATGCTGATACGTAACGGGGATGGGGGAAAGCATGGGAGGAAATGGAGGAACTTTACATAGGGCAAAGGGTGAGGGAAGGGGGTAGGAAAGATGGTGGAATGAGATGGACATCATTACCCTAAGTACACGTATGAAGACACAAATGGTGTGACTCTACTTTGTGTACAACAAAGAAATGAAAAATTGTGCTCTATGTGTGTACTGTGAATTGAAATGCATTCTGCTGTCATAACAAAAAGACTGGTAGAAAGTCCTCCCTTGGCTAACAAACGGTAGACATGGGTATATGCCTGCTTGTGATTATCCTATTTATCAGTTCAATGAATATTCATTAAGCACCTAGTAGGGCCCTTTTCTGTGGTTGAGGGTTACTAAACATTTCATGTCCTTGTTTTTGTAAGATGGATCATTAGTAATCTAGCTAACCTTGTGCCTGGTATTACCTGCACCTTGTCAAAATAAAGGAAACTAAAGATCATTAATCCTGAAGCAAAAAGGCATAATGAAGCAGGAGGGCCTAGACAACTCCATCCAGGTCCGTGTTTTCATGACTAATTAGGTTTGGGGAGGTCTGAAACCAGAAATTGCTAAAGCTAGTCCACAGTGAAACCAGATCCAGAGTGGTACAGAAGTCAGATAAGCCAGAGGGGGTGATTCCAGCAGGCTGTGTCCTTTAACCAGCTTGAGTGTAAACTGCTGTGGTGTGGCTGTGTGACAGGAAGACTACAATCCTATACGTTGCCTTTATCACGAAGAATCGGGAAGCCAATCAATTGCTCGTTTGGGAACTATTTCCAGGGTTGGCTAAAGAAACTACCATAAGATTCCTTTCTTACTGTGATTTACCAAGTTCACAAGTGTCCATGGGATACCGTTATCACAAATGTTAGTACAAGGTCAAATCAGACTATTCTTAAGAGTTCAGCCATCCGTCCATTCACATACAGGCAACGGGACGAGCAGCTCTACAAAGTTACTGAGGCTTCTAACTGCATCAATCCTGAAAAAGAGTCTGATCTTACAAAAACATTAATAGTATAAATAATGACAGGCAATTTGCAAATTAAGTGCTCAAATCCTTAGGTCCTTAGAAAGAGAATTAAGCTTTGAAAGGCAAAAAGTTCTTAATATTTATTAAGAACTATGGGCTGGGGTTGTAGCTCAGTGGCAAAGCACTTGCCTAGCATGTGAGAGGCACTGGCTTCGGTCCTTACTTAGCACCACATAAAAATAAATAAATAAAATGAAGGCATTCTGTCCATCTATACCTACAAAAATTAAAAAAAAAAAAATTTTTTTAAAACTTACCCTAGGTACTTGGTGTCAGTGGAATAAGACTCACGTTTTAGAAGAGGGAATTGACACAGAAGGCAGTGACTTGCCCAAGATCACACAGCTGCTAAAGTGGTAGAAGTGGAATGGGAACCTGGTGGTGGCCGATTCTGTAGTCCATACTACCTCATATAGCCAGCCTCCTAAAATGCTAGGTATTCAATAATTAGACCAACCAGCTGATGGTCTTTGAAACCTCTTACCAGATGAGTTCTAGAATACTCAGTCTGGAGAAAAGTGAATTATGATGATGTTCTGACACTGGGCTAGCATGTGAAGGAAAAGGGGAGGACAGGAGGATAATGGAGGACTTGGGTGGCTTTTCTGCCATCAGGAACTACCTGCCCCTACTATGGAATTCAGCCAGTCAGTGGACAACAAGCAGTTTAGAGGCTATTCCAAAAATTCCACTCTAAATCATGAAACCTAAAGTCCAGACACTAAGCTGAGCTATCCTGTCTTTCACTGTGTTTGAAATTTGTTGTCAGTACTCAGGATTACGCACAATTGTGACATGTGCCCTAAATATGAAAACCATAACTTTCAATTCTCAAGGGCCTTGATCTTCTACACAAAGGAGAAGATGAAGTTGGGGATTGGTGGAGAAAGGAATGTGAGAAAACAGCAGCTGCAGAGGGTGGTGGTTAAAAGTGAAACCACTTGTAAGAGTCTGGCAACATTCTACCAGCCCCAGAAAGTGGGGGTGGCAGTAGATGTGCGGGTGAGTCAGGCAGGGTCTCTAGAAAAAGAAGATCATGTCTTTCTTCCCCTGATGATTAGTCTGTTTTTAATATGAGGTAAAAGTTTAGAAAATAACAGGAAAGCATGAAAAAGGAAGATTTCAGTATTTTTTCAGTGGACATGTGTATACTCCATATCCGTGTGTACATATCAATATAACAAATGTAGCACCTCTTTTTTGCCACAATGTTATTTTGTAAGCGTTCCCTTATCACTAAATATTTCTTGAAAACTAATCTTCAGTTAGAAGATTAGTATTTCCTAAATTTGTGCTGACTTTAAGTGATGAACTCCCCGTACATCAATCTTTGTTGATGACATACTTAGGGTGATTTTTCAAATTTTGCGGTGCTGGGAATTGAACCAGAGCTTCAGCCTGGCCCAGAATCAATTTCTAACAGTTTTAGGGAGTTGAAGACATTGAACATTTTAAAGCTCCAGTTATTTGCTGCCAAGTTGCTATCAAGTTCTCCTCCCAGCAGGGCCTTCTGATGGGCTCTTAGGGGACTTGGGTCCATCCAGGGAGGGAAGTAAAGACTAAAGCGCCCTCTTGTGGAAAAATCCCAAGCTGCAGAGTTGCCCTACTATATTTAGGTGGCAAAGGTCAGTCCATCCACCTCTCTGTTGCTGAAACAACCAGCATCCTCTATGCAGCACAGAAACAGGTGAGGTGCTTGTTCTGCTTTATATTTCTTAAAAGAAAGTTAGAAAACCTATTTAATCCTCACCACTAGAACATAAACATTATCAAGAGGAAAATTCCTCAAAGCACTTCTACACATCTTTTTATACATTTTCCAAAGGAGAGGTAGGGTGAGGCGGGGTGTCTGTACTCTGATCGGAAGTCAGCAGAGCAGTGGGAACGGTACCAAAGTGGGGTCAGCACTGTCAGCCTGGAGCATCTGGGACATATTTGTAAGAATGAGTAGCACCGCTACTTGGGGCTTCCAGTGGTCAGCAGGGGTCCCCTGTTTGCCTCTTTCCCAAACATTACACCTTTATTCTTTGGTCCACCGATGATCTGTCACAGCCAAGACCTGTGCTGGGTGCTGAGAGGACCGTGATCTGTAAAGCGACAGCCAGCGGCACCAGAGCACTTGGCAAGAGGGGCGGAAGATGAGCACCCAGTCTTCAGGTTGGCGTCTGGGAGATTGGCAAAAGCTCCCAGAGCAGATGGCATTTGGGCTGTGCCTTGAGAAAGAGGCGGAACTAAAATGAGAGGTACTGATGGAGGGAGGAAGCTGTGAGAGGCCACAAAGTGTCACCCAAAACATGCCTCAGCCAGTACGGACTGCGAGCTGAAGGATATTAAACAGCTGGTACAGGAAAGCTCCCTGCTCTCTCTCCACCCCAAACAGGACATACTTTATCAAAAACAAAAAAAATATTCCACCTTCCCTCTCCTCCAAGGGGAACCAAGGTCAACCACTGTACCAGGCCTGGACTTGTAGGCCTGGAGATGGCACCTGAGGCATCTATGCTAGCAAGCTTTGTTAACTAGCTCTTATTGGCCATTTCTTTGCCTTTCCATAAGTTTCCACAGAGACCTGTCTCTTCTCTAAAACTTTACTCTTCTTTGTTGAAGATACTACCTGAGCTAGAATTCAGAGCTATCTTTTTTTAAAAAAGTACTCATTCCCTGGGTATTTCCCATGAATAAACTCCTGTTTGCTTTTCTCTTGTCAGCCTGCCTTTTGTTATAGGGATCTGTTACAACTAAGAACTTAGGAGGGTTGAGGAAAAAGGGTATTTTTCTTTCTACTACAAAATAACGGAGGCATACTAGACACAGGAAGTAACCTGAGGGAAAAGGCAGACTTGGACCTCTTGTTGGCTCCCTCTCCCATTTCGCACTCTGTGAGATTTGGGAAGTCAGATACCTTTTCTCTCAACTGTGTAAATGCCAATGACATGAGAAGAACTGGTCCTGAGTCAGTATCCAACAGACTGAACTGGTCAGAGACTCCGAGCCAACAAGGGACAAGGAATTTAAATAAAAAGTCTGACTTGCCCCAGAAATTGAAAAAAAAAAAGATGGCAGCACTTCCAGATTCTGCCTAACTTCATCATACATTAGCTCATTATCACCCACCCCTCACCAATACCAAAGCCAACAGTCACACAACACACAAGATGAAATAATACCTGTCCACAGCCAATAACTCCCAGAGTCAAACTGAAGTTTTAGGGATTACAACAATGCTTATCTTAAGCATATGGTTAGGAGTACTAGTTATGTGTTAGTGTTAGTTCTCCGCCTGTGTATTCTAACTGGGCATTCTGACTCAGAAAAGGAAACACTTCCCTCAGGGGAATCAGGACAACCAATTGTCACCCATGTCATGTGACAGTTAATGGTACCAAAGCCAGCAGCCTTTTCAAGCTGAGGTTCACTAAATTTTCTCTTGGCTTTAAAAATAGAACACTCAAGCCCTTACCAATCCGGGCAATTGAAAGGAGTAAGTTGCTAGAAATCCAAGAGAAATAAAAGCAAAAGATAATGACAAAGAAAATAGAAATGACAGGGGGGAAAGCATGTGAATAAGAAAAGGAAAATGAAGCTGGAGATGGGAAAGAATGACTCACCCTCTTGGACCAGAATAAAGGGGGGAGTTTATAAGTACTCTTTTTTTTTTTTTTTGGTCAGTCTCAGTACAAGTTATTACTTCACCCTCTTTTAACACGAGACATTGCTTCAACCACGTGAAGGCACTTGAGCAACTGCAGCCAGATGGCAGATGAGGAAGGAGAGCTGACGTGGAGACGGTGGGCAGCCCGGGCAGGCAGCACACAATTCCCGCCTCCTGGCGTGAAGATATGCGCACGCTCTGAGACACACACTGACCCGAAGGCAGCAGCTCTTAAGGAATCCCTGGTAGGGTTCTCACAGCTCCATCCTGGGGTTTGCATTTGAGTTTAAACAAAGAGCATCTTGACTTTGCTTGATAAAATTCTAACATTACCTGGACCAGGTAAAACTTCAGACTACTTACCTATGTGATGCATTTGTGTTCATACTTTTCTATCAGTAGCTGTGACAAAAAGTACTGAAATGGATTTTTTTAAGTGTTCAGAAACATTTAAGAAGGAGCAATGTAAGGAGTGCTCATGTCTTTCAAGTCTTCTTTTTTTTTTTTTTTTTTTTGATCAATCTGCTGAGCCATAGGTAAATTAGCATGTCATCAAGTACACCAGGTAGGTTTCTGATTTTCATATTTCTATTTCACAGTTGTATTTTAAAATACACCTTGTAGGAAAGTTTGCAATTTTGTTTTTCTAAATGCTCTCTGGACCCGCACTTGAATACCGCACAAGTTTCTCATTGCTTTGTCCCTCTGAGTTTTCTTTTTCTTTTTTTTCTTTTTTTTTTTGTGGTACTGGGGATTGAACCCAGGGGCACTCGACCACTGGGCCGCATCCCCAGCCCTTTTTTGTATTTTATTTAGAGACAGGGTCTCACTGAGTTGCTAAGTGCCTCGCCGTTGCTGAGGCTGGCTTTGAACTCGCGATCCTCCTGCCTCAGCCTCTCAAGTGCTGGGATTACAGGCATGCGCCACTGCGCCCGGCTCTTCTGAGTTTTCTTAATAGAAAACTTAGCACCTCTGGCTGCCCATGACACCCAGACTCAGGCCTGCAAGAGACACAGGTGGAAGGGTGGAGGTTCAAGGTGAAGTGAGCGGTTTGGTGAAGAGGAAAAAAAAAAAAAAAGCACCTTTTTCTCTCCATCCCCTTTCATGCCATTTGGAAGGGAGCAAGAACAGCCTCAGCTGAAAGGTGAACACCCTGCCATGTTTTCATAAAAACCTCCTGGGGCTTTTATGACTTCAAAGTGGCCTTTTGTGAGCCACCTGGAGAGCCGTCCATTGGGGAAGGTATTTGGCAAATGAATAGGTGGACACACTTGCTGTCTTTTTTTCTTTTCTGTGCTGGGGATGGAACCCAGGACCAGGCTCTACCTCTGAGCTGTCCTCAGCTTCCACATTTGATACTGATAGGCCCCAAGATGACATGAATTTGGAGACTTAAAGGCATGATCCTCTTGCAGAAGATCTCTTTGACCTCTAGTTTCCAGATGGGTTAATGAGAGGGGAAAACCCCACCAAACACCCTGAGCCCCTGCCAGCATTCACCAGAGGGCAGCCCTGTGCGCACGTGCACTGTGGCCACCTGCCCAGCAAGGCACGGGATAAAGAAGGGATGACTTATAAGCGGCTGTGTGTTTCCAGGCAGTTAGGCCAGGTGAAGCGGCATCTCCTTTACCTTGTATCTCTTTTTACATCCAGGAACTGGGCAGGCAAAAGGCTTCTCTTCCCCTCCATTCATGCACATGGAGCTGAGGATGGCTTCTGAGCTGATAGCACTCTCTGTGGTCCAGGACTCATCACTGTCAGATTCCTCGTAGTCCACCTCCTCCTCGTCGTACTCACTGCCTGCAGGAGCAAAGAGAAGAGCAAGGGCTGTCAGGAACGGTCCCTCACCACAGGTTGGCCCCAGCTCCCTAGGCCAGGAAGACTGGCAGGGCAGCTGTGACCACAGGCCTGGAGGGACAGCAGTTACTCCCTGGCACAGTCCAGTGAGAAGACAAGGTTAAAGGCCTCCCTCCCAGCAACTCATGGCCAGGAAAAGGCTGAGCAAGAACTTTATTCTATGGCAGGCCAACCTGTGGATGCAAAGGCACTGGGAAGGCTTGGAGGCCCAGAACAGAAATAACCAACTATGACAGATTCCTTTCAACACACTCGCAACACAGTGCCTGATGTCCCAGTGGGTAGAATTCTGTCCCCTTAGTTTTATGACTTACTAGCCTAGTAAATGCAAACAGCTGTGGGAGAGGGTTGCCTTTTGCAGTTTTAAGGTACTTACACTTCAATGGAAATAAGTGTCAGAACTCTGCTTTATAGATTTGAGCCAGGAAGATGAAGAGGCACTTTTGGGGTTCCAGCAAGGTGGGCAGAAATGTCAGGAGCTCTGAGGTTAAGATGTAGCAAGGGTATGCAGATCCGGTTTCTGGAAGACGGACAATTCCCTACACATTTATCTACCTTTTGGCTACACACACTTCCTGGCAGGGTTGACCCAACACAGTCCTGTGGCTCAGACAGGAAGAGGATACTCATACTCCAAAAGGTAAAGGCTCTCCTAAGGATTGAATAAAATTCTCCTTTCCTGATTCCTATCCAGGGCAGCAGGGATGGAGAACCACCTTGACAAGGAGTCACTTTTTGCTCTTTTTAAGTGAGGCCTGACACCATTTATTTTGAGCTTTTGCACAATACAACTCTGAAGGACATAATTCTACAGATCATAAACAGTGTAAAATAATATGTTGACAAGTCCTAATGCATTTACAAGCCCTGTGGAATAAATAGGAATTATAGCACAACATTAATAAGAATTATATGGTAGCAATTACAGTTGTGAAATTCATCCCCCAGGTGTGAGGCTAAATTGCACCAGGGGCCTGCCTGGGTGCTTCAGGGGCTCACTCTGCTACATCAATTATTTCAACACCAAATATTGGCACTTTTATTGGGTTTCATTTTAATAGGCATTAATAAGATTGTTTGAAGAGCAGTTGCGCCAGGAAAAGGGATGCCGCCATCCGAGGCTAAAAATGGAAAGGATTCAGGAAGGAAGGAAAGGACCTTACATTTATTGAGTGCCTATTATGTTTCAGGCACATTATATGCATTATCTCATTTAATCTTCTAGTAACCCTATGAGGTAGGGATTACCGTCGCTATTACATACACAAAGGAAACTGAGCCCCCATGAGGTTAACATGTTTATGAATTCTCAACAAGCTTCCAAGGGATGGCACCTTTTCCCACGTTGCTTCTTGGCCCCTAACACCAGAAGCCGGTGAGCCTTCTCTGAGGGGACCCCTCTCAACTTCTTGCACGTTGCTGGTCATTCACCCTCTGCACTCAGGAAGAATTCAGACTGTTTCTGAAGACTGCTAGGAATCTCGGGGGGGGGGGGGGACACAAAACCAAAAAACCCCCCCAACATTTTGGCAAAAATGAGGCTTTGGAATGAAATGTGGGTCAGACCCTGCTGTACTTGACTGTAGCTCCCCAAGTTAGCTGGCTTGGAAATGCTCACGGCAGATGACATAGGTGCCAACGCCCTGTCGCGGCCTTCCCAGTCCGTCGGAGAGCAGATGCGGAAATCTGTTTCTAAGTACGGCTTTGTGTAAGACATTTTACTCTTAAACAAATGCCACATGCTGGTGTCCTTTAAATTGCTTGTTAGAAAACTATAAATGCTATTTCCCAAAGCTCCTCCAGCAGGACTTCAGAAAGTTAGAATGACTAATTTACCCATCTAATTGGGCTAATTTGTTAACCTGAATACCAAGAACCATGCAGCATTTACAACTGGGGGGCGAGTGGGGAACCTTAGACCAACTGAGGGCTTAATGAAGCCCAGCAGAAGATAAAACTTCAAAACTTTACTGGATCAAAAGGGACCAGCCCCGGAGGCTTGATGCTGTGTACACAGTCGCCTGGAAACCACATGGCGCCCAGCCCTGAGCCAGGCAGGCAGGGCCACATGACTTATGGTCCAAGCTGGGTCTTTGAGAGCCAAGGGTAGTGCTGTGACAGCAGGCATAAATCCGCACTGTCCCCAGCAAACTAGGACACACGCCCCTAGTCACTGGCACACCAAAGGGACGAATCGCCGCCCTTGCATGGCGCTCAAGATGGACCCATTTATAGTTTTAGAACAAAGAGGAGCAGTTACAGACCTGGGTTCCTGTGTGGGCTTTCATTAGCCAAGGAACAAGCTACCTGGCTTCTACTTTCTCATCAATGAAATGGATGCAGATCTCTTCCTGGCAGATTTAAAGATTAGAATTCACGTCTGTAGAACACCTGACTCACAGTAAGTGCTCAAAAAATGGAGGATGGTAAAAGAAAATCATTTTTGTAATATTCATATATAAAATGATATTTTTAGAAAAGTGTTTTGTGAAACTAAATTAAAAAAAAATAGTTCTGAAAGGGTTGGGAGTCCCTACAGTGTGAATTTGTAACAACAATTCCCACTATTGTGTAAAATTATAATGCTCCAATTAAAAAAAAAAAAGATGTGGTGTGAATTTGTAACAATGATTCCCACTATTGTGTAAAACTGTAATGCACCAATTAAAAACAAAACAAAAAAAGGATAAAACTGCTTTGACACTTCGGTGTGGGTGGAGCAAAGCATTCTCAGTGAGGTCACAGGTACCAGGCTGGAGGCACAGGCAGGAGACTGAGTGCACATGGGAGCCACGTTGCTGCCACTGACAACCTGTGTGAACCCAGGTACGTGACACCACCTCTCTGAGCTTCAGACTCCCTATCTGCAAAATGGGCTCAAAACAGAACCCACCCTTAAGATTATTGAGTTCCTGTCTTTAAAAGTACTTAGAACAATGCCTGAGACAGGTCATTAAGAAAATATTTGATAAAAGAAATAGAGAAAACATCACATGAGCAGTTCCATTATGCCATTTACTATTCCTGACTCTTTTTGAGGACAGTCACATTTTAAAACCAGAGAAACATGTAGGGTATCTCCTTGTATTTGCCTTATTATGCCCCAGTCACCACCCTTTTATCAAATAGAACTGTCAACTGCCTGAAGCAGCCATCTCTCCTTCTAGCAGCCAGATGGCCTGCCGTGGGCAGAGAGAGGCTGTAGTGGCTCTTAAGTCACCTCTTGGTGTCACTTGCTCAGATGCCGGTGTCCATTCAGTGCCCCCTCCTGGAGCACCTGCCACCGGAGTCCACAGTGGCCCTGCAGTAAAGTTTGAGACCAAAACCACGGGCTCTCAGTCTCCTTTCAAACATGTTAGAACTCTAGAAAGAACTGACCTCATGAGAGAGTCACACACTGAGCTAGAACAATGTCTGAGGACTTTTCTCTCTCCTTTGCTTTAATTTCCTCATGTTTTTCCAAAAGAGGAAAATAAATCCCAGCCTCACTCATCTTCAATGTCTGCTTCATCTGCTATCTCCAAACTCACTCCAGCATGATGAAATTCTCAGCAATCCCCGGATTTTACCTGGGAATTTCTCACCCATTCAGGAATACAGGAAGCAAGGCTGATTCTCCTACCAGTGGTCTCCCAACTTGTTGATCCTATAATATCTCAGTCAATAAAAAAGTGATGAGCATAGCCCCAAGTATGAGTCTGTGAATATTTTTAATATAAATGCTACCAGTGTATGTGCTCATATATTGCCACATAAAACAAATACAAAATAGTGAAAATACAATAAGTATATTAACTTGTATACTAATAATTTTTAAAAAGCAATATAAAGATTTAATATCACCTGCCTGCACCTCACTTTGAGGCCACCTTCTTCCAGGCCAGCTGCAAGGTCACATGGGGCACATCACAGTCAGCTGAGAGATTAGCAGGTTGAGATGAGGCTATATAAATAAATACCACTGTGGGGATTCAGCCCAATGTTCATTTTTAATAGGATGATAATGTGTTGATGTTCCAATTACAAAGTTCCATGGTTTTGAGGATCTGGTCCAACCCTACTTCTTCCATATGCCCCATTAGTCTATTATCACTATTATTATTTTGTACCAGGTATTGAACCCAAGGGCACTCAGCCACTGAGCCACATCCCCAGACCTTTTTTGTAATTTATTTAGAGACAGGGTCTTGCTGAGTTGCTTAGGGCCTCGCTAAGTTGCTGAGGCTGGCTTTGACTCTCGATGTTCCTGCCTTAGGCTTAGCCTCCCGAGCCTCAGGGATTACAGGCGTGTGCCAGTGTGCCTGGCGCCCCATTAGTCTTTAGCACACAAATGGGCAGAATTTGAAGATTTTGGGAACACATACATGGCATGGTAGCCAGAATGTCTGCTTTTTGTCTTCCTTTTGCTTTAAGCCATCTGCTCCCTGAATTCTGGCACTTGCGTATAAACTTTAAACCTACTTGTGCTTATGTGTTTTCTTTTTAAAATAAAATTGTAGCTGCTTAAGAATGAGCTGATTTTATTTTACACAGGTGTTTCTGGAAACAGAAAGTGCTGCCATTTTGGGTCTGGAGCTACCTATAAACCTAGCTCTAGGAAAGGTGATCTTCTTGTCACCTGCCTCTCTCCTTGACTGAACAGAGTGGAGAGCGTGGACTCAGGGGGTAGGGATGTGTCTGAATCACCTGGCTGGAACGGGGCCCAACTAAGACTGCTACCCAGGACCGCGGTTCCAGAGTTTGTGCTCTTTTTTTTTTTTTTTTTAAATATTTATTTATTTGCTTTAGTTGTACACGATGCCTTTATTTTTACACGGTGCTGAGGATCAAACCTGGGCCACACGCGTATTAGGCAAGCGCTCTACCGCTGAGCCACAATCCCAGCCCCAGAGTTTGTGCTCTTTATCTTCAAATGGAAGATCCCCTGTGCAAGGCGGGTGAGCATGCTAGACAAAGAACATTAGGCTGTCCTCACGGCAGCTGGGACACAGCCACCCAGGTAGGCTGCAGTCCAGCCTTTCAAAGAGAGCTCTGCGAGTGGTTTCTCTTAGTCTTGGGTGTGATCAGTCAACGAAAAAATGACATTCACTAATGTTCAAGTTCCTACAAGAAAATGTGACTTAACCTGTCATGTCACGTGTAAAACTTGGCAGCCACTAATCCTTCTTGGATTGCAATTTTATTCTCCACAATCTCACAGTCCCCATAGTGCAGGCCTGACTGAGTGGGCACAATGGCAGCTGAGGGACACTTGCATATGCCCCAAAGGTTCATGTCAGCATTCAGTTTGGGAAATTGGAAAAACTAGTAGGTAGGATTCTGTGATATGGCTATTTCATTCTACAGGACTAATGAGAAACTTGTGGCTGTTGGAAGGAGGTAAAAAGTCAGTTTTGTAGCCAGGCATGGTGGCACACGCCTGTAATCCCAGAGGCTTGGGAGGCTGAGGCAGGAAAATCCCAAGTTCAGAGCCAGCCTCAGTAACTTAGTGAGGCCCTAAGCAACTCAGTGAGACTCTGTCTCAAAAAATAAAAAAGGGATGGGGCTGTGGCTCAGTGGTTAAGCACCTGTTGGTCAACTCTGGCACAAAAATAAAAACAAAGTTTTGTGAATCACAATAAAAAACCCCAATGTTATGTAGAATTCCTTGTGTGCGTGCGCACGCGCGCGCGCGCGCGCACACACACACACACACACACACACACACACACACACACCCCTGGCCATGGCTGCCCACTCAGGCCAAGCACACGTCACTGCCCATGAGCCCAGCCAAGTGCTGCTGCTGCTCTCACTCACCATGAGCAGTTTCAGATCTTCCTCTCTCCTCCAACCTCTGCCTCACTCCTCTTTGCTGAGCCCTTTATCTCTGGGGACAGTCAACCCTGTTTTCATTCTTCATAGTCATAAACATAAGACAGTGCCACGCAGATAAAAGTAAGTCAACCTTTCCCAGAAACACAATATGCCACATTTTTCTATAACACAAATGATTAATATTAACACAAAAGTGGTAACTGCAGTGACAGCAAATTAAAACTCTCTTGGGGTGTCAGATTCTGGCAAATATATTAACAAAGAGTTGCCCTTCTGCCTTATAGATTTATCAATATAAATTAGCTTTATTGGTACCGAGCCATTTTATCGGAGCTGAAGCAACGCTAGTCTAAATGAATTGGCAACAGATGATAATGATGAAAACCACATTAATGGCTTTAGGAAATGCCTGGAAAATTCTTCACTTCCTTGTTCCTGGGCCTCAGTTCATTCCTGGAATGTCAACCTCCCACCTCCTCCTTAACTTTGTAACTGGTTCTCCAAGCCAGAAGTAACATCTCCCTAGGACTTCACACTTTCTTTTTTTTTTTTTTTTTTTTTAATATTTTTATTTATTTGCTTTTAGTTGTACGCAATGCGTTTTATTTGTACGTGGTGCTGAGGATCGAACCCGGGTCGCCCACGTGCTAGGCAAGCGCTCTACTGCTGAGCTACAATCCCAGCCCAGGACTTCACACTTTCTAATGGTTGCTGGACCCTATCAGTTTCTTTTACAGTGTTTGGAGACCCTTTGTCATTATCTTTGGTTATCTCACACTGCCCAGGGCAGTGCCTGTATATTAGGAGCCCAGGGTCACGTGTCTGTCAAATGAATGAATGAGAAACTATGCTTACAGGTGGAAGGGGACCCAAGACTACACATCCCCCCTTCTTGACACCCCCACAATCTTAAAAAAAAATCATTCACTTGCCTGCTTAAAGCCCTCCAATGACTTCTCACAGCAAAAAGGAACCCAACGCCTTACACTTTATTTCCCAATTGCCTGGATCTTTAATATTTGAAGAACTATGTTTTTTCAAATAAGAAAACTTAAGAATTATTTGTACTTGGTTTAATGCTAAATGCTTATGCCTATAAATCTACATAAGGAATATTTCTAAATATTCAGATAATATTAAATAATAAAACATACTTTTAAAAATAAGATGCTCTTATACATATAAGTATTGATTAAAAACTTTACTATGTATGTATGTGTAATTTATTTATTCATTCAGGTGGTACTGGGGTTGGAACCAGGGGCTCTACCACTAAGCCACATTCCCAGCCCACTTTATTTTGAGCAAGGATGTCACTAAGTTGCCCAGGATGGCCTCCCACTTTCAATCCTCCTGCCTCAGCCTCCCAAATCACTGGGATTACAGGCATGTGCCACCGCATCTGGCTTAAGCTTAAAATATCTTAAAGACATACAGATCAAACAAATGCTCACAGTGACTACAAAACCTACATTCAAACCATTATACAGGTTGGTTCTAGTGATCTGATATTTTCATTATTTCTATACTTAGTTTGACCTTCCTGGGTTTACAAGAATCTGGCAAGACCTGAAAGAAAGAGGAGCTGATCTCAGGCCAGCAGAAAGTGGAATTTCTTGGTGACTCACCCACTGACTCTTGGTCAGGACGCAGAACAGAACCCTTCACAGGGAGTCTGTGTTTATTTCCTGGGCTGGACGTTTGGGGAACTTCTGTCAAGGTCTGTTTCTTCATAAACGGGACTTTTGAAGCCCACGTCTTTCTCACCACTTTGAAACCTTCAGTGTAATTTCAAGGGTCGCTGGAGATCATGTCTCCTGGGGGTCAGGTATTCCCTCAGCCCAGCCACAGCCCGGTCTTGCCAGTACTCCGAGCTCTCTGGGTCCCGTTCTCCAGGCCTGCTGGCCACCCTTTCCTAGTCTTGCCCCAGTTCTTTCTTTTCCTAGAACTACGGGCTCACTCACAATTCCCTGCCTATCTGCTAGCGGAGATGGAGAAGAGAACGCCCGTGCTTCATAACAGAAATCGACTTTGCAGAGCACGAGGCCACCTATGCAGCAAAATTTTCACTGGTTCCACATTGTAGCTACTTTTTAGCACAGTTTCTATTACCTTCCCCATTTCAAATGCCATTCTGGATTTCCACAGATGCTGTTCATTACCAGTTACCAGTTATCACCACGGCTCAGCCAGGGGAAGTCACTTTAGGTGACCTCCTCTGTTCTCTCAGCATTTCCTCATGAATGTCTTTTTAATATAAAATTCCTTCTCTTTAATCAGTTATATTTGTACACAGAAAAAAAGTCAGTTTTGTGAGGCTTGTAATGAAGGAGAAGAACCCCGTCCCTCCCTGCAGCAGCCACCTCTGTGTCTCTGACCTGGCATCTACCTCCCATTTCTAAATACCATGCCTCTACTGCTGGTTTTGGATGTTGGGTTTTGGATAGCTGCTGATGTCCTAAAGTGCAAGGTAGGTATTCAATCTTACACAGCCTCCCAAGCCGCCTCCTGCTCTGCCCGCTTCCAGTAGAGTTTCATTATAATATTTGGTGTCACAGCGATCAGTGTTTGCATTTTGATGGCACACAGCCATGCAATGAAGTGTGCTCACGTTTTTGTTGCTCTTGGAGTTAACCATGCTGCTCTATGGCCTATGTTGTTGTCATCTCTTTCTTTAATCCCCCTCCTCACCATCTAGCTGCAGACACTTATTTGGGGCTCACTATATGTCAGGCACAGACTGAAGCACTGGAATCTATCGATTCATTCAAACCTCACAACAACCCTCTGAGATGGGTAGTGAGATTTACACCAAACAGCCACTTGGAGAGGCAGAGTAACTTGTGTAAAGTCACAGAGCTCGTCCCTCTGCTGCCTGGCTCCACAGCCCGTGTTCCTATGCAGTGCGCACGCTGCTTCCTTGAGTGCATCTGGACCGCTCAGTGGAGCCAGCCACCTCTCCATCTGTGGAAGCACATCAAGCGTCCCTCCCCTTGCTTTTTTCCTGAAAGACGCTCTCCTGACATGCTCCACACGGTGGATCCAGACCATCGCCTTCCAGCTCTTCCTGGGGGTTCTCTTTGCCTCTTCCATGCAGCTGAGCCCTGCCCAGAGATTCTGTTGTTAGGTCCTGCCTGGGCCCACAGGAGGTAAATTCCCTCTGGCAGGCACTTCCCAGGGACTGCTCCTTTCCCGAGTCCAGCTTCTGGGGCTGCCAGGAGTGCCAGACCCTGGACGCAGGACTTGGAGGCTCCTGTGCTTCTTCTGACTGTCCCCTCCCTGACCATTCCACTCTGTGCTGGGCACTCACTCACTTGCTGCTTATGCCCTTCATTTCTGGGAAATTTCTTTGTATCTTTTTTTTTTTTGTATCTCAGCTGGGCGCAGTGGCACATGTCTGTAATCCCAGCACTTGGGAAGCTGCGGCAGGAGGATCGTGAGTTTAAAGCCAGTCTCAGCAATGGTGAGGCACTTAACAACTCAGTGACACCCTGTCTCTAATAAAAAATACCAAAATTGGGGGGGGGGGGCTGGGGATGTGGCTCAGTGGTCGAGTGCCCCTAGTTCAATCCCTGGTACCAAAAAAAATAAATAAATGAATAAAAATAAAAGATTCCCTTTCATCTATCTTATCTTTTTGGAAACTCATTTTATTCAAATTTATACCTCCTGGACTAACCCTCTAATATTTTTCACACTTCTATGTTTTAATTTTTTTTTTTTCTTGTCTCCTCCTCCTGGGAGATAATCAATTCCTCTCTGGCTTTTGTACAAAGGCTTTCGTTTCTGCAGTCACGTTTTAACTCCCAAGGCCCCACTTGGTTTTGCTCCCTTCGCCCCCACCCAGGAGGCAGTTGTAGTTTAAAGTTTGCATTTCTCCTGCTCTGTGCTTTGTCACTGTTTCTTCCATCTCTGCTTTTCCCTCTTCTATAAGACTGTGATGCTGTTCCCCTAGAAGCTGTTCTCAGGCCTTGAGGCTCCTTGCTGTCTGTTTGCTGTCTTTGAGACTGAGGCATAAGGAGCTAAGTGGAGACTGTCCCCAGGTTGACCTGGGTATCTTGGAGGCATCCTCCTTTCTTGCAATGACCAAAGCTCCAGGCCCTGCCTGTATCACTGCTGCCCTAGTTACTGGTCAGCTCTTTCCTTTCAGAAGGAGACACCCCAAGGTCAAAAGCTAGGTGTTGGGGTGGGGTTCTATGGTCCCACGTGAGGTCTGCCGTGGGCAGGGCAGCTGTCTGCAGGACAGGCGAGGGCTTCTTTCTCCTGGTGATCCTGAGCTCACTGTTGACATTTTCAGTTTAATATTAACAGATGCTCTAAGCTGTAATTCCAAAATAACATTCAAATTAATTTCCTCTGCCTATGGCTAATTAAATGCTCCCTCCCTTCCCTGCCATTCTTCTTCCCTCCCTTTTGTGATGCTTGTGTGTCTCCTTATCCACCACACCAGGGTCACTTCGATGACACTCCTCTCCCCACTCTGAGCTTGTTCCCTGCAGAGCTTTTCCTTCCTGGTCCCCTGTCCTTGGACAGTCCTCTCTTGGCTTTTCACAGTCAGCTGCTCCGCACTCAGGTGGTTTCAGCTCAGATGTCACCTCCTAGGGGAGGCCTCTCCTGGGCACCTGCACACCAAAGTCACCTGTCCTTCTCTGGGGATAACCTCCGTACCCTGGGAATCCCTCTCTGGTGATCTAATGGAGCAAGCTGGGCCTTTCCTCCTCTCCTTCATCCTCCATTGGGGAGGTGGAAGATGTCACCCTAACTTCATGACCCATGACTTAGAGGTCAAGACCAAGGCTATTCAAATTAATGTCTTCTAAAACTCAGAAATTTAGAATGTAAAACAATTCTACAAAGCAATAGTAAGAAATTCTGTATTTAAATAGCCACGTTCTCAGAAAAAAAAAAAAAAAAAAAGGCTGAGGAGAAACAACCAGAAAAACCTGGGTCCCTTTCTCACAAGCCCTTTATGATGATGTCTCTTCATTCTTTTCTCCCTGTGAAACCTGAAGCAGCCCTCTGTGCCTGCCTCTCACCTCTTCAGTTCAGGTAAGCCCTGGGCACAGTGTGGTTCCATTACTGCCCTCTAGTGGGGCTCTCTACCCAACCTGCCTGACCAACTCTAACTCTCCACCCTGGTCAGAGAAGGTAGCTTTGCTTAAGAAGCACAAGAAAGTGCCGACTCTTTCACTGTTCCCATGTTTCATGTCTCAGAGCTAAAAATGCCTATATTTTTAGAGGGGAAAAAAAACCTGAGCAGCAAGAAATGACAATACTTCTTCAGGACAACGGGGGCTTGGGGACACCCTCCCCCATCCCTTGACTGAGTCAGGAGTCCCACGGTCTGCTTCCCTGTCTGGGACACCAACACACTTCTTTCCCCTCGCCTTTCCAGTTGCTGCTAAGGACTCAGGGTGGTATAAATGTAAAGGTTTCCTGCAGCAGCAGGCCACTTGTGGGACCCACTTCCACTCAGAGGCCAGTGCTGTATATTCAAACAGCAGACCATGACCCAGAAGACGCTTACGTGGGCATGATGGGCATTTTGAAAAATGAAAGCACAGAAGGCAATAGGAAGCATCAGCGTACAGATGTGTTCATAAAACTTTGTTTCAGGGGCATGTATGTGACTCAGTGTCAAACTCATTCTTGTTATGTGAAGCAGTGGAACAAGAAAACCTTGCAG
Organism: Tamias sibiricus; assembly: GCA_025594165.1. NCBI lineage: Eukaryota > Metazoa > Chordata > Mammalia > Rodentia > Sciuridae > Tamias > Tamias sibiricus. The sequence goes on along the minus strand of CM046664.1, from coordinate 62,783,493 downwards.
CCATTTTGACCATCTGCATCTCAGTTTATAGAACTTCTTCCTAAAAGAACATTTCATCCCGAGAAAAAAAAACTACCAAACAACTTTATCTGATATTTGAATATTAGGATATAAAACAGGCTAACAGAGAGAGAGAGAGGTTGATCTGGGTGAGCAACGATCAGGTGTGAGCTGGCAGTACCGTGGGTGCTGCCCACCAGCCCTCCTGCCAGGAGCTGCTACCTGCTGGAAAGGTGAGCTGGCGCCAATCTGACCTCAGCGGCTTCAGCAGGGCACACTTTACAGACTGCCCATCACAGATATGAAGCTGATAGGTGTCTAAATAGATGGAAAGAATGCAGAAAGTTCTTGGTGGATTCAGAATCCTTTTGAACACGAGACTGTTCCCAAGCACAGTCCAACTTTATGTTCTAAGTGGGTGAATCTATTCTGAGGAATGGCCACACGTCACCCGGAGCCGTTCTGCTGAATTAAGAGTGGTCATGCAAGCCGCCCTGGGCCCTTTGCCCAGACTGACGTCTGGTTGCCCAACAGAAAGGGCTCTCTTCCCTTGCAGCCAGATGAGGGAGGGCTGATGCCCATGAGGGTGAGTGGCCCTCTGGGAGCCAGTGCTTGGGTGCGACTCAGAGAGGTGCAGCTGCCCAGCCCAGGGAAGGAGCCGGAGCCTTCGCAGGAGGAGAGTCTGGGCAAGCACCGTGGCAGCTGGCTGACTCCTCTTCTCCATCACCCTCCCCTGTTCCCAGGGAAGCTCATGCACACAGGATTGTTGCTTTTCCCCCAGCACCTGCACAGTGCCCAACCTGAGCTGGCCCCTGACTCGCCTTTGTGGAATGAAGGAAATCCGTGGCAGAGCCTGCAGGCACGAGGTGCTCCACTACGCAGCACATGAGGATGTGTGTGTGCAATACATACATTTTGTAACTATAAGTTCTGGTTACTGAAGAGACACTCCAGTTTGTAGATGATAAGGGAACTATGACAATGATATTAGGGATCACAACTGGACAAGGTACACACAGACAATAGCTCTGTCATTCTGTGAATTTCACTTAGCACAACTGTAAAAATCAAACCGAACTATCTGGAGACCACACGGTGCTGTGACTAAGAGCAGGGACCTGGAAGGGGCTGCCCGTGTGAGGATTCCAGCTCTCTCCTGTCTATCTGGTGGCCTCAGACCACTTATTCCACCTCTTTCAACTCCACTTCTTCATCCACACAATGGAAATACTAGAAATAACCCCATGAGGCTACTGGGAAGACTACATGATTTCATATGTATAAAATGTTCAGACTGATGTTTGGCACACAGTTAGATACTCAGTTAGCACTAGTTGATGTTATCATTTTAATCAGCATTTAGAAGTTATCTGAGCTTGAAATAAATGACCAAAGATGGCTGGGTACAGTGGTGCATGCCTGTAATCCCAGCGGCTTGGGAGGCTGAGACAGGAGAATCACGAATTCAAAGTCAGCCTCAGCAACTAAGTGAGACCCTGTCTTTAAATAAAATACAAAAAAAGTGCTGAGGATGTGGCTCAGTGGTTAAGTGTCCCTGGGTTCAATTCCCAGTACAAAAAAAAAAAAAAAAAATAGAGACAATGCTTAACAACGACAACAAAAGACAGGGCTTAACAAAAAAATAACCTGGTTAGGAAGTTAGGGATGTAGGTCAGTGGTAGAACATTTGTCAATAAATTAATTAATCTTTAAAAAGAACTAATCTGGCAGGGATTCATTTACATTTCTAACATAGCAGATTAGGACACTGATTTCTTACAAAATGCTGATTGAGGATGATAGTGCCAAAAATATTTTCATTAATTCATTCACAATCCTGGAGACCTGGGGGTGAGTAAGACACACAGGCCCTGAGGTGTGCAACACAGGCCTTGGGCACCCAGTTAATTATCATACCACAGAGGCCGGAGAGGTCAGAGGTGACAGACGTGAGGGCAGCACCCTCCTCTGATGCCAGAAGACTGAGCACATCGCAGAAGAGCACATGCTGCCCTGGTTGAGCTGGGTCCTCTCTGCAGCGCTGGGGAGCTTCCCAGGGCGTGCTATTGGTATGGCGTTTCCCTTCCTAATTACAGAACAAAGCATGCTATATTTATAGAGTACATGCCCACAGTCAGGGTGAGCATTTTTATGCAGAGAGAAAACAAAAGGAAGACCAGGAAGGGGAGGATGACAGATATTGAGAAAGTGTGGCAATGATCAAGATGAGAAATAATTAGGTCTGCCAGCGAAAACCAGTTTCTACCGCAACAGAGTAAATGGGTCTCTTCCCAGACACAGCACATGACACGAAAATGTGCCACAACAGAAAACACGTCGCCCCTCTGGGGAACAATGTCGTGAGAGTCACTGAAAGTTCAGGCGAATCTCAGAGATCTCCCATAAAAGCTTAGCTTCACACTTTGTCCCATGTGGAAACTGCAGACTGTGCCGCGTGAAAAACGAGTTTTATGAGCGCACTTCTGATGTTGAAGGCGGCTGTTTGGCTTCATAACAGGCCTTGGCCTAAGAGCACCCAGCAGCGTCATTTTTACATGTTGCACGTACCAGGCAGGCTTCCTTGTCACCAGGGCCATGTTTTAATCTGGTCAAATGTTTGTGTGTGACAAACTTTGACAAAAGCAATTGGGAGAAACTGCAAGAGCAAGAATTTCCCACTTGAAGGAAATGTCATAAGCATGGTATAAAAAGTGAGCCTGGGCCAGGCATGGTGGCGTAGGCCCAGAGACTCAGGAGACTGAGCCCGGAGGATCACAAGTTCAAGGCCAGCCTCAGGAACTTAGTGAGGCCCTAAGGAACTTAGTGAGACCCTGTCTCAAAATTAAAAAAGAAAGGGCTGGGGACGTGATACAGCATCCCCGCGTTCAATCCCCAGTACTGGAGGTGGGGATTGTTGGGGAGCATCTGACCTTTCACACTCCAGCATGATGTGTGGGAGGGTGTCCCTCCCCAGGCCTGGCTCTTCACTTCATACACGCACTGTTTAAAAAAACAAAGTGTCTCTTAGTACAGGTGTCACAGCAGGCTTTGGGAGGCCAGGGTCTTAGTACAGTGGCCAGTCCCTGACAATGCTTTTCCTGACATTTCCGTTCCTTTAGCAGGAACTCACGGTCACAAGAGGACATGATGGGTCTGGGTTCCAACACTGCCTCCACCAATGACTAGCTCGGTGACCTAGGGCTACTCACTCAATTTCTCTTCTACTCTCTTTTCTTGCTGTGACTCCCACGTCTGAGGAGTCCATGAATTAACATCTACCTAAATGTAGTCAGCAGTGTTAGTATTTTCACTGATTGACTCTAGTGTGAAAAATCACAGGGGTCTGCTCAATCAGGGTGACAGATACTGCTCAATGGCTTTTTCAAGATCTGGGATCAGTGACTGAGCCCCAGGAACTGCCAGAGCTGACCAACTTCCCCTGCCCATCGTCACTGGTGTGGCTGTCCCTGCTCTCAAGGCTACGAGTTATTAGCAGGTCCTCACAGCAGCTCTGATGGTTCAAGTATCTGTGCCATGTGGTCCCTCCAGCCCTCTCTCTAGGCTTTTGCTGGCTCATGTTTTGCCTAAGTGAGAGCTTGTTCTGACCTTGCCACCTGATGCCCCCTCCAGATTCATCTGCCTGTGTGTGCTGTTTTTGGTCAGCCTCAGGGTTTCTGGCCATCCACCCCTGGACAAGCTGACCTGGCCATCTTGCTCTATCAACTCCCCTGCCCCAGTCCATCCTGGCATATGTGCTGTGGCAAAGGCATGATGTCACTTCCTCAGAAGACCAGATTCTTATTCACGTGGATCTGATTTCAAAAATGGTGCTGAGGCTGGGCACAGTGGTGCATGCCTGTAATCCCATCCGATTGGGAGGCTGAGGCAGGAGGATTGTGAGTTCAAAGCCAGCCTCAGCAATGGCGAGGCGCTAAGCAACTCAATGAGACCCTGTCTCTAAATAAAATATAAAATAAGGCTGGGGATGTGGCTCAGTGGTTGAGTGCCCCTGAGTTCAGTCACTGATACCACCCCCCAACCAAAACAACAACAAAAAAGGTTCTTAGATCTCTGCTGCTACAACCTGCAAGCACCAACTCTGGCAGTGAGGTTGCTTCTGAATCAGAGCACAGGACCCTTTACTCAACCTGCCGTTTAAACCCTCTTTGTAGCTCTTCGGGACTTAACTTCCTTCAAGCCCCAGTTATCCCACGTGGGCAATGAGAACCACGACAGCGATGGGCCAAGACAATGTTGGAGCTAATATGTAGAAAAGGCCATTCACAGTGCTTGGCAGAGGGTGGGGCTCAGTCTAGGGCTGAGCTGACAGGAATAGACACCTCCCTTTGCAGACGAGGGGTGGCAGGGCTCTTTCCTTCACCCTCATCCCACTTTATTTCAGGGTCACTCTGGGCATGTGCACTGTTAGATGTCAAATCCTGCACCCCCAGGTCACAGACTTCTCAGACTGCTCGCCAAACGTCTTGTCAAACAGAGGACGCCATATAAACGACACACAGTGATAAGCAAGAGGATGCCTCTGCTTTAACAAGAGACTAAGTCTTTATTATTAGATATTTATTAAAGGCTAATAAACCACACTATTCCGTCTCTAAGCAAGTGACAACAAAAACAAGGGAAGCCCTTCACCACACTGCCCAAAGCCCTACGCGGAAGTATGGTGGATGACATGTTTACAAGTAGGACTCCAAAGTCACCACGTACTTAAATTCTGCACTGCCTGAACTGCCTTCTTGGCCAGTTTGGATGACAGTTTTTATTATAATGGACGAGGACGCACCAGACACTTCTGCCACTGCGGACAGCTGGTCCCGATGGCACCAACTGCCCTTCCTCCCCTTGTTTACAGGACAGATTATTAAGCCTGAGCAGGGCCTTCTATTTGGGTCACTTCCTCATGTGGTAATCCCACGGAAGACCTAAAGGGCTGCTTCTGGCTTGTTTTCGGGAATCACGCTGGAGAGGGCAGGCCAGGAAGACGTCCCAACCACTACGTAGGCTTTGTCCATGAAAAACAAAAATAGAAACAGCAACAGAGACCACCATATCTCAGCACTCTGCCACTTTTGTCCCTTCTATGGTTAGGAATGGTGCTTCGAACCAAACTCTGACTCTCCATGTAAAGTAAAGGAACAATTTGTTTTGGATTTCTGTGTCTCATTCTTCTTGATTCTCCACTGTCTGGCCCCATGTCCCCAGCCACATTTAAAAGTCCCTCCAGCAGTGCAATCCTCTGGGACCTCCCAGGTTGTGCCCTCGTGGCTCGGCCCTATCCCCTGGCCCAAGCCTCCTGCATCCAGCCCCTGCTCTTCTACCTTTGCTCTGGCCATGTGGCGGCCTTTCATGTCTGTCTTCCAGATCAATTTCAAGTTCTCTCTCTTTTTTTTTTTTTGGCACTGGGGATTGAACCCAGGGGAGCTTAACTCCTGAGCCACATCCCCAGCCTATTTTTTTTTTAGAGACACAGTCTAACTTGCTTAGGGTCTCACTAAGTTGCTGAGGTTGGCTTTGGACTCAATATCCTCCTGCCTCAATCTCCCGAGCCATTGGGATTACAGGCGTGCACCATCACGCCTAGCTCAATTTTAAATTTAAAGAGTGCTCGGGCTCTGTTTCTTGTTTCTGACTTGCAATTGTAGAGACCAGCAGTGCACATGTTCTGGCGGGTCTACAAACACCCATCCTTGACTCTCCATGTCATCGCTGGGTCACAGGAAGATAACATCCAGAGGCTGGAAAGGACTTCAAGTCTTCTATGCCAACCTCTCTTACAGAGGATTAAACGGAGGCCTGGGTGGTGACCTATTCCAGTCATACACTCAGCAAAGGCCCAGGCAGAGGTGGAAGTCTGGCACTAGGTCACTGGTGCCTCTCCAATGACCTGCCAGTGGCTGCGGTGGTCAAACAAATGGAAAAATCAGCATTCATGAGCCTGGAGACAGAGCCCTCACCACATGACAGGGCTGCTTGTGAGCTGCTCAAAACCCACCCAGTCCCCACGCTTGTTGTGTCTACCTGAAAGGCCACTTACTTGCCTATTTGAATAGGGTTCCAATGAGAAATTCTTTCAAAAACTGCAGAGAAGTTAGCAATGTTTTCTATGCAACTTGCACCAAGTTTGCATATCCCCCAGTTGTGATTTGTGTACACAGATGCAGCTCCGTGAATACACAAAGAACATGGGATTTAAACACTTCTACCTTCACATTTAAGAGAAGTGGGGTCCAAAGGGAAATAAAGGAAGGAGAACATTTCCAATTCTAAGTGCTGACCTCAATGAAGAACTCAATACTGCTCCACCCTCCTCTTTCATGTGTTCTAGTTTGATTTGTGATCAGCACTAAATCCAAATGGTTCATTTTTCACACCAGCCCTGGCCCAGAAACATGTAGGTGGACCTTGGAGGCAGCCCCATGTGCCTGCGGGGCTGTGGTCTGTGACACTGTACCTCAACCCTCGGCCAACCTCCCCTCAGTCAGCTCGGTCTCCAGCTATTCCTCCCCTCCTTCCGGCTTGCTGTGCAAGGAGAATGCTCCTTTTCATCTCCAGACAAACCAACGACCCTTTGTGACTCCCCTATATCGTGTGTTATCCACAGATTTCCTACTGGAATAATCCACATGTCAGAGACTATAAAGGAAGTATTTTCCAGCTACCTAAATGAGGATTAAGGAAAGGATACTCAGAAAATCTTGGTAGCAAAACGATCTCCGGAATGGGCAGCGTCATCCCAGGCCAAGCCACTTGCATAGTACGCATCTGTAAATGGCCCTTTCAGAATACCTCAGAGATATAATGTTTGAGTTTTAGCATCCAAGAGAAATGTTCTGTAGACTTTTTTAAAAGTAAAGGTTTAGAAAGCCAAACCCCAAATTCAAACTATGATGGTCTGTCTTTTGGGTGCGGGGAGGGGGTTGTAGGATTACAAGTGCAAAAGAGTGTGCAGTTCCGGTGGGTGGCACTTCTGTCCTAGCTGACTCCATCTAGCAACCTACCAACCTACATCTCAAGTGCTCTGTTCAGGATTCACTTCAAATGCAGTTGAAATACTTCTGAGGCACTAATGGGAACTGTGACAATGTCGCTGCCCACAGTGCTATTGAGGTTTTATGGTCACAGCGCGCCCACAGTCTCTGGAAGGCATCGGGTATTCTTACATAAACTCTTTCCCCTCCAAAGTCCCGTTCTTCATAGAACAGGGCCTTTCAATAATGAACAGCCGTCTGTTCCACCCGGCACAGGAAAAACACGATAAACCAAGTCACAGCCTTAGCTGTAAACATATTCTTACACATAATTTCTACAACTCCGTATAAACAAAAAACAAGCTATTAACCACTTGCAGAACAACAACAACAAAAATGCATGGGGTTTCCTGCAATTAAGCTGCAATGTTTTATAGTGCAATTTTATTTATAACTGAAAAAAAAGTAAATAAATATATAAAATGGTGAACAGACCCCTCCTGCCAAAGGCTTTCTCTGCAAATTAACTTTGCAGTCATAAAACCTGTGCCAGCTGGAATCCCTCCCTGTGCTCCATGGCACGGGCAGCCAGAGCAGGTATATGGCTGAGAAAAAACAAAGTAGGGCATTTTCCACCTTTAGCCAGGGGATGTTAATTGAACTTTGGCAAATGTTTAAAGATTTCTGCCTCCATGTTTGAGAAAGAATTAAAAACAGTTGAGCTAGGGAAAATGAACATCTGTTACTGACTTACACTCACAACCACAATGAGAAACATTCATAATTAAAGCGATTTTGCTTCCCTGCTCGTTAGATCTGTTATCTGGGCTAAAAATATAAATGCAGAGGCTCCTTATTGTCTTTGGGGCTTTCTTCTTATGGCTGCTTGTAAAAGAGGTCGTTTACACTGGGCTGAATTTTTTTTTTCTGTTGGAATAACAATATCAGGAAACAGATTTGCGTAAAAAGATAGGGGATGACAACAAATAGTACCTACGCAACGGAGCCTCGTTTTACGAAGCTATGAAACAGTAGTCAAGAAGTGCTTTATATTTGGGAGTTAAATACACTTTACAGCTGTGTAAAAAACCAGAGCCATTCTGGGCCAAACATAAACATTCCAAAGTCTACAAGGTTTACTTATATGGAGTAACTGGGCAGGTTTCTATCAACTGGGAGGGATTTTTGCTACGCAGAACAGCCCCCAAAAGCCTTCCACGTCAAGTCATTTCCCGTCTGACAAGCAGAAACTTTCATCAAGAAAATCAAATCTGTTTCCTACAAGGTCCTCACCCCTGACTTTTGAAATAACCTCCTCACTGATAAGCCAGGCTCCAGGCTCCCTTCTCCAGCCCATCCTTCTTCCGGCTGCTGCATTAACATCCCCCCAAACAGCTGCAATCCCTAATCTGGCTTCTCTTTGATTTCATTAATTACTATTCTTATTTAAAATGCTCTCTACCCCCAGCCACCACTTCTTTGAAAAACAAATTCCTCCATCACTGTGCCTGCTTTGTGAATCCAATGCACTAAGTCCACTGTGGTGGACACCATCACTGGACCCCGACCATCCTTGTGCTATATGGCTAGTTTCTGACTTGGAATCCACAACACCTACCCTACCTTCTTGCCCTTCCCCGCACTCCTCCTAGACAACCGTTCTCAAATGCTACTTTCTTCCAAGTAAATGCTAACTGACTTATTCCCAAATAGATGTGACTGCTTCTTACTTTGATGGTTTTAGCTCTTAGGCCTCAATCTTCTGAGGCTGGATATACTTTTCCTGCGTAACACTCCCGCCTGCCAGAGAGTAGCAATTCTCTTTAACTCATCTCTGCACTACAGCTCTCAGCGCTGGGACTTTCAACAATAGTCATTAGACCCAGCTGCCTGTCTTTCTTTCTTCCAGAGAGTTGGTATAGTGCTTTCTGATTCTTGTCCAATATGCTGCTGCTGAGGTAGATGCAGATTGTTGGGTAAAGTTATTATAGGGGTTGAAGGGAGGTCAGTATAACAGAGGAAGGGTCAGGGAGGGAGGGCAAGGGGAGGTACTGGGGAATGAAACTGACCAATTATACTGTCATATTGTGTGCATGTACGAATATGTAACAACAAATTTGTCCACAGATATATTGCAATGTGTAATTTGGCCAAACAGATATGCCAGGTGGGGGTTCTAATGGAATGGCCATTTTAATTAGTCTTTCCTTGGTCAGGCCAAGAAGGAATGAATTTGCTACTCATTATTAACACTGTTTTGGAGAAACCGTACCACACGGTGTAAGTGGGCTCATCTACAGCTCGGCAGAGGGCCCTGCTGCCGAAGGTCTAAGGCCGCTGCCCGCAGAGGTGGGTCTGTCTTGGAATGGGCCCATGAGCTCTGGATCAGTTCCCACGCCACAGACTCCCCTGGGGGAAGGAGCTGAGCCTGGGAAACTCCTCAAGGAGAGATGAGCCAAGGGCAGAAGACCATTATCCCCTCAGCAGAGCACGAGGCTCTTCCTGAGGTTCTGGAAAAGAAGTCTGGATGGTTTTCTTTCAAAGTGGCCTTGGTTCAGCACACCTCTCCCCTCCCTCCTACCCCAGCAGGAACAAAACCCAGAAGTTCTGAGGGAGCTGTGATGTTTTTCCTGGCCTCAATGCAACGGGAAGTGCCATAAATCTCTCAAGAAAGCCCAGGCTCATGGGATTTCCAGAACCAATCTGCCAAATTATGAGGATCGGATCGTTCAGACAGACATCTGAGCCTTAGGTCCTTATGAAAAACATTAATTTATGGGAACATTCCTGTCACTTAAGAAAGGGTACTTCTTTCAAGGTTTTCTACTTAGTAGGGCACGCCTGACATCTAGGGGAGAGCATCAAGGCAGCTGCCTTCGCTCCCTTTACTTTCAGACTGACTTAGCTGGGAACACTCCGTAGGTTCGACTGGCAAAGGCGGATGGGAATGCTGTGGTGGGACACTGGCTTTGCAACTGGGCAGGAATATTGGTCACACAGCATTCAGATCACTAAAATTGGCCCTGGAAACCTTTAACAGCGGCAGTTGGCAAACACCACCCCATGGATTGGTGCTGGCAGCCCCAGGAGCACGTGGGCGCTTCAGGAAACTCCAGACCCCCTGGATTTGTCTTGCTAGATCAGGGTGAGGGTGTACATCTCAGGAAAGAGTATGGGAACTACTGAAGCATTGTATACCATGTTAGAGGTGGCTAGTGACTTAAGGCCATGCCTTGATCATTACAGTCCTTGATTGTAGACTGCCCCTGAGAATCTGCTGTTCCCCACTCTGGTCACAAAATGGCATTGCCATCGCAGGGCTGCTCCAGCCAGCAACCCTGGGCTGTGTGTGTGTGTGTGTGTGTGTGTGTGTGGTGGTGGGGGTGGGGGTCTCCTCTCTCTCCAGCCTCACCCAGCTCCTGTGGGCTCTATCTCCACATCATTCGACTCCATCCACCTGGTTCTCATCAACTTCATCCCTCCTCTGAACTACAGCAGTAATCCTATTCTATCACCCTCCCCGCAATAGTCACTCATCAGTCAGAATAATCTTTTCAAAAATGCAAAGCACGCCAAGACATTCTCCTGTTTAAAACTCTCCAGTGTCTTTCCCTCACTTAGAAAATAGTGCTATCTCTTGTCTTCTGGACATTCCTCCCACCCGTCCACCTTACACACTCTTTTCTTCCTCTTCCTCCATGAGGTGCTCATTCTAAAAACTTGGCTTGGATATCACTGCCTCCAAGAAGTCTTCTGGGACTCCTTACTTGTGTCTGGGCTGGGTGCCTTTTCCTTCTATGCGTCCATGGAGCTGGTCTCCATCAGAGAACTCACATCCCATATGGAACGTACCATTAGTCTTTGGGCTACTGGAGAAAACTCCAGTCTCATCTGTCTGTCCACTCTTAGATATAGAGTAGCATTTTAAATGTCTCTTCAGTATATTGATAAGAAACCCCTCCAAGGGCATGGTGCCACACGCCTGTAATCCCAGGGGCTCGGGAGGCCGAGGCAGGATGTTCGCGAGTTCAAAGCCAGCCTCAGCAACTTGGTGAGGCCCTGTCTCTAAATAAAATATAAAAAAGGCCTGGGGGATGTGGCTCAGTGCTTAAGCACCTCTGGGTACAGAAAAACAAACAAAACCCCTCTCTCCTAGTTATACCTGGGGAATCAATAATTGTTGTAAGAGCTTGGGGTGAACAGAGCACTATGGAAGAACATACAAATGAAGCATGTTTCTGAGTTTTCATTTTCAGGCCCTTCTAAGAGGTAGGAGAGGGGAGCACCCAGAAGAATGCTCTGGAGAAGGGCAAATCTAGTTTAAGATCCAACCACCCAAACCTACTGGCAGTGTGATGGGGGGCCAGTTACTGAACATCTTTCAGACTGTGTCATACATAAGAGGGGGATGGAATATGCTTAACAAAGTGCCCAGCACATTCTGGGGTCTCACAGGTAACCCCCATTGTGATTCTTTGTCCTCCAGTGGGTTAGCTGTCTATTGCTTCTTGCCGAGGTGGGCCACAGGGTCTGGCTTCAACCTGCTCCCATGACATTGAATTGATCTCATAACTTCGGATTTGTTTTCTTCCTCTGGTCATCTTGGTCTTTAATGTCACTTCTGAAAAGTCAAGTCTACTTGCGGGACCCTGGCATGGCTTTGGGCAGCTGATTCTGTCCCTACTTTAAGGAGTGCACCTGTGCAGGGTCTTGGGGGCCACACCCTCCCTCCCTGCCCTTCTCCCTCTGCAGGGCACGCTTCCACTTGCCAGTGTCATTAGCACTACCATCACTGCAACGCTCAGGGTTTTTCTAAGCACTTGCTATGGAAAGAACACAGGATTAGAAACCTGAATCCTTTTAATCTCTCTGTAGGTCAGTTCTGCCAGCCTAGTTTCTTAAAATGTCAAGTATTAAGCTACTTTTATCTCACTAATTAGTAATTAGCTTTGGCAAGGAACAAAGGGGTTGGATCTTTCTAAAAAATTAATCGTAAAAATAAAATCCCAAATAGGAGGACTGGGTTTAAAATGCAAGGATATGGCATTTTACATTTAAGTTAGCTGTTTTGATTAAAATTAAGCAGAAATCAGGAGTGGGCCGTCTCTCCTTGGGCGATGGAGTCCAGTGGGAGAGTTTCCATTACCCTCCCAGAGAGGGGTCTGCACTAGGGCGCAGAGGTCTCCACAATGCACGCTCTATACCTGCGCACCCAGCAAGACGGTGTGCAGTCTTTTCTATTGCTGCTTTGTCGCTTGGAAATTCCAGTTAGCGATGACTTTATGGGTTTGTACGGTCTAGACAAGAGGGTTACTCTTTGGTAAAATTGCCCCTTGGGGAGGTTCCTGTGAAAATTCCCATACAACTAATTACCATGCACAAGGGCCAGCTGCTACCGAGAGGGTGCTAGACTTTGGCAGCAGCTGCAGTTGACAGCCTGTGCTCCCAGCTTTATCACCAGCTACATTTACTTTCTTCCCTGTCAAAACAAAGACAGGAAAGGGGAACGAGCAAGAAAATCCAACTCTAGGCAGAAGGAGCACAAAAAAAATGAAGTCTACCCATTGCTCTGATGGAGACGGTCAGGACTTCTCCAGGGACCAGGGAAATAACAATCCTTTCTCAGCTGTGTTTTTACACACAGCATTTCAGCTTTTTCAGCAACTCCTGATCTTTAGAAGTGAGCCTGTAAAGATACCACAGTTTGGACTGGGCACGGGCTAAAATGCTCACCCAGATGTCAGCGAGCCACAGTGGCAAAACCCAGAGGCATTACAGCTATTTTCACCTCAGCTTTTACAGGGCCAATAGAGGGAGGTGGCGGCACACATTCCTCCAGTACTTGGAAGAATAACTGCTACCTACCGGAGACCTGAGGTGAGAGAAAACACCTGTCTAGGAAGCCTGGGATTCTGGTCAGCTGGCAAATGGCCTCTGTGGAGGGAAGTGGAGGCCAGGACTCCCAATTCTCATGTCCAATGACAAAACAACTTGTGGCAAGAGATCGCCCTCTCCCAGAAGCTCTGGAGACCACAAGGTAGCTTCTGTGCCACCGATGACCTGGCTTTGGCCCTGTATTATCTCACCCAAACACAGTGTCCTCTCCCAACGGAAGTCTCCTATTTGTCAGGACAGCTTGTCCTCTTTCCCACTGAGATCAACAGGGTGTGGGGCTGCCTCTTCTCATACTACCCTCCACTCTGCAGGCCAAGCGCTGTCTACAATGTAACAACCGAGTAAACACGGGAATTTTCTACCAACCAAGTAAACACAGGAATTTCTACCAACAAAAGGCATTTGGAAATATTTCCTTCCTCCTTGCAGTTAAGCTCTAGGGAAAGACTTTGAGTTTGTTCTGGGGATGGAGAGTCTGGGAATGTCCAGGACCTGCAGGCCCAGAACGATGGCTATGGCTTGTGTCCCATGGGTTCTCATGAAGGAGGAACCACAAACGTATCACAATGTGATTATGAAAAACACTCACTATTCAGTAGTGGCTGGAGTGAAGCATGGGTCCTATAGAGGGAATCATCATAGGACCCATGTGGGCACTGTTTTGCTCCAGTTTAGCCACATGCCCTTGAGCCTATACTACACTTGTGTGGAAGGGTGAGCCTGGATCGCTCAGCAACTTTCAAAATCTTTTGACAATGATCCAGTGAAAAGTACATTTTATACCACAACTCAGAAAACAAAGCCCTCCTCCTCACCCCCAGTTTCCCAAAGCTAATATAGATCCTTACTGAGTGTGATGCACTCTATTTTCTCTTTCTTCCATTCTCTCCTTTCAAAAATGCTGCTCATAGCTGGGCACGGTGGCGCACACCTGTAATCCCAGTGGCTTGGGAAGCTGAGGCAGGAGAATCATGAGTTCAAAGACAGCCTCAGCAAAAGCGAGGTACTAAGCAACTCAGTGAGACCCTGTCTCAAAAAAAAAAAAAAAAAAAAAAAAAAAAAAAAATTGGGCTGGGGATGTGGCTCAGTGGCTGAGTGTCCCTGAGTTCAATCCCTGGGAGCTCCTCCCTCCGCCCCCGCCAAAATGCTGGTCATAACTTGCAAATTAATTTCATGACCCACCAGTGAGATGTGACTGCTGTTTAAGAGCAGCAGCTAAGACTGTCTCTTTATAGGTTTCTGGCTCTAAAACGGCATACATGTAAAGATCTGATGCCATTTTATTCCATGTTGTTTTTCCTTCTTTGTCTTCTCCCACTGAGCAGTTTGGGCAGTAATGTACCTTGTAAATTTGGGGCATTAAAAAATGACATCTTGTACCATAAAGTCACCGCATCACCTGCCATTCTCCTGAGAATCCTCACCACCAGGGGAGTGGCTCTCTGGTCTCTCTGACCATCATTGTCGTGATGACATTGAGTAGAAGTGGCCCTCTTCTATCCAAGTCTCTGGAATCCCTGTGCTTTTGAGGCAACAAGAACTAAAAATAGTCTAAGTCCTACCCGTTCTGAAGATAGTTTTTTGGTTTTTTTTGTGGGGGAGAGGTTATCAGGGATTAAACACAGGAGTACTAGACCACTAAGCCACATCCTCAGCCCTATTTTGTATTTTATTTAGAGACAGGGTCTCACTGAGTTGCTTAGCACCTTGCTTTTGCCGAGGCTGGCTTTGAACTCACAATCTTCCTGTCTCAGCCTCCCAAGCTGCTGGGATTACAGGCATGCGCCACCATGCCGGGCTAAGACATTAAATTTTTTAAAGCTAATCTTTGTCAGTCTCCCCCATTCTTTCAAATATTCTGAATATATCCGCACTGAACACAAAAGACAACCATGAAGATGGACAGCACGTCACAACAAACACTGCTGCTTTGTCACTGAATAAATTGAGGCCATTCTGAGACTTGACAGACAAGCACTCAAGAATCCCTACAATCTACAATTCTTTTATGTCCACAGCATACTCAATAAGACATGTGCTTTGTTTTCTTCATAACTGTATTTTCACACTGACCTTGATCCCCTTAAGCCAAGCCAAGCCACAGGAAGAGCAAATCTTAGAGAACCTGATTTGTGTTCATCATTTCTTCAACTTAGCAGGCATTGTCTCTTTCCCGAGTGATTTCGAGGGGTGCTACCTGTTAGACTTTCTTTGACTAGTGTCAAGGGCACGGTTCAGGGCCTTAGGATTAAGCCAAGCTAACTGGCCCACGTGAGAATTAAACCCGCGACCTCAGCCTCATTACCACAATGCTCTGGGCACTTCCAGACATGGAGCTCCACTTGGCAAGTGCGGTGAGCAGAGGAACATGACTTATTACCAGACGGCAAAGAACCAGCGTGCAGAATGGCCTCTGTTGAGCTCATCCTCGGTAAATGAGAAGAATCAATGGCAAATATTAATTGGGCATCTAAGTAACAGTATGGTTTATTAGGTTAATAAATTCAGAACACTTTCCAGACAAGAACTTGATATCATTCCAAAGGAGCTACAATTGCCATCTTCTAGAGGAGGACGAAAGAGGCAAACCTACTGAGAAAATATCCATTCACTTTTCAGCCTTGTCATCTTTCCAAAATCTACCAGTGTATAATAGAAAACACAGACGAAGTGAACAAATTCTGGGAGGTTTCGAGATGCTATTTTTAAGAGGCACAGCTACCGCGAAGATGGAGCTACTTTCAAGTTTATATATAGCATAATTCATTTTCCAGTTTACCCTCAGTGCTTGACAGAATTAAAATGACAATGTTCATCAGCGAGCCACATTTATAGCTTTCACTAAAGGTCTCCCACGTGGCAGAGAACAAGCTTTCTAGTCTTGGCAAACCTTTCTCTTTTGACGATGCCAGGAAATAGAACTTTGTCGAGATGCAAAACAGGGAGGAAAAAATACTTTTTAGAATATTTATTACTTATTCATTTTAGGAGACAGGGTTCTAGAGACTGCCATCTTTCCTTGGTTTCCATGGAGGGTTAGTTCTAGGACACCTCCTTCTCCATGGAAACCAAAAACCTGCAGGTGCTTGAGTTCTATAAAATGGTATAGTATTTGCATATCACCTACCCACATCCTCCCAAATATTTTAAATAGGCTCTAGGTTACTTATAACATCCAGTGCCATGTAAATGCTATGTAAATTGTTGTTATACTATATACCTTACAGAAATGACGACAAGGAAAGAAGCCCGTTACTTGTTCAGGGCAGATACAACTTACTTTTCCCCCAGAATATTTTTGATTTGTAGTGGGTTGACTCCAAGAATGCAGAATCCAGGGATATGGACGACTGACTGTACTGACATGTTAACTATGTTCTACTGAACTTTTTATTTACTGTTTACATGCCAAGTACCATGTATTAGTTACTGATGGTGTATTTGTTTTATAATGCATATTTTTACAGTTATTCCAGAAACGGTTTCATTTTTGATTTAAAACCCCAATTTCTAGGGCTGGGGTTGTGGCTCAGCGGTAGAGAGCTCGCCTGGCATGTGCGTGGCCCGGGTTCGATCCTCAGCACCACGTACAAATAAATCCATTGTGTACAGCTAAAGCAAATAAATAAATATTAAAAAAACCCAAATTTCTATAGTTGTAGTTGCTTTATAATTTTTATGATTTTCATGTTCAAAAAAGGCTTGCTTACCTTCCAGAAGAAACTAGTTCCCCAGAAGGAGCTGTGCTGCCTAGTAGTGGTGGCAGTAGCCCATCCAGTCCTTCAAAAACAACTCTGGGCAAGGTCCCCTGGGCAGCTCAGTCATAGCTGACTTGTGACATTTTAATTTAATGCTTTTGAAATTTAACCATTTGTGAAATTCTGTAGTCTTAAGAAAATAATTTTTTTCACATAGCAAATCATATTCTAAATTATATACACAGATTCCAGAAACCAAATGGCTTTAATTGAAAATTTGTTTCATAAACTGTTCCCTTTGCAGGACAGTGAAATGCCATTCATAGTATCTAAGTGCTCAGTCAAAACTGATTTCATTGAGGTGAACTTTAGGGAGACTTACAATAATGGTCTAGAACTTCATGGAATATTAGAAAGTAACTGTTTAAGAGGATGGGGACCTGTTCTAGACACAGGGTCATGATTGTGTTCTCAAAACATCTTTCCAAATTGCCTGCCTGGCATCTGTCCCCATGACTGCCAGTGCACTGGAGTTCACCCAGATGACACCCAACAGTTGGGCCTAGAGGAAGAAATCTCAAATGAGCCAACGGAAGGGCAAGACCAGAGTTTTCCATTCCTGAATTTAAGATTCTATGCAACTGTTTTCAACATTCAGATAAGATTTTTTTTCCTGACACAAGGTCTCTCCCTATGTTGAAAAGCTGGCCTTCAATCTTGGGCTCAAGTGATCCTCTTGTCTCAGCCTCCCAAGTAGCTGGGACTATAGTTGTGTGCCACCACACCTACCTGATGAGAATCTTAACACAGCTAACTTTAGAGAGCTCAAACTATATCACACGAAAAGCACCATATTCGCTATTTTCCAAAGAGAAACCTGTCTTACTCTTATTTGTTTCTTGTTATTTGGAAATTTTGGTAATGTTAAAATACGCAACTACTTCAGACTCAGATGGCAAGGAAATGTCTTAGCTGTAGACAGTGGCAAGGATGGACTAGCTACTTTATTCAGCTTCTCTGAAAATGACTTGTCCTTGGCCTATAACCACTTGGTATACCTTGGTTGCCTAAAAAAAAAAAAAAAAAAAAAAAAAAAAAAAAAAACTTAATAACTTATGAGTACCAAGAAAGAAAATGCTGTGCATTGTGGTATTAGCAAATGTCAGATTCATATAGCTGTCTGTCCCCCAACCAACTTCAGTTTCTCATGGGTGATTTTATGTGTGTGTTTTCATACTAAATACAGCCAAAATTGGTGTGGTTTTAAAAAAAGAAACTTATTCAGCAGAGTGGAGTATGAAATACATCTTTGATCTGATAAGATCAACTCTCCTTATTATACAAATGCATGCCCAAAGCCAGTTTTTCAAGGAGGAACTATGTAAGTTTGTTAGCAAGGTGCTAAAAGTGCACAACCAGAAACCTTTCGTCCCTGGCACCAGAAAGTTTCCAGCAACCTAAGTTTCTCCTTCCTGTCAAATACCAGCTCCTTTTTTAGTTCATTTCCAAGAACTCTGAGCAAAGTCGTGTGACAGGAGCGATGAGATTCTGTACCTTGATTGTCTTTTGAGCAAAACCAAATTAGCTTAAAAAGCTTTCTCATTTTTTTCTTTTTTCAGATTCTTTCTCTAATGCTGTGCAGCTGGGTGTGCCTGGGGATCATTTTATTGTTAAAACTAGAGCCACATGGAAAAGACATTAAAATAAGTTTGCTGCCGTGATACCCACAAAGATGAAAGGGCTTCTCTGGTTTTAATGTGCTGTGTTTTTCAACAGTTGGGATGGGGTGGGAGGGGTGGGGAGAAAAGGGCTCTTGGAAACATACACACTTGGCAGGTCTGCGAATCCATCAGGTGTTAAATCTGCATCACCTTCACATTAGGTGCATGAAAGCATTGAGTCTGTCTGTTTATTCGTGTTTTCAGTAGAATCCACACTATTTTCCAGGCTCCAACATATTGCACTCAGATTTCAGTTCTGGGTCTTGCTTCCAAAGGAAAATTATTGGGAAGTGTGCATTGATGGAAGCTGGCATCCGAGTGAGCTCTGGACCTGGGCTTAAAAAGATGGCATTCTTCCTTGGAGTAGGGGGTGGGAGCAGCACAGTGTTAACATGTGCCCTTTAAAACAATGTTATCTTGAGATCTTTCTGGATCTTTTTTTGGCCAGCGTATAGACCCCTGCTTTGACCAAAAAGAAAAAAAAAAAAAAAAAAAAAAAAGCAAGCAAATAGTATCTAGGGCCAAAACTTTGACTAACTGTATTTCCAGCAGTAGGTGAAATATGGCTGTAAAGAACTTCAGGATGTTTAGTTGGAATTCTTAAGAGTGGACATATTTTTATTGGATTTGATTAAATAATAACACAGTGACTAGTAGGAATGAAATTTAGGTTCATAATCAAATGTAAATGGTTAGGTATGGTAGCATCACTTTGCACAGAAAAGCACTGTTAAAATAGTAGCCCTCAAAAATACTTCTAGCCAGGTATGGTGGCACAGGCCTGTAATCCCAGTGGCTTGGGAGGCCGAGACAGGAAGATTGTGAGTTCAAAGCCAGCCTCAGCAAAAGCGAGGTGCTAAGTAACTCATTGAGACCCTGTCTCTAAATAAAATACAAAATAGAGCTGGGGATGTATGAGGCTCAGTGGTCGAGTGCCCCGGAGTTCAATCCCCAGTAACCCCCCAACCACCACCACCAAAAAAAAATACTTCTATTACAAGTTAGGGACACTCTCTAGTTAGCACAGAGATTAAACCAGATAAGTTGCCATGCTGTAGCTGTCCGTCCCAGGCACTCAGTTCATTTAGAGTTTCAGAGGATTGCTTAACATGGGGGGAACCTGAACCTTTTCGTTTTCTTTCTTGTAAAATTCTCAGTACAATGAACTGCTCTTTATCTCATGGGAAGCAAAATACTTTTGACACGGGAAGCCCTGGGTGCTATAATGTTCTATGAAATACTGAGTCATCAACAAACTCTTCACTGTGTCCTAAGACAGTTAGGTACCTAGCTCTGATGGTTTCTACTTTTCTGCCTCCCCTCATCCCTCTCTCTTGCCTTATTTAATATGTATTATAATTATTTACCCAAACTACTGTTTCCTTAGTGTTCCTAAGCTAAGAGGATAATGGATTCTTCTTACTGTCTTTCTTCAATGGAGAGGAAATTCCAGAGAGTTTCATACTTAAACTACAACATACATTTACTTCCTTTGTTTATAGCAAGTAGCAGGAAATGCTATTTACTAGTTCAACTTCAAGTGGAAGTTGTAGAGTCCTGTTCCTTATTTTTGCCTAGGCTACCACATTTTTTTTTTTAAGCTAAAATTTATCTATGGTGAAACACAGAGGCTCTTAAATGTGTAATTTGGTGAGCCTGACATATTTGTGCAGCCAATGTACCAAGTGAGCTATATCCCCAGACCCTTGTGCAGCCAATATACCAGTTGAGATATAGAATTTACCCATCACTCTAGAAAGTTCTCTTGTCTATGCCATACTCCCCAATCCCCCAGGCAATCACTGATGTGACTTCTGCCACCACAGATGGGGATGCCTATTCCTGAACATTCTGTCTTGCTTTTTGCTCGGTTTGTTTTTGAGATTCTTGTGACTGCACAGTGTGTGTGTATGAGAGAATTTTGTTTCTTTTTATTCCTAAACTGTATTGCACTATTTGGATGTGTCAGGATTTGTTCATCCTTTTGCCCGAGTAGAGACCTGGGCACAGTTTGGGGCTACTGTGAATAAAGCTGCTATGTTCACCCTTGTGTCTTTTGTGGACACGTGTTAACATTCCTCTTGGGTAAATGCCTAGAGTGGAACTGTCAGGTCAATACCACTCTGTTCTGTAGCCCTGTAGAATCTGTATGACCTTTGTCAGCCTCGTCCTCCTCAGCTGTACAGAGGGACAATGACATCTGCTGGCCTCTCCCCTCAGAGGGGGTTTGAGGACATTATCTGCTCTTCTCAGAAAGGATGGCAGGGACTTTCAGACATGCTAATGGTCAAAACTTACCTGGTCCTGAAGACCTTGAGATGCCTTTATATGGCATCTCTGTATGACCTCAGTGTAAATCATAGCAATGAGTTGTCCATCTCTTTCACATGTTAAAGGGAATCTGAAATGAAAGTGGGTGCAGTGAGGGGCCCTTCCTTCCACGCTATAGTGGCTGGGCCTATGTGGACACAGCGTGCAAATCTGCTAGAAACACCTGGAGTTTCCATCCTTAGTGCTTTGAATTCCTTCAGTTAATGGGGTTATTGCTGCCTTTACTACAACAGGACGTACAATCTGTAAATCTTTACTTCTACCACCTTTGGATCACAAAGTCCTGTATTAATAATAATAAATAATGCCACCCCCCAACCCCATTTTAAAACAGAATTGTCTTTTCAGTGTTGAATTTTAATATTTTTTTCTGTACTTAATAGGCCCTTAACAGATACATGGTCTTGCAAATATTTTCTCCTATTTTATTGTTTGTCTTCTTAATTTCTAGATAGTGTCTTTTAATGCACAATGTTTTTAGGATTTTTTTCTTGTTGTTGTTGGTACTGGGGATTGAACTCAGGGGCACTCGACCACTGGGCCACATCCCAGCCCTTTTTTGTATTTTATTAGAGACAGGGTCTCACTAAGTTGCTAAGTGTCTCACCATTGCTGAGGCTGGCTTTGAACTCATGATCCTCCTGCCTCAGCCTCCCAAGTGCTGGGATTACAGGTGTGCGCCACCGTGCCTGGCTTTTAGGTATTTTGTTTGTTTCAGGAATGGGGAATGTACCCAGGGCCTCACACATGCTAGGCAAGCTTTTTACCATGAGCTACATCCCTAGTCTTTATATTTTACTTTGGGACAAGGTGTCACTAAGTTGCCCAGGCTGGCCTCAAATTTGTGACCCTCCTTTCCCAGCCTCTGGAAACACTGGGATTACAGGTGTGTGCCACTTCTCCTGGCAATGAAAGTTTTTAGTTTTGATGAAGCCCAAATTGTCCCTTTTTTATTTGCTCCCACAAACTCCTTGGATGCCATGTCTGCATCTGTTCTGAAAAGGAAAGGATAAGGCCCTCTTTCCCCTGCAATGCGCCCATGGCTGGTGCAGGTCTTTAGCAGATACCACCTGCAATGCACTTCCCAGAATCAGCCTTCTCAGAGGTCTGTGCAGACAAAAAATAAACATGTGCAAGCAGTCCCAGCCAGGGCTGGTGAAATACTGTCTGCCCAAATGGACAGGATTCAGTTAAGAGCAAAAAATGTCTTCTTTCATGAGTGTGTATAGCTACTTCAAGAAGTCCTTACTAGTTGGGCATGGTGGCACATGTCTGTAATCCCAGGGGCTCAGGAGCCTGAGTCCTATGGTCCCAGTGGTCCAGGAGCCTGAGGCAGGAGGATGGCAAGTTCAAGGCCAGCCCCAGCAACTTAGCAAGGCCCTAAAGAACATAAGGAGATCTTATCTCAAAAATGAAAAATAAAAAGGGATGGAGATGAGACTCAGTGGTTCAGTACCCCAGGGTTCAATCCCAAGTACCAAAAAGAAAAAAAAAGTCCTCACTAGCCTGGCAGCAGCGATGGCCACCACTGACAGCCAGCAGGAAGCAGAATAGCTCTGCTCAAGCTGATGTCCTTTCTGAACTGGAGGTCCAAGTACAGAGGGTGTTAACACAAGAAGTTGTTCCCAGACATGTCCTCATTCATTAACCTTGCACGGGGGCAGGCATTGGTGCCCCTACACAGTTGAGGAAACTAAGGTTTAGAAGGGCTCAAGGCCATCTGTCTGCCAAGTAGCAAAACTAGACTCCTCTGAGGTCACTTTACCTCCATGCTCCCAGAGCTCTGAAGGTCCACCTGGAACACTCAAGATTTGCATACCACCTTTTGTCAACATATTAAGGTCTGTTCACTGATCCCTAAGCTGAAACTCCATAGTGATCATGGGCCATAACATTGTCCAAGTCACTTTTTCTCCAGTATCACCTACTTCCAACTTCTTTGGAACTTACATATGCCTTACAATGATATAAGACATTTCTTGAACCTTACAGCAGCACGAAAACAGCATGGAGAGAATATCCCTGTGTGTGCCTCTACCCTGTCTCACTGAGCATCGGTGCTGGTGAGTTGGTCCCCTGTGTACACATCATGTTCGCCGTCTCTCCTACATGTGCTTGATCTGCATCTACTCAGGGATACGTTGACCCACAAGGGTTTTGTGCTTTTCTGTATGGCTGATACCTTGTGCGATGCCTTGTAACAAAACTGATGCTCAATGAATCATGCACAGTGAAGAGATCCTGATGCTGGGGAAACCATATCTACTCCACCTGGGAAACACCTGAAACTGGGAGAGTTGTTTAATCGAGTCTCAACTTCTTTGTCTTTAAAGTGGGGTTAATAAGTCTTGCCCTGTGTCCCACTGAGTGTCTATAATGATCAGATGACATGGTGAAGGAGAACACTTTTGCATACTATAATGTGTTATAAAGAAACAATCTAGTATTATTTATTATTACCACAGATCACCATTGATTTAATTGTTTTCTTCAAGTCAAGAAACGTTCTTTGAGGGGAGGTTTCTTTTTTGGGGGGGATTGAACTCAGGGGCACGCGATCACTGGGCCACATCCCTGGCCCTCTTTTTTATTTAGAGACAGGGTCTCATTGAGTTGCTAAGTGCCTCACCATTGCTGAGGCTGGCTTTGAGCTTGCGATCCTCCTGCCTCAGCCTCCCAAGTGCTGGGATTACAGGTGTGTGCCACCACTCCAGGCAGAGGTTTTTTATAAGTGGTCATACTAGTTGTATAAAATAAGTGAGACGCTTTGCTGGTTGCCATCCTCATTCCACCAGCACTTGGAGTAGTGAGAAGAGGTTAAATACAAGCAGCCCCAGAAGATGCCGGGGAAGGGGAATAAGCTCTAAGACTAGACCATGACAGCAGCAGGATAAAGGTCTTACTAGCCAATCAAAAAAGTAGAGGAAATGACAACGAATAGAACAAGGTAGTGCACAAATACACAAGCAGACACACCATAGGTCAGGAAGGGGTCTATAGTGACCCTGAAACCAAGGTGAGAAGAACATCAGCACCGTCTAGGCATTCTCCAGCTACAAGACACAGCATTTATGTGAGAAGGGAAATGTAAATCAAGACTGCACTCTTTTCAATATTTTAGTTTTTGTAGTTGTAGATGGACAGAATGCCTTTATTTTATTTGTTATGCAGCGCTAAGAATCGAACTCGGTGCTTCACATGTGCTAGGCAAGTGCTCTACCACTGAGCCACACCCCAGGCCCAAGACTGTACTCTTTTTTTTTTTTTTTAATATTTATTTATTTACTTTAGTTGTACACAATGCAGTGCATTTATGTTTACGTGGTGCTGAGGATCGAACCCGGGCTGCGCATGTGCGAGGCGAGGGCCCTGCCACTGAGCCACACCCCAGGCCCAAGATTGTACTCTTAATAGGAAGATTTTAGGAAATGGTTCCTTGGCACCATCCTGACATTCAACTCTTTTGGGCAGAACCTGTTAGAAAAACCAAACTACAGCCTCAGGAATCTGTAAGTAGATCACAATGAAAAATCACAAAACGTGTTGATCCCAAGAATACCTAAGAAATATTTAAAAATCTGTGATGAAGCTGAGCTCTACTTGAGACTACTCAAAAAAGCATGCCTTCATGTCTTACAAATGAGGTTTCCTACAGGGTAACTGTGTCATCTGACCCAGGGTTGCACCTTAAATATGGAACTTGGAAGAGTGAATTTAGGAGGCAGGAATGTGAAATATTATTTATAACCTGGCAAAGAAAGTGACTGGAACCACATTAGTCAAGCCAAATAAGCTGATCTCTGTAACTACAGGTAAAATAACATTCCGAACATTGAAAAATATACACAATCAAAACTGTACATGGTAGGGGTTTAAGAAACCATTTCCCCTGCTAATTTTTGATGTTTACATGGAATGTTCCTCAAGCAGCAAATAACTTACCAATGATTTTGACAGACCGAAAATGATACATCTGTACCACAACATAAATTAATCCTCTCAGTGGGAAATTGCTAAAATAGGTAAGGTGTCAAAGATTTCTTTGCGTCTGAAGGAAAGGAAATGATTCCATTTCTTCCAAACATTCTTACATGAAAAATAATAAACTCTCACTTTCAAGTGTCTTTATTTTCATGGGGTTCTGAGGTGCCCGTTACTAATTGGGGCAGTCCTGTTTATCTGGGGTTGGACGTGAGTCAGTCTACATTACCTCAGGTAGGAAATACACCCAGTTTGAGACTTCCCCCCACAATTCATATTCCATATGAACCAATACTACAGAAATACACAGAAAAGAGGATCACAGCAATGTGTTGCACTCTCAAAACCTTCTTCTCTTTCACCGCTTAGATTTTCACAATAAATGTTACACAAAGATTCCAAAAAGTCAATCTTCACAAAATAAAATGTATTGAATGCTGGATTTATACACATGCAATTAAATTTTGCACTGACACAAAACTCTATATAATGGGTATGATTAGTGTGTTACACAACTGTCCGTTGCTGTAATAAACAGCAGAGATGATTAGTTTATAAAGGGAAAAGGTTTATTTTGGTTTGCAGTTTCAGTCCATGATCAGTTGGCCCAACTGCTTTCAGGACCCTAGTGGTGGGGCAGCACAACATGGTGGGGGAGTATGGCAGAGCAAAATCGTTCACCTCAAGGACAGGAGGAGAAAGAGGAAGAAACAGAGATCCCCCGTCCCCTGTGTGGTCACAGCCCCAATGACCTAAAGCCTCCCACTAGGCCCCGTCTCTTGAAGTTTCCACTACCCCCTGATAGGGCCAAGCTGGCAACCAAGCCTCAAACACCTGGGCCTTTGGGGGACACTAATGCCATTTGTAAAGGAAAGTGTTCGGGGGTAGGGGGGAGCTCAGATCATTCTGCCTCCCACACCTATCCTATCTTCAAATGCTCAGTCTTAATTGAATATAGGGTGTCTCATGTTGTGCCCAGAAAACAGATCCCCCCAAACTACCAAGGAATCCGGAGTGCATGCAAGAACAAAGAGCCTTTATTCGGGCTTAAGCTCGGACTCTCAGACCTCACCAACACAATGGATCAGTACTGAGAGCCCGGAACTGAGGAAAGACTGAGTTTTTATAGGGGTAAAAGCAAGGAGGGGAAAGGGGCTCGCCTGATTGGCCAGGGGAGCCCATGCGCGACTAAGGAGGTTTTCATTGGTGGAGGCCATCTCCAGAGCTATGGAATGTGCTCACTGTTCACTGCAGGGCCCTGACATTGCCCTAGTTTATTGTGCCCGGGCTGGCTTATCATATCAGGGCTTATTCCTGCCGTGTGATAGGAGACTTGCAACACTTTGGGGCAGCTAGTAACAAATGGGGTCACAGCAGTTTGGCTTCTATTGTCTTTAAGCCTAGCATTTTACAGAAGCAAAAAGAAGCAGTTAAACTGAAAAGAGGCTTGGGGCTGAAAAAGGAGGGTCCCACATCTCAACCTTGAGTTCCTGAGCGCCCCATAGAGAAAAGAGGTCCCCCAATCAGAGCAGCTAAGTTTGGGAAACTTACTAAATTCTCCCTGTTTGGCTCTGAAATGTCCCCCAAAGGCTATGTGCTGAAGACTTGTCGCCAGCCTGTGGCACTATTGGGAGATGGTGGGGCCTTTAGGAGGTGGGGTCCATCTACTGGAAGGAAGTGAGGTCACTGGGACTTGCTTTTGGAGGGGATATGGGAACTCTGACCCTCCTCCCTCTCTCTTCCCAACCTCCATGAGATAACAGCTCTGCTTGTCCATGTGCTCCCACCATGTTCTCCCTTACCACAGGCTCAAGAGATGGGGCTAAGTAACCATAGACTGAAACCTCCGAATCTGAGAGCCAAAATAAAACTTTCCTTTTTTAGTTGATTTCTTTCAGGTATTTTGTCACAGCATCAGAAAGCTGACTAACTTACTCCCCTTAGAGACTAACAGTGTATATTAAAACACCTCATTAAAGAAACTTGCTTAACTTTGCTTAATGCAATATCTTCCCAAACTTATGAGGAAATCCTTTCCCCAACTAATATTTTGTGCAATTAACATTTTAAAACACACTTGAGAAATATTAATATGGTCACCTCTTTTGATGGGAAATGGATAAAAAGAAATATACAAACTGTAAGAGAAAACCAGTTTTACACACCATCGATGGGGTGATGTAAGGTGTGATTGTTAGTGGCTTATTTTTGCTGTCAGGATCAACTGGGATCTCCATTAAGACTCATGATGCAGGAGGCCCTGCTACCTCCTCCGCCACCTCTTATACCCTGGCCTCTTGGCCTGCTCTGGGACCTGCCAGGCTTCTCCCTGCCACACAGCCTCTTGGTTAGCATGCTTCTTCTTTCCCAAGGAACAGTGGTTCCTTCCTTCCCTCCTTATTTATCTGAGTCCCATTTACCTTTCCAGGGAAGCTTCTCTCTGGAGGCACTCAGGTGACAATGCTATAACACACACACACACACACACACACACACACACACACACACACACACACACACTTTTGTTTGTATTCAATTAATAACTGTCTGTATTCCTACTTGGTGAAGGGAAATCATCGCCTGCCTCTCAGGACAAAGAAGAGAGACCTTCCCTGCCTCTTCCACCGTCTTTATGCACTCCTGCTGGGGAGAGCCATCAATTTTATGGCCATGAATGGGGAAGAAGAACTCAGTGTGCTCAGCTCAGGGCCCAGGGTGTCCTCTGGTCTGCTCCTGCCCTGGGGTGAGCTTAGGGAAAGTTTGGGAAATAAGTGGAATTCAGGGAAGATGTACTAAGAAGGCACTTGTAGACAGGTCTGAGCTCCATCCTGTAGTTCAGTCTTATGCAGTAACTGAGTTGATATTCTCATCTTTGATGCCGACTCTCACTTTATTTTTGAATCATTTCCACCTTTGGGAGGATGCCAATGTCCTCCATGAGGTATGAGACAGAGAGGGGCTCCTCTGCTCCTGCTGTGGCTCCGAGTCTGGACATTCTAAATGTAGTTTCATTCCTAATCATTTTCTAATAAATAACTGCAAGAATAGGGAGATGGTATAAGGACCCTACACATGCCCATCACTCGGCTTCCCCAGTAACCAACACGTGGCAATCTTGGTTCATGTAGTCCTTCACCTGAGTAAAGCAAACCCAAGACATTAACCACTTCACCCATGCGTAATGGTAAGGCCTTAAAAATATCTATGAAGTCATGATCACATGCATATTAATCATCCATAAATATTTCTTCAATAATAGATCAAGTGGGTCCATACACTCTGTAGAATCAAAGTAGTCATCAGATCTGAGACATCCTCTTTCCCCAGCCCCCAGCGCATCTCTCCCTGAGGCAGGGCCAAGCCACTCACCTGTCGGAGTGCTGCTGCGGAATGAAGAGGAGGGGGTGATGGGTGGGGTCACGGGGGGAGTAAGGCTTCCGCTGCTGTGGCGTGGCGGGGTGGACACATTCCCTCGGGACACGGAGCTGGACAGGGTCAGTGAAAGCTTCGGCTGAATCTTCTTCTTCAGGGACTCCTGCTCTCGGCGGGCAGCATCCGTCATAAATCTGAAACAACAACAGAGGGTGACTAACACAGGCCATCGATGGAGCAGGGGGATGCATGACGGTCAACTGAGTTTGACAAATTCTTGGCCCTGGGACAGGAGCTGGGTCACAGGTCAGCCCTCATCTCAAAACCCCGGCAGCTTCCCTGATCCTACCCAATGGAATCTTCCAGCTTATGGTTTTCAGGGTCAGGGCCCAGGAAAATCTTCCTTGCCAGGAAACTTCCACACACAGGTTAGACCTGTACCCACCCCAATGCCTTTCATTCCAAGACCTCCTCTTGCTAGGAAGTTCCTCTCTTTCTCCATCCCCAGGGAGCCCACCCATCCTCGAGCCCCCCACCTCTCCTGATGGAACCCTCCCTTTCTCTGCAGGCTGGCATTGCTGACTCCTCATACCACTTAACATATCTGACCTCATGAAAACTCTGATTCTTTTCTGTATTAGTACAGATTCTCGTATTGCTGTTTAAATTTGATTATTTTTTCTTGGCTATTTGCAGTCTTGTCTCCCTGGCCATGATGGCTAGACTCTAGTCCCCACAGTTGTCCCATCATATTGTTGGGTAAACACCTGCAGAATGACACATAAATCTTCCCAAGCAGATTCAAAAGGAGGAGACCTGAGCAGTATGAGAGGATCACCACCAAAGTTCTGTTTATCTTGCAATTTTCTTACCCAGAAAGGGAAGGCCAAACAAATATTTGAAAAAATGTTCAACATCTTTAACAATTAGGGAAATCAAATCAAAACTACATTGAGATTACATCTTACTTCAGTTAGAATGGCAGCCAACACAAGGACCAAATAATAATAAATGCTGGAGAGGATGTGGAGAAAAAGAAATATGTTTGCACTGTTGGTAGAATTGTAAATTCGTATCACTACTATGGAAATCAGTATGGAGGATTCTCAAGGATGAGGAATGGAACCACCATATAACCCAGTTATACCACTCCTCAGTATTTATCCAGAAGAATTAGAATCAGCACGCCTCAGTGACACATGCATACCCATGTTTATAGCAGCACAATTCACAATAGCCAAATTATGGAAGCAGCCTATGTGTTCACCAGTGAGTAAATGGATAAAGAAAATGCAGTATATATACACAATGGAGTTTTATTCAGCCATAAGAATGAAATTATGTCATTTGCAGGAAAATGGATGGAACTTGAGAATATCATGTTAAGTGAAATAAGCCAAACTCAAAAAGTCAAGGGTTGTATGTTTTCTCATATATGGAAGCTAGAGAGCAAAAAAGAAAATAAAGGTGGGGTGGGGGTGGGGGTTGTCTCATGAAAATTGAAGGAAGATTAGCAGAGGAAAGGGACCAGAGGGTGGGAGGAGGGAAGGGAAATGGAAAATAGCAGGGAATGATAATGGTTATATTATATTGTTACATTGTGTGCATGCAAACATATGTAACAATTACCACCATTATATACAATTATAATGCACCAATCAAAAATAGGGGGAAATAAGGAAAGGGAAAGGCCATATTTCCTTCTAGTTTCACTTTGGAAATTTCTAAGGTATTCTAACACTTGTCTCATTAGTAATATTCAAACTTTATGCTTTTCTTCCTGTATAATCTAACATTTCATAAGTTCATGTAACATGAGAAGAAAAACAATCTATGCAATGGTATCTCTTACCTAAAGAACAGAGGTCTGTCTGTGTTATTGGTAGGCAGACTTTGTCAGCTGCATTTTTGGACACTGTGATGGAAAGCACAGTGAACAGGGTATCTGACAGCATTTAGGTAATAGAGCAAACACCTGTGCCCACCGAGGCTGAGAGGCAGAACACTCTCCTGCCCCTTAAGTCTTCCCTCTGTTCTTCCAGCTTCAATGTGTCTTGCTAGTTCAATACAACTCATCGTAAACTCATTCCATTGCACTTAATCATGGTATTTTACCCAATCCACTTTACATTCTGCTTACAAAATTCTTTAGTATTTTTCTTCACTACCCTATGAAGTTTTGGAAGTCAACAGATAGCTCTTAGGCCTGGTGAAAGCTTAGAGTCAATTAAACACCCAATGAAACAACAGTAATATTGTTACAGTGTCTTAAAATTCCTACTTTTATACTTGGAACACGGATGGCACACTTCTTGAATGGCTCCTGCAACACAATCCAGATATATAAACTGGATTTTATGTGTTGAACTGAACTGTAATAAAGTGACATGCTTTGCCTAGAGCTCTTAGATTCTGTGTTACAAGATGTTGATGATTTAAAAAGAAGAAAAGACTGTCGATGCAAAGGAGAATTGTTTGCACCTGCTAACCAGGTACTCATTTATTTTCAGAGGCAAAACTGGTTCTATAACTTTTAAACTTTTTTCACCCTTTCATAAACCTCTACTCAAAATATAGACTCTCAAAGAAAAACAAGTAACTAGTGCTTTCTTTTATTATTTTAAGCAGATCTGCTAACTAGTATGGTGTTGTGCTTCTCAAATGGAGTTATACAGTGTGCCAGGGAGTGGGCAAAACCACAGGATAAACATGCTGCTTCTACCAGGAAGACCCACTGTCCTCAATGGTAGGTAATTAAAACCACTATATCAAATAGCAAAATAAACAGGCTACAGGGATTGGACAAAAATTCACATTTTGCATTTTAGTTAAGAGCATGGTAATTGGAGTTAGACAGACCAGGACTCCAACCCTGGCTGGGGTATTTACTATGTGATTTGAAGCAAGTTGATAAACCTTTTTAAAAACCCAGCTTCATTCTCTGTCAAATGAGAATACAAAGATCTTGGACTAGAACTGTTTTAGATTTTGGAATCTACATACACTCCCACGGCATAGACTTTGCCAACTGGGCACACCTAATCCAAAAATCTGAAGATTAGGTTGTTGATTTTTGAACATTTTGGATCGGGGATGCTAAGCTGCAATAATTGCAGGTAAGGAATCTTTCCCTTTTCTGCAGGAGAATTTGATCTTTGGTTAACACTGCCAACACACTAAGATGGTATGTCAACTATGCTACTAGGTGACACTACTTATGTGACAATGACGACTCCTGCATAGACTGAGTGCAACTAGACATGATCTGTACATACCTGATAGACAGGTACCCTGATTTGGGTTTCCTGAAGTGATATCTTAGATCTGGGCATGTCCTTTGTGGAATGATGGGGAAACTTGCCTGTAGGGGGGGGTGGGGGGTACCGGGGGTTGAACTCTGGGGCACTTAACCACTGAGCCACATGCCCAGCCATATTCTGTATTTTGTATTTAGAGACAGGGTCTCGCTGAGTTGCTTAGCACTTCACTTTTTGCTGAGGCTGGCTTTGAACTTGTGATCCTCCTGCCTCAGCCTTTTGCCTGTGGAATTTTATAAGAGCTTTGCCTCTTATGGGGTGGGGCCTCTTATGCCAGGACAGCCCCCACCCCTGCCTTTCTGCATTGGAACAGATGGATGCTACCCTGCTGTTGTTCGGTCCTCTGTCCTTCTGAAAGGACCCAGAACCCTCTGTGGTCCCTGGTCATCATGTGAGCCTAAATGTTCATGACTTAAGAAGACAACCTGTGGGTGGACAGGGCAATAGCAGTGCCCACTCAGGAAGATAGTTGTGTGGATTAAACACAGCAACTTGCTGGCCACAGTAAATGTCTCGAAAGGTAGAAGCCATTTCTGTTCTGCAAAGCACTGCAATGTGATGATATGTTATATTTTGTCTACCTTGCTCAACTCCCAGTTTCTCGAGGATGCACTGCCTGTCTATGGATGTGAAAGCACCTGGTTTGTGCCTCATGTCAAGCAGAAATTCTGTCTTCAGAGTGTTTGACTGGGAACAGGCCCAGAGAGCCCATATCTAATGTCAGAGACTCTTGCCAAAATAAATGAGACTCTCCACATCTTCTCTTGGGTTAAAAAGTATCCGTAACTCATGCTTCTTATTTTAAAATAAATACTGTCCTACAGCTTGGACATCATACAACCATAAACAACCATAACCCTCACATACACACACACCCCACCACCTTCACCCCCATGTGGGTTTGGTCAGCTACACATGGCAGTTTGTCTATGGCTTCTATTTTCTAAGAGCTTTCTAGAAGCAAGAACGAGGCACCCATGTTAAAAGCATTAAACACGAAATACTCAGAAAGCGCTGCTGCCTGCCCTTCTCTCCTGTGGCCCTCTTTCCCTCCCTCCCTCCTGGAGTGTGGCTGTGAACTTGGCACACAACCATAAATCATGGCAACCTTGCCACACCAAGATCCACAGCTGCACAGTTTATTCCCAGTGACAACACACACGGATGCCACACCAATGTCGCAGTTGCCCTGGGTAAAATGGGCTTGAGCTGCCCCTGTGCAGTCGGCCATGCTCCTCCTCTTCACCATGACCTTAATTTTTTAAGATATATTAAAAATCTAAAAATTTTAAGCATGTTCCACCCATACAGCTATTTGTCAAAGGTTGGCATATTCCCGATGGCAAGGAATCATCTGGGGAGTTTATAGAGAAGCCGAAGCAGCAGGGTAAAGGTTGTGGCTTGAGCCAAGAACTGAAGACTGAGTACTCAGCACTGGTCAGAAACCCAGATAAAATAGTTTTCCATCTCCAAGACAGCTGCACTCTGACACACCCTTGCAGGACCACAGCCCAGGTCTTTCCATCATGGGGGTTGGAAATGTTCTCCTGGCATTCTTATGGCCAAAGGGGAGTTCAGGTTTAGGAAGTCATGGTGCTGGTCAGACATACCTTCCTCAGTGGGCTTTGGCTTGATGAGTGAGGCACTCTCCTGTGGCCCTCTGTAGTCACAGCTGGCATACGGTTTCGCAGCAGGAAGAAATCTTGGTTAAGTTGGATCACTCAGTCTGATCCCCTGATTTTTCATAGAAAACTTCTAACTGGGGTGGGTGACCTGTTCAAGGTCACTTAGCTGGAGAGAGTTGGTATCAGAGCCCCATCAAGCCTCCAGACTCTCAATCTAACGCTCCTGAGAAAAAACACTGTGCTTCTTTGTTTGGGCTTTAAAGTCATGCAGTGGTTTTCAAAACTGTGGGATTTGAGGAGCTGGAGCATTTGGGGTCTGGAAGAATCACTCTGGGGATTTACATGCTGCAAGCGGGGCGCATGGTAGGAAACCCAGGAAGCTCATCCTTGAGATGTCTGCCAAGTTCTGCTGTGCAGATCCTTGGATTTGTGGCCCCAGTAGGCTGGATTCTGGGTAAGGCTGGCTGTGCCCACCTCCCCAGATTCTCTGACCATGGGAACTAGTAGATGGAAGCATGATGGAACCTGCTCCTACTGGTTCTTGAGAGCCAACCACTTAATTTTTAGGAGTAAGCTAGCTGTTTAACAGCCATTATTAAAAGTTATATAAACTTATGATTAAAGCAAGTATATTGAAACAAAGATATTTAACTCATTGCTCATCAATTCTTAGGTTTTTGTTTTAAACTGAGATTATTTACATTAACATTGTATATGTCAGATAGGATGACTATATAATTGTATGCCACTGCTCTGTGTTCAGTGACATCATGTTGGTAGCCTGAAACTAGTCATGGTGAGAGTGTTTATGCCATGGACACAGGCAAATATCACCTGTTAAATATTGGCCAATACATCTTGTAGTTATTATTTTAATGTGTTAGGGGAAAGCATTTGAATCAGGCTCCCAGCCTATTCCCTAAAGGAACCAATCAGTGAAGTGATAAGGAATAGGTAAGAAAGGCCCCTTTTCTCACCATGCCTGTAGTCCTAGTTACTCAGGAGGATGAAGCAGCAAGACTGCAAGTTTGAGGCCAGCCTGGGCAACTTAGCAAGACCTTGTCTCAAAGTAAAAAATAAAATGGTGGCTAGGGTTGTAGCTCAGTGGTAGAGCGCTTGCCTAGCACATGTGAAACTCTGGATTTGATCCTCAGCACCACATAAAAATAAATAAATAAAATAAAGGTATTGTGTCCACCTACAACTAAGAAAAAAAAAATTTAAAAATAAGTACAATGGACTGGGGATCTAGCTCACTGGTAGAGTAACCCAGGGTTCAATCCAAGGAATTTATGATTGGATTTATGACCTGTATTTTAAAACATTTAAAAATATTATGGAATGCATGTATGCAAATGAGTATGTACATTTACAAGTACAGTTTAAAAAATCAAGTGAAATCCATATATCTGTCATCTAGCTTATGAGAAAAACAAAACACTGCTAGAACTTCTGAAGCTTCTTGCATAAAAATTTTTCTTCCTAGAGAAATATTACCCAGATATAATTATGGTTGTTTTTCCAGGGGTTTTCCTTCCAACATTATTTTTCTACACGTAGAGAAAATTGAATGTTTCTTAGAGGAAAAAAAAAAAAAAAAAAAAGTCACTGGAGACTTCATTCACTGTTGACTAACAGCCTGGAAATCTGCGGTCGGGCAAAGCAATGTTTTCATTTTGAAACTGAAACTGCCATAAGATTAATTTTAACTTTCCTACAAATCAGAAATGCCTAAGTGACTTTAATTTAATATGGTCATTTGTAGTAATATTTGTTATTGCTAGGGGAAGTACATATTCCTTAAGTAAATTTTCAAGACTCCATTATAAATCTTTTAAATCCTTAGACCACAATGCTCATTCAGTTTGACATGTTAAACATGGAAACATGAATATAACACCACAGGGGGAAATGTCAACTGCTGGTCCAGGGAGACCAGTTTCAACCACAAACTCAGGAAATTTACAGTATTTGCTGGGACCTGGGCAGAGACTCCACTGCTACCTCCCTCAATGTCCAAAACACCTGAGTCTGTATTCTGCTGGGGAAACGGCCTGGATCTCGGTGGCACTGGAGAACCCAGAAGTAGAAGCGACCAGGTGAAACCTTCGTATCTCTTCGAAAAATGTAAAAAGAATCCAAACTCTGAGATGTGTGGTGTGGTTGATTTCGATGTGACTCTGGAGAGGGCATGTGGTCCAGAGGTCTGAGCTGTGTGTTGTCAGGAGGCTTGATCTGAGGCAAAGAAATGGGTGGCCTACGGAAGTCATGACATTCTTGTTTCTGGCTCCTTTTTTTTTTTTTTTTTTTTTTTTACTTGTTACAACTAAGGAGTTTTGGTTTTGGGGGTAGATGGAATATATTGCTGCTACGAATCTTCTTGGCGCTAACACTGAATGATTTCAGCAATAGCATAGAGCAAACTTCTTCAAACTTTTTTAACCCCAACACATCATCATAAATGTAGCTGGAGATAAGGCTAAAGGGTAGAGCACTTGGCTAGCATTGCCTGGGTTTGATCCCCAGTACCGCAACAAAAAAGAAAAAAAGAATGGATTTCGTATTGTGACTCAGTATACATGTAGGTATAACTAGGCTTGCAACCTGGAGTTTTGAAATCTCCAAAGCTCTAAAAAATGGAAAAATTCAAATAAGTTTGGTACCAAAGCTCATTGGAAGACAAACCCCTACCTGAACTGCTGGAAGGTTATTTACATACTTTTATCATATTTGGGGTAAATATTCATGTTTCACTGCATAAATATTGATGTGCTTGATTATATGAAGCTGCTACCTCTGGGATTATTATGTAATATAATATGTAGTGTTTGCATTATAATTACTTTGTGAAGTTAGAAAAATTATGAAATATGGAATATGTCCAGATTCAAGGATATATATATTTTTTAAATATCTGAAACAAAAATTTCATGAAACTATCTTTACTACGCAGCATATACTCTGATTCTACTGCTGAGCTACATCCCCAGCCTTTTTAAAATTTTATTTTGAGACAGGGTCTTGCTAAGTTCCCAGGCTGGCCTTGAACCAATCCTCCTGCCTCAGCCTCTCATTAAACACGACAAGCTGAAGGCTAGCTATAAACCCACACACCTCTTCTTCACTTGTCTGTCTTGATTCCTGGAGAAGAACCAAAGTGAGGAGGGCTCTACTATCCCGAGAAGCTGACAGAACAAAGTCTTCCAGTCCTGGAGGAGCTGTTCTCTAGTGGACACGTGCAAAGTTGCACAAGACAGTGCACAGCCAGCCACCAGGCCCTTTGCAGAAAGTTCCACAGTAACTATGCTTCATTATGTTCCAAAGCTTTGTTCTGTCTTTTCAATGGCCCTTTGGGTGTTGCCATTTTTCAGTAAAAACAAGTTTGTGAAACCCAGAATGCCTTTGAGAAAAGCTGCAGAGAGCTGGCAGATAGACCCTGAGATTCCAAACACTCCCAAACCCAGGGGACTCATCTCTCCAGACCACAAGGTGTCTGTCATGACAAGGACACTGTCTAACCTTTCAGTTGAGAGTCCAACCTGAAGATGATGGAGTTTTCTTTTCTCTGGCTAATACACATACAATCCAGGACAAGGATGGATAGAGAGCCAGTAAGTCAGCAAAACAATCCATGGGACGATGGGCTAGAGGCCGTGGGAAACGGCAATGAGAATAATGGGTACATTTCAGCATGCGATCATGTGTGGCCCACATGTCAAAGATCTGGCTGCTGTAGCTCTTGATGTAACAATGGTTTGCAGAATGCACATCTGCTAATAAACTCATGGGCAGGTCTTCTCATTTTAGTAGCAACTTGAATCCACAGTGCAATTGAAGCAGTATTTGGTTAAAACAGCTGGCCAGTAAAACATGACCTTAAAGGCAGTAACCTTCTGTCAGTGCCCCTTCAGGAAGAAAAGGGCCTTCTCTTGTGAACTGGGAACTTACCGAGTATCTTTTCAGTAGACATAGGGGGAAAAAAAATTGAACACCCAACTAAAACTCACTTCAGAAAATTTCTAGTAATGTTTCCAAATAATCCTACATTTCACTTCTCATCCCAGAGCTATTTTCGACTTCATGATCTGAGGCCCAGGGGGTAGATTTTGAAGCTTCATAAAACTTTTTGCAGTATCATCAAAACTCACAGCCCCTTTAACATACTGCTATTAAAATTTTAATGTAAAATAATAAAACAAAAAGCAGCACCAGGAAAAAGCCAGTCCATGTGATCACATCAGTTTGGCACTTGTGAGAGGTCTGTGTGTGTGTGATTTTTACCCCAAATTCACAAGAGTTGTGGGTAGAATCTGTGAAGGCCCCAGCCAAAGAGTCAGGTTAGGTTCTCAGACACCAAACCAAAGCTGACAGACTTGCTACACTGAGGTTTTTCTCTTTTTTAATAAGTTTATATCTGATATAAGGAGAAAAATTGTTCTTGGTCTTTGAGTAGTTAGTTCTAATCTGTCAAAATAAATAAATATGAAGACCAGCCAGTTTTATGTATTAGCTACACCTTGTAGCTAATTTTGCTTCTAACTTTGGAGACAGAGGAGAAAAGAGAAGAGGGTAAAGATAAAATAAGAGGTGATCTTTTCCTTATTCACTATCTTGACAATCATATTTTCATTTTTCTTCCTTTTATTTATTTTTGTGGTACTGGGGATTAAGTCTAGGGCCTCATGCATGCTAGGCAAGTACCCTTTCACTAAGCTATATCCCAGGTCCTTCTTTATTTCTTATTCTTTTCTATTTTTAAAGGCAGCTACAATTAATTTATAATTTTTATGGTATATTGTAGCTAGGATATTCTAAAAATTCGAAAAAAATATTTAGTGACATTGACTAGCTAATTATTATATTGCCAAGTACACTTTAGCTAACTACCATCAACCACCACCAGACTCTCATTAGAAAGAAAATGCAATTTAATTAAGATGGAGAAAGGGCATCGTTTGGAATAAAAATAATCTTTTTTTTGGGCAGTGCTGGGGGTCAAACCTAGAGCCTTTCACATGCTAAGCATGTGCTCTACCACTGAGCTACATTCCCAACTCCTAGAATGATTCTTTCTTGAAGATCCTTTCTGGATTATTTTTATTGAAATTATAACAACAATAGAACATAAAAAAATTCACTTAATTTTTTTTTGATGTGGAGAAACTAAAACATAAAATTTCATTTTGTCATTTTATAATTGCATCATCTGTACACTACATCATTTATAACATTGTTTATAATTATTCTCTAGACACAGTATTAAAAATATCCAACTTTTCTATCATTTTGTTAAAAATTTAGTTCTGAAGAATGTTGTATAAATGGAACTCTCATGTTTATTTAGGTGGAATCACTTGAAATGTGCTAGACAAACTAAAGATGGCAAACCCCAGTGCATCCAAATTCTGTGGCTTCTCCCTTCTGAGGACTGGGAGGAAGGACACCAAGCGCCAAGTGTCCTCCTGCGACTGACACAGGAAGGGGCAGTGGTACAGTCATCTCCTGTTCCCTGGCCACATGTCCCAGACTACTTATAGGCTTCAGACCAGTGGAAACATCTTCGTGAACACCGCCATTCAAAGACCAGCAGCTGTTCTGTGGATGGTGCTTAGGAATAACTGCCACCCCCCGCAAAAAAGCAATATTATCTTTAAAATTTTTTATTTGTGTTTTTAGCTATACATGCCAGTAGAATGTATTTTGACATATTATAGATATATGGAGTATAACTTCCCATTCTTGTGGTTGTACATGATGTGGTGATAACATAGAAGTAATGAACATAGAAAGTTATGTCCGATTCATTACTGTTTTTCCTATCCCCACCTCCTCTCCCTTCCCTTCATTACCCTTGGTCTAAACCAATGAACTTCTATTCTCCCCTGAACCTCTTATTGTGTGTTAGCATCCACATATCAGAGAGAATATTTAGCCTTGTTTTTTTTAGGGATGGCTTCTTTTACTTAGCATGACTGTCTCTAGTTTCATCCATTTACCTCCAAATGCCATCATTTCATTCTTTTTCATGGCTAATATTTCATTATGTATATATACCACATTTTCTTAATCTATTCATCTTTTGAAGGGCACCTAGGTTGGTTCCATAGTTTAGCTATTGTGAATTGAGCTGCTATAAACATTGATGAGGCTGCGTCACTATAGTATGCTGATTTTAAGTCCTTTGGGTATATACAAGGAGTGGGATGACTGGGTCAAATAGTGGTTCCATTCCAAGTTTTCTGAGGAATCTCCATACTTAAAGCAATAACATCTTTTCCTGAATTTTAGCACTCAAATAAAATCCATGCATCCACGAAGACAATGATTTCTTTGTGTATTTCCAATAAATGCTGGGTATTCTCTTCACAGCTCTGGAATAATACAGTCCATCTAATTAATGAAAGCTCTGACTCAGGGTCCAGCATCTACTCCTTTAAGCCACTGGCCAGCATAAATTATCAGTGAAGCAATTAATTTTTATTTACTTTAGCCTGACTACAGTAAACCATAGTCTTTTTCATCACCAATGCCAAGAATAAAAAAACACTTCTAAAAAGTGATACGCAGCTCTTGGGCTTGGAAGGAGAGCCTCTTTTGGAAGCCCTCCATCTGCCTTTCCATTCCTTTCCTACCTTCACTGAATAGCGAGTGACTATGACTATTTCTTGCACATGGCTTTCATTGCTAATTTGACATCTGTGTAAAAGCCAATGAACAAAACAAGGAAGTTGCATTTTATGGGGTTTTGTGGTATCAAACTACAAATAGCTTTTGAGTTTTCTTCTTTTGCCTCCTCTGAAAACAAATTCAGTGACTTGCTGAGGTTTCAGTGTAAACTACTAATGAGATGATGCATGCCTCTTCCCACAAACTGGAAGAAGTTTAAAGATAGAAGGGGAAAAAAAAATTGGATTTAGGATCTCTTGGAGTTTCAGTTCCAGTCCACAGCTGGGAACATAGCCTGGTGGTTGCACTTAGTAAATTGAATCAGGAGTTCGCCTCTAGACTAAGTGTTTGATCTTGGGTGTATTGTTTACCCTTTCTAGACTTTGGGCCCTTGTTATGAAATGGATCAGCCTAACAACTCACGAAGTTACTATCAGATCTCAAAGGTAAAGGCACATGGCCTAATAATGTATACTCAATATGTTAGGACCACTCAGAGTCTTGGCCTTTCCACGGGTATTGGTCCTACATCACTTACCCTCACCCAGGAGTATGAGCAACTATTTAAATATGTAACAGCCATCAGAGTGGATTACTCCTACAGAAGAGGTCATTTTTGGCAGGGAGCTATGCAGTCCACATAAGGGCTTAGTTAGGTACCTGAGTTTGGGATCAGAAGTCTCCATTTGCAAAGAAAAGTACTTCTGATGTAAGACTTTGTGCTCAGGTAAGTTCTTCTTATCTTCTGACAAGACAGGATGGACAATGTTCAACCTTCAGCTAAGAACAAGAGACTCAGTGAACCCAGCACCAGGGGATGGGGGCAGCAGAGGCCTCTCATTAAAGAAAACGGAGGGATAGCACGTGAGATGGTAGGGGGCTCTCAATATAAGAGGAGGTCTTAAAGTGGTAGGTTTTGAGCCAGGTGTGGTGGCTCATGCTTATAATTCCAGTGTCTCAGGAGGCTGAGACAGGAGGATCACAGATTTAAGGACAGCCAGGGCAACTTAGTGAGACTCTGTTTCAAAATAAAAAATAATCAATGGCTGGGGATGTAGCTCAGTGGTAGAGTGCCTCTGGGTTCAACTCCTACTATCGCAAAAAAAGGAAAAAAGAAAAAGAAAAGAAGTAGGTTTGTTTATGCACTTAAAATGACTCTAGTGCCATTAATAATGCACTCTGCCCTAGAAAAGCACTGATAAGAGAGCTCAGAACTCTTGCCTGTACTACTTTAGGATTCAGTCTTAGAGTTTTCCCCTGTACCATACCTTGGGTATGGTGCAAACCAAAGGTGACATAAGCTGAAAGTTGCACCATCTATGACTTGGACATTTCTCCCCTACATCCACTGA
Organism: Tamias sibiricus; assembly: GCA_025594165.1. Lineage (NCBI taxonomy): Eukaryota > Metazoa > Chordata > Mammalia > Rodentia > Sciuridae > Tamias > Tamias sibiricus. The sequence goes on along the minus strand of CM046664.1, from coordinate 62,742,549 downwards.
TATCTCAGCCCAGATCCAACTCCACTGGTGCGTACTTTACCCATTCCCAGAGGATCAGGGAATAAAGATGATAGACTAAAAACACAATCTGAGAGAGGGAAAGCCTATTATGCTTAAGACCAGAGCTGAACAAAGTAAAGAAATGATGTTAATCATCCATTCAGCCACTAGCATCTATTCATGGAATGCAATTATAAGGCCAACTGCTCAAATTTATGTGTGTGTACATGTGGTCCATTAACGTGAAAAGTAGCAGTTAGTAGGTTGGCACTGTTTAGGAATAAAATGCAGTTAATGGCATTTCTTTTCTTAAATGGATTAATCTATGTAGGTAGTGAAACACTGTGGGGAAGAAAATCAGTTCTATGCATGGGCTATCATCTGACAGTATTCTTGTGGGTTTCTCAAACTTTTTATAGACCTCGAGGTTCATGGGCCTTGGAGGCCGATTATTTTCCAAATACATATTTTTTCCTTTTGTTAAAATGTTTCTATGTGAAAGAGTATTACATAAAATTCATGGGAAGCCACACTAGTGAAATCACCGAGCTAAGTGATTCCAACCAGAATGGAATCGCTGTGTGCTAGACACTGTGTAATCTAACTGAACTTTTCAACAGGCCAGTTTTCCTAAAAACAGAAGACTCACACATCAACTAATCAGAAAGGGTCCACTTTAGCTGATCTGGCGTGATAAGAAAGTTCCCTAGACTTTAACCCTGTAGGGAAAGACTCTGAAATGAAAGATCTGCATTCTGCATTTTGTCCTAGGAACACTCATTCTGGGGCTTTTTTTTTTTTTTTTTTTTTTTTTGTGGCACTGGGGATTGAACCCATGGCTATGCAAATACTCTATCACTGAGCTACATCTCCAGCCCTATTTTACAATTTTACTTTGAAACAGGGTCTCCCTGAGTCTCCCAAGCTGACCTTGGAACTTGTGATCCTCCTGCCTCAGCCTCCCAAGTTGCTGGGATTACAGGCATGCACCCCCGTGCCTGGCACTCATTCTGTTTTATAGAATGAGATGTTGCCAGATTCTAGAATTGCTAATAGAAGGCAATAAGATCTTTAAAATCTTTTAAAGTTTGCCTTTGGACAAGAATTCAGTTTTCTGTTTCCAGGAAGCTGGCATATGACAAATGTGTTCAGGTATTAGTTATTCAGGTAAGTACACACTTGATTAATTTTTTTTTTTTTTAAATCAAAGAAATTGAACTGTCCATGTCTCCTTTCTGCTTACGAGTTAACTTGAAAAGTCCGAGTGCTAAAAATACTTGGTAAACTGTAAACCACATGAAAATGCTGGGCATGGAAAGGATGCAGGTGTTGATGATGGTGATAACCTAAACATCTTATTAGAGATAATTTTAAAAACACACGGAGCGAGATCAGTATGACAAACTGCCATGTTATCAACACCTTGCTAACTTCCTCCCTTCCATCTCCCTTTTGAGATTATGATTGCTGATAATTCACATATATTTTACCCCGTGTTCACACAGTCACTTGAAATATATAGAGGAGGAAGGGAAAAGAGAACAAAGGGAGAAGGAGGGAAAAATCTCAACACAGTCCCTGGGAAATAACAGTTTCAAAACTGAATGAAATGTTTAGTAGCCTAACTGCTGGCTTGCCCACGCAGGGCCGCACACTCAGCTAAATTACAATACTTACAAAGTTGGAGCACCATTACGCAGTCTTCACCATTCAATGATACTGGAGATTTATTAATTTGGAAGATCTGAGCCAATGGTTCCCAATTCTTTCCGGTTCTTTAAGTTGGGGCAAAAAGGAATGTCACAAGACTACTATTTAGTAATACTCTTAAGTGACTTTGTATTTCACAAGATTCCCTAACAAGATTCTTCACCCCCACATGCTTCTCCCCAGATACAGGCCCCACAAACTGGGAATCATGGGCTAGTTGGAAGAAAAAAAAAAAATCAGGGTGTTTAAACTTTTCAAGAATGTCACTGTACTTAACCGCTAATGAAGTGTTTCTAGGAGGGGCCTTCAGCTCTTCTGCTGTTTACAAGCAGCCTTCATTTGCATGCCAAAAGCGCAGCTAATCATCCTTAGCAAAGGCCGGTTCCCAGAAACCCATGTGCCCAAAGATCCTGTTTATCCTGCTGGTTTATTTAGCAAAGCTTTTCTTCACAGAGTACAGGCTCCCATTTCAGGCCAACCTGATTATCCCAAATCCCCAATTAGTGTAATTAAAGCTTTAATGGATTGCAGCAGGGATATAAACCAAGCAACCCCTTAAAAACCCATTGCTTTGGAGTATGCAGGCTGAGGGCTTCTTGACCAGTGCATGAAGGCCCTGGACACCACTGCACCCAATTCCCAGGCTATTTCTGGCAACCAGGGGGCCTCTTCCATCAGATGCACACATGCAAACCAAGCTGCCTGCCTGTCCCCAACCCTAAACATCCACTAAAGCCATAGCATTTTCAGATGGGACACCTCTTGATGCTCCAACAGATGCTAGCCTCATGGGAACTTCCTCCCTTCTATCTTTATGTCCTAGGAAATAAATACCATAAGGAAAATAATCACAAGCAACCCAGAAGAATCTTGTTAGACCCTGTGAAATCCTCTTGTATTGACCCTGCTGCAAAAAATTTGCTCAGAACCTTTCCAATAACCAGATCTCAAGGTCCAGTTTAAATCCACAGTTTTCTTAGGTGTTCCCTACAAAGTGCAAACTGACCCAGTCTTAAACAGTCTTGAGGAGCTGCTGAATATGTGGCCCTTAGCCACACAAGGCTTTGAGTACTTGAAATGTGCCTAGTGTGACTACAAAACCCCAAATTTCTATTTTTAATTAATTTAAATAGTCACATGTGGCTAATGTTTGCCATGTTGAATAGCACAGAAACAGAAAATTCCCCATCACCATAGTCTTTTCCTGTAGGGCAGTGTGGTTTCAGACCACAAAAAGAGTTCAATTCAAATATGCTGGGTTTGAAAGGGCACAGACAAACAGATCAGCAATCTGGACTTGGGAGTTAGCCACCCAGAGGAAGAAACCAATGAGAGCAAGCAGAGAGGTGAGGGTTGAGAAACTTGGGGAAATACCTATATTTTCTCCTACAGCAGGAGGAAGAGGAGTTTCCCAAATTACCGAGGAACAGTCAGAGCTCTTAGCCTTTTTGTTTTCAGATTTAGAATCTAATTTTTCCTTATGTTTTTAGATGTGCATTTGTGACACAGTATACCGTTTAAATATTGAAGATCTCTCTTTTGTATTAAAAAGCATGTTTATTCATTCAGTCACCTTGTGCAAATGTGTTTCCTTTTATTACAGTGCTGGGGTCTTCCAAGAAACTGAGGCAACACGAAGATTCCCCCTTCAAACCTGGATGCTTACGATCAAATCAGAAAGATTTCACACATGCTGCTCAGGGTAACAGGAATGAGTTTATTGAAGGGATAGGAAAAGGGAAAGTGGACACTCTCAAGGGAGAGAGTGGGTCCTCTCAGAGAGGAGGGGGACAATGTGCCTCTCCTGTACTCCAATTTATTGAGGATCCCACAGAAGTTTCCAGAGAGTTCCGCCCAGGTCCACCTCTTGACTGTTGACTGACAGCTGGGTGACATCAGACTTTCAAGTCCCAATTGTCATGGCAACTCTAGGTCACTTTGGCCCATGCTGACTGGTTCTAACTGGATTCTTGACCATACATCCTTACTGATTTTATGGTTAGGAGGAACTATCCTTATCTCCCAGAGTTTCAGGATCTTGTTACAAAGTCTCCCTCTTCAGGGTAACTTGGATTATTCCTCTTATCAACTTTATCTTGGGCCTGCATTTCTCCCACAGTTAACAGGTAGTTTGCTAAGGAATGTGACATATCCTGTCCACTTAGGCCAGGCAGGGCTGCAGGTAAATTACCTCTTGGAAGAGAAAGCAAGTGGGGGTCAGCACAGTAGGCCCATTTTATAGAATTATTCTCAGCCTCTTATTCCCACCATCCTCATATGTCTGTCGCCTAACACTTTCAAAGAACAGAGTTTCTATCTTCCAACTTGGAGTCAGGGCATTCTGGGTGCAGAAAGATGTTAATGCAGGACATAGTATCACACATGTGGCTTTAAAGCAACAGGCAGGAAGAAACTCAAATTCAATTCCAAACTGTCCACAAACCCCCTTAAATAAAGAGATGCCAACAGTGTTCTGAAGTAAAACTAGCACAGGTCCTGCTGTGAGGGGAATTTTACCAAGCTTGTCATGACACCTCCCATTCAGTTGCCTGGGGAATTTTCATTTCTTACTGTGATACCAAAGCCACCCAGAGAAAAAAGTCTAATCCTTTTCCTCATTGGGAATAAAAAGTCTGCCCAAGATACTTCTGCAAGTAATACTTACTCTGGTAAGACCAGATTCCAAACTCTTGTTTTCCTTGGAGAGGGTGAGAAAAACTGTTAAAAAGATTGGCCCTGTTCCCTTTATCCTCTACATCCTGTGGAAAGATAGGAACCTCCAACTTCCCCTGGACTTCAAAAGGTAATTTCTTACCCACCTCTGGGCAACTCAACTCCCCCACCCCACAAATGGAGGTGGTGAGGTGGAGGGAGGGACAAAGGGGACTATAAGGAAGGTAGCTAAGATTAAGGTGAAAGTTAAGACCAAAAAAATCTTGAAATTTAGAATTAGGAAAAGCCGATTAATGCACAGTGGCTCATGCCTGACTCTGGAGGCCAAAGCAGGAGGATTGCAAGTTTAAGGCCAGCCTCAGCAATTTTTAGTCTCAAAAAATAAAAAGGGCTAGCCGGGCACAGTGGCGCATATCTGTAATCCCAGCACTTTGGGAGGCTGAGGCAGGAGAATGTGGCCCAGTGGTCCAGTGCCCCTGAGTTCAATCCCTGGTACCATAAATAAATAAATAAATAAATAAATAAATAAATAGGGCTGGGCTAGAGCTCAGTGGTAGAGCACTGCTGGGTTCAATCTCCAGTACCCAAAACAAACAAACAAACAAACAAACAAAAAGGGTGGGGGCCAATTAAGACATTTCAACTCTTTTACTCTAATTGACAATGGGGGCTTTGGTGACTATTGGCAGTACATGTGGCCCTAAAAGGCACAGCACAAGATTTCAGTTCTGGGAATTGGAAATGCATGAAGCATGCAAATAGATGCCAGTGTTGCCTATTAAAACTGGGAAAAGACTGCCACAATTATGCTCCCCTTGCCCCATCCTGGTGCATGACTGTGCAGGCAGGGGTTTCAATGCCTCTGCAGAGTTACACAGCTGCCTTGGCCTGATACAATTCATCACACTGTCTGCATCACTCCCTGGGAGAACATAAGGAATTGGTGAGGAGACATTGTATCTTTTTTTTTTTTTTTTAAATATTTATTTGCTTTAGTTGTACACAATGCATTTTATTTTTAAGTGGTGCTGAGGATCGAACCTGGGCCGCAGACATGCTAGGTGAGTGCTCTACCACTGAGCCACAACCCCAGCCCCAGAGACATTATATCTTGTAGGATACCTGGGAGCCATACATGGGTGATTCATGAATGGAACCCCAGTGTCTTTGAAAGTGTTAATTCACCTCCTGAGGGCCTTCGGAATCTGCTCCTCCTCAGTCCTAATGTGACTGAGGGGAGGTCATTACAGAACTGCTTAGATTCCCCCCCCCCCCCCCTTTTTAAATTTGACTACAATGTTTTAAGAAAAGAAAAATCCCAAACAAAACCAGAAAGGCCATACTTTTTGGACACATACACAGCAAGGCTAGAGCTCCTTCCCTAAAGCCTGGTTTATCTCTGCTGTCTGCCTGCAGGGAGAGGAGAGTCAAGAGAACCAGGGGACCCCCACATGTAAAGGGAGCTCAGTGGGCTTGGCTTGGGCCACCTTAAAGGACCACTGAAGATGCCGGAGGGCCAGCAAGCTTTCTGCACTAGGATAGAAAGCTTTTGTCTTCATTCAGGCTGGGTCAGAGCTCAGCTCAGATCCATCTTCCCCTCCATCTAAAGCAAATGGCGAGGAGTATGCTACCAACAGGATGAGCCTCAAGGAAGAAGACTTTATGGTTGGGCCAGGGAGACAAACGTACTTCAGTCCTGGGCATTAAGCACCATATGGATAGCTTGGAGTGGCGGTGCACACCTTTAATCCCAGTGACTTGGGAGGCAGAGGCAAGAGGATTGCAAGTTTAAGACCAGCCCAGGCAATTTAGTGAGAACCTCAGCTACTTAGCAAGAAGACTGTCTGAAAACGAAAAAAATTAAAAAGGACTGGGGATGAAGCTTAGTGATAAAGTGCCCCTGGGTTCAATCTCCAGTACAAAAAAAAAAAAAAAAAAAAAAAAAAAAAGTATATGTGCACATCACTCCCAGCTTTTGTTATATTCATATCTATATGATTATTTATATCATATGAATTTCAGGTACTTTTGTTGCCAAAGTGCATTTTTGACTTTGCTCGGAAAGCAGCCCTTATATTTCTTATTGAAAACAAAAAATCCTACTCCCCAGCCAAGGATAAGAGGGCCAGCATTCACTTGTCTTTCTTTCTTTGTGTCCCATGCAGATGTACCATTTCTTTTAAAAGAACAGGATGAGAAGTTCATTTTCATGCAGGGTCCTCTCAGGGTCCTATGTATCTGTTCATCCTGACTCCAGCTCCTGCTTCACAGTCCTGAAGACAGACTTGGGCTCCTCTGGCTTGTGGAATCCTGCCTCTGGCGTGCTAATAGAACCTATTTTATTTGTGGCAGTAACCAGAGCACCATTTACTTCAGGTAAGGAATTTTAACTGGTGAAGAAATGAGGCCTAGGCCTTAAGCAAGATTAGACCCCTCCTCAGTAACCAGCAAGATGGCAACCACCAACCATTTTAGCGACAAATTACCGTTAAGAGTTTACTATCACGATGATTCCTTCAAGCAGGCCCTATTAAAAAAATAATCACCATCTGCTAGACTCCCTTTTTTATTAAACTGGTCATTAATTACTGGTAACAACTTATTTCGTCTGGATTTTATTGAGTAATTATAAAATAAACAGGGGAGGATATCAAGCTTCCCGCCTTGCTGAAGGCAGGAATTCTTTATGCGCCTGCATCTCAAAAGGGGGCTGTAATAAACCACCCAATTCCATTTAATATGGTAATTATAATTCTCAAAATTCATCCTTCCTGTGGTTAACGAGTATCTTCTTTCAGCTTAGCTCAGCCTGACTTCAGCTTGGGTCATTAAATAACAAACTAGTCTTTACCATTGGTAACAATAGGTCTTTCACGGGTTATTGCCTGATTAATTGAGGTGCATAATTTGGTCACTACCAGTTCTTAAAATTTTTCATAGGCCAGGTATATAACAATGTGATATTATTGTTGTGTAATTAAAAATGGGGCAAGTTTAAATGTTTTGATTAGAACCGTTTTATTATCCAGGAGAAGGTGAAGTGCAGATTTTTACAGATGCTTTCAACTACAACATTTAGGTTAGAGCATTTGAAACAAGTCATTAATTTAATAACATGCTCATCCAAAACAAATCATAACTCATTTCTTTTTACTGCAAAAGTAATTGAGTAATGAATAATGAAAATCATCCCACCAAAAAAGGGCAGTAAATATGTTGACTTTATTATTAATACTCAATTTTGGTTAATAAGGCAGCTATTAAATCTGGAACATGATGGGCCTGATTTATTGACTTATTCAAGATAACAGTGAAATATTATCTAGTAAATACCACGGTTCATACTTGAGAAGATTTGATTCTGAAAAATTAACTAGAATTCAACTGAAATTTCACTTCACATTAAGAACTATTTGACCTTAAACCTCTTAGTTCTGTACCTCACACGTTGTTTAAAGAATTTAAATAGTGTGTGAAGGCAGGTAGAGGCACCCAAGAGAACCTCACCAGATCACTTTGCACTGTAGTGAACTGGAGTTTTCTGGGGAATCAGAATTGGTTTGGTCATCTTTGAATGTATTTAGAAGAAGATCATAATAAGTAAAATACTGAAAGGACATGAGTTACACCTAAAAGAAGGTCTGCAGCCTAAGGCCCAGACACAATATTTTAGTGATGTTTTAGAGAAAAGAAAACTCATTAAATGTAAAAGGGATAAGTGGAATGTTTTCCCCCCTTTCATTCAAATAGGGTTATAGCTGATTATTGTTCATAGCAGTAAGTTGTTGCAAACATTCAATTAGAAAATACTGGACCGAGGCTAGGGAAACATAAATTTGGGTCTTCTGGACACAGTATTTTCTCTCAATTGACACATCACCTTGTTTTATGTATATTTCTGTTTAAAGTCTCCTTATTTCATACATGTTGTTGATTCTTTGAACTTGTGCCCGACAGTACTATGACTCATGTCTGGAGGAAGCTGGTCTAACGCTCATATTTTCTCCATAAGGCACATCACGGTCTTCTTGAGCTGATGGACACAAGACAGCACTTGAGGACTCTGCGTGGGGATCATTTTAAGTGATCAACAAGACCAGAAAAATGCAGAAAATGTGGCACTAATAGACTGCTAAGAGGACACTTGTTGATGGTAGGAGAGCTGGAACAGCAGGTCAGAGTGTTGCTTTCTTTGACCTCAGCTGGGGGCTCTGTGCATGTCAGTGAATGACTGAAAATGCTGATTCTGGTGTTACAAACAGATTTTCATGATAAGGCAACTTTGCAAATACCTAGTCTGCAAATAATGAGGACTGAATGTGCTTTACACCATAGGCTCTTACTGTTTATCTGCTCATGTATTATTTTACCTGCTTATCCACTGTAATTCTTTCTCAATGACAGATAGTATCAACCTATTTAGGCCCTTCATATAATGTTAAGAGCCAGAACATACACTTGTTATTTAACCCTGAAATTAATTTCCAGAAATTGCTAACTTCTAAAAGAATTGCAATAGTAATGGAAGCTTCCAGTAACATAAATCATGGGGACACTTCAAGTTCTTGACATTTTCATGTTTGCATATTTCAGAGAAGGGCTTCATTTCACTCAGTGACATCAAGTAACATCCTGAGCTGGCTTAATCATAGTATAGCTCCAAATCACCAATAACATCTGTGATATAAAAGATTTCTTGCCTGCTGTCTTTATGGGAAGAATATTCATAACTTAATCTATGAGCAATGTTAACACTTCTACCTAGGAGAGTTGCAATTCAATTTAAGTTAGTGGCTACCTTAGGAGCTGGGCCAGAGATCATAAATGGATGACCCAGAGTACCGACCCAAGAATAAAAAAATTATGTCTCACACACATAATAATTTAGACTTCTGGATACTCTGTGAAAATCTGCAGCTCTGGTATCACTGATCATCTCAACAGACACAAAAAAGGCCTTTGATAAAATTCAACATTCCTTCATGACAAAAACCCTGAATAAATTAGGTTTAGAAGGATCATATCTCAAAATAAAAAAGCCATATATGACAAACCCATAGCCAACAACAGACTAAATGAAGACAAACAGATAACATTTCCTCTAAGTTCAGGAACAAGCCCAGGGTGTCTACTCCAACCACTCTTGTCCAATATAGTACTAGAAATTTTAGCTGGAGCAATTAGGCAAGATAAAGAAGTAAAAGGTATACATATAGGAAAGGAGAAAGTCAAATTATTCCTGTTTGCTGATGATATGTTTTTATACCTAGAACCTATAGACTCTTCCAAGACTTTCAGAACTTATAAATCTAGTACAGTAGCAGGATACAAAATCAACATACAAAACCCAGTAGCTTTTCTATATACCAATAGTCAAGTCACTGAGAAATCAGGAAAGTAATCTCATTCACAATAGATACAAAAATAAATAAATACCTAGAAATAAACCTAAGGATGTGAAAGACTTCTACAATGAAAATTACAAAATACTGAAGAAAGAAATTAAAGAAGAAACCATAAGGTAGAAAGATGTCCTATGTTCATGGATTAGGAGAATCAATATTATTAAAATGACCATACTAAACAACATAATCTATAGATCCCCTGTCAAAATACCAAGCACAGGGGCTGGGGCTGTAGCTCAGTGGCAGAGTGCTTGCCTAGCATGTGTGAGGCACTGGGTTCAATTCTTAGCACTACATAAAAATAAACAGATAAGCCAGGTGTGGTGGCACACGCCTGTAATCCCAGCACTTGGGAGGCTGAGGCAGGAGGATTGTGAGTGCAAAGCCAGCCTCAGCAATGGCGAGGCACTTAGCAACTCAGTGAGACCCTGCCTCTAATAAAATACAAAAAAGGGCTGGGGATGTGGCCCAGTAGTCGAATGTCCCTGAGTTCAATCCCTGGTACCAAATTAAACAAATAAATAAATAAACAGATAAAATAAAGGCATTCTGTCCATCTATAACTATAGAAAACAAAAACAGAAAAAAAAAATATCTAGCACATTCTTCCCAGAACTAGAAAAAAAAAAATCCTAAAATTCATATGGAATCACAAAAGATCTTGAATAGCCAGAGTTACCCTGATGCTTGAAAACATACCAGGGAGCCATGGTAAAAATAAAAACATAGCATCAGCATTAAAATAGACATGTATACCAATGGAACAAAATAGAAGACCCAGAAATACATTCACAGATTTTCAACCAAATGATTCTTGACAAAGGTGCCAAAAGCATACATTGCACAAAGGACAGCTTCTTTAACCACTGGTGCCGGGGCAACTGAATAGCTACAGATAGAAGACTGAAACTGGATCCCCATCTGCCACCGTGTTCAAAAACTTAAAAATGGACCAAAGATCTTAATGTAAGATGTGAAACTACAAAAAGAAAACATGGGGAAAACACTTCAAGATATTGGCACAGGCCCCTATTTTCTGGGTAGGACTCCAGTAGCTCAGGAAACAAAAACAAGCATTGACAAATGGGATTGCATCAAGTTAAAAAGTCTCTGCACAGTTAAGTGTGGAGAGCAAGAGCCACAGTCATTGGCTGATCCTGCAGTGTCAGCAAAAGCCCAGCCTGGGAAACATTCCTTGCCAAAAGGTGAGGATGTGAACAGCTTTGACACTCAGCTCTGATGTGAACAGTTATCAGATGTTTTGGTGCAACAGGTATTCTGGGTACAGCAGGATAGCCATAAGATATTGTTAACACTAACTTTTTAATGCACAAAGAGGCCTCTTGATAACTCACAGGCCTTGAACAATTTGCAGAGCTTCTACAGTTTAATTTCCTGATTGTGAGACCCTACATAATAAACATGCAGAGCTAGTTCTGGCTCACTGTTCCTCCATCAGAGGACAGCGTTCCACCTGGCCCTAGCTTTACTTAAAAATGTCCCTGTCTTTTTCTTAATCTCCCGTTGTTCTCCTCCTCATGATCTTTTGTTGTTGCTGCACTGGTCTCAGAAGCTCAGGAAACAATCAACAGAGTGAAGAGGAGATCTCCAAAATTGGAGAAAGTTCCAGCTATTCATCTAACAGAGCTTTAATATCTAACGAGTACATAAAGAATTTTAAAAAGTAATTTAATTAAAAAATGGGAAAATGACCTGAAAAGGCACTTCTTGAAAGCAGTACAAATATCCAACAAATACACGAAAACATGGTCAACATTTTTAGCCATGAGGGAAATGCAAATCAAAACTATATTGAGATTCCATCCCAGCACTTGGGAGGCTGAGGCAGGAGGATCGCGAGTTCAAAGCCAGCCTCAGCAATGGCGAGGCACTTAGCAACTCAGTGAGACCCTGTCTCTAATAAAATACAAAAAAGGGCTGGGGATGTGGCCCAGTGGTCGAGTGCCCCTGAGTTCAATCCCCAGTACCAAAAACAAAACAAAACAAAACAAAACTATATTGAGATTCCATCTCATCCCAGTTACAATAGCTATTATTATTATTATTGGTACCAGGTATTGAACTCAGGGGCACTCGACCACTGGGCCATATACCCAGGCCTTTTTTGTATTTTATTAGAGACTGGGTCTCACTGAGTTGCTAAGTGCCTGGCCATTGCTGAGGCTGGCTTTGAACTCGCGATCCTCCTGCCTCAGCCTCCCAAGTGCTGGGATTACAGGCGTGCGCCACTGCACCCGGCTAATAGCTATTATTTTTAACAAACAAACAAACAAAAAAATGCTGGTGAGGATGGCGAAAAAGGAACCCTTATCCTCTATTGGTGGGAATGGGAATTAGTATGGCCACTATGGAAAACAGTATGGAGGTTCCTCAAAGACCTAAAAATAGAACTACCATATGATTCAGCTACACCACTCCTGGATATATATCAGAAGGAAATGAAGTGAGCATATTAAGAGACACCTGCATACCCATGCTTATTGTGGCCTGCTCCACAATAGCCAAGATATGGAATTAGCCTAGGTGTCCATCAACAGATGAACTGATAAAACAAGTGTAGTAACACAATGGAATATCATTTACCCGTAAAGAAATATGAAATGCTGCCATTTGCAGGAAAATGGATGAAATTGGAGGTTATCACACTAAATGAATAAATTAGACACAGAAAGACAAGCATTGCACGCTTTTTTCCCCTCATATGTTGGGGGAAAACCTGGAAGTCAAAGAGGACTTTTAGGGCCTGCAAAGGGGAGCCTGGGGGTGGGAAGAGATGGGTGGAGAGAGAGGACAAGAGAGGGGAGAAGGGCTGAACAATGGACATGAACAATATTCAACATTACATGTAGGGAAATGGCAGTGAAACTCAGTAATCTGTATGGTTAATACGTATTAATGAAAAATAAAAAGGGGGCTGCAGTTGTAGCTCAGTGGCAGAGTGCTTGCCTAGTATGTGTGAGGCACTGGGTTCAATCCTTAGCACCACAAAAAATAAATGAATAAAATAAGGTTAAAAAAATAAAACATACTAAGATTCCACAACAGGTTTTCATTGATCATAACTAGTATTTTAAGGTTCAGCTGCCCCTCAAAACATGTACCTCTCTATAAGCAAAGGGGCCCACTTATGAGCTAATATCTGTGCCACTGTTTCAGGATTTGTAGTTGACAGTGGAATGAGGATCAAAACTTAGTTTCCAGGTTCCTAAGCCTGTTCTAAGCAGGACTGGACATGTAGGGCTATGAATGGAGACTCAGTGGGTCCTGGACAGCAGACTCAAGTTATCAAGTATTCTTTTGTGAATCTGGAGCTCTCCTTAGCACAGAGGTGTTAAGAATACAAAAGAGGAAAACTTTCAAGTAAGGATTTTGATATATCAATTATATAGAGCTGGAGAATCAATGAGCTAACAGAAGGGGCAATTTATATAGACAAAGGGAGTCTTGGAGAAAAATAAGCTGTCAGGAGCAGTGACTTTGGTATCCCAGGTTCTCCAAAGAGGACAATGCCTCCCCTGAGAATTGGGGGAAAGCAGAGAGAAGAGTGGAACCTTTAGTCCACGGTTTTTTGCTGCCAGTAACCTCAATAATTTATTACCTACAAAACTGATGGATGAAGGATGGTTAAGTGAATTCAGTAGAACCCAGGACTCAGGTTCCTTCTTTTTATTATCCCCAGCCTGTTGGTGCTCATCTCCTGGTTGCAAGAAGGCTGCAGCATCTCCAGTTATTTCATCTCACCAGGAAGGCACAGTCTTTTTTTTAAGACAATGAGGACCTTTTCTAGTATGCCTCACCTCACCCTCCACCCTAGCACATTTCATGTTTCATTGGCTTAGCGCTACATCATAATATTATGTTCACATCATGTACTGCCCCCATTAGCTTAGGTCAGAGTTCTGAATCACAGCTCTGGGGTAGCACCTGAGAATATGCAGTTCCAGGTGACACTGATGTCGTTGGTTTGAGAACTTAGACTATTCAGGATTTACCACCTGAACGCACTCATAGGTCTTCCAGCAAATGAGAAGAGGAGGAAGGGCCCTTGGTGGAAACTAGCAATGGGGCCCTTACACATGCTCTCTATAGACACCTGATGTCTGTTGAGACACCGCTCAGGGTGCTTCCACGTGGGGAGCTTAAAGATAACTAGAAACATATATTCCCAGTTTCCTAGATAGAAGCTAAAGACAAGAAAATAGTTTTAACATCCCTGGAGGGTAAACTAGAAATTTTCAAGCTCTGATCATCCAGCATAAAAGAAAATTTATTGGGTGTGCCAAGAATTTTATTCTTTTAAAAGATTACATGAAGATGTGATAATTACTGCCGGTATTTCCCAAGTATTTCCAGTTCTCCATTTTTTGGGTGCATAATAGGACTTCATCCTTCATTCCCCTTGAGGCATTTCTTGATTTGATTAATGAAATGGCCAAGGCTGTGGTGGTTCAGTGGTGCTTCTTCCTGATAAAGTGATTCTAGAACATGGGTGAAGATGCAGCAGCCTTTATCACACAAGGCTCTGAAGTGACTCTATAAGGATAGCATCCCTAATGAGCCACAGTGGACATGAAAATCGAGTGAAACAGATTCTTGTTAAGTCGCTGAGATTTGGAGATTTTTTTATTACTGCGATACAATCAAATCTGTCCTACTATAAAGAATATACAATTTTATATTGCATTTTAATTGCTATTATTTTTTCTTTTAGCACGAATGCCCCCTTAAAAAAAATTCTAATGATCCTTCCACCTCTGCCTCATTATCTCTTCCTCATCACTCCAGCCAACATTGTTCCGTATGAACAGCAATTCCAACTACAAGAAAATCACAGGATTCACAAGAGTCAGCACTTGGTTATTTCATAAGTGCCTACATATATTAATATCACTTTACTGATTAGCTCAGAAACTTCTGGAGAACAGAGATTACATTGCAGGCATCTTCACACTGTCTTCAGCAGATAGGAGAAATTAGCTGCTTACAGATAACATCTATTCTTCAGTTGGATGCTATATTTTGTAGCATTTGAAAATTTTCCATGTATTATTTGCACACAACCAGGCAGGGATTGAACACACATTGCCTGCCAGAGCTATACCAGAAATTTGAGAGCCAACTTGCCAGCAGGCACATGGGTTGTGGTGATTTTTACTATCTATGCAAATTTCCATTTTTCTGAACAAGTATATATAGCCTGGTCACTATATCTTTCTAAAATGAACCAATTGGGTAGAAGGGAAAACAGTGGTGATAACTTAGGGGGACAAATCAGGTACGGGATTTAAAATGAAATTTGGTGAATTTACATTACATTGCTGCTAATTGTGAATAGAAATGCTCACACCTGTTCCAAGTTTCATTAATATCAGTAAGTGACATGGGACTTTGAGAAGTTATCTGGCTCAGTCCTCTGGTTTTAGATTTGCTCTCAAGCACACAAGGTATTATGATTCTTGAAAGCAGAAGAGTTGACTGAAGATCACCTGCTTGTAAGTGATGGAGGAAGCCAGGGACAGTCCTAGCAATGGGCAATTTAAGCGCTCAACACAGGTGGGTGGGCTTTCTTATCACGACCAGTGGTAAAATTCTATTTTGTAGTGTTGTAACTTCTGAGCTCTCAGGAGAGGGAAATATTTTGGACCTGGCCTCAAGGTACAACAAGAAACTAAAATGGGAATGTTGGGGGAGATAAACACAATAAGGAATGAAGATCGTGTGTTATTTACACTGATACTGATGAGAAAGTTAAAAATATATATATGTATCATTCAACTTTTGAAAAGTAAATGGAAAATGCAAGTCCTAATGCCACGCAGCATGGTATCATATTTTGTTGTCAAAATTTAACTATTTCAGAGAGAACAGAACAAGCCTGAGGACATATTCTATGATGACAAGGCAAAGGCACGAAAGGACAACTTTTTAACAGCTAATGTAAGGTTCAGTGGGCTGCAAAAGCGCACAGTAGGCCTGGGCGAAGTCCTAGAGAAGAGGGTGACTTAGGTTTACTAATGCAAAGGGTGAGCTCAATGTGTGCTAGTTGACTAAGAAGCGTTCCAGCTGGGCGCAGTGGCACAGGCCTGTAATGCCAGTGGCTCAGGAGGCTGAGGTAGGAGGATCATGAGTTCAAAGCCAGCCTAAGCAACTCAACAAGACTCTGTCTCTAAATAAAATACAAAAATGGGCTGGGGATGTGGCTCAGTGGTTAAGCATCCCTGGGTTCAATCCCTAATACCAAAACAACAACAACAACAAAAAAGTGCTCCAAAGAGCTAAGGGAGACTAAGGGCTACCAGCAGTCCGATTTTACCTGCACCATAATCAATTAGCTAATTATTTCAAGCAGTATCAGATAGGAATAGACTAACTCTCAAAATGCCATTGACCAAGTGTGTAGAAGGAAATTCACTCCTTAATTCGGGTAGGTAGTTAGTAAATGACTGTAGGGCTCCTGTGTGCACAAGGTACAACTGCTCTTACCTCAGAATCCTCCTTAAGGGTCACCCCCAAAAATCGGAGCAATGGGACACCTCACAGGTGCACATGCCCTAGGCGTACAAATACCTTTGGTGCTGGAGGAACCAAGCAAAGCCCCTGGCGCCCACTGGAGACTGATGCCCATTGCTGGAGATCATATCCAGCAGTAAAGGCATGACAGTGATGTTTTAGTACATGGAGACCTTAGCTTTTTTTGAAACTTCAGCATCATTTGGCAACTGAGGCCTCTTGGGGAGCAAAATTACTTACATCGTTAAAACTTCATCAAGTCATAATTTAATTATAATCGTTAACATAAATAACTGCAGTAAATAAGTACAGGGTGATTGATTTGTTCTTACTATTTCAAGGAAGTCACTATTTGGTTTGATATCTCAGATCAGGATACTATCCGCATTACAAACTGCAGATCAGCTACTCACTGAGGCATATTTTAATTTGCTTTAGGGTTAGTACATTCCATAACTGAACTATATAAGCAGGTTGGCTTCAAAAATAAAGTCTCATGTAACAGCCAGGTCTAAATGATGATGTGTCATATAGTGTCAAATATTTTTCTGCTTTCCTTCCTGACACCAGAAAAAAAAGAAAATACTGTCCTTGTGACACAGAAATTGAAATTCTGCTAAGACAGGAAAAAAAGGAGGGAGTATATGAATAAATGTGAAGGCACCCCCTCTTTCCCAATCAGATTGGGGTGCCTTTAGTCCTGCCTGGTCTGCCTCAGGAGCACAGGACAAATCTTTCATTTGACACTTTCCCCCTTGCCCTTCTACCAACAACAGACCGAGATATTGCCTGCTAAGATAAATTACCATAATATAATGATTGAAGGGAAAATATATGGTGTAATACAGAAAGGTCTAAATACCTATAAGTGGAAAAAAGCATAAACGACCATTTTAATTAATTTCCTAATGTAAAACACAGCTGTAGTAATGTTGGCAAGTCTCACCTGCCCTGTTTTAAATTTGTGACATGAAATCATGCCACTTAATTAAGTCTTAATGCACAAAAATATATTTTATTTACTTTTTATGGAATATTGGCATTTAAAGCTCTCTATTTACGTGTGTAAGCTCTTTATAAATTACTTGAAATGCAGAAAAAAACCTGACTACTACTAATCGGTGGTTACAAGTACCAGTTTCAGTTTCAATAATTAAATGCCTTTTTGGTAGACTCCTGCTGCTTCGTGAACTAGCTTGAGGCTATGAATGTAATGAGTCCGGACAGAGTCATCTGATCTCGTGCTTGGTGCAAAATTCAAGGAAAAGGGCTTTGCCCACAATTCCTAGTCTGTTTACCAGACTGGGAGCAGACTGACTGCTGGAAGCCTTATAAAGCCTCTGGGCTTCCCCTGCCCCCTTCTAGCAAGTTCCCAGTTTTTTGCTTTTACAAATGTTGTCTGGTAAAATATGGTATTATAGAGCCCTCTGCAGGCCAGAAGTTGGGTAGTTGCTTACCAGCATGAATTTTTCATAGAGAGGTACCAAGTAGAGGGAAATCATGATTGTCCAAACTGCACAAATCAGATCTCGGTGTGACGCCCTGGGAAAGAGCACCTGTGTTCACTTGTTCAGGGCAAGTCACCTTCATAACAAAATTTCTTTAGGCCCCTGGGAGCTCTAAGGCATGGCAGCAGGTTAGGGACTGTTTTGTTTTCATCACCATCATCCTGATTCTCAAGATTATCCATGAATAATATGGGGCTATGCAGGTTCATTTAAAATAAAAAGCCACTCCTACCACAGGTGGGCTCTAGAGGTGTGGACACAGGGAAGAAAGGACAAGAGTTCACTATGTGGACAACACTCCATGATTTCCTCAACTTTACACTCTGAGGAAGTGTAAGCCAGCAAAATGCAGGGACTCTCCTCAGTGTTTTAGGGAACTTAGTTTAAAGGGCATTTGACAAATGTTTTAAACTTTTTGGATGAAGGGATATAAATCATCACTGAAAGAAATCCATGTGAAGATAAAAATGAGGAAGTATGTGGAAGACAAACAATAAAACAAGGTCTCATTTTCACTTAGTGCTCTTCAAACCACATTTGAGGTTGGTTAGAGAAAATTCTTAAAGTCCACAAAACAACCAACAACATTTTTATTTTTTTGGTACCGGGGATTGAACTCAACCACTGAGCCACATCCCTAGCCCTTTTTTTGTATTTTATTTAGAGACAGGGTCTCAATGAGTTGCTTATACCTTGCTTTTGCTGAGGCTGGCTTTGAACTCTCGATCCTCCTGCCTCAGCCTCCTAAGCTGCTGCGATTACAAGCATGTGCCACCATGCTTGGCAACCAACAAGTTTTAATAGAAAATTTTCATAAATATTTTCAAGGCAGTGGAAGTACTAACTTAATAGTGGGTGATTTTTCTTTTCATGATAGTTGAGAATATGAATTAAAGAGAGGAAGCATTTCCTTTTATTGAGGTTAATCTGTGCCAGGTAACTCCTGACCCTCCAGGAGCACCCAGAGACACACTCTTTTAACAATTCACAAAGGTGAGGGGGCAGTCTCCTCAAAGTTCCTCACCCTGGCAGTAAAACATTATGGCCAACACTTGCCTAGAATAAATGGGAAGCAATACGATGATGAAAAAGAATCTGATATTGTATATGTTTGAATTTCCTTCTGTGGTAATGTAATCATTTAACAGGATCTCTTTAAAGACCTGAAAGGATTAAAGAGGAGGCAGTGGTCCACCTGCAGTTGTTTGCAGCCATCTCCAGATGATTCTGAGAGGTTCCCTGGGGACTCTGGCAACATCCTCACGGACTTCATTGTACTGTTGTCTGGCCCATCTGATTGCTGCTTTTCCTCAAGGACGGCCCTTCGCCAATGGAGGTTCTTCTAGTCTTCTGTACTCAAGTGGCATAGATAGGACTGGCACGTCCTTAGGGTAATGCCAGCAAAAGTTCTGGTTCCAGTAATACGACTCCTCCAAATGAAAACCCGAAATTAAAATGTTGAGCTTCCAGATTTGTTGAATTCCAAAACAAGTGCTCTCAGCATGAACTGTCAACAGCCCAAGTTAAAATAGGGCAGCTGTTGGCTCCCGGGCAATTGTCTCCATATAACCCATCCCAACCTTCCAGAGCTGTCAGACATGACTCCATCAGACCTGGAATCCGCCTGCCAGACTCTGCCTCCTCGTGGGGCTTATCTCCCACTGGGAGGCTATGGCCGCCTGGATGGAGCTGCACACTTCGCAGCAGATGTGGGGCTGCCAACGCATGGGAGCAGACCCACAGGGCCTGGCGCCACTGACATTTACAGTCATTCCTTTTTCCTGTTTCCCCGCCCAGCCCAAGTGCCCCCAATGCCTGCCCTCGACCTGGGCCCTCTAGGAAGGGACAGGTGATGAGGATTAAGCCAAGCATATTTGCATATCCTCAGCACAGGGAAAGAAATTAACACCACAGTGAAGTGATTTAGTAGCTAAACTCGAACTTGAGAAAAGCCTAGACCAGTTTTGAGCACCAGAAGACCAATGAAGATGTGAAATGCAACCCATCTGGCAGGGATGGACATGTCCAGTGTTAATGGAAGAAACAGAAAGAAACCAATCGGTTTGGGTAGGAAGTGTTGTTTAAAATTCACCCACAAATTATGAACGGGCCTTATTATTGAGTGCAAGAAATGCAGCCTACACCTTATTCTGGGTGGGTTCAGAGGTGGGACTGTTGGGGATAACTCTCCCCTTCTCTTTAGGGGAAATCAGAGCTAAATAGGCCCCAAGCACACTCCGACCATTTGTCTGCAGCTCATTTCAGAAGTGATGAGGCAGATACTTACATACTCAACATTTCAGACTTTCCCCCCACTATAGTAAGAGCATCAAGACATTTGCAAAATCCCTCAGAAAAGCTAAGTGAATGGGAAAAGAATGAATTAGCACCTGTGAGGTATGCATTCATCTTTCTAAGTCTGCTTCCTTTGAGAAAGCCAGGCAGCGAGGTGATTTTTTAAATGATTATTTAGATAACTGTGTCCCAGTAATTTGAAGGAGGCAAGAAGGCAGATAGTGTTATTTCAATCTGCTGTCATGCAACGATACCTAGAAAAATGGATACCACTAGAAGTTTCTTCTCATTTTCAGGAATCCAATAAAGTACTAGGTGCATTGCTGAGCAGATCTACACAAACTGCTTAATTTGTTTGTTTGCTAAGACAACAAGAAGTTCCTAAGTGGGCACAAACCCAGATTGCCTAGACACAAACAACAACATTCATCATGAACACAGAACTTTCCCAACACGGATGTCTAATCATAAAGTGGTCAAATCACCTTAAAGACAAATGCCAGGACATATTGAAACGTAGGGCTGTCTTGTTTAATGCTGCCATTGTAGGTGGCTGGTTGTGCTTATTCTATTATAATACCTATTTACTACTCAAAAACATTTTAGTCTCTTTTCTTGAGAACAGCTTTGGAAAATTCTTGCAATTCTTGGAAATATTACTCAGGGTGGTAACTTTTCATCACTCAGGAGTCAAGGGCCATTTGTAATCAAGCCCAAGAACTCTTTAGAATAAAAAACACTGCAAAACTCACTAAAAAAAAAAAAACATGGTGAAGCTAACTGAGCCTTAGTCTTTCATGTGGAATGGAAATTGCTTTAGGAGGCCATTTCAAAAGAGCACTTGAAACCATGTTTCGAGTGATGGTAGAATCATTGAGATACCCTTAGCAGATGTCTCCCACTGTGACACTTGCAAAGGACAACATTCATTGAATGTATGTAATCTGGTGTGCATGTGCATTATATGTCATTGGTAGACAGAAAATAAAATGCCCAACATTACAAGTCATGGTAACTTTACATCCAGGAACCCCCACTGAGGTCATCCAGAGACACCTTTTTTCTGGGCAGATACCTTGAGCAATGCCTCCTTGTTACAAAGAAGGGTGTGCTAAAGCCTTGGAAATGTCATCATGGCCAGCCTACACAGTCCCTATGGTACATGAAGCTGAATGCTGGGGAGGACATAGACCATTCCACATGTGTGATAACAGAGTTCCAAAAGGGGAGCGACATCACCACTAGAAGAGTCCGGCAGATGGCCCAGGCTCAAGGTGGAGAGGAAGGCTGGTTTGGGAACAATGTGTGATTTATGAGAAGGTCCTTTGTGCCCAGCTTCCTGGATGTTGCACATAGGTTTTGGGGAAGATGGCTGAGGTTATGATTATGAAACAAAGCTGTGATCAGAGTCCCCACATGGCTCTCCCATGGTATGGACCACAAACAGATCTGTAATTCACCCTAAAAGCTGCCAACCCTCAGAACAGGCAGGATGCACTTTCAATGGCAACACTGTCAGAAAGATGGTGAAAGAACCCACTCAGGTCCTGGCTTGCTGTATTCCCTCAGTATCTAGAAAGGGAGACTAACCTTTGTTAGAAACTATCCAAGAACCCAGTGGTTGGTTAGCCTATGTCAAGACGACAGATTTTCTGCTAAGTATATGTAGGCCCTACTAATCAGAATATTGAGAGATGTCACCATATCGGCATACAGCCTCATTACTTTGTGCTCATCTCTCAATCATCATCTTGAGCATGTCACACATTCTGCAACTATTTACTGATGTAGATGACAATCTGATGATGCTCACAGTAAGGTCAGTGGTGGAGACTGGAAAAGTATTATAAGATTCATTTTTATAGATAAAGACACTGAGGACTGAGGCACTATGTGGCTAAGAGGGACAAGGAGTTCAAGAATGCTTTTAGCCTGGTGCTGGGGACTGGAGGCTCAGCCTGGAAGGGTTTCTAGGAGGGGGTATGTATTGACAGCACCATACAGGAGGAGCAGCTTTGCTCTCCTATTTGGGGGATTAGGCTGCATGGTCATGGGCTCTCACAGGACAGGATGTCTCCCCAGGGAGAAGACACACTTCTCCCTTCATCTTCATGCTAAGGTCAAAGACTTGGGCAAGTTTATCTGTCAACAGATTCAGGTAATGTCTCCTAGAAGAGGGGAAGGGAGAAGTAGGAATCCGAATGCCCCACACCCCAAGGCCAAGGATGCTCCCTCTCCCTCTCCAGAGTTTCCCAATATCCCCAGGGCAGTGGCTACATCTCCCTCCTGCTCAGTTGAGAATCACCTACAGACTTTCCTATCCCAATTTCTCCTCCAACTTCTATTGACAGTATTTACTGCAGAAATGAACACGGAAACTCTCGCTTTGGGGAGCATCCTTTAGAGATGTGTTTAAGAGGATGCACGCCAGAACCATTCTGCTAAACCTTGAACCCCAGCTGGATCTCTGAACATCTCTGTGCCTTAGTATCTTCATCTGTGAAATGATGAAAATAGAATATTCCTTTTAGGATTGTTGTAAGCATTAAATGATATGATAAAGTACTCAAAATAGTGTCTAGTATATAATAGTTAGCAAATGTACTACAATATTGTTATTATTACAACATCATATTACCTTCCACAAATAGTGAAATTCAAATGCCTTTTTCTTTTTTCAGTAAACTATGAGCCCTCTGTGGACCTCATGAAACCATGGATGCTTATTTCTCATTTGAATAACATTCTCAAAACATTTTCATTTTTAAAACACAAAGTTACCAAAAGGAACAATATGCACTGGTGGGCCTGGGAACGCTATTTGAGTAAGGGGTTCTCGGCACCCCATAAATCACTCCGAAGGCTAATTAGTATTCTATGAGAAGGTCACATCCAATTTTGGAAGCCAGATTTTCTTCCCTTGAATCAATTTTCAGGGACCTTCCAGTGAAAACTTCTCATGTTACATGTTCTTGATAAAATGAAATAATAATTGAATCTACGAGGCCCATATGCAACTTGAGGTCATATAACTTCGCATCAACACTCTCATGTATTATTTGAATAGTTCATTTGTGTTTATTTAATTATATTTACTGAAAAGCAACACAGGCTTGTACTAAATTGCACCAAATGGCGCATGATTGCTATACTTAAAGTGTTCAGATTATTTTGAACAGAGGGATTTATTTCCTTCTCATAGCTTTTGGAAGTCTGGACCTATCTGGTTTCAGTTAGGCAATAGTCTTTGGCTAGCATTTTCTGGTACATTTGAAACTGTTGAACAATGAGAAATAAAAACTTTTCATTGCCAGTGCAGCTTAAGGCTAATGCAGATATAAAAACACATTTAATGGCACTTTATTTAGGTGCAGCTTTATTATTCTTAACTTTCATAGTAATTTTGAATCACGTTGCATTAACAAATTTTTATTAGGTTTCCCTATGGAAAGCCAGTTGCAGGTGAGGCACTTTATGACTCTTGTTCAAGGACGCCGTAGCCCATCTCAGATTTACTTTCCAAACCCAGAAGAAATCAGAATTGTTAAAAGCCTGCTTTTGTTAAATTCTAATCTGGTATGCTCTGAAGGACACCAGTCCTTTCCTCTACTCCTTGCTACTATCTCAAGTATTGTGCAACTGCTTTTCCCAATCATCTCTGAGTTTCAGTCTTCCAGGGAGCCCATGCATGGCAGTTGGCAACAGGAGGCGTG
Source organism: Tamias sibiricus (assembly GCA_025594165.1). NCBI lineage: Eukaryota > Metazoa > Chordata > Mammalia > Rodentia > Sciuridae > Tamias > Tamias sibiricus. The sequence continues at coordinate 62,718,714 of CM046664.1, read as the reverse complement.
GGGATGATCGTCACCTGAAGGTGCTAATCTAAGCAGAGCAAGGGCTATGTTCAAGATTTGATTTAAAGTAGCAACTCAGTTTCCTTGCAACTCAAAGTATTCCAAGCAACCTATCCCTTTGGACTCCTCTTCAAAACTTATAAATAAAGCAGCCCTCCAGGAGCCAACTCCCTTCAGAGGAGCTGCTACATTTGGGTTTGTGATTTATTTAGTGGTTAAACTATTTCCCTGTGATTTAGGGTCAGATGGCTTCAGTGGGCAGACAGGCCTTGCCCAGCGGCCTGTGGCATGGCCAGCACACAGTGTGGCCAGCAGGGGGAGGGAGCAGAAGTTAGTAGCCACCCTGAAAGCTCTGGTGGCCAATAGGCCTTGGAATGTGGTTAGCAGCCCTGTGGAGGAGATCCAGGCCCCCAGCGAGAAGTGAGGGTCAGGCTGGAATCCTCGGTGAACACACTTGCTGCAGGCCATGCTGCAGATGAACCACTTTCACTAAACAGTGCACCAGCCACAAAGAAGTTCCTTAGTTGTCTGGTTTCCAACACTTTAGCTTATTGACTGTGAGAAAAGTTGGTAGGAAGGAAAGTACAGTGTGAGTTTAGGCACAGGCTGTATGACCTTGTGTAAGGATCTGAACTGTTGGGTCGGAGCTTCTCCTGGGTAAAATGAGGTTTATTACATCTGCATATGCAGGACACTCTAAGTATCAATTGAAATCACACGTATAAAGCTGTTAGCAAAGTGCAGAGTTAAACCTAATACTCAATAAATGGTAGGATTGTTATTATTATTCCTAAGAACATATATTAGCAATTTTAAATATGGGGAGGAATTTGTGCATGTGTGCAAGAGTGAGAGAGACAGACAGACAGACACACATACACACACACACACACAAAACAGAGGGAGAGAGAGAGAAGGGGAGAAGAGGGGGAGCACGCATGAGCTTGGAAGGATATTCAACAGTATTCAACAGTGGTTATCACTGGATGTTGAGATTATAGGAGTTTCCCCACCCCTCTGTGCTGTTTTTTGTATATTATTTATTTCTATAGTAATATTACTTTTTGATCAGAACAAAGTTACTAAAATAATAAAACGTATCTTATATGAAAGTAAATGGTTAGGAAGAACAAGATGAAAAAAAGGGCATTGTAAACCTGGCCATCATCCTCCTAGGTATATCTCTGGAATATTCCATCCTCCTCCTCCTCTTCTCCCAAGAAAAACATATTGCAAATGGTCACACTAATGTTAATGTAAAAAGCCACATCTGTAGTGATACAGAAATGTCAATGCAACAGAAATATGATTACTTATTGATAATCTTATGGGCTTTGAAACATTTATACCAAAGGGGAAGATCAAATGCTTTTCATGAAAAAAAGCAATGGTTTAAATACTCACTTTCCAATCCTTTCATAAGAACTTAAAATTGTAGATATTTGTTCTATCACCAAGAAAATGTTCTTATATATTCTGTATTTGTTCTTTTAAGAAAAGACATTCATATCATAAAACTGCAGTACAGATATTCCAACTAGTTTTATAATATGATAGCAAATTTAAAAAAAGAAGTATTGAAAAAATATGCTAAATCTGATCAGTTATAACCAAGGCAGTAGCCTTATATCCAATAGCAGAATTTCAATGCCCAAATAGCATATGAACAGTAATTGAAGTTTCTCAATCACTGTGTTATCAGAAAAACAAAGCAGGTGTTAACAATTACATCTTTACAGAATGTGAAACCAGATCTAAGGGGATTAAATGACTTGTCTAAGTCCCTTCCGTAGGTTTGTAGCAAAGGAGAATTTCTCCAGCATGGAACTACATCTGGAAGGTCATCTCTAATGAGCTTAGGTATAGTGCATGCATTGGCAAACTTTCTCTGTGAAGGATCAGACAGCAAATATTTTAGAAACACTGCGGGCCAAAGAGTCTGTTGCGATGATGTTACTGTGCCATAGTAGTCTGAAAACAGTATAGATAATTTGTAAATAAATGGGTATGGTTATGTCCCAATAAAACTTTATTTATGAAAACAGGCAGAGGGCCAGATTTGGCTCACAAGTCATAGTTTGCCAGTGTTTGGTGTAGAGGAACCAAACTGGCAAATTGTAAAGCCATTCCTTAAAAGTCTGTATTGAAAAAAAGAAAAACACATGATACTACATTACAAGAATAAACTCTGGACATGGAGATCTGGGATACCTGTGTGTAGTGTGTGTGTGTTTGCACAAGATGGTACATGCTAGGAGACTTCCCAGGAAGTGCTTGGGAAGAACTCTCCCTGACCCATCATGGCGAGTCCTGAGCAAAACTCATTTGATGTACTAATTAGCATGGGCTATCATATTTTCTGAGAAAAGGAGGTTTGAGGGAAAACAATAGGCAAAAGGAAAATGAGGCAAAGACAGAAGAGAGTTTTATGTGTATGGAGAGTGAGAAAAGAAAGAGAAACCCACAGTTTGGAAAGGCCATTTGCAGCTGGAGGGCACTAAGGCAGTTGGTTACCTAAGCCATTTTCCCTAGTTGTTCCAAATCTAGTCATGGGCAAAAAGATGCACAGGTCAGGTCAGTCCCACATAAAATTAAAATACTGCTTGAAGTAGCATGATCTTGGCTGTGCAGCCAGCACAGTTAGGAAAAACACTGGTGTTGGATAGGTGTTCCCACATTGTAATGTACTGCTTTATGAAAACTGCTGTGTAAAATCACAGACACTATCAATGACAGCCTAGGCACAGAGAGGAGAGGGCACAGTTACACTCTCAATCTGCTTGGAGACTAAGAAAAACTTATGCTTCTCAAAGTATAGACTTTTCAAAGAGAGACTTTAAATGAAGGTTTCATTACACATGGTTTATCTCAAACCATTTCAATGAGTACTTACTTACTTTAAACTCATCTTTTCTTTAAATAACTATAGCTAGAACTATCAAGACCAAAGACCAAAAAATGAAGCTTTTCAAGATGTGAAAAAGAGCTTGGTAATGATACATTCAAGGATGCCTCACTTACTCTTCTGCAAACCTGTAAGCTAAATGGATTAAGAGCCATTTATGGGTGTGATGCTTGGGTAGGACACCGAAAAACAATAATTGTTTTCTTCTAGCTTTGAATTTACACACTTGCACACAGTAAGAAAAAATTATGCCTCTTTTTACTGATATCCTTATTATTCTGTATAAAGACAAAGGGCTGCATCTGGCACATGCAAATTTGATACATGTATAAGGTCTGAAAAGGAAGGAGTCACAGCTGGACATGATGGCCACACCTGTAATCGATTCCTGCTACATGGGAGGCTGAGGCAGGAAGATGGAAAGTGTCAGGTGAGCCTGACAACTTGATAAGAACTTGCCTCAATAAACAAAAACAAAAACAAAACAGAAAAACTGAAAAAGGAAAAGAAAGGGCAGGAGATGTGGCTCAATGGTACACAGCACCCTGGGTTTAATCCCCAGTGCTGCAAAAAAAAAAAAAAAAAAAGGCGGAGGTAGGGAGGAGGATTCACCAAATACATTACAGGCAGACCAGAGTGTTTTTCAAACATTTCCATGATGGACACTATCAATGACTGTGGACCATGGGTATTATTTCCATTTTCCAATAAAGGAAGGTGGGGTTAAGTGATGTCAAGATGTCCAGGGCTCTGAGATTCAAACCTAGGCCTGTCTAATTCCAAAATGCTTTGAGCCACATATGATTTAAAAGTGAGTACCAGTTTAAGAAACTGATGTGCCACATACATCCAATCTTTTGGTGGTGTGATTTTTTCCCCCATGTTTATAATACTATACTTTTCAAACATAGAAGTCTCAAAAACTTTCATACCCATTCTGGTGAAAGGATAAATTAGAATAAAAATAAATGCTGTGGGGGCCTTTAAGATTTTAGGAAGAAATGCCTTTATTTATCTACTGCTAGGGGATGCTTCAACATTTTTTGGTTTTTGTTTTACTCTTTGCAGCTCAGGTAACTTCCTGGGATCTTTTTTCTCCCCCAAGTTTGGGTTTATATCCTTGTTACCCATGACTGTTTCTGTTGCTTCCCATTCTGGACTATTCAGGATTTCTTGTCCTTGTCTCCTTAACTTTCTTAATATTCTTAGAGATTATTTAAAAAATCTCCACAAACATTTCCATTTACCTTCCTATCCTTTCTAATTAAAATGTTATTATCCCATTGATAAACTTCAACATAATAAACAAATGCCATTATGCCATTCAAGTCCACATCACTCACTCATATGGGACAGCTGTCTTCACTTGTCTATAACACATGTACAACACCCCAGCTACACTGCAGTTAGATGACCTTCCATGGGGCTGATCTGGACCCCAGTCACCACACATAACACTTTCTATGGAAAGCGTAGTTTTCAAACCCATTGATGTATAAATGAACTTTTCCCCCCATATTATTTTTATTGGTACATTAATAAATGAACTTTTGGAACCCAGCCCATGTATAAATTGTAAGTGCAAAAAAGTAGAAGATGGCATTTTTGATTGGGTTTGCTTTCTGTCCTCGTGTGACCTTCATGCAAGGTCACTTGCAGGTTTGGAGAGTCCTGGTATTGTTCTCACAAGGTAATGAAGGGCTCCTACCTACTCTCCCAGTGCTGTGGGGAACAAGGCCAGTAAGTAGATTCCCAGGCACAGAGGAAAGTCTGAGGCATGGTAAATGGCCAGGACAAAGCCACACTTCCATGTTCAGTTGGTAAAAAGCAGGAATGCAGAAGCCAAGCAGAGCCAAATAATCACCTTTTCAAAAAAAAACCATAAATCTCCATCCTTCAAACTCTACCTTCTTTCTTTCACATCACACCTAACTTTCGACTGGGTGGTGGCCACTGTCTAAAAATAGATTCCAGTGTAATTTCAAAGAGTACTCTTAGTTTGAAGACATTTAATGCAAAACCACCTCATATCAGCTCTGAAGGAATGTACTAGATGTAAAGTCATCCTTGTCCTTTCTGCTCTGTGTGTTCCTGGCTATCACTTCCATTCCAAGAACTATGGAAACTGTGCAATCCCGTCAGTATAACTGAGGACCTTCTTAGGGCTGGCTCTGGGGAATCACAGGTTCTGAGAGACTGCAACAAATTGGAGTCTCTCCTCAAGGCATTTACTGTCCAACGGGGAGAGCGATGCATACGAACTGAATGTAATTCAAGGCATATATAAATATAGCAAGGACATTAAATGCATTAAATGTTCCCTTCAAACATTTTGTTTTTGAAATTTCAATTTTTTAGAACGTACATACTGAAATTCTTACTTGGAGCACTTGATTTATATGTAGCCCCAAATGTTCTATCTAAAAGCAGGCCAAAGAGGATTGAATACTTTTTAAATAATGCTCTGAAATCAGCAGTTGAAGGCTTATTAAAAATAACATTTAGGGCTGGGGTTGTGGCTCAGTGGTAGAGCGCTCGCCTAGCATGTGTGCAGCCTGGGTTCGATCCTCAACACCACGTAAATAAATGCATTGTGTACAACTAAAGCAAATAAATAAATGTTTAAAAAAAAACATTTAGCCGGGTGCGGTGGCTCACACCTGTAATCCCAGCACTTGGGAGGCTGAGGCAGGAGGATCACAAGTTCAAAGCCAGCCTCAGCAATGGTGAGGCACTTAGCAACTCAGTGAGACCCTGTCTCTAATAAAATACAAAAAAGGGCTGGGGATGAGGCCCAGTGGTCAGTGTCCCTGAGTTCAATCCCTGGTACAAAGAAAAGAAAAAAAAAAAAAATTTAATCTGTCGTCTTAACAGACTTGAAATGTAGTTTGTTTTTTTTTCATACTGGGGGTAGAATCCAGAGTTTCATGTATGCTAGGTGCCACTGTGCTACACCCCCAGTTCCAGCACAATAATCAAGAATGAAAAAATAGTAAATAATCACTACCTGACCAACAACTACTGAACAGACATTCCAAAATTACTCCAAGCAGAAGCTAAGAAACAATTGAAATGTAAACACCAGAAAATAACCAGAGCTGCTCCACGGCAGGAAATATACAATAAAATCCTTCCCAACCCCTCCTTCAGGACTCTCCAGTTTATAAAACATCAACACAAATGAATATTATGATGTTCTTTGTTTAGGGAAAGGGAAAAATAAAAACAAGAAGTCTGGCTATTGATTTGCTTTCCTAGGTTTAGAAGTTTTGATCTCAGAATCACATTTACGATAACAGAGACAGTTTAGCAAGCTATATTTGGCTAAATATTCTTTATGGCCCTGGTACTTGTGGATATACTGTATTTCTGCACACTTGTGGACAAGATGTTGGCTTCATTTTACAACCAACATCTTGTCCACATCAGGGGAGCTTTCTCACACAGACACGCATACCATGTGGGCTACCTGCTGAGTTCTGGCAAGCTTGGCAGACATAATGGGAAGGCGGTTGGAGTGGAAAAAAACCTTCCTGGGAATTTTTTAAGTGGAGGGGAAAAAAAGAATAGGCATACCGTTTCCTAAAGTCCCACAGTGTGAGTTGGCACAAGAAAGATAATCCAGGAAATGTGATGTAAAAACTCTACTCAGGTTCCCTCACAGAAGAGGCTTTCTGCAAACAGCCACCATAAAGAATGAATTTCTCTTTAGGAAGTCAACCACTTGAAAGTTTTACTTTTTAATTAACCGCATGCAAGTTGAAAGAGTATGAGCTGGAATCATCATTAACTCCACATGCAGATCTCACCAGCCCAGCGGCCAGTTCTTTGAAGCTGGCCCGCTCTGCTTGCTGATAGTGAGGCGCACGCACAGTCATCATGTTGCCCGCGTGTATCCACCAGGTGATGGCTTTAGGAATTTCAACTGATGTCATCTAAATGTGATGTTGTAAATTTTCAACTTTGGTGTCGTTCCTTGAGTAAATTATGTGACTTCCAAAGCAGAATGTAAACCCTCGAATTTTTAAAACCAAGAGGAAATGTAATAGTGCCACCTAAAGGGCATTTCAGTAGCAATTAAAAACTGAAAAGGTTAAAACAGTGAGGGACACCGCCCCCCACATATATATAAATAACGGTGTCAGATTATTATAATAAAAGCAGCTCTTTTTTTTTTTTTTTTTTTTTTTTTTTAGATGGCCCACTGTGGGGTAGTGTCTGGAGCAGTCATATTCTGGCTTCACATCCTGCCTGAAAAAAATCACCAATCCACTCTATAGAAAAGTTTGTTTTGTAAAGTTCAAAATTCAGTTGAATACACTTAAACAGCAAGACTATCAAAGAGTTAAATATAAGAGCTGAGACTATAAAACTCTTTGAAGAAATAGAGGAGTAAATCTTCTTGACCTTGGGTTAGGAAATGGTTCCTCCACTATGACACCAAAAGCACAAGTGACAAGAGGGGAAAAAAAAAAAAAAAAAAAAAAAAAGCGATGATTGGACCACATTAAAATGAAAGCATTTGTGCTGCAAACAGTTCCAACAGTAAAGACAACCCACAGAAAGGGAGAAAACATTTGCAGTCGTGTATCTGATAAAGAACTTGCATCCAGAATATATAAAGAACTTCTATAGCTCAACAGTAAAAAAGATAGATAATCCTAGTAAACAATGGGGGAAGAATCTGAATAGGTAGTTCTCCACAGGAGATATACAAATGGCCAGAAAGCATTTGAAAAGATGCTCAATATCATTAGACCTTAAGGGAAATGCAAATTGACACCACCACGAATTCCACTTCATACCTGCTAGGATGGCTGTAATCAAACAGACAAGAAATGTTGGCCAGGACGGAGAGAAAGTGGAATCCTTGTGTATTGCTGGTGGGAATGTAAAGTGGTTCAGCTGTTTTGGAAAACAGTTTGACAGATCCTCAAAATGGATCTGGACCTCAACTGATGAATGGATAAATAAAATGTGGTATATCCCAACACTGGAACATTATTTGGCAAGAAAAACAAAGCCCTGAGACATGCTATAATATGGATGAACCTTGACAACGTGCTATGTGAAAACAGCCAAACCCAAAAGGTCACATATTGCAGGATTTGGTTGACATGAAATGTCCAGAATAGGCAAATTATATGGACCGAAAGCATATGGTGGTCGCCAGGGATTGGGAAAGTGGGGAACAGGCAGTGACCGCTAACATGTATGAGGCTTCTTTGAGAAATAACAATAATACCCTAAAATTAGATTGTGGTGATGTCTATACAACTCTGTGAACATACTAACGCCATCGAATTGTACACTTTAAGTAGGTGAAATGTACAGTGTGTGAATTATATTTCAATAAAGCTGTTGAAAAACTCAATTGAACAGTTTTCAATTACTCCTCCTCCCTGGCCCTGAACCTGATCATGAAGTCTCCCAGCCTGCCCACCATGCTGTAGAAGGGGAAACAGGTACAGCCTGGTGAGGGGACAGAGCAGCAGAGGTCAGACCCTGGGCTGCCACAAATTGCATGCAGGGCCAGGATTAAGAGGCAGGTGAGGCCCAGAGAACTGAAGGAGGTGTCACTCTCAGGGCCCTGGCTTGCCCAGCCCAGCTCCCCACTCTGGTTCTTTCTCTACTACCTCCCTTGGAAGGTCCAAACATCTGCAAATAGGAACACAACTGTTAAAGCTTCAGCCACCATTCCTCATTTTTTTATCCTCAAAATGCCATTAAAGAAAACCCCAAATTTTTTCTCCCCTTTTAGACAAAAGAATGAGAGGTTAGGCTGTGCTTGGAAGGAAAACCAAGTGAGAAAAATTACATGCTTGCCAAGAGGACGTCTTCTCTGGTGGCCAGAAGTGATAGCATTTATTTTAACTGTTTCATCTTAGCCTGGTCTTTGGTAATATGGCCACCACAGTTGCCTGTCCAACCGGTTTTTACCGATTCCATTATTCACATGAGTCTACACCAATATGCCTTGCTTTAAATAGTGAGTTTGGGACTTCAAATGCAATGGACATAGTGTAGCTGTTGTACTAAAAATGTTCACTTATTGCACTCGATCTTTTTTTGGTATTGGGGATTGAAGTCGGGGGCACTTGGCCACTGAGCCATATCCCCAGCCCTATTTTGTTTTTTTAGAGACAGGGTCTCACTGAGTTGCTTAGGGCCTTGATTTTTGCTGAGGCTGGCTTTGAACCTACGATCCTCCTGTCTCAGCCTCCTGAGCAGCTGGGATTACACCACACCTGGTTAACAATCTTAATATTTTACTTATACATCCTATGCTGTCCTCCTAAGGTAAGCTCAGCACACCTCCGGGATGAGCACCATGTATTTTCATAACATTTTCTGCTTTAATCACTGGATATCATGGACATGTTTGCTAACTCCAAGTTGAAGTATCCCATTACACAGCAAGTTAAATAGGCACTTGGCTTTTCTGCTCTAATGTTCAGTTTTGCTCCATTTGTTCCCCAGACAAGCATTTTACTCATTCCCAAATCTTTTCATGAGGCTCTGCCAACAGTGTTAGCCATCTTCCTGCACTGTACTGCATGGGTGTGTCAACTCAAAGAGTTGTCGAAGTCTTGCCAACTCGACTTTCTGGGTTCCCCTCCCAGTGCCCAAAGAGATTTGTACTTTAGGAAGGAAGCTCTTGCATCCAAGCCAATACTCCAGTGGGAAGCTGATAAACACAATGGTTAATAAGGACTCCACAAGACTAACTCAGGCAAGGTTTGAAGCCAACTCTATCCCATCCAGCTTTGTGCATGTTCTTTACTTTTAGGCACTGTCTATTTTCCATAAGTAAGAACCTGGGACCAGTATAATACCTCATCTCCCAGGTGGTGAGGATTAAAGGAAGGGCATAGTAAGTAGTTACTCAATAAAGCAGTTGCTACAATTACTGTCGAACTTTTGCCTTTAGGATGTTCCCATGACACCCTCTCATTCTAGTTTGCTCAGAGGTGATCAAAATTAGTCCTTCTCTTCCAACTGTATATGTACTTATTGGGGGGAAAAGTTGTTGTCTTGAAAGCATGCAATGATCTGTAGAGTAGGTTTACTGCTTATAAAGGGGAAAAAAAATTAAGTCATCAGTGCTCTCTCCTGTTTTTATGGATATATAACAACAGAATCAATATGCTATGAAAAAGCTTTATATCCCATTAGGAAATCTCATACCTGACTAAATAGGAGTGTCCATTAAAACTTGTTTTCTATCTTTTTCTTTCTTTGGAATTTGAATGGAACAAATCTTTCCATAAAAATCAAAACATCATGGAATTATTTATAATGTAAAAAGGGAAAGTTCTTACAATCTCATCCTGACTACTGTCAGATACTGGGGAAAACTCTGGATTGCAATGTTGTGTGCATTTTCTTTACCAGTTTATAAAAATAACAATTTTTTTTTTCTTCTTCTTCTTAAACTTTGCAATGTACCACAGACATCTTTTCAGGTCAGTACACAGAGATTTGCTTCATGATCTTAAACAGGATGGATATACTCAATTTATTGAGCCAGTCTCAAATTACTGAAGAACATTTTGGTTCTTTCTAGCTCTTTTTCCCCCGTGGAAATTTCAGGGCCAAAATCTTAGTATTTTCTCATTCTGACCCAGTCTCTAGACATTTAAGAAAGATTCCTCCAAGTTTCATCATTATCCCCTAGGCTAAATGGCAAAATCCATCCTGAGCTCTGCTGCTTTATATCTTCTTTTCTTTAGAATGTTTAGGTTTTATTATATATGGGAATGAGACTTGTTTTGTTCTTAACTTTCCAACATTGGCTCCTTTCTGAAAAAGCCAAAAGCAACTAAACGAAACATCTGTGTTTATGTTAAAATCCTCTGAAAACCTGCTTCTCTTTCTCAGGGGTTTATCTATTTACTGACTCTGCTCTGCAGCGGTTTCCATGGAAGTCCAGAGCACGCCAGCCTCAGCCTCACTGCTCACTGGTGCTACAGCCGGGGGCAACTTACTTACCATCTCTGTCCCTCAGTTACCTCCTCTTTGAAATGGGGATAATACTGTTGTGAGGATTAAATGAACAATGCAAAGTGCTTCAAATAGTACCTGGAAATACCACATATTCAATAGCATATGGCTTTTGTTGATGATATTTAAAAAAAAACCTGAAAGCACTGATCTCTGTTCTGTACACAGGAGCAGTTCTCACTCTTGCTTCCCTAACTGAATTTTGCTTCTATGGCTGTCATTACTGTTTAGCTGAAAACCAGAAATGTAGGCCATGTCTCTAACACACCCCTGGTGTTGCAGAGCCAAGTAGCAGCTGGCCACGCAATGTGGTTTGGGGAGCACAGAGCAGACTTCTCTGCTCCAAAATACACTAACAAAATGCTACAGTTAGCTCCATTACCTGGGGCCTGGGGAGCTATTTGGTTATCAGGCAGGCACTGCTTAAAACATCAAGATTCTTTTTTTTTTTTTTTTTTTTTGGTACTGGGGATTGAACTCATGGCACTCGACCACTGGGTCACATCCCCAGCCTTTTTTGTATTTTATTAGAGACAGGGTCTCACTGAGTTGCTAAGTGCCTCGCCATTGCTGAGGCTTTGAACTCGTGATCCTCCTGCCTCAGCCTCCCAAAGTGCTGGGATTACAGGCGTGCGCCACCGCGCCCGGCCATCAAGATTCTTGAGAGAAAGAAAACCTTTAGTTGCCAGCTCACAGCCTTGCAAAGATGAACTGACAGGGAGCTGAGCTGCAGGTGGCAACAATGGCTTGAGATGGAAAATGGCACTGGGGGTGGGGAAGGGAGCAAGGCCTCCCATAATTTCCATGGGTGCTCACAAGTTCCACCTTACCCCCAGGACTCGGAGAGCACCAAGCCCGGAGTAAAGGAAGGAGCTGTGTGTCCCTGGAGCTAGGTGGCCCTTGTGCCTATCCCACCAGCCAGTTAGCCAGGCCTCCACATCCCTCTTAAGGCAACTGCAGCACTGAGCATGTTGAGGCAAGAAGTAACCCGCACTTCTTAGAGGTAGGATGACTCTGTTGAAGGCCCCATGCCAAATGCCACTTTGCCATCCGAAACCCAGATGTGTTGTTCTTCCATCTGGCACTCGCCACAGAAGACTGGTTCACAGTCTTCACTTGCCAGTCTGTCTCCCAACTTTAGGAGGATTCAGATTGGCTTCCCTTTGGGCGCCCATCACGGGGTCTCCATGGTATGTGGACTGCAGCTGGCTTGGGGCTCTTTCTCCCTGCTGTGTCCTAACTCTGGTTGGAAGCTATTCCATGGCTGCTCTGGCCACTGAGCAGGGTCTGAGGATGAAGACGGGCAGTGGGGCTGGAGGGCAGGCGTGGACCAGGGGCGCATGCTATGGCAGTGTACAACTCCTGTCTCCGGGGAAGAAGGAAACCTGGTTCCTGCCCCTGTTCTTTTCCTTGCTTCCTGATGAATGTGGCACTGGCACTTCTGCTGTTCAGAGTGAGCTGGGAACACAAAGGCCTCCTCATGTTCATTTCTGATCGATGTCTTGGAAAAGCTGGTAGAAAAGGCAAGGCTCCAGGCTGTGGCTTTGGAACACGCTCATGTCTTTCACAGGGCTGGATCCTGGGGCTGGGGGTGCTCTTCTGCGGCCTCCAGTCAGGTCCCCTAGCCATTCCTGAGATTGAACACACTCTCAGTGGAGCCCCTCACTCCTTTACACATGCGCTGTGCAAACCAGACTCACCTCCCAGCCCTTCTGTCTCAGTATAATTGTATCTCCCCAGCCTGCCTTTCCAACAGCCAGCACGCACATGCCCAGAAGGCCTCTCTGTCTCAGGAGTTAGCCTTTGTGCTCTTACAGAGAAGGACCACAAGCACAGTTAGGCTTCTAACAAAAGCTCTCTGAGGAAGATGGCAATTTGGCTGAAATCCCTCAGTGTGATTACAGCACTGAGTTGCCAAAAATAGCCCGTGAGAGCCATTGAGGGTTGGACCTTGGCTGGGGACAGGGTGGTGCCCCAGCAGAGGAGCCTATGCCTTGGGTCTTCAGAAGGGTTTTATAACAATGCATCAGCCCTTGAAATTAATTTTCTATTAAAATCTCCTCTCTGCCTGATAAACAAACGGCACATTTACTGTGGATTCTGCATCTGACCTTTTACACTGGTTTTGTCAACAAAATTTACTGTATTCATAAATACTAATGTTCTCATTTGGTTCCCTATCTTTAGTGTACTGTAAATTATAAGCAAGTACATAAATGTCTTGGCCTGGTAATATAGTGGCCTGAAATGACTTCCTTTTTCCTTTAAAGATGTTGCATGTTTTAATGGTAGGTGTTTTTAATTAACTTGAAGTGCCATAAACTGCCCATGTATGAACCAAAGACAAGTGAGTCGGATTAAATTAAAAGTGCAGTATCTGACTAATGTTAACAAATTAGGCACGCCTTCAAGATGCACAATTTCTCTGTTTGGAGTTGTCATCTTATTAATGCAGAGATACCAAGGCTCCTAGAACAGAGGCACCAAATGAGCCTTTCAAAATTAATATTTTTGGCAATCAATTAGGAATATGACTTTAAACTTTAAAAAGATTCTCACTCGAGCATCTCAACACAGCATCCTCTCTTTTTCCTTCATAAATGAGCTCCATTTGGGGATCTGATCTTTTTGCCAATATCAGTCCAAATTAGCACTGTAAATATTGAAATCAAACGTTACTACTTGGCCTAATTTTCTTTCAGCCCACAGTTAATCTTTATTCAGCCTTAATGAGTATTTATTGTGTGACCCTGACAGCTTGCTACTGCTGTGATAAATTATCTGACTCAAGTCCGATTAAAAATGCAATCCTGAGTGCTAATTATCTCAACAGACCTGCTTAATAATAGCATTTCTTGTCAATTATGGAATCTCAGCATGCGTGTCAATAGCAACAAATGCACAGGCCTGCCTGAGACGCTGACTTCCCATAATGCCCTTTTACTTGCCATATGTAAATCAGAGCGCTTCTGTACCTGTGGTGACCTTTTATTAGCAAACTGTCAAAATGATAAAACTAGCCATAGCCAAACCCCCACCACCATACAATTAGGGGCTACAGCTTAGGACAACAGGAGGGCAATCAGACATAGCTAATTATGATGCATCTTACTTATGGCCTGTCCGGCAGGAAGAATTAGCTGTTTTTGAAATTTATGCCAGCTTAAGCATGGCCCACAGGAGGGCTGCTTCTGGAAAGTGAAGGGGCTGGAAGGGGGCAGAGGCAAGGAATTGCACATATCTACAGTTTTTCAGGGATTCTGGAGTTAGATTTGAGTTCAAATTTCAGCTTGAGCCCTTACTTGCTGTGCGACTTTGAACAAATCATCTTGTCTGAAAAAAACCAGGCCAACACCATCTATCTGGTGATCTGGGGGCCAAGGCGAGTGAGGATCAGGCCACAATCGCACAAATGCCCAGCATGGTGCTGCCACAGAGGTGCCATATCCATCCAGTTTCCTCTCCTTGGCCCTCTTCCTTAAGCAGCAGTCAACACAGACAATAACGACAGTCCCGTTTATGAAACTCTTGCATGTGCCCTGCACCGTGTCCCACTTGGAGCCTCCTCCTTTGCCATTATCAGAGTTGAGGATCAGAGCTAGGCTGAAAGCTTCCCACACTGATTATCCACTGCTATCCTCTTTGAAGGACAGAGGCCTTGAACTACTAAAAGCACGGGGACTCTCGAAGGGTTTTCTGAGTCAAACATCTTACAACTGATCTTGGTGAAAGCAAAAGGAGCAGCACTTCCTGGGACTCAGCATTCCTGTGCCTGTTACCACGTCATCACAGGCAGTGCGCTTCACTAACTCACAGGATGCCCTGAAGGGTGGCTGCTCTCACCATCTTCCCACTGGAGATGAGGAAACAGGGTAAGAGGGTCAACGACTTGTCAACGTCCACAACTAGTAAGTTTCAGAGCCCAAGCCAGAGCTGAGAGCCCAAGCCCGAGCTGAGAGCCCAAGCCCCCACTTCCCCAAATCAGAAGGACACCCAAGGCATTTCAGGTACTTCCACTCATGCTTTTAGGACAAAGGACAGGAGAGGGTGACGATAGCCTCAGAATTTTATGCTATACTGTGATGGGATACTGTAATTATAAGGAACAATAAATAATATGTGTGTTCTGGGCTCCCTGCGATGACAAACCACAAAGTAGCAGGGCAGGAAGCAAGCCTGAAACCCAAGCCTGTGTTTTCATGGCGGCAGGGGGCTGGGGCGTGAGAGAGGGGAGATGCAGTCAGGTCACAGGACCTTAAGCATTTCAGCCTTGGGTGGTAAGTCTAGGGGTACACAGCTCCTCTGGCTTTTACGACAGGCAGAGAGAGGCCTGCTCGGCCACCTTCTTACCTTCCCTGCCCGCCTTTTGGCCAACCTGACAAGAGCCCACAGCAGAGCGAGGGTTCCCAGCACACCTGAGGCAAACTCCTCAGACATGTCCTGAACTTTCCCAGATTAGAAGGGCACTGTCTCAAGTGAACCCCTATTAAAATAAAGATGTTCCCACCCCTCACATCTGGACTTCCTGGACCGTGCAGAGAGGACAGGGACTCATCCTGTGGTGTGAGGGGCCAAATGGTGTCTCCCCGGTGGCCACACCCTGGATGACTTACAGAAAGGATTCAGATTGTGGGAAACAACACAGGGAAAGCAGAGTTGCATATATGCTGGGCTGCTAGCCGGAGGCTGCGCGGTTGATGCCTAATGAGGCCCAGATGCCGCTCTCCCAGCGACAGATCCGGGGAGATGTAAGAAAGGAATGTGATCATTTCCGTCTGAAATAATGTGCTCCCTCTTCCCCAACACCTCAAGCCCACTTCATTACTTCCTCCACATATGATCTCAAATTAGGAAGCCAATCTTTCCCCTAGATATGATGCCAAGTCAGTGCCAGGAGGGTGTAAATCATAAACACTGTGTGGGCTAATTTCCTTTCCAGTGGTACCCAAGTCAGCCATCCCCCATCATGAGCATCGTCGTTTCCCCATAAAGTAAGCGTGCCTGCGCTCTCTTTGATGAGCACTGCTAATTATCTTTTGGGGTGAGCTGCAGCATTCTTTCTCTAGGGTATTTGCTGAGTTAATGTGTTCCACAGAGTTATCTTGGGGGCCTCGTTTCCAACAGCCTGAAGCTCCTCACTGCCTTGTTCTATCAAGGTAAATCCAGATTTCAGCTGGGAATAAAAGCCTGTGGGTTGAAGTGCGTCTCTATGATTTTCACACTTCCTTTGATTCCTATGACACAACGCAAAGTTGATGTGGAAATTACTTCGTACCACTTCCTCACTTGGCATGTCCTTAAACATCCAAATTCCGCATGAGGTTTCTGCAGCAACTATGGAAACACATCCTCTGCAGACAAGTTTAGGATGGAAGTTATTGCCCCACTGGGCACAGCCCAATGGCCTGATGCTATTTAACTCCCTCTGAACACTACAAAGAGGACTAAATCTTTCCAAACACTTTAGAAATAAGGAATGCAATACATGAGCCGGTGTGCTGCTGGAGTCGTACTTGTGTATTCCCCATATCCCCAACTGTTTTAAGCTCGGGTCTGGCTCAACACACTGTGACCCAAAGCCTCTTTCAGTGCATGAAGTTTTAATGGGCCTTTAGCTTGCTTGCAGATGGGTCTCTTAATTTTCTGGTTATCCAACTATTTGCTGATTGGCTTCCTATTTTGAAGAAGATGCCTGGTGACACATTTCTACTGAAAAAAAAAAAAATCCAGTAATCTGAAATACAAACTATGACTTAAGTGGTGGACTCTAATTTGTTTTGTATGTGGCTGCCAGATTTGAGCAGCTATTATCTACTATTTTTTCTCATTTTATAATGTTGACCACATCTTAAAAATTAATTATGCCTGCTATTTATTTCACAATCCTGGTCTCAGGCCAAGAGAATAGTTCCTTGAACTTGACTGAAACATATGGATGACTTTTGGTAGAGTCACGTTCTTCCAAAATTGTGCAGGGGTCACATGAGAATCTTGGGTGCTGCCACTTGCCTGAAGCTGTTTCCATTAGCAACAATATTCCTAAAAACACATGTCAGCAGTTAGCGCTCCAGCAGTGTGAGCAAAGCCAGCCCTGGGGAGCTTCATTTCTATTTTGGGGCCTCACTGGCCTTCCAAGGGGCAGGAAAAGAATTTGGATCATTTGGTTCTGCAGAAAACCCCTTGCCTAATTTCTGTTTCTCTAAAACTCACTTTTTTTGAACCCTATCATCAGCAGTGGTTTGACTATGGATACGTTTTAGATTTTGGGGGAAAAAAAAAATTTTTTTTTTTTTTGGACACCTCTCCCATATGCATTATAATCCTAAAACTATGACAAAACCTATAAGACAACAGTCCTTGGATGGGTGATCTTTGGAAGGAGTAAGAATCCACTTAGTATTTCTGGGAGTACTAAACTGGAAAAAGATATATATATATATATTTTTTAAAGAAATCTTGTTTCAGAGCCAGAGCTTAAAACATACAACTGTTAGACTCACTGTTAGAAAACAAAGTAAAACCAGAGGACATGATTTCAAACAGCACTGAGTGTGGATATTGGCTCCATAAAGAATTACAACAGAGCTAGCATGTAAAATATCCAGCGAAGCCCACAGAGGAGAGTGACGCCCAGGACAGACTTTCTGTGCCGTGAAGACCATTCCCCATCTTCTTGCTGAGCTCCTGGGCAGCCCCTCCCCTCCCCTCCTGCCCTCTAGGTGGACCATTGGGTACATGGCACCTCCTCACTCAGGCCTCATGGTCCCTACAAGTTCAATCTTTTCAGTTCTTCCTCCTCTCCTCTGAAAGGCACCACCACTTCCCTACTAGGTCTGGTTACACCTTTTTAATTCCCCCTAGACCAGAAAGAAAGTGACACACACCAGGGGCTCTGGTTCAGTACATACCCTTGCTCAGGTTCTCAGCATCTGCGCTGCTGGGCCCTGAATAGGAACACAGATACCTGGACTCTACCTCAAACCTACAGGATGCATGTGCCCTTGAAGCTTGAGAAGTTCTTGTTGAAACTGAAGGTCTTTCTTCAAACTATCTAATGTCTGAGAGTTGCAGGGTAACCTAGGAATCTGGGACAGTCCTCAACAGGCTGACAAGAAAAGTCACCTTCTAAAATCTCACAGGTGGAATATCCGTTCCACTTGGACATCCAAGAGATACATTTACATTTGTAGTCTAGAGGGGTAAATAAATATCCACATATACCAAATAAGGGTATATGATTTTTGATTAAACCTAAAGAAGCACTGCCTACACCACATCATTCTGAAGGCACTGGGGATCTCAGTGCCTCACAGTCAGCACCAGGTAAGGGGGCTGGGATGAAACAGTCGGTTTTACCTGGAATTCTACAGAAAAGAGTCCAAGAGTCTTCATGTTCTCCCTAAAGAGCAATCAAATTTCCTTGAGGTGGTGGAGTACTCAGTATTCACAGGGTAGGGAGTATCTTCCAAAAGCCAACTTGGAAGATTAGAAATAGATTCCCATCCATATGTCATCCCTAATAGAACAGAAACTCTAGACTCTGGGGTTAAGGATCTGTGGTTTTAAGAGCTCCCTGGGTGACTCTGTGGAAGGGCCACAAATGAGAGCCATTATTCTAGGCCACTGAGTAGCTCCAAAGGTTACTTGAATTCTACGTCATTGCTCTTTAGGCTCCACCACAAAAACAGATTTATACACAGAGAGATTTGGAGGAAGCAGGGTTGTAAATCCAAAGGCAAAAAAGGGTGTCAGTCCTTGAGACTCTGCCTAGATGTTCAGTAAACTCTTGCTTTATCCAGTAACTCAATAAGTTGAGGGCAGAATGTTGCTTTATTCGTAAATACTTTCTACTAACAAATGCCACTGCCCTAAAGAGGGAAAATATGCTCAACATGTCCTGGGTAACTATGCTCTACCCACTGTGTTCAATTAAAGATGATTCTCTGTTCTTTGTTTTCAAGCAAACCTGGTTAAAGTCTAGATCATTTTAGAGTGGAATCAAAAAGCAATTTGTTTTCCTTCTCTGCAGTGAAAGTAAAAAGCCTTATGTCTGTTACTTATGTCTGCTATTATACCCACCCAATAGAGCAGTGATGTTATGCATTTTGATTATCTTCACAGAGTCTATGTTTTTGCTGCTTTCCAGTAGGGCAGATTATTTAATTACTCAGCCTAAGGATGCTCATAATGTCATATGCTTGCAAAATAGTTTAAAATGCTTTCAAGTGCTTCCAAGATTAAAATAGCTGTCGAGTTATTTTGCTCTGTGTTGACAGTTCAATTTCATTTCATCTCTGGGTGTACTTTTTCTCTCATGGATTTATAACCACTGCATAATAGTAGCCATCCATAAAGAACAGGATAATAGGAACAATTAGTTTACTCAGAATCTACCCCTCACAGTCATTCTGTTCTCGGTATTTGTGACTCATGAGAGCTTCTGCTATTCTTTTCAAATGACTCTGCCTTTATACTGCATTTATTTCTTGACATTTAACATAATTTAGTCAACACTCCTTCCTTTTTTTCCCCTTTCATCCATGATCTGCAAACCAACCAACCAAAAAAAAAAAAAAAAAAAAAAAAAAAAAAAAAACTATGAAATCCTAAATGTAGTGAATTTCCTCCCGTCTTTCTCTTTGGGTATTTACATCACTAGTGACATGTGGCAATAAATTGCCATCACTATCCACTCCTCACCATGGATCAAAGCTTCGGGGTGTTTGATGAAAATTTATTAGGCTCTGCCCACTGATTCCCACCTGGCTGCTCAGTCCCCTTGGCTGGTGGAGATGGACTCTGATCACTAACAGCTGGGTGTCTCCACTAGCTGGCTCTGCATCCATTGGCTTTCCCATTTCCCTTTCCTTCATCTTACCCAAGTCCTTGGTCCCCTTGGAGCCGAGGCTGTTAAGGATGTCAGAAAGGTCAAGAGGTTGTCAGGGGCAAAGGGGTAGTTGTGGCCTGCAGACAGCCTACGTGCTGCACCAGGACAATGGATAGTGCCACCTGGCTGGATATCCTCCAGTCATTTGCAGGGGGAGTGGACAACTGGGGGACCTGGGGAGGCTGAACATCAGCAGCTGGGCAGAGAGAGACTCGGAGGACTCTACTCTGGGAGATTTATAGGACCCAGGGGCATTCACATCTGTGCTGAGCTCGGAGCCTGTTCCTGCCTGCTTCATGCCACAGTGCTCCAGCTTATGCCACAGAGATGGTCAAATAAAAACTACACCCTGGTATTTAGTAAAATTTATATAGAGGGGCAGCTGTTTTATTCCCCCACCTGAATCTCATCTAATCAAATAAATCTGGCAATAAATATTATAGACTTTGAGGTCCAAATGAAGCATTTCCCCCTTTTTCACTACCTCACAATACTTATGGAAAAAGACACCAAATCAAAACCTTAGTAATTGTCTCTAATTACTGTGATGACTTTGCATTTGCACGGCCACCTTGCATTTTCCACTGGCTGGGATAAACCCCAGGAGGCCCCCAGGCTGAGGATGAACTTGGGGCCTATGGGAGCATCAACAGCAGAGGTATCTGGAACAGGACGGCAGTGTTTGTGTTGATGATCCACAAGGGCTTGAGGATCGATTTCCATCCCACATTTTTGGTGACTGAAAAGAGAAGGGGACTTATAGATTTAAAATGCCACACTTGAAGGTAGGGGTTGAGATTTGGAACTCTTTCATCCAGACCCACAGCAAAGTTGTGTCAAAGTTCCACCCTATACCAATAATTAGAAAAAGTAGGCATTTAACTGCATGGCTTTCTCCTTGTCCTTAGAAGTCACCCACCCTCTGAATGCCCAGGAGGTCCTGACATACACTAGAACGTGCTCCCACAAGTTTACAAGGCCAAGTTCAAAGGTCCCATTATCAGCCACATACACACTGTGCAAAATCTGATCCCTTCCTCAGTCATGATGTGCTTAGCATCACTATCTGGATGCTATTTTCTGGAATCCCTCAATTCAACAGACATGAATAAAGTTGAGAGATTTGGGGGTAGAGAGAAGATAGAGTTGGAAGGGAAGGACTCTTTTGATAAGAGGAAGTTTCCAATAGGAAGTATGTTAGCTGATTTCACTTCTCCTCAGCCTCATTTGATTTCCCTGGTCCTTGGTGTAGTCATGCCTACCTGTCTGCACAGTGGTTTCCTACAGATCCCCCCATACTGCTAACCTTCAGCATGCATGTGTAACCCAAATCCCCATGTGTGGCATGGTGCCAACCTTTACCACATGGGTCCCAACTCACAAAATGGGCTCTTGCGTGCATTTAAAATTCTACCTCGCTGGGAACGATGGTGCATACCTGTAATCTCAGGGGCTTGAGAGGCTGAGGCAGGAGGATCACAAGTTCAAAGCCAGCCTCAGCAACAGCGAGGCCCTAAGCAACTCAGTGAGACCCTGTCTCTAAATAAAATACCAAAAAGGGCTGGGGATATGGCTCAGTGGTTGAGTACTCCAGAGTTCAATCCTGGGTTTTCCCCTTCACCACCCCCCAAAATTCTACCTCACCGCCAAGCCAGCCTTGAAGAAACTGCCTCTCAGAGCTCTGCCAGCTGCACAGAATGTTCATCAGGAGTCCTGAGCTCACCCTGACTCAGCTCCAAATTCTCTCCCCACTGTCTCCTAACCCTTCACTTAAACAACTCCCAGGATTCCTGACTACAAATCTCCTTCGCTTTATAGCACTCCCAGCTTCATACCTGGATTAGTATTTTCCTTGCTCCTCACGATACTTAGAACAAAAGCCCACCACACAATCCACCCCTTTGTTAGGGGGTATCCATTAGAGCTTCGCATCTGTTAATAGTTTCTTCACGGTACCATGATAAACACAGAAAGATGATTAGTTCTACCAAAATGTCTGGTGATCTGTACAGAATAATAGGACTGCGGTTGCTTGGTCAACCAGATCTTTGGTTTGAGACTTTTCTTCTTTGCAAAGTTGCCGAGGCTCTACTCTAGGGGCTGAAGTCACAAGACTCTTGGTTGCCACCCTGGACAATTGAGGAACTAGTAACCCTGCTCCATCCTCAAGATGGTTCAGTGTCCTGAGGCATGTTAGAGCCATCTCCTAGGCATGCCATCCCTCCTAAGAGGGGCTGGGATTATCCAGTGACCTTATCTAGTGTGATGCAAATACATCAGTGGAAAAGTATCCATGAAGAACCACCATCATGCTCATGGTATCTTTGAATAAGTCTAGGTAGGCATGCATATTGACTCAGAACTGGGTTTTGTAGAATACTGGCCCTCAACGTCTTTCACCTGTAGTAACTGAAAAACAACAGCTCAAACACTGGGCTGGTGTTTATGACTTAGAACCAAAGTTGGTTAGCAAAACTTGAATTCTGTACTGTTGGAAATATCTACCTACTGAGTACCCATCATGTGATATTTTATTTCATCCAATACTTTGCCTACACGGTGCTGCCTTAGACTGCATCAAGCATTTGGTCACAGCATCTATAGGTTAATGGTTATCCAAAGGCCCAAGGTAGAACACAGAATAATCAGATTTATAGCCTTCTGTGAAAGCCTAGAAATGCACCAATCATGCAAACAGTCTGAATTTCAATGACAAAAAAGGTACAACCCTTGTGTACAAGATGATTTATCCTTTTCCCTCTGATTTTCTGCAAAATGAGGCAACTACACTTTCCATTTTAAGTGGCATTTAAATAAATGTTGACGTGTTCTATAACCTTGACCATTCTTTTATGACAGCAGAGCCTCCTACACTGACCCTAATGACTTCCCTACTCCCATCTTACTCAGGAGGCACGGCTCAGTGCCTGGCACACAGCGAGGGCTCAATAAACAGTAGTTATTAGTAAATCCATCTTCCCTGTTTAAATATGCTCTCTCATTGTCATCTGGGCATGAAATGTCCCTGTAGGAGTACTATACTGGTTCATGCTACAACTCTTTCGGTGAGTAATGGTCCTTACCCTGGCATTCCTTGATGCATTAACCCTGCTAAGCTAAAAGCTTATTAAAATGTATAGGTTTCTAACTATTTAATAATGCAATTTCTTACCAGGTTCTAAGGCATTTGCTACCATAGCATATACAAACAACAAGCAAAAACATGCATTTTAGATGTTAAAGCATTAGTCTTATGCTTAATTTTCTGATTCTGGTCATACTTGCTTGATAGAATACCTAGATTCTTGCAGCTTTTTTTCTTTCTTTCTTTCTTTCTTTTTTTTTTTTTTTCCCCACCAGGGACTGAGAACCCAGGGGCACTTTACCACTGAGCCACACCCCCAAACCTTTTTAATATTTTATTTAGAAACAGGGTTTTGCCAAGTTGCTGAGGCTGAACTTGTGATCCTCCTGCCTCAGCCTCCCGAGCCGCTGGGATTACAGGCGTGGCCACTATGCCTGGCAGGGAGGCATGCCTACTCTTGCAAAATGAGCTAATTTACTTCACAAACATTTATAATTCTGAATTCTTTTACAAGTTAATTATTAAAATATTTAGATCCTGATGTTGCTGCCTACACTTAACAATTCTTTCAAAAGGCAGAGAACCAGTCAAGGAGGGCAGAACATTAGTTACACACTCTTAGAAACAAAACAAAAACTACTACCAGGCATTTCCTAGTTTTAGAATCAACTTACCAGAAAAGATCTGGTAAGAAGAGACAGATGTTTGTGATGTACACTATTGGTATTCCAAAACCTGCCCCCATCCTGACTTCTTTCTCAAGTTGAACAATTGACCCAAGTTCAGTCTCCTTCCATGCTCACTCCCTTCCCTCCTCTAGAGAAACTTCAAGATCCTACTCTGGGGAATCTGCCCAACACAGAATGTTCCTTGCATAAAACAAATGCTCAATAAATACTTTTAGGATGAAAAACTTGTAATAACTAGGCAAGTGGAGTAGGTCCTCAAAGCAGCTCTACCACTAGCAATTCAGTTCACTGTAACATCAAATTTGTCTTTGGTTCCCAGGATCTGAGCAAGAAACAGGCCACGCCTTCAGGGAACTCACGCTCTAGCAGGTAAGGCAATACCCAGAGAGGCTGAGAAACCTCACCACCTCACACAGGTGGAGGTAGCATTAGCACAGAGAGTGTAATGATGCAAAAAAAAAAAAAAAAAAAAAAAAAAAAAAAAAAAAAAAAAAAAAGTGGGGGGGGGGGAGTGGGGAAGAGGCAGAAATGGCCAGGCAAGTCTTTTGGAAAGAGGAAGGTTTTGAAGGATCAACTGGAGTTTATCAGCCAGAAAAATTAGGATTTGGAGACTGATCCTGCCACTGAGTACAATAGTCAGTAGGCTTCACCTGTGGCCCCCACTGCAAGAGAGGGCCTCTCCTCACTTCCCACGGGAGGTCTTGCCAATGCAAATGCTCCCATAAGCACAAAATTACATTCAAATCCACCAACTCTCTCATAGCTCCAAACCAACAGCTGAAATACAGACTGGCTAAAAGAAGTCAAATCCCTTAGGCCTTCCCAAAGTGGCTAGGCTTTAGTTGGGAGTGGAGCTGTCTTTCTGGGCTGTGAATCACTGAGGGAAAAGGGACTGGGGCAAACTCACCAGCTACAGGGTTGGGGGAGCAAAAGAACCAGCATAGTTCTTTTCTATTAAAATCAGATGTCATCAGCTCTAGTCTGTTTTCGACTCCTTATAAGCACAGACACAGAAACATATTTAAAACACGTTTGAAACATGTTCAGGAAAAAATGCATTAAGATATTTTTAATCTTATGAGAGTACAAGCACAGTGGGGATTTGAAGGCACCTGCTATCAATATTCAATATGAAAAGTCTTACCTATTTGATCCCCTAAGTGTTACCAAATGGAACCACATCCTGATCAAAAAGGAGCTTCGTATTATTAAACAAAGTCATCTTTAGACAGAAAAGTGCAGTTTCCTCTTATTGCTCTAAAGGCAATAGCAAAGGATACTTAGTTACAGCATTAGCATAACCCTGAGCTTACTTTATTTTAAAAGCATGGAACAAATATTTGATGAGGCCTCAATTTTTACCAAAAGTGTCCAAGCAAAAGTGTTCAAGCCACTCTAATCCTATCAGGGTCAATGAATTTTAAGCCTGAACAACATTTTGAGGTGTGGCCTCATTAACTACAGCCAAGGAGAGTGTCTAAATCCACTTCTGGCAGTCTTTTGGAAGGTAACACTGGAGATTAAAACTTAATCCTGAACCCAAAATGTTCTACTTTAGTCACCAGGACAAATGACAAATCCAAGCCGGTGACTTTACACTTGGTTACACGACTGCAGTTAGCTGCAAGCTCAACTCTTGGGGTCAGAGGGCTTGGAAAGCACCATGGTTTGCTGCCCTGCCGGACCTCAGACCCACCCTGCACAGAGAGGTCCAGATCCCTGGAATGTCTAAACAGGGCTCCAGTTAGGTGACAGGTATACACCCACAGTCTTTGGAGGAGGAGGAGGAGTTATGAAGGACAAAAATAGACACACTTAACTTAAACAACTGCAAATAGACTGGGATTGTTTTGTAAACCCCAACAGATCAGACCAAAGCTCTGTAAAACACACACCCATTTCAAGTCACCAGCTGAGTTGGTGAGAAGGCAAGAAACACAGTGCCACCCACGTGGGAAAGGTGACTCTTATTTTGTATAATTGTGACATAGTCAGCTTTTCACCAGGGATTTCATCAGAGAAATCAGGACAGCATTCCTCCGCCCCAGCACTGTGAAGGAGGACATTCACCCCGGAGCTGCATGCGATGACTGGAGGCTCACAGGTCGCTAAGCCAAGCCCTGAGCTACCGTCCTGACCCTGTGCACACTGATCCCTCCACTGCCTTCCCAGTCCATCAGTCTGGGAAGCCCCAAGATGAGGCTGTATATTGACAGCTGCAGACGACCAGAGGCTTCCGCACAGCTCATGGCCCCTCTGTGGAGTCCACCTCAGCAAGCCAGCATGGGTCCTGTAGGCAACACCTTGGCAAGTGGCCTTGCTTCTTTTTAATGGATTTCTACCCCGATCACTCTGCCCAGTCCAGTTGGGCCTGGTGAAGTCCTACGGATTGTGCAGTGAAAGCAGAGATGGCCCTCAGGAGGCCCAGTGCCTGTCACTCCTCCAGAGGCACACTGTGCAGCAGGATGTCGGGGGCAGTGAGCATGACTGTCAAGTTTGGACAAGAATTTAGGATGGTGGCTTTGGTGGGTCCTCCTTGTCAACCTGCAAAAACCAGTCCTGTTCTCCACTCCTGCTTAAAATAATAATAATAATAATAATAATAATAATAATAATAATAATAATAATAATAAAATAGCCTAGCCTTGTACTTCAGCAAGTTTTCAATATTATGACATGAAGGCCAAATCCAGCAACTCAAAGAAAAGTAGCTAAGGGTATCAACTGATGATGTGGCCAATAAAAGGGGTTACTCTGGACCATCAAATGCAGAGTCGTGGCCCACAGGTAGAGGACAAGCAGCCTCTCCCATCAATTTGTGAATGAGACCTTTCCCTGAGCCCTACACCTGACTCTCAGCTGCAAACAGGACTCCTAATTGACTTCTAACTCAATGACAATTAAGGGAGCCTGGCCAATAAATTCCTGTGGTTTGGCCCACACCTTCTTCTTAATATATGTATTCATCTCTTACATATTCTACGTTGGTTTCTGCCAGGTTTGTGAAGTAATAGAAAAAAGTGGTAATAAGTGAAACACATCCTTTGTAACTCAAGAAAATGATGCCAACACGCGTTTCCTGAATTTGGTGTTTTTAGAAAAAAAGAGGTGTAATTTATATCATTTCATTTATAATGGTGCTAAGTTAATGCCCTTGGCTGCTTTCGACAGGGGCCTTTCCGATTGCACTGCAATGATTTGTTTCTCTGAATGCTTTCCACACTCAAGGGATTTTAATTAGCTTTCTAGAGAGTGTTTTCCTGATGGAGAGAAGCTTCCTGGTCTCTAAAAAAGAACACAAAGTTAATGGGGATTCTTTGAGTTCTGGGCTTTCTATGGGTCAAGGCCAAATTGTAGTTTCATAAAATTGGTTGCCATTGCTTATTGGGGAGTCATGTAGACCTCTCAGCCCAGTCCCAAAACCAGATAAATGGTTTGACTATATTTTAAATTTTATAACCGATTGTGAAGGTGTGACTCAAACGCAAATTTTCACAGAAAAACATCAGCAGGAAATGGTAATAATCTGAGGCCACACTTAGGCATGAACTTGACTTAACTGCAGCACCTTCCTAAAGGGTTCTATGATGATATAAATGGAAAGTCCCCCAAGGCTAACCACAGTTCACCAGACCATCACAGATTAAGCACTGGGGAGGGGGCAAGGAAGCCCTTGAGTAGGGGGTAGCAGATCCTAAGCTAAGGCCATTTCACAAGGATCAGACCTCTTCAGCTGTGAGAGCTAGGGTGGAAGAGATCAGAGTAGAATGTGACAGAAGGGCTAACGTGGTGGTAGGAATTTGATCTGTCCCTCATGCTCCATGTTTCCATGAAAGCAAGTGACCATCTAGTCATACAAAACCTGGGTACTCAATTTTCATTTATTGCTTCCCATTTATTACATCCCAACCAGGATTCTCAAAGCTACTGAGATTTTTTTTTTTTCCTCCTCATAAACATGCAAGGGACTGCCTTTTGAGAGAAAGGGCCAAGAGTACAAGGCCAGAGAATACCAGGTAAATCACATCACAGCCATGAAGGGGTGGGGTGAGCACGCAGGTCGCCAACCTAAGGCCCAAATTTCACTGCACTAGTTGGGCTAAGGCTGGGTCTGGCTGCTGTGGACACCTGCCTCTGACACAGGACCAGTGTGAGGAGAAAATCTACACCTTGTGGGGCTGGGGTTGTGGCTCAATGGTAGAGTGCTTGCCTAGCATGTGTGAGGCACTGGGTTCGATTCTCAGCACCACATACAAATAAATAAAGGCCCACTGACAACAAAAAAATTTTTTTTAAAAATGTACAGTTCGTAAATTCCACTGGGACTGGGAGGCTCAAGTGGGCAATGAACTTCATTGGAGTGATGCCACAGAGGGAAGGGCATATTTATTAGAGTCTACATGTTAATATAGACTATAAAGAAAGTCTATATGTGAATAATGGCAAATCTTGCTTTGAGGTTTTTTTTTTTTAAGTACCAGGGGATTGAACTCCGGGGCACTTGACCACTGAGCCACATCCCCAGCCCTATTTTGTATTTTATTTAGAGACAGGGTCTCATTGAATTGCTTAAGGCCTCACTGTTGCTGAGACTGGCTTTGAACTTATGATCCTCAGCCTCCTGAGCTGCTGGGATTACAGGTGTGCACCACTGCACCCAGCACTTCTGAGTTTTAATAGAACAATTAAGTGGGACAACTGATAGAGCCATTCATGGATGGAAAGCTGGTGCTGTTGATTCCGTTCAGTTTTGCTTTGACTCTGCAATTCCCCTCCTTCCCCTTAAGTGACAAAGGCCTTTTTGGATCAGACACGGATCCTCTCTTGGTTCTCCCCTAGTGAGCGAGCTACATTTAGATCCTCAAAGCACGCCTTCACCTGTGACCATCAGGGACAGCAGCTGGACCCTGATGTCAGCTGGCCACATGTATTCCAGAAATTTCTAGCCTCAGTGTCCTGGATATTAGGCTTCATCTGGCACTTAAGAAGTGGTTTTCAGTGAATTGTATTATGTATAAAATAAAGCTATTTAGGGCTGGGTTTGTAGCTCAGTGGTGGGGCACTTGCTTAGCATATGTGAGGCATGGAGTTCAATTCTCAGGACCACATATAAATAAATAAATAACAAAGGCCCATCAACAACTAAAAAAAAAAAAAGAAAAGCTATTTAGTTCTTTTGATTTTCCAGGATAGCATGACCCATAGGATGCTGTTCAAGGTGGACAACACCTCAAGCTGCTGGTTCATCTTATGGGGATGTTTCTGCAGAAATTCTTCCTTCCTTTCCTTTTTGCAGTGCTGGAGAATTGAACCCAGGGCCTCACGTATGCCAGGCAAGTGCTTTACCACTGAGCCACAACACCGGCTCTTTCTGCAGGATTTTAAGGCATGCAGCTGGCATGATGTATTGTAAATTTCCAGATACAGATGCATACAAAAATGGATGAATACTACCTGACTCAAAACCAAGTCCGAAAGGGGTAGCCAGGGTACTTGGAGGGCTGTGACCAACTCCCTCGCCCAGCTCCGTTGTTGTAGTCTTCTATCATCTGCAAGATCCTTGTGTTTTAAGACACCACCTTACAAATGCTCTGCTCAGTACCAAGACTACTGCAATTACACAGTAAGATTAATGAATTCACAGGCGGTTTCTAAGGATTTAATGGCTTCTTAATAGAATAGGGTGCACACACAGCTAGACTACTATGACAAATCATAAAAGCTACTTAATAAGAAGCCTCAATTAGTTAATTAAAATTTGCTAATTGAAAATTCTAAGAATAGCATGTAAAACGTTCCAGACCTCCAGACACAGCAATAAAACACATATCTAACGTGCCCAACAGACAAGTTCTCCATATCAGTATAATAGGAGACCTTGGTAAGTGAAATAAGAAATGAGGGAATAGGTCATCCCATAGAAACCTTGAGAATGGTCTAATATATCAGGAGTGAGAATTGGAAATTATTATTTATCACACAGAGAGCAGGTGCAAGGAATGGGGGTCACCTTTATTAATTTACTCATACATTCATTACTCCCCCTTCTCCTTTACAGATTCATCTCTCTGTAATGGCATAAAGGCATATTTAAGAAACATTACATGAGTCTTACCAATTTTGTATATTTTAACATCTCTTCCTGCCCTGAAAGGATGCCCTTGATGTTCAGGGGTAGCTCTACAAGAAAATGCTCAAAATACGCATCATTAAGGTCACTGGTACAAGTTTCTATCGAAGAACAGGCTAAATGTTGTAAGGAAGCAATGCCTTTCAAAGCAAGTAGATAGAGAGCATTTTTTTGAAAAATGTCACATCACCAGCTCAAAGTTAAAAGAAGAATGATCACAGAGCTACGGACCGGCACTGCCTCTGTGCAGGGGTGGGGAGGAGGTTGGGTGCCTCTGCTCTACCACACCAAGCGGGCAGGTTGGACTGAGCGATGGATCCGTGGACACCTGGAGCCCAGTCCAGGTTCTCTGCTCCCTACTAGGCACTCGAGTGTCCAGTTCTGCATGACTCATCTTTACTCCCTAGGACTTGGGAGTAAAATAAGGTCACATGTTTTACTTTTTTTTTTTCTTCTTGGTGGTCCTAGGGATCAAACCTAGGGCTTGGGGCGTGCTAAGCAAAGGCTCAGCCACTGAGCTACATCCAGAGCCATGTTTTTTGGCTTATGAACTCAGCTTTTGAATTTGGTTCTGCAGTCCCTACGGCAACAGATTCACCCTGCCACACCCAAGCCAGGTCTCCTTAACCAAGAATTTGGGGAAATTAGAGATGATAGGGCAGATGAGAGGACACAATCAGGGAAAGAGCTGGGATATACTGTAGCAGGGACAGTGGTTATCATAATGTCAACAGTGAAGGTACAGGGGCAAGAGTACCATCTCTATCACTTCAGGGGTGGTGGTGTAGTGACAGCAATCATCTAACACTATAGCATCAACCACCTGGGATACGCCCACTGGGCCTAAAAACTGTATAGAGGTTATATTCATTAAACAAAAAGTCATCCTGACTTTATAGATGAGAAAATTGCAGTTCTAAGGTTAGGTAACATACCCAAGGCCACATGGACAGTAAACAGTGAAACTAAGATTTGAAGTCAGATGTTTTTGATGCTTTCTAACTATATTCAGAATTCTCTGGATAAATCTCAGGAAATACCTCTAGGTCACTCATTTTGTCATTCCTTTCATATGTCATCCTCCTTCCTGTCCAGCTACCCAACTCCCATTTATAGAAAAACCCAACTTACTTTCTCCCTTCTCCATGAGGCTTCTAACATGGTACCATGACACACTTTGGCACTGTGACATACTTTGCAGTGTGTTATTTAAATTTCCATGTATGTCATCTTACTTTTTAATCAACCACCTTTTATATTTCTTTTTCTTCCAATGTACCTGGCACCTGTCAGTATACAGTAGCCATTTAGTTAGTACAATATAAGGTGTAGTAGACAGAAAGCATTCTATAAGTGATGGGTGGATGAGCTTAATTTTGTGGATGCACATGGTGCCCAGGTGCCCTTTCACAGATGCTAAGGCTACATTACCTCAATTGCTGCAGCAGGGTGCGGATGGGCCAAAGTGCTGTTAGAGTGAAGTTATGTAACCCCATCACTTACTCTATTCAACATAAAAGGCTCTTAAATTCCCTCATTTCTTCTCTCTGGAAAAGGTATATATCAGTTAACAATTCCCTAGTAGAAAAAGGCAAATTTCAGAGCATTAGGCCTTCCTTGTTCCTTAGAACTTGTGCTTATTTAACTGGACAGCTTTTTATGAATCTCTTTGAATCCATAATACTGAAAGGACTCCAAGAATCTAGTCATGAGAATTTACTCTCTGGGAAGAAAACCTCTGAGTTCCAAGTACTTGGTTCTAGCCTGCATGTCTTCCTTCCTAGGAGCGCTGCAGTGATCTTGCAAATGAAATTTCTTGAGGTCACATTTACTTTAACCCATGTTAAATGAACCTAGGAGGAAGAGAAGAGTCTTAGTGTAAAGGGACAAGGCCCAGTTGGCCCTAAGGATTTCTGACCATCTTTCTGGTATATTCCTCATACACCAGGTGTCCTGCAGAAGCTATGCTGTGGCACTGGGTGGAACTTCAGCCTGGCTGTGGACACATCTAGGACAGCAGAGAGGCTACCCTGACAGTGATGAAGCTGGTGCATCAGGCATGAGGGTTGGGGGGCGGGGGTCAGATAAAAGTAAAGTGTGGGAGGGTGAAATCTGGATGGGGAAGCTAGGTCTCCCACGCTCAGGAGGACTGGGCCAGGGCCTCTCTAACTCAGACCCTTCTGCTGCTGCTGACCTGGCAGGAGGCTTGCTGGGGGATGGGAACCGGCAGATGGTCAGCAGAAAAAGAAGAAACTACAAGCAGGAGGCGGGGGAGTCCCTGGAGGCAGCTACCAGAGATGACAGGCAGAGCAGAGAACAAGTGGAGTCCCAAAGCAGCATGGCACTCCAAGGACAGTCAGAGAAACACGTGAGGTGTGATGCAGGGAGCACCTGAGAGATGGCAATGCTGCAGGCTGTGTAATCAAACCTCCTCATCAGAACAGAAACCCAGCATTGGAGGACTTCCTGTTGGAACTTTCTTCTCTGAGAAGATTAGAGGACAAAGAGAGCCATCGATTAGAGTGCTTACCAGAGACCAGGCACCATTCTAAGTCCTTTAGTATTTACAAAGTAAACAGAAGGGGTAGCTATTATTACCCCCATCGAACAGATGAGAAAACTAAGGCACCTAAGTAACTTGCCCAAGGTCACACAGTTTATCAGATGCTGAGACGAGATTCAAGCTCAAGTAGTCATCTTTAGAGCCTCCATTTTTTTTTTTTACCAGTAAGGAACACTGTCTCCCGCAGATCCCTGAATTATAATGTCATTATAACATATGACGTATGTTTTGTATACTGTTATGGTTTAGATATGAGGTGTCTCCCAAAAGCTCCTGTTGATGCAGGAATATTCAGAGGTAAAATGATTAGATTGTGAGAGCTATAACCTAATTAGTTCATCTAATTTGAATGGAGGTAGGTCACTTGAGGTTGCTCTGGAAAGGTGCATCTGCCCTGTGACCCCTCTGCCCTCGCTCTCTGCTCCCTGCTCCCACTGTGAGATGGGCAGCCTTCCCCTGCTTGTGATGCTCTGCCTTACTTCGGGCGCAGAGCAATGGAGTCAGCCATCTATGGACTGAGACCTCTGAAGCTGTGAGCCCCATATAAACTATTCCTGTCCTAGAGGTCACAGTGATGAAAAAGCTAACTCATATACCGCATGTGATGGATTGCCCAGGGGTGAGCGACACTGGCAACAACTCAGACCCGCCAACTGCCCCACCACAGCCTCATGGGAGGAGCTCCTTTCTACTCCTTGCCACACATATGTCCACCTAGTTCTGCTGAAGACGTTGAAGAGTTAATTTCTCAGAAAATATTTTCTCCAAATAAAGCTGACCTCCAGAGTCAGTGATGGCAGGAAAGAAGCAAAAAGTGATAGTTTTTGCCAGATTAAAGAATTCATTGTTTGGATAAATTAAAGAATGGAATGCTGACTTGACACAGGCTGAGTGTGTCCACTGGACAGTCTATAAACCAAGGAAACACTGTCATTAAAACAGTCCGGGCAGGAGCCCAGCCAGGGAAACTCTGCATTTCAGGTAGGATGTCCTCTACTCCTGCCTTGGTATCTCAGAATCCTCTGAGCGCGGCAATTCTTCCAGCACAGATGGCAAAGGTTCACTGTCGCCCCCTAGAGGCAGAATGCTCCTCCAGTCCCTGCTCTGGAACCTGAAAGACCCAAGTTCAAATGCCAGCTCCGTGGCTGGGCATAACCTCTTTTAGCGCCAATTTCCTCATCTACCAAAGGAAGATGTCACCTCAGGCCTGAACTCAGATCACCTAACAATCACCAGAAGCCCTCCTGCCTTCCGAACTTCACCTTTTGGCTGACATAAGTTCCTGACAGTGGCCACGGGCAACAACGTGTTTCCACACAGTGGAGGTTTTCACGCAACTTGTTGGAAATTTGCAAAACAGAAAAAGAAAGTCAATGTAGGTAAAAAGTATCCAGTCATTTTTCTTCAAAATTTTCTGACAGTATATGTGTCTGACTTTGATGAACTTGTTAGAGAATGATAAAAGTGATTATAGTAGTATCTGGAAAATTACTCTGTGGTTCATAGCTGTGTTTGGAAGGCCATGCCTCACAGTTCCTACCTCATGTGAGGAAAATTTATCCGACTAGCCCTAATGATTGGGTGATTCACAGTCTGCCCCAATCCACATTGTCAAGATCTGCTTTTCTACAAACAGAATGCTCTCATGCTAATCCTGGAAGCTCTGAGAGACAAGGGAAGCCAAAGGGAACAGATCCTTGTATTTT
This sequence comes from Tamias sibiricus, assembly GCA_025594165.1. Classification (NCBI taxonomy): domain Eukaryota; kingdom Metazoa; phylum Chordata; class Mammalia; order Rodentia; family Sciuridae; genus Tamias; species Tamias sibiricus. The sequence continues at coordinate 62,684,745 of CM046664.1, read as the reverse complement.
ATAAGTGGTGGATACAAGTTATATTTGGAATCCTGTATCAAATACAGAACTAACAAATCCATAGAAGAAAATCAGCAGGCTTTGCTGGGCCATAAATTAATTACCTTTAATGGCCAGGCTTCGGGAAAAGCAAGTTGACTCACAGGGGCTTCCCTATCTGCTGCTTTCATTTTGGCATTTAGCACTAGAGTTAAAATCACTTTTAGTCAGCAAGAAAGGCTTTTTTTTTTTTGGTACTGGGGATTGAACTCAGGGGCACTCGACCACTGGGTCACATCCCCAGCCCTTTTTTGTATTTTATTTAGAGACAGGGTCTCACTGAGTTACTAATTGCCTTGCCATTGCTGAGGCTGGCTTTGAACTCGAGATCCTCCTGCCTCAGCCTCCCAAAGTGCTGGGATTACAGGCGTGCGCCACCGCACCCGGCTGAAAGGCAGTTGTTTTTAAAAGGGAGAATTTCCCCAGATTCCAATTCAAGGGGATTTGAACTTTGGCTCTTGCTATGGAATAATCCTCCATGTGAGTATCTTAAATAAACTGCAAATTGTTTTTGTCCCCTTTTAATTAACAAGACAGAATTCCCTAAAAGTTAGCAGAAACGAGTCTACCTATCATCATTCCTTTCCAAACTTCACCCTACAGGGTTAGCATTCACATCTTAATTGAGTAAACAGAAAAACTGAACACAGCCTTTGGAATTAGGGAATCCAAATTCCAAGGTACAGTGTGCTGCAAAGTAGAATTCTTTGGATTGTTTTTCTGTGAATGAAGGCAAACACAGATAAGAAGTCTGAGAATATCCTGGACAACATTTCGCATATAAACTATGAATGGTTTGGCATACAACATTCTACAAATTTATTTTCCATTTATTTTAATGATATTTGTAGAAGTATAACAATCATCTCAGTTAAATTTTAATTAACTCTAAATTGGAAACAATGTAGTTTCGTGCTTTATTTTTACTTGTTAAGAGGATCAGAGCTAATCTTTGAATGAGGGAAAAACCCTATTTTTAACTGCATTTCAAAGTCTGAGTGGCCCTTACCTGTTCCTGGTGACTATTCACTTTAAGTTAAAATGGTAGGGGGAGAGTAGCTATCAATCCATGGGCCTTGCTCACTGTTGTGGCATGTCACAAATAATTGTAGAGATGACAGCAAATTGATCCATGTTTGTAAACTGAAGCAGACTAATGGTCCAGTTAGTAGGCTAACTGTCCTTGAGCATCACTTTCTCTTGTTTTAACACAATTTCTTAAACAGGGGATGGTGCCAACATCTGGACCAGTTATTAATGTACCTATCACACCATGGTGGCAGCTGTCAGTTTGTCTAGTACTTCACCTACGCCTCTTTCCCCCAAAATGTTTTGGGATTTAGTAGAAATCTAAATTTTCCCTTGGGAATGTGTAATGAATATTGTCATCCAAAATGCACAGGGTGGCAAAAAAAAGTTGGGAGACTCACTGGAAATAGCATCAAAACATGTATATTCTCTTTTATCTCTTAGAGCACGTCTGAGAAAAGGTCCTATGAAAATAACCTAAAAGAAATTAACTATTGGCCCAATGAAAGAAGTTTGCCTCCATGTAATTTATAACAATGAAAGCTCATAAGAAGATGTGTCATGATAAAATGAAGGGCATATTTCAGCCACTTCAATCTTATGGAATATTATGTAGCCATTAAAATAGCCATTTTGAAGATACAGCAATATACAAAATGCTCATGAAACAACAGTTAAATGTATGTCCCAATTACAACTATGCACAAATGCTTATAAAATGAGGACTCCAACGATGGAAGGAAACACACATAAAATTGTGCAAATATACTACAACGTAAATGATCACTCTATTCTACCATTTCCAAATTTTACTTTACTTTTAATTTAGAAAACAGGTTTTTAAAGTGACCTACACAAGATATTAAGTTTTTATAAAGAGAGAGAAACAAGAGGTGACTAAGGAAATCAAAAGAGAAAGGAAGCAGTCTATTCTAGCAGTCATGAATCTCACAGAAGGCTGGTTAAATAACGCATGAATCTGTTAGTCCTTAAAATATTGCTAGAATGGCCAAGCTAATCTCAAGGAAAGGCATTTAAAAAAAAAAAAAAAAAAAAAAAAAAGGCGAGTCAGTGACAGGCATTCCCAGTATGTCGTGTGGTCTGGAATTTATCGTGGCATCTGTGTGAGTATGCATGTTCCCATGTGTTTCTTTTTTCTTAACATTATCAGCATGAGAAGGACTAGCAGAGCACTGTAGATCGCTCAGAAGTTAAGACAGCTGCGACAGCTACAGGGTTTCATTTATAGACACCGACACTGCACATTTCAGAACATATCAGACACAAAGGTTAAGATATGTACATATTGTTTTTCAGCATGAAATCTTAGCAAAGATCTAACTCTTAACAGCACCAAAATGTTGCATTTATTTTCTCAAGTCATTGTACTAACTCAACATAACTTGGTCCTTGACTTTTTTTTATATAACATAGATAAGTAAACAAAAAATCAAGCATCTCATAAAAATGCACCCTTTCTAGATGCAAAGTCTAAGATAAAGTGGAACTGGTGGCAAATATTAAACGAAGCTCCGAATGTGTTTATTTTGTAGTCAAGTTGTCTCATGAACCACAGATACATGTGTTTCTCTTATAGCTAATATTAACACACGTAAGTGTCTAGTGACATCCCAAAACTGCTCCTTGAAATGAGTAAGGGCTGTGGATTTCAACATCCTTCAATGTCCCCCAAATCTGACTACATGAAGAAAACTGGCTAACCTCTCCCCATTAAAAAAAAAAAAAAAAAAATTGTTATACTCCCATGTGACACATCTTTTTGGAATATGTTTGAGTATATTTGGTAAAGTGCTGATTAACCCTTCTTGATCTTTACTCCCGACAAGAAATGAAAGATCCTTGTATTTTATAAATCTCAAGTACATTAGATTTTGTTAAGTCTAAAGACTAATGAAAAATGAAAGAGAAAAACAAAGCCAAATATCGTAAATCCTTCCTGACTAGAAGGCATTCCTCCCTTATCCCCTGAAGAAATTCATTCCTGCACATCTTGTTTGAATTTAACTTCTGAAGTTTGTCTTGTTCCATCCCCAGAACAAGTCAGGCGGCGGCATATAGAGATAGGACTACATGAATGAAAACACATGAACAATGCAGCCACTGCACATACAAAAAGATGAGACGGAAAAATATTAACTGTCAAGTGACGTGTCACTTGGGTACACGTTTCTGTATTTTGTCACGAATGTTCAACCCAGAAGCTACTGTAAGTATCTGAATTCTTCTCCTGCTGTTGCAAAACATGGTAATGCAACCAAGAAAAGCAAATGCTTTCTGAGCAGCATGCTAGCATCATTTTCCACTTCTAGAAGAGTCCCTGAAAGTATTCTACATGTTACTGCTCTACCATGCACACAACAAGCCTACGTTCAGGGAAAGACTCTCCCACTGACAAAACACCAGTGTCTCCAGAGAAGCAGCCTGCACAGACACTGGGCTTGACTAACTTAGGAAGCGAGTGCTGTTTTTCTTGTATCCACACCCACTCTTTCTGACACCAGCCTGACGTGATTTATAGTATTTTTATTACAAATGCAGTAATGAGACCTCACTTTATGCAGACCGAAGTGGTGATGAGGGAATTGGGTGGTTTGGCAGCAGACGGAGGTGGAGAGTGAGATGCAATCGAGAGAAACACAATTCAAGGTTGACCCTGGACACAGTCAAGTTCGGGGAGCCTCCTGGAAGGAAAGGGCATGGATGGAGTACGTGGCCATGCCTCAAGTGAGGCCAAGTCTATAAACTGCTTTTCCCCTTTTCTGAGCCTCTGTAAATACAGAGGGGAAGCAGGGTAAGAGTTTGCAGTGACTGTGAGTGGTAGCTGAACTTCTCTGGTGGGAAAGGCAGGTTTAGTTTCATGCTTTTATATTAGCTGAAGCTTTTGAATAAACAAACTTCTTAGGAAAGTCTCAAGGGATGATCCTGCCTGTCTGACCTTCCCATAGTACCCTGCCTGGAAAGTTCTTTCCAGTTCTTAATTCCTTTAGAGATCTGGGATTCGGTTCTGGGAACTTGTAACGAAGTGGTACATGCAGCAAGGATGAGGCAGGAGCTTAACCTTCCAGCTGCTCAAGTTTAAGTGAGAGGAAAACTGATGGGTATATCTGGGTCAACTGGTGAGATAGTGCAGATTTCACAAGTCTAAAGAACAGGGATGGTCAGGGGCTATGTCAATTCTAAACCAAGAGATCTGGAAGACCCAACTACCACTTAGCATGGTATTTCCTCTTAGACTTTCTGCTTGTCTGAGGATGGGAGGGAAGTGGGGGGCTGAACTGCAGCTACTGAAAAGGCAGGGGAACAGAAATCAGCTGTATGTTCCTCTCTTCCCACCCTCTTGCATCTGGCTCCCTACTCTTCTAGGGCCTTTGTGGTCTCAGAGTTTGATTGCAAATGGTGAAGTGAAAGAAATAAATCTGGAGAAACAGGATGACCCTTATTCCTCAAAAATCAGATAACCTTCTTTTTGTGGTACTGGGGATTGAACCCAGACCCTCATGCATGTTAGGCAAGCACTTTACCACTGAGCTATGCCCCCAGCCCTTATGCAAACATTTATCTAATCATTCAAACAAGGAATTTTTAATTTTATACAAATGATTTGCCCATTGTTCTGAGGGGGCTGGGAGTATAAACCTTGGCTTTTAATCTGAATCTTGTAGTCAGTACCTTTTGGAAGGAATGCCAGAAAGCAGCTTGGAAACTAGACCCTTTATGTGTTGAAAGGTATAGCTTGCACCTTTCTGACTAGGTCATGGCCCCATTAGTTCATAAATGTTACATACTGATGTTTTGCTTAATATTAAGTTGGCAGCTGGGCCTGGTGGTGCATACCTGTAATCTCAGTGCTCAGGAGGCTGAGACAGGAGGATTGCAAGTTCAAAGTCAGCCTCAGCAATGTAGTGAGGCCTTCAGCAACTAAGCACGACCATGTCTCAAAAAGCAAAATAAAAAAGGGCTGGGAATGTAGCTTAATGGTTAAAGGACCTGGGTTCAATCCCTAGTACCAAAACAGAAAAAAAAAAATGGCAAAAAGTTTAAAAATAATGATCTTTAATGCTAGCAAGGAAATAGTGAAACATTCTTATTCACCACTGGTTAAAGAAAAAAAAAGACTACATCTTTTATGGGAATAATCTGACAATCTGTGTTGAATAGTGTTGAGTGTTCATGTTCCTGAGTCCTGGTTCTAGATACATCTCAGCATCATTTATAACTGGAAAATGGAAAATGATCCAACAACTAACAGGAAATTTTGAGTACTAAGTATTGATGCTACCAAATGGTTATTTAAAAAGCATTTTGAGATGAAAATTCTCACAATATAGTTCAAGAAAGCAATGACAAAATTCTATGTCAGGCATGATCCCGATTTTGTGTACAATATGTACAGGGAAAAAACATACCTAGAAGAGAATACCCAGAAATATTAACCATGGTTAACTCTGGGTAGAAAGATTTAAGTATTCTTATTATCTTCTTTATTTTACTAGATTTCCATAATGATATTTTTCTGAAGAGAAAAATATTTTAATAAGATAACTGGATCAAATAGACAAAATTACAATAGAATACTTTTTTTTTTTGGTTAAGGTTTTCAAACTGTCATGATTCCCACTGTGGGCAAGAAAGGGCAAGATAGCCATTCATCCATTCTACACTAAAACCTATTTCTTGAGAAGACTCTGGGGAAACCTATCAAAATTTTGTTTGCATGCATCTTACACTCAGAAGTTCCCCAGATGGAAATTTATACTAAGGGAATAACTGACCAGGGTGCAAAAGATGTCAACCTTTGTTCACTGTGACACTGTATGCAAATTATTAAAAAATATGAAAACTACCTAAATGGTCATGAAAGGATTGGTTATAAACCCCTATGTAGGCTAGTATGTATCACGTATAATGACAATAGCTGTATTTAGTTAGGTGACCATATTTCCACAATGAATTTTTTTGTCAAGAGGAAGGATTATAAAAATGGAATGCAAAGTGTGGTCCATTTATACAAATAAATTTTAATATGCATATGCAAAGCTGTGGAGAAACAGTGCTATTTTTTGTGGGAAATGATATTATATGTTTATATATGGATACATATTATTTATGTATTTCAACAATACATGATTCATTAACAATGAGAATGCATCTTTGCAACATTTAAATTTTCAAAATTTAAATACCTTCCCATGGTATACCCACCTCTCTGGAGATAACTACATTCCTGGATTTTGCAGTTCTGCATTCTGTATGCTTTTTGTTATTATGTATACAGATATCACTAGGCCCATTTTTGGGGGGTGGTACCAGAGATTGAACCCAGGGCACTTAACCACTGAACCATATCCCCAGACCTTTTTGAGACAGGGCTTCACTAAGTTGCTTAGGGACTTGCTAAATTGCTGAGGCTGGTCTTGCACTCATAATCCTCCTGCCTCAGCCTCACTAGTCACTGGGATTACAGGCGTGCACCTCATGCCCAGCTCATTGTTTTAATCCTCAGGAAAAATAACTGTTCTCATTTCGGGGGGAAGAAAAACCTGACTGAGCTGTGACCCCCACCTCAAGTGCCTTTGGGAAACAGGTCAAAGCCACTAGCTGGCTGAGGTGCACATGAAGGTGCCAATTTTATTTAAATTGGTTATAGTTATTAAAAATTACATGCTACTTAATAGCACTATAAAGACGAAGCAAAATAGAAAGTTCATTGAGTTTTTTTTTTTCACATATGTGTGGACAAACACTTGAAGAGCAATGCAAAAAACATTTGTTCATGAAACCTGGGTGCTAGTTCTTTCAATTTTTTACTCCTAGCATTGTTATGTTAGTATTTGTATGTAAAAGTTTAAAGAGGCAAGATGCTCCAAAAATAAATTGCTCTACATACCACTATGCTACCACCAGACTGCCTGGAATTGAGATGACAGACACTATCAATGGTTGGTGAGGATGGGAAACATCTGGAAGTCTCAAAATTGGCTAGTAGGTGAGTGACATGGTTCAACCACTTTAAAAAAAATGGCTGTTTCAAAAAGCTAAACATACAACCACACCATGATCCAACAGTTTCACTTCTAGCAGTATTTTAGGAATGAGTGCTATGTGCACACTTAGACTAGTATAAGAATATTCATGGCCTGACACTCGTCTGTAATCCAAGCAACTCAGGAGGCTGAGGCAGGAGGATCTCAAATTTTAGGTTAGCTTTGGCAACTAAGTGAGACCCTGTCTCAAAAATTAAAAGAAAAATTTAAAAAGGGCTGGGGATGTACCCTGGTTTCAATCCCCAGTACTGCCTTTCTCTCTCTCTCTCTCTCTCTATACATATATATATATATATACACAATATATATATAATATCATATACATTATATATTACATATCATATATTTTATATCATATATATCTTTATATATTTTTTGCCATAATAGAATTAGCCCTGTAATTCAATTCATATAATAAACTTCTTAACAGATGGAAGAGGAGGTAGCAATGAGTCAAATACTATTATTTTAGGATGGAAACAAAAACTTGGTAAGAGGCAGAATTTCACAGCTAGAACATGATCTTTTTATATTTGGCATCTTTTAGTGGCCAAAGGGTTTTTTGTGCCTAGGGAATTAGAAATTATAGGACTTAATTTTTTCAATTTGAATTAAAATCTAACTGATATTATGCACAGATATGCCCACACCCCTTTAAAACTCTAGAAAAGATGATGGTGATGTTGTAGCCCTTAAATCTATGCCAAAGATCATAAAGTGCTTTTTTCAAAAAAAAAAAAAAAAAAACCTTTTTTTAAGTAAATGAGCTAAGAGCACAACGTGCCTTTATTATTAAAGACATTCTGACTTTGAGGTTTCAAAAATATGTCTACTGTCTAACAAAGATTAATGCAATACAGAGACCAGCTTTTCATCATCCTTACTTGGCTCAGGAGAACTGTACATCACTAAATCTGACTGGTGCCAAATACAATGATAAAATGGGCAATAAAAGAAAGCAGGACTGTTTGTATGGGCACAAAGAAGAACAAGTCTAAGCAACTTCTCAGCTGATTTGCTCCAAATTAATCCATCCCAATAATGAAGATAGGAAAAAAAACAAACCCAAGTTTGCATCAACAATGGATTCTATTTTTACTAGTAGAATGTATTACTGAGGCATCTGTAGATGGCTATACATCTCACAGCACTGTTTCTCTGGGAGGAAGGATGATGATACCACTTAGTCTGGGCAAAAGGCAGACCTGCATGGTATCTGATGTAAAGAGAGCACACAATTTACCCAAATGGTACTGAGGTTCCTGAACAGAATAGCCACTGACCGTTGCTGAACCCTCTCAACTTCCAAGATTGAGTCTTCTAAGCCTGGCACATTTGAGAAAAGGTACTGCCAGGAAAGCAGGGACAACTCCAAAAGCTAGATCTATGTCCTGGTCTTGGCATGCTGACTCCTATCTCATTAGGGGCAAGAGGAGTTGGCAAGGACTGATGGTATGCTGGCCTCACCATCTGTAAATTACACAGGCCCATGTTGTCACCTGAATCTGCTGGGAAGTTTCATGCATCAGGAAGGGTGGAAGCCACTGGGAAGGCTTCTCTGTGGATCCTTCTGCTTGTCAAGCATCATATTATGGCCTTAGCCATGGTGCAGAGTGAACTGACCATCAAGGAAAATGTACTTGCTCGAATCAAGCAAGGGAAAAAAGCACCAGGAACAAGACTGACATAAGTGCAATGACCAGAGACTAAATCACCACCTGCTTAGGCTGGAATGAAAACTTCCTCCTCACTCATAGTTTGGTTTTATCAGTAACTGGAGACAACCTAGCCCTTAAATTATTCAACTCCAGTAATTCCACAGAGTCTGCACATCTGCTTAAAGATCTATGTGTGTATAAAATGAGCTTCAGGTTTTTAGAGGCAATGTGTTAGGCAGGCAATTAGGAGACCTGGACCTTATCTTAGCCTTGCCTCCATTCAATGCAGGATTGAGAGAAATCATCTCACATCTTTTTACCCAAGTGTCTGGAAAAGTCAGAATAGTGATAAGAACAGGGATATACAAGGAAAAGATTCTGGGAGTTCAGATCTCAAGTTTGTCATTTACTAGCTGTGTGAACTTGACCAAGTCACTGAATTTCTCTGATCTTTAATGGAGAAAAAAAGATTAAGAGCAATCTGTTCAACTAGAATCATGGCTCAGTTGAGAGAATGTGTGATTTCATAAGAAACCAAGTACCTGGAAGTATCTGCAAAAGTTCTTTATAAAATAGGAACAATTATGCATATTTAAGTTTTTATTATGGCTTCTGGCATGGGCTACCCTACAGGGGAGGGTAATGATGCATAAAATACATAGAAAATGTTCTTGAAGGCAAAGTGTTGGTATGGGGTGGCACTATGATATCCAAGAAAAATCAAAGACCTTGGAATCACACAAATTCGCATTGAACCCCCCTATAAAAGCATTGCTACTTACAAACTGACACCTCAGTCGGACACTTTTAACCAATAACTGAAAGGTAGCATTTCTTTCAGTCATGATTATATGACATCAGTGTTTTAATGGTATCTATGCTAACTGCAGTATTTTGCCCCTGGAGAAGTCACTCAGATGTTCTGATATCACTTCAATAGTAGCAGATGTCTCAAAACATTTATATTCAGCACTAATGGGAAATTATGGGTGCTCTGAACTCAAGACCTAGGCTTTCTTACTTGAGGCCTTTAAAAGCACAGGTGTTTCTATATCACACATTTGAAACTTTGATATTTTGACAATTGCATTTTAATGAATTGGTTTTCTCTGCAATCCTGTTTTAGTTCATGAATTATAAGAACATTTTGGGAAGCAGTGCAAACATTTTACCAGAATGCCAAAGGGAGCCAAGGAACAGAAGACATTAAGAGGTCCTACAACCTCCTGGGAACCTGTTTTCTTAGGTATAAAAGGGAGATGAGCGCTCTGGATACAGGGTCACTGTGAGGACTAATGACAAACAGCATTGCTCAGGCCCCTGTACATAGAAGGTGCTCAATTAACAGAGGATAATCTGTTGAAAATGATAGAACAAGGGAAGAAATTTTCTGAATGCATTTCCTCCTTCTTTAACGTGACAATTTCAATAAAACTTGCTTTATCTTTCAAGGAGCCTGCAGGACCCGGAGGTCTTTCAGGGGACATGCAGCTGGCTTAGCTGCACGGCTCTGAGCCCATGACCAAGGTCTTGGCCATGATGGAGGAAATGAGAACAAGTTATTTAGAAACTGGGAACATGGAAGTATTTTAAAGCTTGCCAATGAGAGGACCTTTACAGGCAGGACGAGTCTTTAGGCTCCGCATAATGAACCTCAATGTGAGAAAATTAAGTAATGTTTCAACTTGAGTCCCAAATCAACAGTCTCAGCAATATGAGAGTACTCAGCAAATGGGAATGCACTATAGGCACAGAGGGAAGATTCATGGTCTTCTTAATTAACTCTGAGGTGCCACACATAAGGGGAAACCGATAAATCAAATAGATTACCGCAAGCGATCTGAATTTCCAAATGAAATAAGAGGTGTAGCGCCTTGAGTCATTTTGTAAATGTGTATGGTGAGGGCGGGGGGGATCTCCAAGGTCATCTCTTATGTTATAATTTGCCACTTTGTAATTTTATACCATGTGCAAAGTATTTGCCATCACTGTCAGGTGTGAAGAGGTAGGAATGAGATGAGTAAAACACATAACAGGAAGGCAACAATAAACACACAAAACTGTGGCTGCCACTTATGCATTTATTAAAAATATATTTACTGAGCACCTGTTATGTAACACTTGTAGGAACTGAGGATAATAGTGATGACCAAGATGGTCAAAGTCTCTGCCCCATGGAGCTCCTACTCTAATGGGGCTAACAGATACTTAAAACACACCATAAATAAACCTGTGATTTTAGGTACTGATAAGCACTATGAACAATAAAGCAGAGTGCGGGTCCAGAGGCGGGGAACAGGATGCAATTGAAACTGGAGAAGGTCTACCATGCCATGCAGGGGACATCTGACCAGACACAGAAAAGGGGAGGGAGTGAATTGTGTGAAGCTCTGAAGAGCCCCCAGCAAGAAGCAGAGCTTTGGGACAGATATGAGATTGCTGTGTACAAGTGGCAGGAGCTGTGGCTCTAGGGCTGGAAGTAAGAGGTGGGGTGGGGGAGGCGACCTGGAGCACAAGAGTATGCTGGCTGCAGTAAGAAATTTCACATTTATCCCAAGCACAATAGGAAGCCAATGGCAGGAGAGGGAGACAACCCAACTTAGATTCTGTACTGTCGGTATACAGGGAAAGAATATTGGCCTGTAGAATAAAATTCCACACTGAGCATTGTTCTTAGTGGCGAAAGACACAAACCCACACACACCAACCTGGGGTCTTTCTGAATATTCACATCAAGAGCAGATGGTAGAATAAATCACTAGACATCCATACCTTAGAATGTATTAGATCTCTCTCTATTGACCTGTAAAGATGTTAAATGAAAAGCAAAAGAAATACATGTGTACAATACATATCATACACATCTATTTCAGGATCCAATATTTATGAAAGCTAACGTTACAACAAATAAAATCCCCATATACATGTCTACACCTGGGGAAGAATGTAGATGGACGCCCACCATGACATGACATTTGTTGACTTGGCGTAGAAGGCTTGGTAGGGGGTTGGAGAGAGAAGAGAGAAGCTACTGATCTTAAATATATTGTACATAATTTAAAAATCTACATCATTCAATAGTCATAGCAAATTGTATTAATGCTATAGTTTTGGAAAAAGAACTTAAAGGTTTAAATGACTCATTCCTATTGGTTGGGGAACCTTTATAAAATAGATAGTGTTTATGTTGACCTTGATGAATAGGATTACCATGGCCAGTAGAGAGTGGAGGGAAGTGGAAGGTCATCACAGCAGAGGGCAAAACACAGAAGGTTTTGAACATGGAGCTGACAGGGATACTCTTGACAGATCTGTCAATGGCAACTGATCGTTAGTCGCAGTGGAGATGGTGGAGGCAGGAAAAGAGATCAGTGAACCCTTGAGATAATTCAAAACAGGAAATTGGAGCCTCAAGGACAGACAGCAGCCAGGGAAGCATTCAAGAGGTGACGAGGATGCAGATGTTAGGATGCTGCCTAACTATTAGAAATGGGGTGAGGGAAAGCAATAGACAATTAGCTCCATGCTACCTAGGAATAGGTGGGTACCATAAACATTATGAATCCAAGAAAGAGGAGCCATTATGGAGGGGATGTGAGACAACGGTCAGGCCCTGGATAGATCGAGACTGTATGGAACATTCCTGTACTCACAGGGAGTGGTACAGTTAGGAAAGAGGATTGGAGGAAACCTGGGATTAGGAAGTCTGGGAATCTTCTCTAGGTGATAGTTAAGGTCATGGAATGAATACAGACAAAAGCAAAACACTAGAGGCAGGATTTAGGGAGAAGCCAGTGTGGGGCAAAGAGGAAGAAGAATGAGGATAGAAGGAGATAATGGGCCAGAGAGAGAGAGGGTTTTTAGAAACAAAGTCGCCAACCGCAATAAGCCAAGGAGGGCAGTGTCTTAAGACACAACCATCACCTATGAACAGAAATGGGAAGGGAATCAACCTAGGTGTCCTTCAATAGATGAGAAACTGTGGTATATATATTCACAATGAAATATTACTCAGCCACAAAGAATGAAATTATGGCTTTTGCCAGTGAATGGATGGAGCTGGAGAATATCATGCTAAGTGAAAGAAGCCAGTCCCCAAAAACCAAAGGCCAAATGTACTGATATGTGGATGTTAACTAACCCACAACAAGGGAAGGCAGGGAGGGGAAGAATAGAAGTTCACTGGACTAGACAAAGGGGAATGAAGGGAAGGGAGGGGAGATGGGAATAGGAAAGACAGTAGTATGAATCAGACATAACTTTCCTCTGTTCATATATGAAAACATGACCAGTGAAACTCCACATTACGTACACCCACAAGAACAGGATCCTAATTGGAATGGGTTGTATTCCATGCATGTACATATGTCATAATACACTGTCACATATACACACAAAAAAATAGGAATTCTTAGGATAGATGATACCTTACGACATGTGTAACATGACTAAAGGAAGCCAGGGAGGAGGCTTCAAAGGCACAGAGATGAGATGGCCACGGTGATGGCTTTGAACAAAGAGGAAGAATAAGAACGTGGCTAAAAGATCTGGGTGAATCTGGAGATGAAAAAGGAGAAAGTTGGGACCAGACATAGAAATGGCCTCTATTTTCTTAGTAGAGGAGCTGGGTGCACAGGCTGTGGAGGCTGTGGGGTATACTCGAGTCTGAAGTTCAGCAAGGATTCAACCGGAGGGGAAAGGATGAAGGAGTGATGCTGAGGGGTCAGTTGAGGTTGGAAAGGTCGTATCGGCCGCTGGATACATCTGTGTGTTTTTCTGGAGTGATTCCAAGCAGGGTGGAGGGGTATTGTGTTAAGTTTACCTGAGGATTAGAGATAATGAGGGGGCAAAGTCATGGGGACAAGGGAATTGATCTAATTGGCAAATTCAAAGCTGATATCCAGCCGTCAGCCTGAGTTTAGAAGCAAGCGAGGGAGGAACGGCTGAGGCCAATGTGGTGCCCAAGGACACAGGGGAAGCACTGGAGACTGTCAATGGGGAAATCACACAGTCTCCTAAGCAGGAACTACTATGTTATGGTAAAGTCCAGAAAATGGGTTTCTACACAGAGGGGAAAAAAAAAAAAAGGAAACCAAAATATGTTTCTAGATTGTTTTAGCATCATGGAATTGCTATTGGCCAGCAATAAATTTAAAGATCTTGAAAAAAATGTATTGTAGCTTTGAAATAGTCTCAAAGAGACATAAGATCAGTCAATCATACTTATGTGTGAACATAAGAAAGACTTTCAAAAGTGGCGTGATGTCCCTAAGCAACTTACCAAGACTCTGCCTCAAAATAAAAAATAAAAAGGGCTGGATGTGGCTCAGTGGTTAAGTGCCCCTGGGTTCAATCCCTGGTACCAAAAAAAAAAAAAAGTGATTTAAGTTGTATAAGCAACCTGTTTAACACACGAATTGCCCCAGGAACAAACCATAGACTATAAGGGCTTCAAGAGGCCCAGTGTCTAGCAAGTGAATCATATCACCGACTGCCAAGACTCACCTTCCAGTACAACCTAATTATGTTGGAGCAAGCCAAAATGTCACACAAGGGCTCTCTTTCTTGCTTCCCAGTTCCCCTCAAGGGTATATGGTCTTTGCAGAACACAATGAGCAGGCCAAGTCAGGTTAGAGATATTACAAGGAAAACCTGGCAGGCAGCCATCTCAGCTTTGTTTCAACTGATGTCCATAAAAACACAGACGAAGAAAATGGTAGCACAGTGTCTGGTGTTTGAGACCTAACAGCATGCAACATGTTTATGGTGTGCATTAGGCCACAAACTTCAGTCTGTGGTGCGCAGATTCTGTAGACAAAGGAGGAAAATAGGAGAGTGTGTTTGGTACTGTAATAAATGACTGCTCTCAGAAGACCATAAACAGGTGGTTTTGTGAAAGAAAAAAAACAAAAAACACACTGCTTTTAGATTCTAAAACAAAATCAAACGCTTCAGGCTTGTTTGTATAAAATAGGAGGCCAGTGCAAACTCTGCTAATTACAGCATTTTTTATGAGGCTATGACTGACTATAATCTGGCAAAAATGAGTCCAACTGAAACAGCAAGAGTAAGAGTTTGGGAGGATTAGGCGAGGTTTTGGAGTGGAAGAAAAGTGGGAAGGAGGAAGAAAGCTTTCATTAAATAGTTCACATTCTGGCAGGAGGAGGGGGGAAAAAAAGCATCCAGACTGATTTTATTTTCATTCAAAACAACCTCTTATTCAGGGTACTCTTACTTTAAATCCTTGAACACATTGGCTGCTTTCAAGTCTTTGTTTCCTAAAATCAAACATCTAGCCCATGTCAGGGAAGGCCTCTATTGACTGCTTTATCTTCCTTGTCTAAGGGACGCTTCTCCTGTTTCTTTCATGTCTAGCAATTTTTATTGTATATTAGACAGTGTGATACCTAATTCATTCTTAAGCACATGGAGTTTTGTTCCAATAGGCAGTTTAATTACAGACTGATCATACTGTGCTTGTGTTGGCTTAGATTCATACTGTATTAGACTAAACATCTGGAAACCCCAAATGTTTAAGACTCTAACTTGTCAGGACTCACCCCCAAATTCTATCTCCTCTGAGGATCTGATGGAGGTTGGTTTTAGACATTGTTGGAGTGCCTCTAGAGCAAGCCATGTTCTAGAACAAAGTCCTTATTTCTAATCTGATGTCTTTCTGGCTTATTAATCAGAAGACTAGGTTACTAACGAAGTTTCCATGTGGCCCAGCCACAGGGTGCCTTTATTCCATTCCCACCCCTGTTGCAGCTTCTCTTTGATACTCAGCCACGGACTTCTGGAAATCTGCACAGCTCCCTTATTTCCAGTCTTCCTTTCCTGCCCCAACACATGTACATATAGAAACACACACAAAATTACAGTAGCCTTTGCTGCCCCAACCTGGGTTCTGCCTCCTCAGCATAGTGAAACTATCACGGTCTGCTTGGGGTCTGCTCACTGCACTACAGTGAGGACGCCATCTTCAGATGGCAAGAGCAGGGTGACTATGGCACTTACTCCTAAACTTCCTTTCTCTTGGGGAATCACAATCCTCTACTACCTGTTACCTGGAGCCTAAAAACCACTATCTCATATAGTTGCCTAGTTATTTGTGGTAGGACAACTAGTAATAGCCATCATTGAGTACATTTTCATGCTGCAGGCCAGATGAATGCTGAATAAAAGTTACAGATTGGTTTTCATTCATAACAAAGTTATGATATTATAAGGAAATAGGTCTTTTAACACACATGGGCAGTAGAGGCTCCTAGATGTCTCACAGAAGTATCCCTATGGTTCTTAGAATCATTCATTTACTCCCTTCAAACAAAATTTTTTCAGTTCTTTGGTAAATATTTAATGAGGCTCTACAATGAGCCAGACACTGTTCTGGGGTCTGAGACACAGTTGGGGGAGATAGGAGATCTCTCTTTCTTCAAAAAGCTTCTTTCCTGGTGGAAATTGTTCTGGTTATATTCCAAAGCAATACTTCCTCTGCAGGTGTTCCTTTAATCAGCAACTTGGTAGTGAAAGGGGATTTACCAGGAGCAGAATAGGGAGAATAAAAAGATCTTTTCTTACATAGCACTGTGTCACAGGTGCAGTACAAGTACTTCATATGCACCAACTAATTAAATATTCACAATAAGGGAGGTATTATTAGAGGCCAGGAAACGGAGTCTGAGACTTGCCAATTCTGTCACACAGCTTGGAGAGCAGATGGGACTTTAACCTAAACAGTCTAATTCCACTGCTTACCCTAAACCACTGCATTGGTCTACTTCTGAAATAAGGAGTAAACACTAGTCCCATTAGTTGCTTCAGCAAAAAGTACCCTGGGATCAGGTATATGTTAGAATTACATTGCCCCTTTTAGAGATATAAAATGCATATCAAGCAGAGGGGAGGAGATGATATTTAATTCATGATTTCCCAACCTCAATGATCTCAGTATCCTATTGCAAGTAAAAGACGTAGGAGATGTGTGTGTGTGTGTGTGTGTGTGTGTGTGTGTAAGTGGAGACAGGGGAGGACTACTGATTATTTCTTGGAAATACTTTTCTATAAAACACATTTTAGAATTTGATGTATAACTTTAAGGGCAAACATTAAGCCAAGTAAAAACATTTTTAGAGGTGAAATCTATAATTACTGCACCACACAGTGCAGGGAGTCCGACAAACAGAATTAGAGTAGAGCTATAGTAGAGTAATAAGAAAATATTTATTAAGCAGTAAATGGTAAGGGTTGAATGTAAGAAGGCAGCAATTTGCTGGGCATGATAATTCTTTACATCTTATACCCAATACTATATATGTATTTTAAAAATTATAGTTCATTTGGAAACTATGTTATTTAATAAAAAACATTTAAAATAACACAGTATAATTTACAGCCTTGGTCATGTATGTTATCCTGTCTTAGTTATCTGTTTCTGGGAGTCACATGTTTCTGGGGAGTCACAAGCTTCCGTGTCACCTCAGTATGGCTACCCGAACTACTTACACAATAGCTTGAAGGAACCACCCGGAGCAGCTATGCTTCCCAGCAAACTTTTTGAGAAGACTCACCTGACTTCTCCCTGCAGTCACCTGTGCCCTGCCTTGCAGGTGAGTCATGGTGGAGGATGGTCTCCTGTGTGCTCCCTGTACTCTGCCCTTTCTTTCCTATTGGCTGCAGATTTGAAGGTTCCCTTCCCCATGGGACCTGAGGTGTGTGCTATGATAGGATTCACTGTGCATGCTCAACCCAATTCCATGACAGTGATCTATCATATGGGAATTCCTGCTCATCTCACTGTGTTTTAGCTTCTGCTTTTTCTATTGTTTCATCTTATTAAGTTGCTAACCTCCAGTTATTGAGGGCATGGTAATTATTCTCTATTATTTTTATAACTTTGTCCCCATGCCCAGCTGTCTTAACTTATGTTTCCAATGTTAGTCTTTCAAATTCTCCTCCTACTTTTCCTAATGAATATTTACATGCCAATATCCCAACAAGTCTAGCTATATAGCAGTTAGATTCTGGAGCCTACCTGTGCAGGTTTGGCCCCAGTGACCCCTGGGTATTATCATTTGTTGTCCTTCCCCCATTTTCTCACAGGTGTGCAATGAGGTTTTCCAGAGGCTATCTGACACATAGTATTGCAGCAGATTGAATGTAAAATCCAAAATCCAGCTGATTTCCATAAAGCCATTCGCTAAACAGACCTGCTTTTAACGGAATCAAAGACTTTCCCTTTCTACTTGTAAATATTATTTTTTTAACATGTTAAACAGTATACAACAATTTAAACTAGTTAAATAAAGGCAATGATTTCTACACAACTACTTTCACCTTCTTTTAAATAATCCAAAATGTGAGGACCATGTTAAAGACCATAGGTCTCTTATGATTGATTAGTCAATGTCATTGCCAAAGAAAGTTTCATCTCACTTTTGGGATGCCTAGATGTCCATTGGGGTTAACAGATGTATGAACAGGGAAATATTAATCATTTCCCTGTCTTCACTGCTCGGCAAAATTAGAATTTATTTCCCTGAGGTTCAAGAAAAAATAAACCTCTTATTCATTCAACTTAATTTTTTAAAGAAATAGTACTATTTTCTACTATATTCAGGATATTGATGTCAAACTTTTTTGTTGTTGTTCATATTACCTAACCCATAATACTCTTTTTTGAATCTGTACTGGCTCATCTGGATTTTGACACTGCCGTGTTTCCCTTCTTTTATCACAGGTCCAGAAGACCCCCAGAACATCTTCCCACCATGGCCAGGCTTGCAGTCATCAGTTGCTCCGCTCTCTTTACTCAGTTTTTGTTTATCATTGATGAATACTGGAGTGTCTACTGTGTGATAAGTACTATGCTGGGAGTGTGCCCGATCCCCACAGAGGGGTCCCACGTGAGCAGCTGGTAATCCGGGAACCTTTCACACGTCCTCCTCACCAAGAGATCATTAGTGAATTACTGGCCCACTACATATGCCTACTTCTCCACAGCTCAGACTGGATCTGTCATATTATTTCTCAGGTCTCTAAATATAATAAAATATCCAGTTCAAGATCAAGTCTAACTTGCAATTTAGAACAAATACAGGACAAAGAGGAAACCACCAAATGGTACCTTGGGGGAGGGGACAAAACAAAGCAGAGGGTGGGAACTTTCTATGGGACAACTGGCCCATCTCTTCCATAAACCATTTTCAATCACAGGGACTGTGTCAGATTAAAAGAGACTTGAGGGATTAAAATGTCCAGGTCCAATGTGATGATCTGGATTGGACATGACCTGAATAAACCAACTAGAAATGATAAGCAGCAAGGTTTAATATTGCACAAATTCGTACATATGACAAGTAACAATTTACCCAAATCATGATAGCCACACTATTAAAAGTCCTATTCAATATCATAATTAATCCACACGCCTAGTCACCTATCCCCCAATATTAGTAGGCTAATAAAAACTAATATAAGATATAACTAAAGACTTTTCAAAACCCTTGCTGATTACTGAAAACACAGGCTCCATGAGAAATCCAGATAATCATACACATCTTTATTTGTATCTGATATGGATTTTGAAGGTGTTCTATTTAACACATGTTAAAAACCATGGTAACGAAAAACTGTAGATATCTCATGTCATTTCTTGGGAATACTGATGAGGAAATCAGATATGCAAATAGATATTTATATTATGAATCCTTTTGAAAACATGCTTCATAGAAGAGCTTCAAACAGCACAGGTGACCAAGTCACAGCTCTGGGCAAGAATTGGACAAGTTTCCTAAAAAGGTACTCGAATCAAACAGTACAGATAATTCATTCCCAATTTTCCACTCCAGCTCCTAAACCACAACTCTGGTACCAAGAGACTGGAAACACTCCTCACCTTATATAAAAGGGACAATCAATAGAAATTCATGTGCTGAATTATGAGCAGAGAGTTTCTTGTTCTCATTAAAAACTAGTTTTGCTTTTACTTTGTCTTTTTCGCTTTGGGAGTGTGTGTTTTCTTAACCTAAGGTGATTTCAAGTTCTCTCCAAAAAATTACTGTCTCCTTAATTATTTGAGTTGGCTGAAACACTAAGTCTTCTTTTAGACCTGATATATCAAGTTGGAAACGGTTCCCTAAAGTTGGGCTTGCATGTTCAGTTTAAGTAAAAACTCATGTTATTCTACACAGATGGAGTTAGTTGCTAAGAATGTTTTTACTAAAAGATGAGCTGCTACTAAATTTCTGAAATTAAATTATTTCAATTTGTTATATCCTGATATATTCTGATATTCCAACCATGTTTTGAATTCATAAAGTACCTCTTCACCCAAGGATTTAAAAGGTTCACTCCAACATAAATCCATTAATCTCCCACATTGCCTTACGAAGTCAAAAGAGCATATTCTAACTCTGCATACAAAATGCTTCCAGAATGAGCTTATAAATCAGTCACATTTTTAGCCATATGCACAGGACTATAATTCTACATCTCCCAACAGATGAACAGAAAACTCCATATAGACGTTGCTTTAAAATAATCTCATGCAAACATTTTTAAGATTGAAAGCATCATTGTTGTCCTACACTGCTAAAAATAGGCATTTAAAAAGGTAAATAAGTGGCAGATGAGGTTGCTATAAATTCTAAAAATGGCTTACCTATTAATGTAACTGAGGGCAACATAGGTTGGCTGCTGTAATTCTTGTTTTTCTAAAACACGTGGATCTGTATCTGCAATAAAAACACAATTACAATTTTTCAGGTTTTGCATCAGAATATACGAGGCTCCCTAACATAAAGTAACAGAGGCTAACCAGAGAAAGAGATTAATTTAGAATATGTCTTTTTAAAGAAAACTCAGTCAGCAAAGCACAATCATTTGTTCATTTATTCATAAATAACAAGATATTGCATTACTTTTCAAGAGAATTCCAAACATCAACAGTGATAAAATGCCCATCTGTCACCCAAACCCTTGCACAATCCCCCTCATAAATATTGGTTTTCACTGCTTACAGTTACAATGTTGGCATGGTTTTCGGTGGTTAATCGGCCTAAGAAAGAAAGTCTCTGTTAATTATGCTCACTTCAATGCTGGAACAAATTAGTTTCCATTGAAAAGCTCCATCAATTTGAAAATCTACTGAGCATTGTTCTTGTTCACTGAACGCTTTTTTTGAGTTTGGATTCATATTCTGGAGGGCAGATCTTCTCCTTTTGAAATGTATAATGAGTTTATTATAACTTTTCTAGACTCTCAATCAGAAACTCTCATACTGGTTCAGAGTCAACAAACAGCACATTCACCAGAGGGGTTTTCCACTCAAAAAGGCAGAATTCATGGTGACACTCCATAGTGGCGCTTCTCTTAGCACAGAGCCAAAACACGTACTTCTCACAACCAGGAAGTGTTCTCAAGCTTCTCACACGGAGAAATGACTGCCTAAATATATGCAAAACAATGTTTATATAGTCACAAAGGGAGGAAGGTGACCACAAGCTGTTTGCTTAGAAAAAGGCTGTTCACAGATTGTGTTATAGCCTCCTCTAAAGCCTCCTCTAAAGCACCGCATTATTAGAAGTCCTCCAGCTGCATTTGGCAGTCACACCTCCTTTGATGTCATGACAGATGTTGTTTCAAGCACCTTTGCACAGGAAGTGTTTACTGCACGTGGTAGATGTGAGATACATGCAGTAACCCCCATGTGCATTAACAGGTGACGGGAAGGGAGAGAACATGGGCGGCAACAGACAGAGAAAGCGAATGACAGTGCTTCGGACTCCCAGCAGAAACTGGACAGCATAGACAGTTTTATTCTCAGTGTTAAAGTTAAGAATCCCATGTTCACTTTATCGTTCCCTTATGCCAAGAATTTCAGAGACATACTATTCAGAAATCCTGCTTCCTTGGGTCTTTGCCATTCCAAGTCTTTAAAAGCCAAATTCTGAAAGAGGAGACAAAGATTCTCTGAATGGCCCCATCAAGTCAGGCCTTGAGATTTTGGCAGTGCAAATGAGAACACATCAGTAACTCAGCATTTTCTCCCCCTATCATGAGGACTTGTGCAACTGAGGCTGTTCCTCAATCAAATTAGACATAGAGCCAGGTGGCTCTGAGTACCAGGGAGCCACTCTTCAAGGAATAACAGTTTTCAAACACAAACCTTCCACTCTTCTAACTTGGCTGTAACCCAAACATATATCCACCTTTCCGAGAGGAAGAAACTCAGGAGACATTAGAACCATGCTCAACAGGTAAAGGTGCTTTGTCCAGAGAAATGGCACATTGGCATGCTGGGAGGGCCATGGGTGCAAATGGTAACTGACATTCCAATCCTGTGAGGTCCTCAAGGTGCTTAATGAGGTAAGAAATGAGAGATTGGAGACAAAAACCATGAAAATGAAGAGAGAGGCAGGAAAGAGGACAAGGCAATGATTGCAAATGTCCTTGTGGGAAATTTCCCAAGTGCTCACAAAATGGTTCTATTTCAAGGTTAGGTATAAAGGATCCAGGAGCTTTGCTTTTGAGACAAGGATCCAATCTTGATTCATGAAAAATCATTCCTTCAAAAGGGATGCATGGGGCACAATTATATACGGTTTAGTATTTCAAGGGGAAAAGAGCACAAGTCTGAGTCTAAAAATGTATATAAAGGGATAAAGTGTTAAGAAGCCAATAAACATTTTAATAATATCTTTCACTTTTGTCTGTTCTTGTGACTGATTTTCAATCTAAGTTTTCCCACAAAACATCTTCTAATGTTTTCCTTTGTTCTCAAATTATGCATTTAAAATTTTTTAAATTAAAAAAAAAATTAAAAATATTTTACATGTTACCTTTCCAAGTTGCCTTGATTTTTATTTTTCTTACTAGTGTGCACTCGTGCACATGAGTGTACAGATATATGCATGCATACATTTATGTTTTTCTTTTCTACTTCCAGCTTATTATAGTTTGGATCTAGAATATTCCCCAAAGGTCCTGTGTTAAAGGCTTGGTCACCAGCCTGTGGTGCTACTAGGAGGTGGTGGGACCTTCAGGAGGGTAGAGCCTAGTTGGAGGAAGCTTGGTCACTCGGGCAATGCCCTTGAAGGGGATGTTAGGAACTCAGCCCCCCCTTTTCCTGGCCACCATCAGATGAGCCACTTCCTCTGCCATGTGCTCCCTGCCAAAATGCTCTTCTTTGCCACAGGCCCAGAAGCATCAGAACCAAATGACATGGAACTGAAACCTTCGAAACAATGAGCCAAAATAAATCTTTGCTTCTTATAATGTGATTACCTCAACCATTTTGTACTAGTAATAATGGAAAGCTGACTAATGCAGAAAAAGCTCTAGTATCTCGTTGGGAAAGAGGAAGACAGTACTGTATATAAAATTCTGCAGTTCTCTGATGTTCAAGTAAACCATTCAAATAAATGGTTTTGGCATATGACACACAAATTGCATCATAATCTTATTTTATAAAGAATCAAGAATGTTTAGCACTGTATTTTCAAAACAAGATTTTGAGATTGTTTTCTTACTTTGCTTCACCATTTTATAACCTATGATAGGCTTATGCCCACATTCCAAATTATAAATGGAAGACAGACTTCTGGAAGCTTTGAAATGCTACCTTCACCATGACCAAAAAAAAAAAAAAAAAAAAAAAAGACCACCTGGAAGTACCTTGGGCAGGACTCTCCTTTTTCTAGAAAGTAATTTCTGGTAACAAACAAGACAGCAGATTTTCCAGACAGATGTCTCCCAGGCCTAAACTCACTCAGATTAAACATTTCCTTGGATAGTCTTTAGAACATTCATTAAAACTTGGAGTTCTTAAAATGAGGCGAGGTACTTGGGTCCAAAACTCAGGAGAGGCCTGTGCAACTGCTACTGGAGGACTTGCATCGGCTGCTGGTCTCAAATAAACACCAGCTTCGTCACTCACTTCCTGCCTGGCTGCTGCATGGTGATCATGACTCACCATTTTTATGGATTTAATTACATTACGGAACACTTTGCATTCAGTAAAAGTATAATAGCTGCCTTCATTATTTCTCCCTCCCTGACAACGTAACTGTCTGATGCTAGCTACACACTTTGTACCAGAAAGAACTGGAGAGGCAAGAGACTAGGCATTTTGCAGTAGGATGGTTTCCCCAGGTGTTGCACAATGATGTCCTCCTCATGAGGATTATGAAGACAGAAAGAACATGATCAGGTTAAATTGGAAACTATCTACTGGATATTACTGAATTCATTAAAAAATTTTTTATACTATGTGCCATGTCATTTGGAAATTTTTGCAGATAAGTTATTATAAATGGGAATCTAATAAGAAACGAATGCTCATAGCACACCATCTCCCAGATGTAGCTGATGTTCCAATTCTGGCTATAACTGTCCAGAGATTAAAAAAAAAAAAAAAAAAAAAAAAAAAAACGTAAGTGGTCTGTGGATAGAGATGCTTGAATTTTTCATAGCCACATGACGATCCTTCAGTTGGCAACTTGGCAATTTCTATAACATGGCCATCTACAGCCACACATATTACTACCACTTTTACATCAATAACAAGTGACGCGAAGATAAACTTCCAGCAGGGCAGGGCAGTGCCAAGCACAGTACTGATGAACTATGACCCCATTTCCACTTCAGCCACCCCCCCTCCGCCCTGCACTCTTTCTTCCTTGTATATTCAGACCTTAAGTTGACTGAAGGCTAAAAACAGTTCAAATATTTAAAAGTATTTGGAAATACTCAAATGATAAAAACTATCAGCTTACTTCAAAGTTCCTAAAAGAGCATCCTCTAAAGTGGGCAGCAACATGTGTTTTCTATATTATAATCTCAGGGTAATATTCCAAATGTACAGCTCCATGGTAAGAACTTAGCTACTTAACACTAGAGCCAGCACACAAAGTAGGAGATTTCCATAGGTCACGTGATCTTAGAGACTCATGATTCTATAGGCTCAAATGAATTGCAAGGGCTCAAGTTGCTTCTCAAGGTGGGTGGGGGGATAGCTGTCAGAAACCAGGAATGGAGCCCTTTTCTGTAGGAACTAGAAGAGCAACATGACTGAGGAAAGGCCAACACCGCCAGTTCCCTTGCTCCAACCATAAGGCCCACGTTCACCAGCTTTGCCATCTCCAACATGGAGGCCAAAGGCAAGCAAAGGTCTGGGTTTGCAATATTCTAATACACACAATTTTTGCAGTTCTATCTTCAAGCTCTTCTGTAAACTCTATTGGCATTATTTGCTGGGTCAGCTGAAGCTAATTAATGAGCTCATGGGCTTTGGCTATGCTCTAGCTAGTGGACCTTGCTGGGATTTTGTATTTTATATACCTGGAACTACTTACAATTTAAGAAAGTCAGAAACCGGCTGCACTGCCTCTCTGCAAAGCTAACGAGGCTTCAACCAGCAACAAGCTATCTCAGGCTGAAAAGCAGCAGTGAGGGGAAGATGTGACATCATGCCCCTTGAGAGGCCGTCACATTCCATATCTTCCAAACACCAGTTCTTTCTAAGTATGTATGGCAACTGTGGGGGGCTCCGAGAGGATATGGGTGGGTGGAAAGGCCCTAGAGAGGCAAACATCCACCCAGCCAGATGAGTGATTTTGAAGATCTGGGCTGGATACACCCCTTTCTTTGGAATCACTCAGTTATTCCAATAATAAGTGATGGGCACAGTCTGTCTGCAGGCTTCCCCCAGCTGTTGAAATTGAAAAGCCACAGGGCTTAAGAGTTTGTTAGGAGTAGCCTTCTACAGCATCCTGGGTAGAGTTTGTCACACCTTCCTCCTTACCAGGCAGCACTTCCAAGCACCACCACTGAGCTTGTGCCACTGAAGGGACATTACCTGGGAATGTCCGTTTCCCTGTCACACTTTTCAGACGTGAGGAACTGGTTTCTTTTCAGCACTCAGCTCAGCACCTGGCATTGAGGAGATGGACCAGACACATTGGCCAATTCATCTTATGAGAAAATTGAAGACTCTGGATTAAATACTCCAGATTCCTCAAAGACATTTGTTTCCTTCACCATTCAAGGCTTCACAAATGTGGAAACAAAGGAATAAACTCACCAAAGATAGAACAGAAAGGAGACATAGCAAAGTTATTTCAGCCTGTGTTTTAGAACATGGAAAACCTAAACAGGAAGAGAGCTAGCATGCAGATGAAGTTCCAATGTCAAGTGCCTCTAGTGGGGGAGACCCAGAGCCAGGAGCTGATCCCCCTGCAGAGACCCTGAGCAGCTCTGGACGTGGAGGTGCTGGCTTGGGCAAAAGACAAGGAGAAGGGTCAGGGCTGAAAGAGACAAGGAGGCAATGCCTAAAAGGCAGATAGATGATCGAGGAACACTGAAGCAGGATACCGAATACAGTGGAGAAGCCAAGAGGGGAGAGCGCAGGGCTGAAAACAGGATTACAGTGGTAACGTGCCTGCTCCACTGCTCCCAAGAACCCTGGCAGACCATCAGCATGACTCTCCTCTGAGTAAGTTAAATAGGTGCAGAAAAAAGATGGCCAGATGCTGACATCTGGTGATTCCTTAATTAAATGATCTTCAGACAGTTAAGTCCACAGTCAACAAGCTCCATCATGCTCCCATCCAGAGGCTGCTCTCAGCTTTTATTGCCTGGGTCTAACATATGAGCCAAGAACAGACAAGGGATGATCATTAGACTTTGGAGGAAAAGTCTTGACTATGAATGAGACACACCAAGACAAACAAATGGGGAGGGCAGGGAAGAAGAGAGGGAGAGAGGAGGGAGTCAGCAGACACAGGAAAAGAGCAAGTAAGCCAGGGGCGCAGTGGCACACGCCTGTAATCCCAGTGGCTCAGGAGGCTGAAAGCAGGAGGGATTGTGAGTTCAAAGCCAGCCTTGGCAACTTAGTGAGGCCCTAAGCAATTCAGTTAGACCTCATCTCTAAAATGTAAAAAAGGGTAGATGTAGTTGAGTGCCTTTGGGTTCAATCCTCCATATTTAAAAACAAACAAAACAAACAAAAACAAGTAAATGGAGGCCCTGGAGGTTACGTGGCAAGCTTCCCTTACCAACCACCCAGAATGGACACCCCTAGGACAAGAAGCCCTGCATTTCAAGTCCTGTTAGGCATACATTCTGACCACCAAAAAGGCAGTTCATCATCCTGTGAAGTCAACTCATTGCTACCACCAGTTGCAGCACTGGGTTCCATGCAGGCAATCGTTTTGGCTTTATTAAAAGCCCAGCAGAGTTCTGTTGCAACTTTAACTCTACTTTTAAGACTGAATTTGTTGAACCAACTTTTTACATAGACCAACTTTTTAGTCATGGCTAGTTTATTTCAGCTTCTGAAATAAATATTTCTTGTTGGCAATGGCCTTAAAAAAAAAATCCTACAATTGTGTGTGACCAGCCTTTGAACAGAACAACTTTTCCTTAGTTTATAGACATGTCATTTGAAACTTCTCCCTAGCCATAATTTCCATTACAGGGAAGTCAGTGCAATTTACAGTGAGATTCTTGCCTTCCCAAATTCAATGTGAAATCCAGATGCAGTTTAGTGTTGCCGTAAACTTTATGAGTTAAATATCTAAAAAGTCGGGGACGCCGTGCAACATAATATAACACCATCTATTAAAAAAAAAAAAAGCATTCATGTTCACATCTGTAGCCCAAGTTTTCCAGCCACAAGTGAATGAATAAACATGAGTCAACCAAGAACTGTTTGGACAATGCTCCAGGAGATTGACTTATAAACAAACGCAGCACGCTGCAACGTTCCCTATTTCTGGCATGGCCAGAGGGCTAACGTTATCAGAAATGGACTATTTGGATGAGGATGCTAACTCTTTCCCAACTCACCAAACTCCTATGGTTTGGCGACTGCTTTAATTTTTCCCTAGGTATAAGCTATGTAGCCCTGTATCTATGAAAATGACACTAGTCCACACTGTTCAGTGGTGACAGAGCATTATCGATCCACCTAAGCTCTTACCTTGCTACCTGTGACGAGAGCGCCTGTGTTTCAGTCAGCTTTTTCGCTACTCTGACTAAAAGGGCTGACAAGAACCATGGTAGAGGAGGAAGGGTTTATTTCGGGCTCTCCGTTTCAGGAGTCTTAGTCATAGCCAGCCAGCTCTCTTCCTCGGGGCTAGAGGCGAGGCTGAACATCATGGTGGAACACTGTGGCAGAGGGAAGCAGCTCACACGATGATCAGGAAGCAGAGAGAGAGACCCCACTCACTACATCCAAAATATATACCCCAAAGGCACACCCCCTATGCCCACCTCGTCCAGCCACACCCTACCTGCCTTCAGTTACCACTGTTAATCTCTATCAGGGGATGAATTCACTGATTGGGTTAAGACTCAAAACCTAATCATTTCTCCTCTGAACTTCCTTGCATTGTCTCACACGTGAGCTTCTGGGGGACATCTCACATTCAAACCATGATAGCCTGCCAAACACCATCATGGCTGCTACATGTCATTGTGAAGAATACAGCCTGCCCATCTGTATCTAGCAGCCCTAGAAACCTTGGTGCTGGAATTAAACAACAATAAAATTCTTTCAACTGGAGTAAGGCCAAAGCTTGGTCCCATCTAATCCTACAGGCATGTGCAGGTAGGTGTGTGTGCTCACATGTATGCTTGACTGTTTTCCCCAGAAACAAAGCCAACAACGCATCCAAGTAGCATGAATTATAAAAGCCTATAAAGTTGCATCCCGGGCTCATGGAAAGGGCCCATATGCAGGGTATGTATAAGAGAAGACAGCTCCTGGTGAGTGAGGCTAAGTGACAGAAGAAAAGGTAGGAAAACAGGGCTCTTAAATTCCCCTCTTGAAGCTGGGAGTATCTGTTTATCAAGAGGGGGCCTTTCTCTCCTTCTGCCTGACATTGTTTGCTCAAAGACAACCTACCCATCCTCCAAGGCCTTGGCCCATATTTTACTTTTTTTTTTTTTCTTTTTTGGGTACCGGGGATGGAACTCAGGAGCACTCGACCACTGGGCCACATCCTCAGCTCTTTTTTGTATTTTATTAGAGACAGGGTGTCACTGAGTTGGTAAGTGCCTTGCCATTGCTGAGGCTGGCTTTGAACTCGCGATCCTCCTGTCTCAGCCTCCCAAATGCTGGGATTACAGGAGTGCGCCACGGCGCCCGTCTCCAAATTTTACTTCTACCATATGTTATACCATATATTATTTTCAAATCTGTCTTATTACCCCACCAAATTGATAAGCCTTTAAGGAGGTTGGTCTTAGAAGCAATACATCCTAAGTCCAGGGCAGTCAATAATTAGTGTCCACTATGATGTATGATGAATAACCAGATGAATGCCCTGGACATTCAGTAACAGAGAGGGACACAAAGATAAGCATCGAGCTCAGACAGCAATGACTCAGGAGAGGAACACAGATGACTATCAGTATACATACTGAGGAGAAAAAAATGCAGAGATCTTCAAAATAATTCAAAATTTAGAATCATGGGGAAAGAGCACCGATGGGCCTGATCTGGGAATATTTTACTGATGAATGGGGACCAAGGCAAGTTTTAAGGGAGCCAGCACAGGGAGTCATTCATAGGTGAGGGTAGGAATTCACGTGTGACATTAAGTTTGAAGGCACGGGGTGAAGTCTTGGGTACCATGAAAAGGTGGTAGAACTGAAAAGCCCAAATTCATAGTTCTAGAAAATAGAGATACTTCAGGGCTGTGAACTGTGAGCAATTCCCTCCCCACTCCAGGAGACATTTGGCATTGTCTGCAGACACTGAGCTCCCTAGAAGCAGTAGCATCTAGTGGGTAGAGGGAGGGGATGCTGCTAAACATCCTACAGTGCACACACAGGAAAACCCTGCCTCACCAAAGAATCATCAGGCTTATGTCCATCATGCCAAGGCTGAGAACCCTGCTGTGAGAGCTACATGACTATTATGAGGAATGAGTTATTACTGCTAGTTGATTATTTCTGCTCTGTGGTCTAAAATCAAGAAGCTTGGTCAGAAGGTAATTAAAACATTTGGACTCATTTCCAAAAGGATGTACTGTGTTCCTGCCATGTGCTCATTGCTTAGGGGAAATTCTAAGTCAGTAGGATCACAATGGAGCAAGAAGGATGAATATAAATCCCAGTTAACAATAATCCAAAATAGACTATGATGTGTAGCAATAGAGAACTATACCAACAGCTCCAGAAATAAAACATGGTTCTCTGGGAATTAGGTAAACTTCTTTAGAGAAAAATTTACAAGAATCTTGAACTAATCTGCAGTCAGAAAAAGTGAGACACTGGTGAGTGTGAATTAAAAAAAAAAAAAAAAAGATTTGAGCAGGTGAGCAGAAGCAGAAAAGAGTGGGACTGGCAAGAAATCCAGTGTGGTTTCTCCTCAAGAGGCTTGAAATGCAGTGGGTCACATCATGGAAGGATTGGAGTATGGAGTTCAGTCAATCCTATAAGCAATGCAGAGCCAAGGAAGGTAAAAACCGAGATGATCTGTGTTTCAGAAAATAACTGGTAGTGAAATGGAGTATAGGAGAGAAAACCAGGATACAGAAATCCAGCATTTGGTGAAAGCAGAAATGGAAGTAGGAGGTTTTTCTTTTGTTATAGAACTGAGTATCTCATTTCCAGAAGAACAGAACTTGAAAGTGAAAAGGGTTTGGTAGACAAGAAAGTGGGGTCTGCTTCTGATGTGTGGCAAGACATTTTGCAGAACCAAGAAGTTGGAGCCCAAGAGAAAGGAAAGATAAAGGACTCATGATGCAGACAGGAACTGAAGTGCCAAAGGATCCCATGATAACACCACACATTCCAATAGGCAGTTGAACCAGAACATGTCCCTTCAAACAAAACAGTGACACACAGTAAAAATCAACTACCCTGACTAAAAACTTGGTTATCATGTAACTCAGTCAACTACTGGCTGAGAACCTTGTAGGCAGAGCAGGGATCAAGAAGAGCCTGAGATTGTACTGTATTCGGAACCAAGTGACTGGAACATTACACAAAAAGTATACAAGCTTGGGGGAGGGGGTGAGGAATGAGTCAAAATTGAGGTCCAAGTTCAGTGTTTTAGATGATCTGGTACCTGAATCCCCAAGGCTTACTGTGGTAATCATCCTCTCATTGAAACCTACGTTGCGACTTGTTGGTCTTGCTTAGGTAACAATGCCACACCACACAAGTCCAACTGCCTCGTCTAACACTAGCTGTGCAACTTCTTTAAGCCTCAGGTTCTTTCGATCTGTAAAATGTTGATAAGGACAGCATTTTTACCTGAGGATGGAAATGAGGACTAAATCAGCAACAGGTTAAGTGTAGGTGCTGTTCAATTCTTTAGTTTTGAAATTAATATCTGTACTATTGTAAATTATCTCCATTTTACAATCAGAGGCATAATGATGCATCTAAAAACTTATGTAAGTGTGGCAGGGACTGCTGAAAGTTGCCTAATAGTCATTTCCCTCTTCTTTCTTTATAGTACTTGGACACATGGCTGTCTGGCATCAAGACTACATTTCCCAGCATTCCTTGAGCCAAGAATACTCATGTGACTAAGTCCTGGCCAGTAGGATACAGGGCTTCAAGGAAGCCTCCTTACAGGCCTTTCTTTAGGGTAATTTTCCTTAAGGGTGACAGAAGGAATGACTGGAGCTCCTGCATCTACTTTGGCTAGAAGATAATTTGAACTAGAACTCACACATGGCAGAGTAATACAATCAGATTCTGGCCTGCACTGATTACGTAAAGCTCCATACCACTACTGGACTCATTATCTATAGTCGTTTTGAAAGTAAGAGAAATAAATTCTCTTCCACATAAACCATTATGATTTGAAGCCAAATAACTTCTCAGTTACATGAAGCCAAATCAAATCTAGAATGCTAGTTTATTTTGCTGGACCTAAAACTCTGATAAGAAACACAAAATATTTCATGTTAGTCTATTTTTTTTTTTTTTAATCCTGGACAACAAAGCAAAGAGTTTATCATACAAAACTCATGGAAGGAGAATCAGAATAAAACCACACCTACATCACCATAGCATCTGTGACTAACTCTATCTACACTGGGATGGTTAAAGAATGGGAGAGAGGAGGAGAAAACCATCATGTCAAATTATGGCTCCTTTGGTCGCTTTAAGACTTTCTCCAGAACTGGTTATTAGTGGGCAATAATGAAGCAAATTGCACATGCAGATTACTTCTGAGTTATGAACAATGCAACCAGCAGTAACCTTTGAAGCTGTCAGGATCTTTTCAGGCAGGCAATTAAAGTGAAAAATGAGAGTATGCACAACTTCCATCACCCGATACTACATGTACTAACACCACCTACACACACTGACATCAGAGTGGGCTCAATCTGAATATTTATTAATGCAGATCTGTTCCCATTTGTTCCTCTTCTTTTCTTGTAACACATTCCACCCCCACCTGCCAAAAAAAAAAAAAAAAATTCTTTTTCTTTAAAGGGCAGCTCTGACACTGAATCACATTTACCTGAAATCTACATGCACTATGACATCTTTCCTATATGCATCAAAAGAAATTCCCTTCCCTTTCCCTTGACCAGAAGATAAATTTAGGACAAGCTTGGATTCTAGAGGAGAAAAAGTTGATATAGTAAATCCCAATTAGGAATACACACAATAATCAAGATGGATGCATTATTCTTTTCTTTTTGTGGTACTCAAACTCAGGGCCTTGGACATGCTAGACAAGAACTTTACCACTGAGTTACATCCCCAGCCCTAGAAAATGATCAAGATGGACATAGCCAACAGTAGCTGATATTTATAGAATATATGACATACATGTCAAGTGTTGGTCCTAAGAATTGAGGCCTCCTCTTCAAAAAACAAAACAAAAATGAAAAATGGTCCCAACTCTCAAATAGATCATACTCTACAAGATGTGACTTATACTGATCTATAAACACAGTGATCTGATCTAAAAATACCTGCTTTTCTGCTAACACATAGGGACTTCTTGTATGCTGTGTAACTCAAGAACCTGGAAAGGCTTTCGAGAGATGGCAGGCAGGGGTCCAAACGTGAGCCAGTTGGAACAGGTCTCCAAGCTGAGAAGAAACTCCTGTGCTAGAGGCCCAAGACCTGATCTGATGCCTACTGATTCCATTAGCAAGGTCGCCTCATTTGGGTTCAGCCACTTCAATGCCACCAAATGCCTACAGACCAACGGTTCTCAACTAGAACTGCATGTTTGTATCACCTGGGTAACAAACAGATTGATGCCCAGGACCCATCTCTAAAAGATTCTAACATGCAACTGGAGTTGACAATTAGTAGTGTAGACTCTGAGAAGACTCAGAAATCAGAAAAGAGATGAAGGACTGCTTGGGAACGTTAATAAGCCAGTTTGCATCTTTTCCCACCTATCTAAAAAGGCAGTTGTGAAACTGGAAACAAATTATTGAAAGTGATTTAAGGATTATAAATAAGTGAAACATCTAGCAAAATCTTTTAAACAGAATTCGGGCTTCACTTGAGGCCCTGGTTATTTTTCCCCTCTTTCACTTGCTGTACAGAAAGGGCTAAGCTTAGTAATTTTGTAGACAATTTGGTATCTTTTCACGTATTTTTAAAACTAACAAATCCGAGTTGGGAGCAATCTTCATCTATTCAGTAGGGGCATTCTGATAAGATACCTGCCTGGGGACCATTTGGTCATTGATTTCTTCTCAGTGTATTCCTAAAATTAATAATCCTATATCGCTGGAGTTCTGAGCTTCAGAACTTTCTGTAAGATTGGCCTGAACCAGTGTGGTTTTTCCTGTGCTATGATTCACCTCAGTAACAAATCAGGCCCATAACCAAGCACATCAGTTCTGCATTTTGGAAGCTGGTTTCATCTAGGATTTGGCATGAAGAATTGCCTTCATTACTTCCCTTCTCCCAGGGAAGGCAAATCATTGCTTTAAAAAATTAAAAAGCCACAGAAAGAGCTAAACATCTGGACACAGGGTTACATGATGCCTCTGCCTAAGAGTTATCAGACATAAGCACATATAGGTTATAGCTTTCTTGGGTCCAGGTCTGATCTGAGGAGCTCTGACTGGCCTAGGGAGATCACATACACCATCTCTGGGTCCAGACAGTAGCCAGGAGCACAGTGTTTCAAGTTCAGGCACCAGAGGTTGTATGCTATTTTGGAATTGATGGCTCCCAATTCTGCGCAGGTTGTGTGTTCATTCTACTTGTTAATAAGTAGGGGCACACACTGAGCTGTGTGGTGTGAATTTGGGCATGGGGAAGTCCCTAGCCCCTTTCAGTTATCTGGCACCTGGCAGTTGGCTCCAAGCAATCTTAGCTTCTGTAGAAGGATTTCTGAGAAGCCAACTCTGGGATTTCTGATACATATTTTCGCTGAAGCTCTAATTTCTTTGGATAGGCAAGATTATATGGCAGTTACTGGCATGATCTGCTACTTTTTATGTGACTTGAGGAAGTTTCTCAGCCCATGTCTGTTTTCTGATAGGGAAGACAGTGACTCATAGCTCCTACACATTACAAGGTTCTTAAGGGGATTAAATAAGATTAGCCATATATAACACAGAGCACAGTGCCTAGAACATGGTAAATAGGTAGTAAATCTTAGATATTACTATTATTTCAGCCAGTCAGATCTGAAAGCATTTTGTATTTACATTGTGCCGTACGTTTGTGAACCATCAATGATTCCCAAATAGCATTAACAACAGATAAAGATAATACGGCCATCACCGAGTGCTGGGTCCACAGGAGAGTCCGTGTGCAGTCCTCATGAACACCCTGCAAGGGAACTCTCCCACACCTCCTGCCCCTATCCCAAAGGGGAAACATAAGGCTCAGAAAAGGCCCAAATCACACGACTGGGAGCTAAGGCCTCATATCTGACTTCAAAATGCACGAGGCCACACCCATCGCCTCTCCTGAGTAGAAATGACTTGCTTGTTTCACAGTACTGAGTCCTATGTCACTATTCAGCATTGATGTTGTCAAATTAAATGGTCAAGTAGCTTTTTCTTCTAGGCAAGTGTTCTACCTACTGAGCTATATTCTCCTTTTTCTTTTAACATGCAAAGGTGATTTTATTTATTATCTCTTTTCCATAAATGAACATGAATATTTTTATAGTAAAATTTAAACAAGCATTATATAAATATTAACATTAAAAAGCCTGTTCTAAAGGCCAGGCGTGGTGGTGCACGCCTGTAATCCCAGCACTTGGGAGGCTGAGGCAGGAGGATCATGAGTTGAAAGCCAGCCTCAGCAATGGCGAGGCACTTAAAAACTCAGTGAGACCCCGTCTCTAATAAAATACAAAAAAGGGCTAGGGATGTGGCCCAGTGGTCAAGTGCCCCTGAGTTCAATCCCTGGTACAAAAAAAAAAAAAAAAAAAAAAAAAAGCCTGTTCTGATATGGCTCAACAGCATCTCACACAAACACCGAGCACAGTCTGGGCGTTCTGGCCTTGTGTCTCCCATTCTTTGGGTGCTAATCAACCTTAGCAGCCCCAGGACTTCAAAAGCAGTTGAGTATGCCATTCCTAAGCTTTCCAAGAATGTTTTGTGTTGTTGGTTATGAATGTCTATATGGGCACCAAATTATTTCTGGACTCTGAGGTTTCTCTGGGGCCTGGTTGGTTCTGGCTTATCACCGCGGAGTCAGGATCAGCACAGATGGACCAGGTAACCAGCTGAATGGGGCTGTGTGCCAGTGGAACCATTTCTTTTTTTAAATACTATCCCCCCACACACCATTAAAGAGCAATTTCAGGTTCAGAACAAAACAGAGGAAGGTACAGAGATCTCAAAAACTCCCCTCCCCGGGCCCCATGTAGATAGACATTATCAACACTCTCCAGAGTTTTTTTTTTTTTTCACTAAAAAAGTGCTTCAACCTGAGAAGATAGAGATCTCCCATGCTCTTGGATAGGCAGAATTAATCTTGTCAAAATGGCCATACTACCAAAAGCATTATACAGATTTAATGCAATTGCTATTAAAATCCCAATGACATTCCTCATAGAATTAGAAAAGGCAATCATGAAAAATAAGAGACCTAGAATAGCCAAAGCAATCCTCAGCGAGAAGAGTAAAGCAGGAGGCATCACAATATCAGACCTTAAACTAAACTACAGAGCAACAGTAACAAAAAATGGCATGGTATTGGCACCAAACTAGACATGTAGGCCAATGGTACATAATAGAGGACACGGACACAAACCCACATAAATACAGTTACCTCATACAGACAAAGGTGCCAAAAACGTTCACTGGAGAAAAGGCAGACTATTCAAGCAATGGTGCTGGGAAAACTGGAAATCCATATGTAGCAAATCAAATTAAACCCTTCTCTCTCATCCTGCACATCCTGAACTCAAAATGGATCAAAGACTTAGGCACTAGAACAGAGACCCTGTGCCTAATAGAAGAAAGAGTAGGCCCAAGTTTCCACCATGTCGGCTTAGGAACTGACTTCCTTAACAAGACGACTCCTAATGTATAAGAAAATCAAGAATCAATAAATGGGATGAAATCAAACTAAAGCTTCTTCTCAGCAAGGGAAACAACAACAAGAAGACAGAGCCTAGAGAATGGGAGAAAATCTTTATCACAAGCAACTCAGAGCATTAATCTCCAGGATATATAAAGAACTCAAAAAACTTACCAAAAACCCCCACAAACAACCCAATCAATAAATCAGCTAAGGAACTGAATAGACACTTCACAAATACAATCAACAAATATATGAAAAAATGTTCAATATCTCTAGCAATTAGACAAATGCAAATCAAAACTACACTAAGATTCCATCTCATTTTACTCAGAATGGCAATTATCAAGAATACAAGCAACAGTAAGTGTTGTCAAGAATGTGGGGGAAAAGGTACACTCATACATTGCTGGTGGGACTGCAAATTGGTGCAACCACTATGGAAAGCAGTATGGAGATTCCTCAGAAAACTTGGAATGGAACCACCATTTGACCCAGCTATCTCACTCCCCGGTTTATACCCAAAGGACTTAAAATCAGCCTACTACAGTGATGCAGCCACATCAATGTTTATAGCAGCTCATTTCATAACAGCTAAACTATGGAACCAACCTAGATGCCCTTCAACAGATGAATGGATGAAGAAGATGTGGTACATATACACAATGGAATATTACTCAGCCATAAAGAAGAAAGAAATTATGGCATTTGCAGGTAAATGGATGGAGCTGGAGAATATGCTAAGTGAAATAAGCCAACCTCCCCCCCAAAAAAACAAAGGCCAAATATTTTCTCTGATAAAGAGATGCTGATCTATAATGGGGGGTGGGGAGGATGAAAGAATTTTGGATTGTGCAGAGGGGAGTGAGGAGAGGGGAGGGGGGTGGGGATGGGGAGGACAGTGGAATGAGATGGACATTATCACCCTATATACATATATGATTACATTACTGGTGTGACTCTGCACCATTGTTCAGTCAGAGGAAGGAGTTGTGCTCCATTTGTGTACAATGTGCCAAAATGCATTCTACTGTCATATATGACTAATTAGAACAAATTAAAAACTAAAATAAATCAAAAAAAAGAAAAAAATAATTGAACAAATCAGTATTGGAAATGTGAGGAAATACTTACGTTCAATCGGTATAAAAAACAAGAAACTCGATTGCTTAGTGAGAATGAGCATAAGCATCTGAGTTAAGATTCTTCTCTTAGAAGACGGACTCTTCAGCAGAACATTCTCCAAAAGGGCTTCCAAAGAGCCACATACCTTCCCAGTGGAGATGGGAAACTTTCTGGCTAGCTTGCAGCTGAGGTCATTAAGTCATTCTGACTCATGAGAAACTATCAGTTAACTTGTTTTCTACATAAAAGCCTTTCAAGTTATCAACCAGGACACCTTTAAATAATTTTAACACACATTCAAAACAAATGCAAAACCCTATCACGTTTAAGTAAAATAGACACTATCAAAGTAATGGCAAGACCTCAAGATTCCTCAGAGGGGTTCAAGAGATGGGGATTTAGTAAACATTACTATCAGTAGAGCCTCAGAAAATAGAAGGCAGAGACTGATGGATTTTCTCGGCTTACCGAGATGAGGCTTAATACATCAGACATAGATCCAAATTCATAGGATATTAAACCAATTTTTGTGGCTTAGCTTTAAAAAGGAATGCATAGATAATACATACTTTTAAAAACTGTTAGTTGCTGAAAGTGTAGTGTCACTGCTGTCACCATCTCCCATCACTCTCCCTTCATACTCAATGACTTAGCTCTTTAGCTTTTTCAACCTTTTCACTAGAACCCACAGTTAAGATATTTATTTCAAAAGATGATGGAATGAGATGAACATCATTACCCTAGGTTCATGTATGACTGCACATATGGTGCAACTCTACATCGTGTGCAACTCTACATCGTGTACAACCAGAGAAATGAAAACTTGTGCTCCATTGTGTACAATGAACCAAAATGCATTCTGCCATGTATAATTAGAATAAAAAAATTAAATTTTTTTAAAAATACATTTATTTCAAATTGTAACTAGTACACTACCTCCTATAGACAAATATGAAATTTCAAAAAATGTTGCTCATCTTTACTATATATACCCGTATAATACCATTTCATTTTTACATATTGGGACAACTCCTATATTGATTTTATGACTCAATAATGAACCCAATCAGTGATTTTTAAAAATACAAATCTTGCGAATTTACAAATCAATGTCATGCATTAAATTTAACCCTCACACATGGCTGTTTAAAGACAACACAGTGGTGCATGCCTGTCATTTCAGTGGCTCAGGAGGCTAAGGCAGGAGGATCACGAGTTCAAAGCCAGCCTCAACAAATTAGTAAAGCCCCATCTCAAAACAAAATTAAAAATGGCTGGAATTGTGGCTCAGTGGTTAAGCCCCCTGGGTACAAACCATGGTAACATTAAAAAATGATAAAGAACTTAGGTAAAAATAGAAGACCATTTGCAATTTGTCTTCATCACCAAATCCCCCAAACTCATCTTTCAATAGTTCTCCCCTCTACCCGTAACTCCAGAAACTCCTAACTTACTCTTGCTCTCTGGGCACACCTTGCTTGTCTGCATACTTTTTTGTTCTGAGTACCCCATCTGCCCTTTTCAGCCCTGTTCTGAATTCAAAACACTGTCTTAATGGGACTTTCTTGTCACTGGATTCAGTCCATGGGAAGAACTCATGGCATATGACAGGGTGAAGGGGTGGGCGGTTGGGTGTCTGTTCCATGCCCTCCAAGGCATGGTTTGGGCAGTGCCTGCAATGCTCCACTTGGGGCCACAGCTCCGGTGGCAACCCCTCTTGCAAGCTGTCATTCTTCCCAGGTTCTGGTACCAGTGTCACCTGCTCTGTTCCTTCAGGGTCCTGTTGTTGCCATGTCCCAAGTGCCTCATCCTCCCTCAGTGTGCCACACCACTGTAAGTTGCCCTGAATTTCTCTCTCCTGCTGTCACGTGACAGCCTGTCCAACATACATTGTTCCTAATACCTGGAACACCTTTACATCCACTTTTTGTTTGTTAGTTATCAGGGATTGAACCCAGGGGTACTTAACCACTGAGCCACATCCCCATCCGTTTTTTATTTTGAATCAGGGTATCGTTAAGTTGCTTAGGGCCTCAATAAGTTGCTGAGGCTGGCTTACGAATTTGCTATTCTCCCGCCTCAGCCTCTCT
This sequence comes from Tamias sibiricus, assembly GCA_025594165.1. NCBI lineage: Eukaryota > Metazoa > Chordata > Mammalia > Rodentia > Sciuridae > Tamias > Tamias sibiricus. The sequence continues at coordinate 62,645,247 of CM046664.1, read as the reverse complement.
AGTTGCTGGGATCACAAGTGTGCGCCACCAAGCCCAGCTTCATCCACTTCTTTGTAGTCATCTTTAGATTCATTTTCCAAAGTCCACAGTAAAGGTCATGCCCTCTCCAGAGCATTCCATGAACCTACATGGTAGAATCTGCCCATCTTATAAAAAAGATGAATTACATCTTAAAGTGACTATAGTCCTGAGAGATTCGAATTCTCCAAATCCAGAATCCTGTTTCTCTTCTGTCCCTAGCACTTAGCACAGGGGCTAGCAATTAATTGTGATCACTGAAGGAACCAGTAAAGGAATGAATGGTAACAGGATTCTTAATTGCTAAACTGCATCACAGTTATATACTGGCATACAGTAGTATTTCCTAACAGGAGTGTCCATAGATCTTCATCTAAATTCCTATTCTGTGGTGATAGTGATCTAGTCCATTTTCTCTAAATTAGCTGCTGGGATCCAGCTGGAGATAACAGCTGATTACCGTGTGGTGAACCAGCCATCTCTTCCATAACTAGCTAGTTCCCCACAATCCCACTTCACCTGGCAGGGTGTTTTCTGCTTATTATGCTAATTAGGTTCTACTTGAAAGATGTAATTATTGCTGCAACCCAAGGAAATAATTAATGGCCAATTTTAGTGGGCAAAATATTCATTAATCAAGTCAACAGACAAGATACCTGCAGAGTTTAGGGACAAGGTCTTCAGAAAAAAAAAAAAAAAGGATAATCACCCAGAGATTTCTCCTTTTTATAAATATAGGTTAAATCTATTCAATTATAGTCTCTCGAAAGTTTACATTTCAGGTTTAGTCCAATCCCTCCTAATGAAGTCTAGGTTTAAACTTTGGGGCTTTCTAAAGCATTGCACAACAGGATTATTTAATCATTTTCTCTCACAAAAAAGTAGTGATTATGAGGAGCCTTTCATATGTGGACTCCGTGAAATGCTTCTTCACGTAAGGATTTCTGAATGCTACAAATATAACTGTGATGCAGTTTAGCAATTAAGAATCCTGTTACCATTCATTCCTTTACTGGTTCCTTCAGTGATCACAATTAATTGCTAGCCCCTGTGCTAAGTGCTAAGGACAGAAGAGAAACAGGATTCTGCCACCTTTTCTTTTTCTGTGATACTGGAAGGATGAACGCAAGGTGCTCTACCACTGAATTACACCCCCAACCCTTTTTATTTTGAAAGTGTCAAATTTGCTGAAGCTGGCCTTGAACTTATGATCCTCCTGCCTCAGCCTCCCAAGTGTGCTAACCAAGACCAGCACTGCTTTCTTATACTAAAGGCAGTGTGGGAAGAAAAGGGTCATAATGAGAACACGATTTGGCTTGATCAACGTTTGCATCATCTTCATCCCTTATGAATACCCATCTTTTCAAACCTGAGGGTGAGAGGACAGTTAAAATTCTTCTAACACCTTGCTAATCAGAGCCCAGGGAAATATTTGTCAGAAAAACAACATAGTGATCCAGAGATCAGGTCAAACTTGCACCCACAAGTAAAAGATATTTCAATCCTAAAGCATGTTGCCCCTCATAAAAAAAATGATAAACTCCTCCGGCTCATCCCCCACGGCCCTTCTCAGTGCCCTTTTATAATATGCATGCCCTCAAATTTATGTTGACTGTATAGTTGCTAGATGTGCATTCCCATTATGTTAAAGGGGCTAAGGGACAGGAGATGGGTCACAGAAGGTAGCATACAATCACTGACAGTTGAGTTTATTTTATATGCCAAAAAATTATTTCATGTTTTCATTTAATTTTAAATGCCAACAACCATATTCTAGCCTCTACATGCTCATAAAGCTGTTTCACAGTCCAGAAAAAAATAATTTTGTATTAAATACTGTTCACCATCCACATCTTAACAGGCTAGATGCTGAAGCATTTTTCATTCAGCGTAATGATCTCCAGGAGTAAAAATAATATAATTATAACTGAACTACTTGGTCAGCTAAATCACAACCAGAAATGCACTGGTATGTATTTCATTCACTGTGTCAAAAAATCTTCATTCTGGACCATCAACACAGCACTAAATTTTGATCTGTCATTGAAAACAGGTCGCTTCTATTTCTGGCTTACGGCATGGTAACAGAGTACAGCAATTGGCAAAGACAGCTAATATTTCACGTTAAATCTCTCCACCTGACCTTCTGAGTCAAAAACTGAGAGCCTCATGAATAAGGAATTATTTGTTACGTAAACAGTCTCAAAAAAAAAAAAAAAAAAAAAAAAGCCAAAACAAAACCCCTCTTAGAGCATGGAAAGAAAAAGACCCAAAATTCTTGGGAGGAAAATTTTTGACAGGAGGACCACTGAGGGGCATGGCTGCATTCCTGAGCTGCCTCTTACAGATGAACAGAGGGCAGTGGAGGCCCGCAGCGTCTCCACAGTCCTTAGGATAAAGCCAAAGCAGGCATGGATGGTGGAGGACTGTGGCTCCAAAGGGATGGAGCCACTTGGATGTGACCTCACCTGACCCTTTGCTACCCACTGTCTTTGAGAGCTGAACCTCAGGATGAATGACGCGTATTGCAGAGAAAGTTTCCTCTCCTGATTCTCCCCCATCATCTGATTTGAAGTCACTTGTGAATCCATGTTCAAACCATGGTTTAAATCTTCCTTTTAGTTTTTCTTTAGATAAAATTTTGAGAAAAGCTTTGCAGGTACTTCCCCTCCTTTGCCACCTGCCCCCAGCCCAAGCCTGGATGAAGGGACGCCCCCCCCCCCACCTCGCCCCAGGATCAGCCCAAGCCTGGATGAAAGCACATCCCCCAAGTGCTAACCCAAGCCTGAATGAAGGGACCCCCCCCAAGCCTGGGTGAAAGGACACCTCCCCAACGCCAACCCAAGCCTGGGTAAAGGGACGCCTCCAGGATCCCCTCGTGTCCTATCTTCACACTCACCATGTTCTTAAAATTACCCCATGGGTGTTCTCTCCCATTAGGCCAGCGTTTCTCAGCCCTGGGGGCTTATATAAAGTAGTTCTACCTCAGCACAGCTCCAGGGACTCTGATTTAATTGATCTGTGATGAAAGACCCACAGAAGAGGCACCTGTGGTGCATTCCAGGTGATCTCAGGCCCAAGAACCACAGCTGCGTTGAGCTCCCTGAGGACAAACCTGTGGCTGTTCCCCCTTGAACTGGCACGTGGCACGGAGCCTGTTTGCAAGTAGCAATTGAATGAGTTAAATGTGTCTGGTGGTTGAAGAATGTGAGGGGAGACAGAAGAGCCGTTCGGGATGGCCACGTGCTGGAGGGGAAAAGAGCTTCTCGGGCTGGAGTGTGCATCAGAACCACCTGCTCCAGCTTGGGCTGCAGGGGCCTCACCCTCAGGTTTCTGATTCAGTCGCTCTGGGTTGGGATCTAAATTTTCATTTCCAACAAGATCCCGGGTGATGCTGATCCTGCTGAAAGGTGGATCTGGGACCGTCCTTGTCCTTCCAGAATCAAAGCAGCCTAGGGATCTCAAATCAGATGCATAACAATTCATGATAACCTGGGGCTGCAGGCATCTATGCCTGGGTGGGCAATACAGCAGTACCATCAGGAACATCAGTGACCAATGGAGGGGCTGATGGCATAGGTCTATTCCTATTTGCTGCAGAAAGAGACTACGGATAGGAAAGCCTCCGCTTTGGACTGTGACTCCAATTCAATCAGCAATCTTTAATTAATTTTCATGGCTCACATATCTGAATCATTCATCATGTATCCACTACTGTTCAGAATTGAGGTGCATCTAGCAAGAAAAAGAGACTGCCACCAATATTTAAGTAAAAATCATAGTACACTTTCCCAGAAATAGGCCCAAGATCAATTTTTCCAAAAGCAACCAGTGGCAGACCAAGGCCAGAAAACAAACCCAGGCTGCTTGTTAAATCAATTCAAGCACTAGATCCCTCAGCTGTAAAAATACAGTGGTTTAAAATCCAAGCTTCTCATAGCCACCCAAATAGATGCTATGCTAAAATTACATGGGGGAAAATGTACGCTTTCCTCAACTACTGTCAATTAAGAGGCTTCTTTTTTAAGAGACAAAGGAAAGAAGCAAGGAAATGCCAAGTGCACTAGGCTTTCCCCAAAGGGCAGGAATTACTGGTTCCCAGCAACCCTCCAACTGGGCAAGCCACTGAACAGCGACCCAAATGGAATCACGACTCTAACCCAGGCAGCGCTCCTCTCCATTGCTGGTGATCCGTCCTGCACATTCCAGCTAGCAGTAATAAATCTGAGCGTCAGAAAACGGAATACTTCTGGGTTGTGAGACAGTTCATCTTTGATGAGTTTCTGGAGCAGAAGTAAACAGGAAATTGCAGCCTCTGAAAAAGTCCTCTGTTTTCAGGAAGTGAGTGGCATGAAGATGGTGGGCACACCCACAAAACAATGACAGACCTCACCTGTGCATGGGCAGTGGTTGTACACGGTGGCCCTGGGCCAGCATGTCAGCATCCCCGGGGAGCTTGTCAAAGACTCAGCCCCTCCTCACTGCCTCTCAAGAGCACCAACTGTGTGTGTGGTGGGGGGGTTGTGTGTGGGAGGGTGGGGGACATTGCAACCTACATTTTAATAAGTCCCATGTTTAAAATTTTGATATGGCTGAAGTTTGAGAGCTCCAGACACAGAGCTTTAGAGTCCTCAAAGCACCTTGGCACAGCTCTTTTTGGGCAATTCCAACTATGTGGAGAAGAGTGTATCATTGCATTTTAAAAGTTAGGGAACTGAAATGAGGTGGCTGTGAGGAACCTAAGGAAATACAATGGCTAAATGTAACACTGATTCTGGAACAGAAAAATGACATCAGGTAAAAACCGAGGCAATCCAAATAAAGCACAAACCTTAGTTAATAATATATCAATTTAGTTTATTAATTGTAACAAATATAGCAATATAAGATGTTAATGGGGGGCTGGGGTAGAGTACTCGCCTAGCACATGCGCGGCCCGGGTTCGATCCTCAGCACCACATAAAAACAGATTGTGTACAACTAAAGCAAATAAATAAATATTTTTAAAAAAGATGTTAATGGGGAGAACTGAGCCTGGGAATAGAAGAGAATGGAACTAATTTTGCAAATTTCCTTTTCTTTTTTCTATTATACCCCCTTTTAAAAATTTTTCATTGTTTTTTGCTTTTTGTATTTTTTTTAAATTTTGGGTTGTTATATATGACAGCAGAATGCATTAGATTTCATAATACACTTATAGAGCACATTTTTACATATCTCTGGTTGTATACAAAGTATATTCACACCATTCATATCTTCATACATGCACTTAGGGTAATGATATCCATCTCATTCTACCATCTTTTTTTTTTTTTTTTAACCCTTTTGCCCCCTCCCTTTTGCTCCCTCCCCATTGGCCATTCTAGTGTTCCTCTAATCCTCCTATGCTCCCTGTCCCAAGCCCACTATGAATTGGCCTCCTTATATCAGAGAAACTATTCTGCATTTGGAGTTTTGGGTAATTTTGCAAATTTTCTATAAATATAAAACTATCCTAAAATAAAAAGTTCATTTAAGAAATTCAGTAAACAGATGCTTAGAAACACCTATTAAAAGCACAGACGGATGCATTATTTTCTGTATCTTTAAAACATTTTGGAGGGGCTGGGGTTGTGGCTCAGCGGCAGAGCGCTCGCCTCACACGTGCGTGGCCGGGGTTTCGATCCTCAGCACCACGTAAACATAAATGCATTGCATTGTGTACAACTAAAGTAAATAAATATTTTAAAAAATTTTTGGAAATGTTTGTAACTTTCAAATATTTTGTAATTTGAAGCTATAAGAATTATACATGCACAAACGTTGTTTTTCTTCTTAGAAAATGAGTGGACTCTGTTCAGAATGGGTGCTGTGCTCACAGTGGGCCTGACCCTGCCTCCTCCAGCCATGGCTACAGAGCCTCTGGGGGTAAGTTCTGGTGGTGCCCCCTCCCTGAAGCATGGCTGTGGAGGAGATGAACTTGGCCCTCCTCCTCCCAGGAGCCCCGTCTTGGCCCTTGCCCTCACAGCCACCACAGGCCTGGACATTCACCATGGCATATCAAGCCCACAGGCCTTCATCCCAGCTGCCCTCTTCACTGGCAGAGAGCTGAGTGCTGCCCCTCCAGACAGCAATGGCATTTTAATGAGGACAATACAGGGCCTCTGAGCCCCACCCGAGTTAGCTGGATGGGAAAAGGTCACCCAAGCTTCAGACCAAGTCACTTGGCCATTTTCCTATCTTCCTGTCCCTTTCTTTCTTTCTTTTTAAAATATTTTTTTAGTTGTAGATGGACGTAATGCCTTCATTTTATTTTTATGTGGTGCTGAGGATCAAACCCAGTGCCTCACACGTGCGAGGCAAGCACTCTACCACTGAGCTACAGCCCCAGTCCTCTTTTGTTCTTTCTGCTACTGGACAGCACCTGGTCAGAGGTAAAACCCGCTCCCCCACAGCATCCTCCTGGGCTGAGCTGTGCTTCGGAGGCCAGCCTGGAGCTCAGAGCTCCCAATGTCACACCGAGACTTTTATGTACTGCTTTCTTACATATTCCAACTTCTGCAGGAGTTTAAAAAAAAAAAAAAAAAAAAAAAAAAACAGGTGGTGAAATGGCCAGAATGGGGATTTGGATTCGGTGGGAGGAGGGCGAAGGGCCTGGACAAGCCATAAAACTGGATTTAAATCCCTGGAACAGTGGGACGTTCACGGTTGCCCACATGTTCCTGAGACTGGTTATTTTTGCTCCACTGTTTTAATGCCAACACCAAGGAATGTGTGTGGCAGCCAGCCTTCCCCCAACACCTTCGCCTGGGCTCTCACCCAGACCAAAGGATTGAGGATGAGGGAGAGGGGCCCAGGCAACATCATTTTCAAGTTTGAGAAACAAAACCGAGAGCTTACTGGTTTGCGTTCTACACCAAGCGCACCAACATCACAAACCTGCTGACTCCTCCTTGTCCTTGTCCATACTATTATCTACTGTTCTCCCTGCACCTCTCCGTGGACTCAAGCCCAGCCCTTCCTGAAAAGAACCATTTACATCCTAAACGCAGCCCTGGGGTTCTCTGTTTTCTTCTGTGCCATTCACTCTTTCATTCAAATACTTATTGAACACTTACTATGTGCCAGGTACTGTTCTAGGCACTAGAAACACAGCCCTGAACACACAAAAAGAGAAATTCCTTCTGTCACTGTGTGTGATTACATACGGGAAGGAAAGGGTCAATAAGACACAAGTATATACACACTAGTATGTCTGCTGTGTCTGGTGGTAAATTCTAGGAAGAAAAAAAGGACAGGAGAAGGGAAGATAGAGAGTGACAGTTGTCTGGTTCCTTCACTGACACTAAGCATGTGCCCCTTTTAACCCAGTTAATGTTTCCACATCACCTCTTCAGCTACTGTTTGTCCTTGAAGAACAGGGCCTACCTTAGGCTTCTATTAGCATAGATGATTATGCATAAGGTAGATGTTCAAACAGCTCTGTTGAGCTAAAGAACTTAAACAATGCAGCCGATTAACATTTTAGAACCTTAGACCTTCAAGGTACAAGAGAAATGGGGAGATGAATTGGTCGATATAGAGCAGTGTGGAGTAAGCCGAGCATCCTGTACCTGTTTATCAGGCAGCGGGGACCTGGGCACTGAGTGCCACATTGATGACACAGTGAATTAGCTGGTGACACGATCTGGACATTGCTCAAGAGTGTCTTCCAAGGGCTAAAGGGTGGGGTGCTTGGCCCACAGTGGCAATGTTGGGAGGTGGTAAGTCTGTAAGAAGTAGGGCCTAGTGGAAGATCCTTAGGTTACTGCTGCCTGAGGAAAAGATTGTGGTAATTCTCCTGGGACCCTGAGTTTGTTTCCCTAGAGAATAACTTGTTATAAGAGTGAGCCCATTCTGAACAGAGCTTTCTATCTTCCTCTCTCGAGATGTGATCTCTCCTTCCCACGTGCACTTCTGCGTACACCATCACACATCATTTGTCCTGAAGCCCTAACCAGGGCCCAGGTGATACCCATGCCATGCCCTTGAACCTCTGGAACTTTGAGCTAAGTAAACTTCTTTATTTATAAAGTTAGCCTGCCTCAGGAGCTTCATGACAGTAACAGAAAACAGACTAATATAGTCAGTGAAATCCTGCCCTTGTGATGTGTACATCGTGGTGAAAAAGACCACCAAAAGATTCGCGATCATTTCTATGAAGGAAACAAGGAGGGAGATGAAAAAGGAAATAATGAGTAGGTCCGGCTGGAGAAGGCTTTTCTGAGAAGGTGATAGATATTTTAGCCAAGACCTTAAAAAAAAAAAAAAAAGAGAAGGAGCAAAGGACAAGAAAGGAGTGGGCTGGGGCCATGCAAGTGAAGTTCCTGGTAGAGACAGCAGCAAGCAAAGGTCTGGAGGTGGGAATGTGCTGGGCGTATTCACAGAGCCATGGTGCCTGGGGATAGGCTTGGAGAGGAGGGAGCCCGTTCTCACTAGCCCATGTGAGCCTCTGTCAGAAGTGTAGGTTTTATTCCAAGTACATGGAAAGCCACAGAAGTGTCCAAGGGGAGAGGACATACGATTTCTATTTTAACAACACCACTCTTGGGGTGACCACATGTCCCAGTTGAACCAGCATAATGCCATTTTATGCCTGCTGTACCAGCACAATTATTAGTAGCATCCCATTTCACTCTCCAAAGTGTTACAGATTAAAAGAAATATTGTATGATCATCTTATGCAGAACCTGTGATTATAACTATTATGTTTCACTGTACTATGAAAACTGATATTTTCTGGATCAATCACAACCCCCAAATCAAATATTACAGCAGACTTGGATTCAACCTGTCCTCTGGTACAAAATCAAGCCTGTCCTTGAGCATCCTATTATAAATAGGTTCCACTGTACTCTATTTTTTTAGGACAGGAAGAAGAGAAAATTCTATAAACTTCTCGCCATGATGTATTCCACTTTCCAAGGCAGCTGTTAGGGAGAAACTTTTCCACAGATCAAATCTGAAATGTTCGTGGTTCAGCTGGAATCTGTCCTCACTTGATATGGACACAAAGGGCCAGTCATGGCTTGTGGTGAGATACTGAGAGTCCTGTTCTCGGAGACGCTCCGAGGAGCTCCAGGTTATATAACCCTGTTTCTCTAACCTCTCCTCTCAGGTCTTGTTTTTCCAATGTGCAGTCATCCTTGTGGCTTCTCTGGTGATCCTGCCAAGCTCCTCACAGTGACACAGTACTCCTAAAGTTATATTCCAGAAACACTCCGCTATGTGCCCTACCAAATCTCTCCAGAAGCTTCAGGCCCGTTCTCCTCTGCTTAGAAGCCACGGTCTGGGAAACTGGAAACGGTTCTGGCAACCATATGATACCACCTATTTTGTTTCCACCTGTCCCCCCGGCCCCGACCACCTCAAGAGAGGATTATGCATGATCTTACTGCATCTGGGCCCCACAGGCACGTAGGGGTGGCAACCTCTGTTGGCTGGGATTACACCCCCGTCTCACATTCCATTTTACAATCACAGAATGTCAGCTTAGAAGTGACCTTGGCAACACTCTCTTCATTTAGTAGATTTATTGGAGGTCAAGCTCACGAAGAGCCCCCAGAAAAGCTACAGCTTAACCTACATCAGAGCCCAGCCCCCTGCCTGCTACCTCTGCAGCTGCCCAGGGAAATGCCAGCACCCTCCCACTGTCTTACATCCACCTGTACGTACATGTCCTTTTCCACCCCTCCTTGACTTGTTTAGCTTCTTGAGGACAGAGAATATATTTAATAGGTGGTTGTATTACTCACAACACGGTATCTCCTGTGTAACCAGAACTCTGTGGAGAGATTTGTTGAGCAAACGCCTGAATGGATTCTTAAAGCTCTCCATTGGCTTGTTTTATGACACAGATAACTAAAGAAGCATAATATCACTAGGCTTTAAGTGATCACAGACTCTGGGGACCCTGTGACCAGGACTGGACCCAGGTCCAAATCCAGGCTCTGACACTAGTTTTTTGGCATGGGAAGGTATTTGTCTATACCTACCTATCTATGGGAGTTAAATGAACTTGCATATATTGCACACAAAGGACTTGACAGACACATGTTCTTCCCTGGGCACCAGTTTCCCCTCTTTGGCTTGCCTTTGCGTGGCGAATATGGGATTCACCTTTTTTTGTTTAAAAAAAAAAAATAAAAGTCCTAGTGGTTCTTACCAGATACTACTTTTTTTCCCCATTCCGAACTATTAAAATCCCCTCTCAGAGAAGAGATAGAACTATACTATAACTTAAATTTTTTGCAATAACACCAACATGGGGCGATTTCTGAGGTTGTTGGTGACATGGGTAGGAGTTAACTGTACAGAACTGAGAAAAGCTTTCTGATGAGCTGAAGCCAATGGAAGGGAAGATCAGTAGGAAATGGGCCTGCAGGGAATGCTGCTGCTGAGGCCAAGGGCAGGGCAGCCCACCGCTGGGCCTATGTCTCCCTCTCACTGAGGGAGCAGGATTTTCTGTCCATGACCCAGGACTAATACCACACTGACATCTTGTGGTCATGAGCATCATGACACTTGGGCTGCCCCAAAGACATTTACATGCATATGAATATTTCTACCATCTCTTAATTTTAGAGCATTTAAAAAATGTTCACTGTTTGCACACCACGAAGGCACAAGTGAGGGCAGGTGGCTACTGCTTAAAGGTGACACTGGCATTTACTGTGCTGGTTCCTCTAAGTGCCACTGTTTCCAAGCATTTGCAGCTCTTGGCCGAACATTTCTCATCTGGCACCTGAGACTTTGGGAAGGAGAGTTACTAAAACTTATTGGTTGTTTTAAAAGTGAAATGAAAACTACAGCTGGAGTTTTCAAATACCAACCAAACCCCCCCCCCCTCATGAATTCTGAGAGAGGAAGGGAGGAAATAGAAAAATAACTTGGGTCTTTGGAATTTCAAAATTAAATTTCTCTTCACAACTGTACCCTGGAGCTATTCAGCAATGGATGTGGGCCAGCAATCCTCCAGCCTGCAGAATCCCATATGGCACTGAGTGTCTACTGCATTCAAAGCACTCAAGAGGCTACTGGGGACAGGACACCAGTCAACATGAAGCAGAGGAGAAGCAAGAGGCTGTTGGGGAGACCCCAGAAAGGCTACTGCGGGAGTACAGCATTTGCTCCTTCAGTACCCATAGTTTGGGGCCAATAAAGATTCCCATGTGTAGTGCGTGGTGGTGCACACCTGTAATCCCAGCAGCTCACAGGCGGAGGCAGGAGGATTGCGAGTTGAAAGCTAGCCTCAGCAACTTATTGAGGCCTACGCAATTCAGTGAGACCCTGACTCTAAATAAAATACAAAAAAAGGGCTGTGGTTCGGTGGTTAGGTTGCTGAGATTGGATTTCCATGCCCCTGAGTTCAATCCCCGGTAAACAACAAAAAAGGTTCCCATGAAGGTGTTTACAGCAAAGTGGTCAAAGACATGGGCCATAGGAATCACACAAAAGAGGATTTAATTCCTAGCCCCATCACTTGCTATCTGTCCATCTGAACATGTACCCTGAGCTCTCTAAACTTCATTTCCTTCATCTGAAAAGCAGGAAAGGCCATTCCTACCTTGTATCATGGTTGTGAGCAATGAATGAAATCATGATGTGTCAGCGATGACACACGCTAGGAATGCAGAGACAGTGACAACTGTTACTAACCAGAGGGAGCTGCAGGAGTGGAGCTCCAGGCAGGACAGACCACTGCCACCTGCTGGCGTCCGAAGCATGTGAGCATGGGGGACCTAGGATGCATAAGGCCATGGAGAGGTAGGGTCAGGAACAGAGAGGCCACTCAACACACGGCAGAGGCAATTGACCAGTGCCTGCCTCCTCTGTGCTCCCGAGGCCTCATCTGATTCTTCATCACCTCAGCGTTTTAGTGGATTTGTTTGTTCGTTTGTTTGTTTGTTTTTAAACTTGCTTCCCAAAGAAGTTATTTTACCTCCTTGAAGGCACAAGTCACACTTCATTGCATGTGTCCAACAGACAGACAGGGTACCTAACAGATGCTCATCAAACATTTGGCCTGGGCCCTGGGTCACTTTTAACAAATTAATCAATCTCTGTGAGTAGACAGGTTTAGCTTCAGTAAAAGTCAAATAAATAACCATACCTGCCCCCCTAGGTGGTTGTGCAAATTCAATGAGATAATGCAACAGAAGTGACAGCAACAGGGGGAAGGCTCAGTACAGGACAAATGCTGTCCGAGCCACGCCTCCCAGCATCCAATCCGTCCGGCTTCATAGAAAAATGTCCTCTGAAATCCACGCTCAGAGACCTAAGTGCACGCTTAGGATAAATAGGGAGGACTGGTAATATTGCCACAGAAAACACCTCCTAAGGGGTTTGTTAAGACGATCTGAGTTATCATCTCTATTTTCCAGCATTATGTAACCCCAGTGCTTAAGCACAGCTTCTAAAAACACACCATGGCGGCACTGCCCTTAACTGCTTTTCCAGACAAAACTCTTTTCAAATTTCCACCAAAAGAATGCACTCAGCGCCACCTCACCCTGATCATCTTAACAAACGGTGAACTCTGCAGCCAGGAGATGGGGTAGCCCAGCCTCCGTTCCTACGAACCAACATGGTGCAGCCTCGGTTTCTGACTCTGAAAAGGGCCCACAGCATCTTTTCTAAAAACAACATTTATGCTTATGAAAATAATAAGTGACTATGGAAGAAGGGGAAAATGTAGAAAATTATGGAAAATGATGTACCCATAATGAACTATCCAAACTTAGTTCAGCTTGTACATTTTGCTGTATTTCTTTCTAGTCTTCTCTGCATATTTTTTTTTTAAATGGGGTTGGTTTTATCCTTTCACTTAATGTAACTGAAAAATTTTGTTTCATATTTCACTATTCATGAAAAAAGTCACTGAGCACCCAGCTAGTACATAAAGCTGTGCTTGACACTAAAAGCATCTGAAAGACAGGTGAGATGAAGTTCTTGTCCTCCAGAAGTCTGCCATTTAGCTGAGGACAGATAATAGACAGGGAAAATAAATAATGGGATACAATTATAATTAAAGCAAGAGACAATACAAACAGAAATGTATCTAAAGGGGTCAAACCTAGACGAGGCTACTATGGCCTAGTATGTTCTTAAGAGGATTTCACACAGCACTATAATTCTATAGGTGATTTCAAATTGCTGATGACTCTACTAATTTAGCCTCCTTTTCCCAATACACAGAATGAAAGATTCATTGAAGTCATGCCCATTGCTATGCTTTTACTATTATAGGCAAAACTGAGCTCCTGACAATTTTGTTTTTCTAAATGTCACAAATGAGCCTAAAAGTCTCCAAAACAATGAAACTATGAACGAAACCTCTTTTCTTTATAAAGTACCCAGTCTCATTTATTTTGTTATAGCAACAGAAAACAAACTAAGACAGCCACTCATTTCATCCACTCATTCATTCAGGAAATACTGATAAGTATTTTGGAGTGGATGTTAGTGGAGACACAATTAAGCCAAATAGACAGTACTTTTTCCCCCCATGGAGTGGACAGTTTAGTAAGGGAGGGGCTGATAAATAAGTAGACAATTATAATCCAATGTGATAAATGCTTTGAATAAATCAAGCTACATTAAGGACTGCAGATATTATGGATAAATACTATGTTAAGGAATGAACACCCAGAAAGGGCCCCATATTAAGCTATGCATGCAGAATTAGGAAGGGCTTCTTAGAAGAGGTAACATTTGAGTTGAAAGAAGAATAGCAGACAGTCCTGTGAGACAGTAAGAGATGTCTAGGAAGAGAGAATGGCATGTTAAGCGTTCTAGAAGAAAGAAGAAACATAACCCACTGTCTTGATCTACTCTTCCACCAATGATGTCCATGTGACTCTGCTACTATCTGGGGCTGAGATTCTGAGCTTGACCTCACCCCTAGTCTCTTGGGGGAAGGCCAGTTCATCATCTCTTTGCTGAAGAAATGCCACTTACCAATGACACTTTCGAAAAGACATCAGTTCTCATTCTTAACACTAATCCAGTCAATCCCTTAGTTTTTCCTTAAAGCTCTGGGTAAGGAGAAGTTAAACCAAACTTTTCAGTGTGCCTAATGGCTTCCATACAGCAACATCATGTCTAAATTTTTACAAAAACCACCACAAGGAAAAGATATATTAGTCCTCATAGAACAGTTGAAAACAATGAACAAGGTGAATTGGCTTGCCTCACTCAACATGGCTAAGATTCAAACCCAGTTCTGACTCCAAGTACAGCCTCATTCTACTCTCTCATGTAACTATTCAGAGAGAAAAACAGGTCCTTCAATAACACAATTTTTCAAGGTGGACCTTCATATTTTGCTAGATAAGACTGTGTAAGACCCAGCAGCTGAGGAGGCTGAGGCAGAAGGATCCCGAGTTCAAAACCAGCCTCAGCAACTTAGCAAGGCCCCAAACAACTTAATGAGACCTTGTCTCAAAATAAAATATAAAAAAATGGGCTGGAGATGTGGCTCAGTGGTTAAGCACCCCTACTGGACAGCTGTGTGGTTGTGAGGGAAACGAACCATACTCTACATTGTCAGTCCAAGAGCATTTGTACTTTGAAATTATACCCTCAGCTCCTGAGCCCTTGTTTCTGGCAGTGTGCTTAGTCTTACTGCTATGGCCATCACCACACCAGATGTTGGACTTGCTGCTAGATGGACACATCCTTGGCCAGGCTTCTGAAACCCTGTGTGCTAGTCGGCCTTCTATAGTGGTCGCAGGTTCATGAGAGGTGGTGTGGAGCTGGGTTACTCTAGCCAAGCTGGTATATCAGGTGGGTTACACACCAGTGAATCATAAGTAGGGTGACCATATAATTTATTATCCAAACCACTGGCACACCTCTGAGAGTGAATGGGGAGCTATTCATAATCACACAGAGACAAATGCATAAACCAGGCTGAGCCAAGGCAACTCAGAACTTGTGGTCACCCTGGTCAAGAGGATCACTTTACTTTCTAAGTGTAAGGCCTAAATTACAGCAAATCTAGAAGCTCTGCTGGGTCCAGGCCCCAGGATTATGACCTTCTCCTGGTGTGAAAGTGTCATCTAAAGATCAGTCTTGGGGGAAATGACCTAAGGGAAGAAAAACTACAAAAAGACTTCTTCCCAAACGCACAGAGCTGGCCTAAACTGGTTGCTGTAACTTGGGAGTGGGGCAGCCCTGCTTCTCTTACTACACTGAGGCCTAGACCTAGGAATATTCTCTCCAAGGAGCAATCTAAGAATAAGATAGAGAGAGTGCAAGCCAGGCACTATGGCACACACCTGTAATCCCAGCGGCTTGGGAGGCTGAGGCAAGAGGATTGTGAGTTCAAAGCCAGCCTCAGCAAAAGTGAGGCGCTAAGCAACTCAGTGAGACCCTGTCTCTAAACAAAATACAAAATAGGGCTGGGGATGTGGCTCAGTGTCTGAGTGCCCCTGAGTTCAATCCCTGGTTCCCTCCCCGCCAACCAAAAAAAAAGAGCATGCACTGTGGATACAAAAACTCTCAATGATTTGGGCACCAAACTGACAGACCCTGGCACTGGCCCCCAGTGATACCCATTTTTGAGCCCATATTGGCTCCCATCAGAGACTGGAGTGCCATTAACATCTGTGTGAGATGTGTTTTGAGTAGCCTGCTCCCCCAGTACGCTCGCTCATCGTGAGATATCTTCAGCGTGGGGAGTCTGGCCAACAGCGTGGGTACTGCCAGTCTGACTATTTAAAGTACCATGCAAATGCCATTTTGTGTTTTCAAATGAACCAACATAAATGGCTTTTGTAATTTTGGATTTGTAAAGAGACTGGCCAGAGTTTGAAAGTCCCGTACCTTGCCCCATCCTAGAACTCTAGTCCTAGTTGTTGCTCATTAAATGCTTGCACAGTGGCACAGAACCAAAAGCAGTCTTCCCGAAACCCCCAGCCCTGAGTGGGGTGTGGCTGAAAGCAAGGTCCGCAGGGTGGCTGAAGCCGCAAAATGCACTCTTGCCCCTCACCTCGGTTTTCCACTGCACCAAGTCAGAGGCTGATTTGATTTGCTGCCCGAGTGGGCTTCACACCTTCCCTTCTATTTGCCAGTGTGTCTTTTTCCATTACCCATGTTTAAAAACAGCCTCTTTAATTTATGGGCATTTAGGGCTCCAAGCTCTAGGCTCACCACAGACTCAGGCCCCTAAATGGTAACAGCTGAGCCGGCTTGTCAGGATGGGTAAGGCCCCCTCCTCCTGTCCCTGGAGAAACAGGCTGGACAGACAGGCCCAAGGCCAGCCCCAGCCTCAGCCCCGCCTGGCCCAAGTGGGGCAGGGTGGTTTGCTTCCACCAGGGAGAAAGAAATGGTTGCCTGGGTGTTAGGAAAACAAGGCTCCTCCCTGCCAGCCCCTGGCCTGTTTTTGATCTCTGATAGGAGATGAAATGTTGATAAGGACAGTACTTGACTTGCAGGTGATGCCTCTTTTGGCAATAAAATAGACTTCCTTTTGTGAAATGATGTTTGACAGGTTTTATATATTTGTGTGTATGTATGTGCATTCTTTAATTGGCAAAATAAAGAGTATCAGTACATTGATAAAAGTTTTTTGGTAAAATTTTGCTGTCTCATGAAATGCCAAAGTCTGGGAACCACTTCCTTAGACTCTGCGCCAGGGCTTCTTAAGTGCAGAGAGATGGGAATGCAGGTTAAGCATGTGTGAGGGCAGGCTCATGGGGGACACACATCTGCCTGGAGCACATGGACACTAGGTTAATAAGTACAGCTGGGGAGGCCACAGAGAAGTCTCAGCCCTGTCTCCCCAGGCTCTGGACTTGCACCATCTGAATTAACCCTCACCACCACCCTGGAAAAACAGCCAAGGATAAAAAAAAGTTCAGCGAGGCAAAGGACTCATCCAAGGCAACACAAGTAGCTATGGGGAGGCTGGGCTTCAGCCCCAAGCCTCCTTGCTTTCCCTGCCCTGTGGCCCAGGATAGGGAAGGCAGAACAATCAGCCCTTCCTTAAACAAGCTCAAAAGAGCATCTGGATCCGCTCATGAAGGGCTTTGTTTCCCAATCGAGCCTTCTGCATTATAAAACCCAGGTGATTGCAAAGATACTGCAAAGCAATTTTGCTTGCTCTCTGTATTCCTAATTGTTTTATTTGAAAATTTGGTCTCTGGAACTGCAAAGCTTCTTTAAGTGCCTTCATCAAAATAAGCCGAAGTCCACTAGAAAACAACCACATATCCTCTGCAAAGTAATGCTACTCAGACAAACCAACGTCACCCAAGTAGTCATCACCTCCTCTTCATTAAGACCTTTGAGTATTTTGTTGTTGGTTGCCACCTCCCAGAAAGGTTAGGGTACACTAAAACAACTGTTCACTAAAACTATGAAAGAGTTTAAGTGGGAAGATTTTGAAAATTATCAAGATCAAGAAGTTCATGTGAAAATTATCTGTGAATTTAATTCAACCACATTGTTGCTACTTTGCAAAATCACACAAACCACACCAAGGCTTTCTTAAGGGTCATATAGATCCAGTACTACGTCTAGCCTCTTGTACCTCTTTAATTTCCTAAATGCCATGTTAACAGAGTTACAAAATTCTTCTCTACCACCTCTCCATTCTGCCCACTCCAACTTCTGGCCACACAGGAGGTAATGTCCCTCAGGCGTGTATACACAATGATCCACAAAGAACTTGCAAATAAAGGTTTAAAAATAATTTAAAAAACAGGTCTTGGTGTATATAACTGGAATGAATAATGATTGGATTTGGGGTCCCTTTTGGAATGTCTCCTTTGCCTTAACAACTCTACTAAGTATTGGTGAATAGTATCAGGCGTTCATTCATTCATCCAACAAACAGGTACTGAATGTCTATTAAATGCCAGTCACTGTTCAAGAGCGATGGGATATAGAAGTGAATTCAAAATACAGACAAAAATCCTCATCATTATAGACTTTTCCTTCTAGTTGGGAAGAGACTGATAAAAAAAAATTTACTTATTAAAATTAAAGTGAAATATTTAAATTTAAAAATAACAAATTTCGTATTTGAAGAGAAACCCCTGTGCATTTCGTTAATTTCTTTATTCTTTCATACTAGGAGAAAAATTATTTTGCAAATTTTACACAATATACGTAACTTACAGCAAAATCATACAGACTTGTCTTGTTCACGTCCACGTTCCTGACATATCTTCTGCGCACATTTTCAAGGCCAAAGGCTGGCGTGATTCAAGGGCCTGTGCCAAGCCCTTCTTAGAGGATGGCCCCAGGGAGGAAAAGGGTTCCCAGCACAGGACTCTCTGGCGACATTCTATCAAGTCAAAGCAACTTCTTAAGAAACCAACAATTCACTTTTATGCAGGACCATTAAATAAGATGGTAATGTTTTACTCAGAAAACTCTGGTTGAAGCTTATGAAATATCTTAAGAATGAAAGACACAGAGTGAGGCTGAGACAATGGAATCAAGAGAGAGTACCTGACCACCACACTTCTTTCTTTGTGAGGAATTGCTAACAGATGAAAAGTTGGTTCCCTAAAAAAAAAAAAACATCCCCTGTTGAACGAGCCATCAAACACAGTAGAATCATGTGGGAAGTTACTACAAAGGAAGCTGCTAACTTCCATGATCCTAAACAGATGTACAGTAGATTAAAACACCACCGAACATGGGAAGACCTAAGCAGAGAATGAAAGGCAACAGAGGGAGATCTGTGGCACGCTTAGGAAGTGATGTTCTATATAAAATGAGAACTATTTTAAATATTCGAGGCAACTCAAATATAGATGAAAAAGCTTCAACTCTTGTTTAGTTTTTTATTTTATAAGCTAGTTCTTTTTTAAAAAGCTTTATTCTTTAAAAAAAGTAATGTTACCTATTGTCATTTGCATTTGAAATGCTCAGAACCAAGTTTGCTGGTAAGATGGAGAATTATACAGTCAGTTTCCAGGTAAGGAAGGAGGTTCATTTCTGCGGGGGAAGTGAATGATAGGAATAAAGGGCAAGGAAAGGGTTGGTATGGGGTGGAAGACTACTGGAGGAAGCACAGGCCTTGATGTACAGAGTTTAAAGCAGCCTTTCTAAACTCCCCCAATGGCAAAGTGTCAATAATACAGACCGACTCTGCTATGTGAGTAGAAAAGCACGCCAAGCTGATGAGATTCCGTGAACCAGGACAGAGAATCTGCAGACACTGCCTCTCTAGCTGTAGATCTGAGCAGATGAGAGAGAAGGAGTGAGACCCCCCCTGGAGGGGCTGGCGCGGGAGGGATGTGTTTTGAAAGAACTAAAAAGGAGTATTCAGTTTAAATATACAGATACTGAAGGCAGCCTCGGCTCTGACTGTAATGTAGCAAAATTTTATAGGCTTGTAGAAGGCAGGCACGGGATACAAACAAATCAATGAGGACAGGAGTAGGAGATAAACAGTTTTAAAAGTCTTGTACAACTAACATGTTTCTGCAGCCGTGTTCACTGCCAAAAGGGGAGACTCGGACAACATTGGTCTGGCTATTCCAATTGTAGAGCTTTCTGAAACCACACCAGATACAGCAGTGTCTCCTTGAAAGAGCAGCAATGCCTCCTGCAGGTTAAGCCCCCAAGGTAAGTGTGGCTTGTTATGGATAACTCTGCAGAAGCAAGGCTGTGAGCCCTTTCAAGTTTTGGCTTAGAGCCTTTTGGAAGGGAACAGGAAAGATCTTGTAAACTTTGCTTTATCTGTTTGTCAGCTTGAGACTTGCACTACTAAAAAAATAGTGCATGAGTTACTATGAACCCTTCTGCTATTTATAAAGTAAAATACAGGTCGTCAGTTACCATCTTGACTTTGAAATAGCTTTTTTTTATCTTTGTGTTGGTTTAAAACTTGAACCTTAAATAATGTCTCTCTGTCTCTTGGTTTAGGGGGGAAGAGGATAATAAAAGTTTTGATTTCTATTTTGGTCTCCACCAAAAGAATTTCATAAACATTTACTAAGAAGATTGTCAGGCTTGACTAACCTAACTGCCCCAGCATGAAGAAGACAAACCTTCTTATGATGTACTCAGATGAATATATTCATCATTTTCATTTTTGTGTTATGATTCTTACCAACAAGGGCACAGCTGCCATTAAAAGTAACCAGAGTTCACAGGCACCACATCAATTACCCAAACTACCTATTCTTGGCAAAGCTTGGTTGCTACATATGAAGAGTATTTATATGGACTTAATGAAAACATTTCCTATAACCCTTCCCATGGGTTAGGTGCTGAGCCCTCTAGGACTCTGAAGACACCTACTCCAGGGGCAACCCCATCGCCTTCAACCCTTTCTTTTAGTTGCCTTAGGTCTTTTTAGACCTTAGGAAAAAGGAGAGTCTTTAGAAATTCATATGGGGAAGAAGTGGGGGCCAGGCAGGCTCTTCACTGTGGCCATTCTCACCTGTCAGTCCACACGGGTGAACGCTGGCATGCAGGGAGGCTGGATGCTGAGAAGACAGGGAGAAGAGAAAAGGCATTTTGTGGGAAGCCCCCCTCCTCCCAGGCCCAGTTCCTGGGGCCTCAGTGTCTGAGGATGGGAAGCAGAAGGCAGAATATAGCTAGTGACACTAGCGTGTTAGTGATACAGCACCACCCTGCAGAGCCCACCGAGTGTACGTGTTTGCGTAGGTATAATTCCCCCTTAGAAAACGGGCTTCTGTACTCTGAGAAAGACTCCCGGCAGATGCTGGTGTCTCAGCTTTGTCACATGGCACTTGTTATGGGGCACAATGAGGACCTAGTTCTTTTTGCAGGTGGGAAGCTTTGTTTTCCTGAGAATAGGGTGAAGGGCCTCACATCCAGATGTGAAGATGAGGGGGCTGGTTCTCTTTCTAATCTTTACAACAACTCTAAAAGTTAAATTCTAGAAGTAGCATGGCCTAAGTTTACAAAAGCTTATTCTACATATGTAAAAATAGGAAAAGTGTTATTAATTATGCCATTTTTCCCTTCCCCTTTCTCTCCTCTTTAACCTGCAAATGGGCACTGCAAATTCTCCATAAGAATAAATACACTCTCTGCATTTTGGATATAAAACCAAAGAAAGAAAACCCACAGTCTCTGAAAGAGATTAAGAACTAAATAGACCTGCAAGATAGAAATTATTAATTTAAAGAAAGTTATTGGGCATTCTTTGTAGGAATCGCAGACACTAAGTACATCTTACAGTTTGAGAGTTAAAGAAAGAAAAAAAAACAAAAACGCAGCTGTGCCTCGCTGGAGGCCCTCTCTGCTCTGGCATGTGGGTAAACAGCATTTTTCACTCTGCTAGAGGGAGTGACAGCTTAAGAGAGTCAAACCCACTCTCTCACTCACTAGATCAGATGGCTCTTCTGTTTGTGATAGATGAAACCTTATCTTCACTTTAAGGAGAACTTGTCCCATATGTTTAGAATCTGGGCGGGGCTATCCCTAACTGCCTCCGTGCCTCATGCCTTTCAAACTAGGTCTGAGAGTCACCTCACAGGAAGCCCGGAGGCTCCACATGCTGGAGTTCCCACGAGTCTGGCTCCGAGCAGACAAGGGGCAGGACAGGCACGAAGGCAGCATTATCACAAAGGGCCTGTTCTTTGACTGGAACATGCTCCCCACATGGGCACTACTGTCTCCCTCTTTCTCTCCCTCCTCCCACCCCAGGTCCAGCCAGCCCTTCTCAGCTCCATGCCAGGATGCTAAGGCATCAGGCATCCCGAGACCCAGGTAAGTGCTCAAAAATGTCTCCTTGGTCCTTCACTCCTTCACCTTTCTTTTCTCAAGATGGTGCTATTGCATTTTGCCAGTTGAAATTAACCAGGTGCAGACAGCAGTACTTAAACAAACTAAAGAGTGAGCACCTCTTTTTCATCTTTACCCCTAGAACCTAACAAAGTGCTTGGTACTTAGTTAATGAATTGCTGACTCACATGAAAATGAGGAGACTGTGCGGTCACTGGCATGGACCATCTGTTACAGCATCAAAGTTCACAAAAGTGAAAACATTTCCAAAGACTTGAAAAGGCAGAGCAGAGATGCAGAGCCTGGTTTGTAGAATGCATAAAGACTAGAAGTTTTAGACTAGCAAAATGGCAGAGGATGATGGCGGCAGGGCTGAGAGGGCAGCAGACAGTGGCTCTGATCACACATGAGACATACCAGGATTCCAAACTGGTGGGGCCAAGGGGCTGCTGGGGCTGCTTCTGTGGACCTCATGAGGCACAGAGGCCCCAGAATCTTCTGGGGAGAGGACATCTTGCTGATGAGCACTGAGGGCTGAGAACCTGGGATTTGAAGAACCACTGTAATGTGACCACAGGGCACCTGCTGCTGATAAAGTCAAGCACACCAGCTATGTGCATCAATGCTGTCCTGTGGGTGTTCCAGAAACTCCCCTTTCAAATGCCACACAGCAATCATTTTCCCCTTTTCTTCTTGATTTTGAAGAAGCCACTATTTCCAAACTGAAAACTATGGCACTCTACGGAAGCTTTTAATTCTTTTTCAAATAGTTCCCTCTGATGCAAAGAGAACACCAACACCTCTCCAAAAATACCTCTCTTAGCTTTCAGAAATAAAACATCAAATTTACAAATGGGCCGGGTGCGGTGGCGCATGCCAGCCTCAGCAATGGCGAGACACTTAGCAACTCAGTGAGACCCTGTCTCTAATAAAATACAAAAAAAAGGGGGGGGGCTGGGGATGTGGCGGCCCTCAGTGGTCTAGTGCCCCTGAGTTCAATCCCCAGTACCAAAAAAAAAAAAAAAAAAAAAAAATTACAAATGGTTTTATGTTCTACTCCAAAGAAACACGCGCGTACACACACACACACACACACACACACACACACACACACTTTATATAGAACCTAATTTAAGTGATTCGATTCAACAAACTTGTCAGTCTATAAGGTTAAGATGGTTTTTGCTCCTCTGGGCCAAGCCCTAGAAGACTGTCCACCAGGTGCCCCACTGCCTTTAAGGCAGATAACAGGGAGAAGAACATTCTGAAACACAAAGACGTCTTTTTCAATTTCTTTTGTGATCAGGTAAGTAAATCCTGTTATTTGTTATTTTGAATGTTAGTAAGCAGCCTTAGAGATGGTCAGTTACACATGAAATATGAAATTTGGAATAAAATAGCCTACACACAGAGTGTATTTATATAGTGTAGTATTTAATACTCTCAACTTCATATCTACAACATTCCTGTATGGAAGATATTCTCATTATACCCAATCTTAATCCTATTTCCTTCCAAAAAGAATTAACAAAAGAGACAGATTTCTCTTTTATTTAGAGATTAAAAAAAAAAAAAAATTGAAGACAAACTGTGACTTTCCTATACTCTCATACCCAGCTGTGTGGCTGTTGGAATCTGAACCGAAGCCTTTTGAATTCAAATGCCATGATCTTTCTAGAAAATGCACAAATACCACCATCATCCTCCTGTTTCCCTATTTGCTCAGAAAGGAATTTGTTATTGAATGATGGGTAAACATGCCATGTCCTCTGCAAACAAAAAGTGTTTTTTTTTTTTTTTTGCTTTTTTTTACTAGCCTGTGTGCTAATGAAATACCATCCTGGAAGTCAGGCAGGGCAACTTACAACCCAGAGCAAGGATCTGGAGGTGGAACCACTACTGTCCTGGGATTTCTGTGTTATATACAGGGATATAGACAGGCCCTATTTATCTGTTGAAGAGTTGAAAGAGGTTAGGGTGGCATTAATCTCAAGTAAAGAAAAAAGCAAGAGAAAAATGAGGAATTTAAGGGATTAAAAAGGTCATCACCAAAATTTTTTTCAAAAAATATTTTATGAAGCCGGGCATGGTGGCGCACACCTGTAATCCCAGCACTTGGGAGGCTGAAGCAGGAAGATCACAAGTTCAAAGCCAGCCTCAGCAACGGCGAGGCACTTAGCTACTCAGTGAGACCCTGTCTCTAATAAAATACAAAAAAAGGGGTGGGGATGTGGCCCAGTGGTTGAGTGCCCCTGAGTTCAATCCCCGTACCAAAAAAAAAGAAAAATGTTATGAGAGAATAACCAATTCCCAAAGGCAAACAAGCCACTCAGCGAAGAAGTAACATTTCCCTGCCTAAATGCTGAGTTTGGGACAGATGCTCCTTGTTCCTTGCTTGATTTTGGAGGAAGGGAAGGGCAGGAGGAGCAGGATGGAGGATAAAGGGCAGAGAGACATGCTTAGAAATTGTTATCATGGACTCAGCAGGGAGCACCCAAAATGGAAAAACATAAATCAGAAAATTTGCCTGATAAAGTTTCTTTCTGGGTTTTCAAACCCACCAATGCTTTCAATTACCAATCTGGAAAATTCTCAATTTCAGTTCTTAAGGTGAAAGCAACTAAAACCCTCAGGATAGACCACAGACATGTGCGACAATAAACACATGAAAATAAAGAGAGGAGGGAACATGAGGTGCAGCTGCCAAACATAACATCTGTAGCTGGTGCCTCTGTGACAATCCACCAGTAAGGCCATCTTTTCTTCTTAGAGAGCATTGTAAAGTCACCTTGGGTAGCTCAGGGCTCTGTGAGTGAAGACCATTGCTGAGCCCTTGCGACTTCACCCAGTAAATTACAATAGTTCTTTTGTCTTGATGAACTACTGCCTGGACTGTGGGGGAACTAAAACTAAATAACACCTTCCCAAACCAGTCATTTGAACACACGATGCTTTGCAATAATTATGAGCCCACTATATACTAAAGTGTGCTGGGATAGCAGCCCTGCCAGAAATGAACTTCTGGTTAGTGGTAAATACTTATTAACCACCACTGACACAGTAACAAACTGAGATTCAGCTGACTCCTGTAGAGAAATTTTTTATTAGGTTTCACACCATATTGTCAGGACATTCATATAATTCAAGAATACCAGTAGTTGGGGCTGGGATTGTGGCTCAGCGGTAGAGTGCTCGCCTAGGACGTGGGCGACCCGGGTTCGATCCTCAGCACCACGTACAAATAAAACGCATTGAATAAAACGCATTGTGTACAACTAAAAGCAAATAAATTAAAATATTAAAAAAAAAAAAAAAAAAAGAATACCAGTAGCATAAAGTTGTTTCTTGTTCATTCTTCATCTGGTGTCAGAGTCCCCAAATATTTTGTGAAGACAACCAGAATGCAAATACAAGTGGTTGATAATGTGGCCCCATTGCAAGGTGGCTTTGGACACAGAGAGCCTTCTGTCAAAGGCACATACTGTTCAGAGAAGGATTATCTCTGGAGAACACTGGGTATTCTGGGGCCTGTCCAAAGCATCCCCAAACCTTGTGCCAAATGGAGAGAGAAGGGGAGCTGCCTTGACATCGTGGGCCAGGGACTTCTACCCCCTTTTATTACACACCTAGAGATTTCTAAACTTCCCCCAGTGTAGGAGCCCTGATTGGAGAGATGGCTAAGATTGTGGTTGGCTATGGGCCATAGAGATATTCGGACATTGCCGCCTTTCGAGGTCTCACGGGACTTGGGCTGGGATCTCGTGGGACTTGGCCCGAGATCTCACGAGACTTGAGCTGAGATCGGATTGGGTCGGGGCCATTTTGTTTTGTGGGTTTTTTGGTGGTGCATGTTAGAGTTGTTGTTAGAGCTGGAGAGAAAAGTTATCAGAATAAAAAGGCTGTTGGTTTCCAGTTTGCCTCTAAACTTCTTCCCACGGCTTCGTTGCTCCAAGCGACAATCGCTTCAGGCGGCGACACCCCAGCATTGCATGCATGGGATGCTGGGGACCAGGCTGGGTTCCTGGAGAGGGTAGGGAAGCATGATCAGGGATGGAGAGAAGCACCTGGAAGGAATATACATAGAAGAGAGGGAGCACTAGTCACGCTTGTATGCACATCATCTGCACCTACGGAACGAACTCCTTGGAGGTGCAGCTGATGCCAGTGCACAGTCAATGTCTACTTTCCAACTCTCCAGTGGGCAGGGTTCTGTGGCCCAGGATACTTTAGAAAGATTCTGGACCTATGAGACAAGGACAGATGGCAGAGAAAACATTTTCTTGGGTGTAGAGAGAACCAATCTGTTTGGAGTTTATTTAGTACATGCAGACCCTGCTTAACCTCTGTCCACTTCTGGTTGAAAACAGATAATTACGACTGTAGGAGACGAAAAAGCACCAAGACTGGATGTACTCAAAACACAGTAAATATTTTCGTGCAAGTGTCCTCGGTAATAAGGTGCAGAAGCAGAGAAATTTACGGAATGCATCCAAGAGATCTGCATACTTTTTTTTTTTTTTTTTTGGTACCAGGGGCACTAGACCACTGAGGGCCACCACATCCCCAGCCCTTTTTTGCATTTTATTAGAGATAGGGTCTCACTGAGTTGCTAAGTGCCTCACCATTGCTGAGGTTGGCCCTGAACTTGTGATCCTCCTGCCTCAGCCTCCCAAGTGCTGGGATTACAGGCGTGCGCCACCGCGCCCGGCTGAGATCTGCAGTCACTTTGTCTTATTTTTCAGTTTTCCAGGCAGGACCAATCAAGCCTATATTAATGTAATTCTCAAGCAATCCTTTAATGATTTGGCTGTGAGGTATTGTAAGAGCTTAGCAGGCCTCATTTTAACTATGGTGAAGTTTTAAGATTCATATAAAACATTTTGAAAATGACTCAGGGGCCTCTGTGAGATAAAAGTGGAGGGGTGGGTCATGAGGTCTGCGTTCTTTTTCTTTTTTAATTTTTTAAAAAAATTTATTTTAGTTGTACATATGCCTTTTTAAATTTTTATGTGGTGCTGAGGATCGAACCGGGCCATGCATGTGCTAGACAAGCGTTCTACTGCTGAGCCACAACCCTAGCCCCAAGGTCTGAGTTCTTATTCCCAGATCCAGAGACTAGCTGTGTGGCTGTGAAATGGTCATTTCACTTCTCAGATTCTGTTTCTTCATCTAGAAGGAAGGGAATGGATTTTCCAGTTCTATTTGCATGCTTCTGTTCCTTTTATCTCAGTTCCATTAAAAGCTGGGATCAGGTACAACACACTTGGTCAAGGCAAACCCTTTCTAAATTCTTATTCACAGGTTCCCACTAAATTCCAATTCTCAGGATCATACTGTATTTGAATTAGGTAGGATGGTGAGTTTCCCTTGTTCAAATCCTATGAACCATCCGGGACATCTCCAGCAATATGAAATGTCAGCTGAGGTAGTTCACGCCATTTATGGCAGGCACAAATTGTTACAGGCATCTCCTGACAGAATATAAACCTATAACTCCTACCTAGAATTCACTTTTCTCTCCTGTAGTCACAAGTATCTATAAATGGCTTTTAGGAGCAGAAAGGGTGATTTTTGTATTTCCACTTCTGATGTCTCAATTGTAAATAGGAAAAAAGAAAGTTATTGTTCTTCCAATAGAAAAAGCATGAAACTCAGGCTGTAATTGTTGCAAGTGGTACTCAAGAGAGAAGAAAAAATACCCAACACAAATAAGGCAACATAATACTATACAAAGAACAGGGGAGGATGAGTTTTCCACACAGTGGAGATTGTGTACCTAGATAGCTCAAGGCCACAGTCATTTCCCCTGAAGTTTATATGTAGTTTGTTTTCTTTCAGATAAATGATTCTAATATTGTTTGTGTCCATGTTTCATTTACTTGGCCCAAAACAAGCTCAGCAAAAATTTTGCAGCTGTCCTTATAAACATACCAACAGACCTAACATAAGTAAGAACCCTTGCTACACGGCATCTCACGAACAGCTTCTTACAGGCTGATGTTAGTACATTTCGTAGATACAAGCACATTTTTCAGAGTTTATGATTCTGATGCTATAAATCTAATGTAGACTTGAACTTGTTAAGTAAATGATTCATATAATTTGTTTACATAACTGGACTAGATAAAGGAAGGAAGGGAGGAAAAGATAAAAATTCTACTGTTGAGTTTGTTGTTTTCTTTCAAGCATTTATAAATAATGAAGATAATCTTTTTTTAAAAAACAAAACTGTTTAACATCTGCTTTTTATAATAGTGTTATTTCTTTAGAACATCCAGTGTTTGAAACTCTTGTTCCCAAGAATTACTTGTACATATCACATAATTAAAATTCCAATAAAAAAAAAAGAAACACACACACATCCCATAACTCCAGTAAAGCCATGATTAACTGAAAGCCAGAGCTCAAACAGACAGAACTCCAGACTACCTGTGGCTTGACCTTCCCACATGATTTTTATAAGAAAGTAGGAAACCACCACAACAAAAAATTGTTTACAGCGAAGGACTTACTGAACATGTCTATAGGTCAGCGTGTACTCAGCCTGGTTGTCTACACTTTGTATACTTATAGTAACATGTGAAAAACAATTTGAAAAATCAAAAACCCAATGTTTGCCATAAGGGTTAATTACCGTACCTTTTATTTTTACCTCAACTTCTTTTGTTTAAACAAAGAAGAATATAAATAGATCATATTTATGACTGCTTAGGGTAGACCTCATGTTGAGATATTCGTGTTAACGAATTAACAAACTCTGGTAAGGTGGAGGAAGAACATGCTTAATTTCAAAAGATTTGAGATGGTTTAGTATATGCAACGTCAGACTCCAAGAGCCTCAGGGTTTAAAGGGACCCTAGAGGTTTATGTAGTCCTCCTTAGTACAGAAATCCTCCAAGAACATTCTAGTGCTAATGTTCTAACATTCTAATGCTCCAGTATCAGGTGCTGGCTGTATTGGGAACACATTCACACAATCATCTCATTACCTCGCAATTTTCCAAGATAGATACAGTAATCTTGAGATTGGGGGAACAGGCTCAGAAAGTGATGGAAAAAGAAAGGAAGGAAGGAAGGGAGGAGAGAGGGAGGGAAAGAAAAGGAAGGAAGGAAGAAAGAAAGAAAGAAGAAAAAGAAAGAATTATCACAGTTTTTGGGAATTCTTTTTTAGAGTAGAAGATCCAAGGGCAAAAAAATTAATCAGATAAGACAAAAACATACAGCCCCCGCCATTCCCAAGCACACACCAAAAGTTTAGAATTGATTTACTGAGATATACAGCAAGCTGAGATGGTTCCTGGAACATCCTAGATACATAAATGCTAACTTCCTTTCTTCTCAGCATGTTGGGGACAAAGATATTTAGGACAAGTTTCCAACCATGGAAATTTGGGAACTGTCACTTAGCTAAAAGAGTTATAAGAAATGCCCCCTCCCAAGAATAATCAGTGCAATTATGTTTTTTTGTTGTTGTTTTAATTTAAAATTCAATGTGTGTCTCCCCACCCCTTCCCCAAAGGGATAAAATCACTAGAATGACTGAATCCAGCACAAAATACAGACACATGGAAAGGGTGGCAGTTTTAACTTTGAAATTCACTATCCTTGTCAGTTACAGTCAGACCTAAAGCATTAATTTATTCTGAAACATTAATTAACTGGAGCGTTTTTGCATTTAATTTTCTCTGGCATTTTGGAATCTATTCTAAGCCCTGTGGAAATGGCAGGTCTGATGTTATTAAAGTTAGCCTTTCAGAAAGTCCTCAAACTGAAGACTCCAACACATTAAAAAATGCTGAGAGTCCAGAGAATGCAAATCTAAAGTATTATCAAAAGGGTATTCCTAACACATGAAAAGAAAAACCTTCATTTCCTTAAAAACAAATGCAACCATTGGGAATGCTTCAGTTTTATATAATATTTGGGTCCTTCCAACTCTACCTAAAAATGGAACCTAGAGCTAGTTTCATTTAATTTTTTCTTTCATTCACTTGTTGGAATATCTGCTGAGTGCCAACTATGTGCCAGGGAATGCTCTGAGCAGGGCAAACAAGGACCTGTTCTTATATACCTAACAGACTGGATAGGAAAATAACAACAAATAAACAAGAAAATATCCAATAGTGATAAGCAGCTCAAGAACGTAAATGAGTGATGTGATTGAGAGGGCTTGGGAGAACTCTAAGAGGAGGAAAAGTTCATGTCAAGTCTTTAGTGACAAGGAACTGGCCACACAAAGATCTGAGGGTGAACTGGGCATGGTACTGCATTCTTGTAATCCCAGTGGCTCTGGAGGCTGAGGTAGGAGGATCGTGATTTCAAAGCCAGCCTCAGCAACTTAGTGAGGCTCTAATCAACTCAGTGAGACCCTATCTCTAAATAAAAAACAAAAAGGGCTGGGGATGTGGCTCAGTAGTTAAGCACCCCTGGGTTCAATCCCTGCTACCAAAAAAAAAAAAAAAAAAAAAAAAATCTGGGAGTGAAAAAAAAAAAAGGATCTGGGGTGAATATTTCAGCTAGACAGAGGTACTGGTGTCTCAGTGTGGAGGCAAGAATGAGCTCCCCAGGTTTAGGAGCAGGAACGGGCCATTGAATCCCATTCATGCAGTAAGTGCTGGTGCAATTTACTGAGCCATGAAAGCACAGAAGAGGAGCAGGAGGGTGTTGCAGGTGTGTGGGTGCAGGTGTGTGGGTGGAGGTGGGTGTTAGGGAGATCAAGAGTTGTGTTTTGGACATACGGTGTTTTGTTTAGAGCCCACTTACATGGATGGTTTGATAAAGCAAGAAACTACAGTGAGTACATGATCAGCTGGAGTCAAGAGAAGGATTCTGAATGGAATTTTTGAATGGAGGATGCTGCTTGCAGCCATATTGGGTAGAAGTTCACAGTTTTCTAACAGGCTTCATTCCATGAGTCACTTTAGATATTCAGCTTAGGCAATATGTAATATGCCTCGAATTCAACATGGCAAACATATAAACATTCTACTAAGAAAGAAAGTCCTTCTGGAAACCACGCAGATGGTTTTTCTTGTATAGCTAATGCAGTGCACTCTCAAATGCACACATTCTTTCATAGAATGCAAATAAATGGGTGCCCTAAGTGTATGTGGTAGAATCTTTTTTATTTCTTTTTTAAATTAAAATGTGTGTAATAGGAGCTGGTTTGGGGAAATGAAAAGCAAAAAGACTTTTGGTTGTGATTCACAGCATGAGAAACTGGTGAATGTCAGCATGTCTGAGCACACTGGTGTGTCCTGCCTGGGATCACGCATGAAAATGTGTGAGAGCTGAAGCTGGCTGAGAAGGAGGAAGGGGAACTTACCTTCCTTCCAAGTCAGACTGCCCCCAAGGATTACACTTCCTTACTTGGGATTCTCTGAGCTTGAATTCAGATGGATTTGGCATAAACTATTTTAAAAAGGTGACGCAGATGTGGGAAAAATGAAACTAGACATCTAACTTAAGTGCAAATTTCTGGGGCAGCCCAGAAATCTATCCACATCGACTTCCCAAGATGCAGTCCTCCAGAAACCCATAAAACATCAGTGCTTCTTGTACCTCTTCACTTTCCAAGAAATTTTTGTGTCTGAACTTCATCAGCCGGCAGGGCAAGACCTACATACTTAAGATTATTTGAATTTACAGATTATGACGATAATACATACCAGGGTCAAGAGACTTATATCCCGAGTCTCCTTGCCAACACTAAGGAAAGGGTTGCCTTACTCCTTACTAACAAATAGTCAGAGGAGATAAGTCCCTTACAATGCAGCTGTCTGGCAATAGACTCAGCCTCAAAACTCATCTTGAATATTCCAGAAATAGAGTTTATATTTCTCATACCCAAAAATGCTACTTATGACTATGTTGTCTGAGAAACTGGTAAGGAGTCACTTAACAGCTGTCTGACTTCTAAGGAATGGTTCTTCTCTCATCCTATAGGAAGAATAAAGTCTCTCAGCAGGCGCCAAGAATTGAGATCACCCTGTGAAGTCCTGTCCATAAACACCATGTTCTCTAGCCCAGTTCAAAATGGTGTAATCAGGGACTGCAGTTATAGTTTAGCACGTGTGAGGCACTTTCGGTTCTCAGTCCCACATAAAAATAAATAAATAAAATGAAGGTATTGTGTCCATCTACAACTAAAAAATGTTAAAAAAAAAAAAAAAAAAAAAAAAGATGGTGGAATCCACATAAGAGCATAAAGACCTAGGTACCAGAAAGGGACGGTTCTTTTATGGAAGCAAAGAAGTAAACAATTATAATCAAGAGAAGAATGTGCTGAAAAACATGTAAGAATGGGTTTTGAAGGATGAATAGGAGTAAGGTTAAGAGACCTGAGAGATGGAGACAACATTTCAGAGAAAGGGCCAACTGTGTAACGTAAGGAGGCAAGGTTGAGTGGTATCTGGAGAACAAACATCTTCATCTTCTTACAGTGTTGGGCAGAGGCAGGGGAGGGGAGACTGGCCAGTTACATTACAGAAGGGCCTTAGGGTTCCTTCCTGCCATGACTGTGACAATTACCCCAAAGGACATACAGAATCATAGATGAATTTTGAGTCTGGGGTGGGGGATATGAGAGCAAAGGGCTTCCCGACTTGATCAAATGTGCATTTTAGAAAGAGCCAGTTAAATGGCAGCAGCTGGAGTACAGATTAGGGTAAGGCTGGGGAGGAGCCAAGACTGGAACCAAAGTCGAAAGACAAAGTAACTTCAATTTTACGTTAAAAGAAGTGAACCAAGAGCCATCCTCGATGCTGCTGAATGGCCGTGTTTAACCACTGTTGTCCCTGCTGTTTCCTGTGCCCTCCTCTGTATTCTGTTAAGTGTATGCGCTTTGTCTACCTGACAGTCTTCCAGGGCATTCAGATCCTGCAAAAATACAAGATGGACATGAAACTGCTGTAAATGATAGAAAAAGATCTGAGTGTCCCTAGGAGGTATGCGGATCACTGAAGGAAGATTCACTTGAAGAGGTAAAGCTGAGAAACAAAGGACATGACTAGCACAACTAGGAGCCCACAAGGTGGCTAGCAGACTGCTGAGAAAAGATGACTGCCTGTCCACAGAGACCGTCGGCCCTCGCAACCCAGGCTATGTGCCCTCTGGATACAGGAACCCCACGAATTGAGAGTCTGTATCTCCTGGGTGACCTACCACAGCCATCATCAGGCTCAAGTGCCACCTTCACTGACAGCTAGAGCCTGAACTTCCCGCCCTGCACCCCACCTACAGGTCCAACCCAGCATTTCCTTGCAGGGGGGCTGATTTATATTTGTCTTAGTGTTTTCACGGCCAAATGCCTGACATATCCTGGTGTCTGCTTAAGAAACAGCATGAGATATATGTTGCTTTAAAAATATTACATGGGGGGCTGGGACTGTGGCTCAGTGGTAGCACACTTGCCTGGCATGTGTGAGGCACTGGGTTCGATTCTCAGCACCATGTAAAAACAAATAAAGATCTATCAACAACGAAGAACAGATTTTTTTAAATAAATATTACATGGCTATTGTGGAAATCAGGTCTGGCAGATCCTCAAAGAGTTAAACCTACAATTACCATACATCTGGCAATTCTACTTCTAGGAATATACCCAAGAGAATTGAAAACAGTTGTTCAAAGACTTGTACAGTCATGTTCCAAGCAGCATTGTCTATAACAGACAAAGAGTGGAAAGAACCCCAATGTCATTGGCTGATGAATGGATAAATAAAATGTGGCATAGTCATACAATGGAATATTATTCAACCACGCAAACAAATGAAGTACAAATGTGTGCTACAACATGGAAGAACCCTAGAATCATGCTGAATGAAAAAGACACAAAAAGTCACATAGAGTATGATTCTGCTTATGTGAAAAAATCCAGCATCTGTCCATAAACACAGAAAGCAGATCAGTGTTTGCCAAGAGCTAGGGGGTTGGTGAGGGGAAGAGAGATCGACTGTTTAATGGGCACGCTATTCCTTTTGGGGGTTTTGAAACTGTTCTGGAGTTGGATGGTGGTAATGGTTGTGTAACATTGTGAATATACTAAAACACACTGAATGGTACACTTTGAAATGGCTAACATGGTGAATATTCTGTTATGTGATTTTTACTTCAATTTAAAAACTACATTTTTTATAAATCTAACCTCACTGGAGACCAAGGCAAGTGAAGCTCTGTGGTCATCCTGAGGGTCCAGATGTCCCCCTCCTTCCTCTCCCCCGGCCCTCCTCTCCTCTCCATTCCTGCCTCCACACCCAGCTTGCTGAGAACCTCAGATGTGCCGAGCACAGCCTTCAGTCACCAACTTCATCTGCAAAATGGGAGTTGCACAAAGATGATCATCTTACAATTTTGCCTGCCTAATGTGTGTGGGGGCTAATTTGTTGGGGTGCAGTGGGTCCTGGGGATAGGCTAGCTCACAGTAGATGGGGCTGCAGGGATAAGCGCTCCCCATCCCTCCCTGGGAGCAGCTGATGAGGTCATAAGCCAAAGCCTTTAAGAGTCTGTCCTTGTTCTCTGAAAGTTCAGCAAGATACCAGGAGTTACAAAGAGAGCTAATAACCTGCTCTTCTAAGGAAAAAAAAAAAAACAAAACACCCACAAAATGTATTTTTCTTTAGTTTTTAATTAAAATTGACCTTTCTGAATCTATGGCTGGAGGCAGCTAGAGTAATGAAAAACGATGTCATTTACTGGTGATACCAACAGTGTGACAGAACAATGAAAAAGGTTATAATCATCGTAGAATCCTTAAGTCTCGAGGCTGCACTAATTGCTGGATGGGGTGCGGGGGACACAGATTAACAGACATTATAATCACACTTGAGTAGAGGACTGACCCAACCTTACTGAAGCCCATTTGGAGTGGAGTCCTCTTGGCAATTTATCCCCAGCTTTTCCTCTAACACTTCCAGAAACTGGAAAAGCAAATGGGAGGAACTAAAAAATTTTGACCACTGGGGTGGGTGGATGGGGAGAGTGCGGTCAAGAGCTCCCATTTGAGGTGAGAGCAGGGCCTAGCCTGAGGGACAGGATGGAGAGAGGTAGGGAGGAAGAGGAAAATCAAAATTAATTAAATGAAATTCATTTGCTTTGCTTCTTCAAAGAAGGTGAGGAGCAGGAGGTGGGCAGAGGGCAGGAGGTGTCTACAGAAATGCTACTGAATGGCTGAGTGCCTTGGAACCCACTTCTCGTAAAATCCCAAATACGCTTTCTCCAGAGAGTCTCTGGCCTGCTTCCTTTTCCCTCACGCAAGTCACCCGGTACTGAACCACAAGTGAAGGGGACACTGCCAGGAAGGGCAAGCCTTTGTAAGGGACGCTAGAGAAAGCTCTGCTGGGTGGAGATTAAACTAGTTCTCCACCCACTACTCCTTCATTCTGGATTATTCAAAACTCGTGGGTGGGGGGTGATTAGACCCTTGGTAAGAAACTACTGTGGGTTTGGTGCCAAGAGTAGACATGGAATTGCTAGGAGAGAAACAAGAGCAAGGGTGGATGGGATGTCAGAAACACTTCCCAGGAGCAGTTTCTTTAAAGAAGCATTTGATTAGCTTTAAAAATTACCAAATAGCATTTGCTAATATTTTACAGGTGGAAAACCAGTAAACCATTGAACAAAATCATCCAGAGAAGTGATGTTAAAAAGCGAGTAATCTAAGCCCCCTCCACCTCTCCTAGGTTAACTGCTCCAAGCATTGAGATAGACACCCTTCTCTAACATTTTCAAAGTACAAGCAAATGTGCAGCTGCTTGTACTATTTTGCATCTGCTTCCTATTGAGCACTTCCTACAGTGCCCAGCGTGGCGTAGGGATTATCCCATTTCATTCCCACAAAAGCCTCAGCAGGCAAGTACTATGATGGCCCCAGTTTTACACATGGGCAAACTGAGGCTAAGAGAAGTTAAGTAACTTGCTGAGGTCACCCAGCATAGTCCCAGCTCCGGACCTGAGCTGTAACCACTCTTGTCAATGCATGGCATCAGCCCATGTCAAATCATGAAGAACTAGTGTGTCCTTTTTCATGGCTACGGGGTATTACATGTGATGAACACTCCAAATTGCATTTAACTTGTTCCCTTACTGAGGGACATTCATCCTGTCTTCAATTTTTCTCTATTATAAATATTGCCACCATGAATTTATTTCTACCGTATAGCAGTAGAACTGTTTAGTTAAGGCAGTATGATTTAAGTGTGGACAAGCTACCCTCCTCCTCATCAGCCTATGCAAATCTGAACATCCAGCAGGAGGGTCTGAGGGCCCTTTAGCCACTCTTTCCAAGTGCTGGACATTACTCATCACTTTAAATTTTGGCAAACTGATAAATGAAAATCAAATCTTAACAACTGTTTTCCCTAATCATAACTGAAGTTGAGGGTATTCTGATGTCTATTAGCCATATATATTTCTTTTGTGATGGTTCCTACCCTCCCTACATTTTTCTTTTTCTCTGTCTTCCCCCTACTGGTTTGTGAGAGCTCTCTGTGGATTCTGAATATTAACCCTTTATCTGTTACACATGTCTCACATATTTCCTCCTGGTTGGCCATCCATACTTTAATTTTGTTTATAGTTTCCTTCACCATACGTTCACGGAACTGAATATGCTACACATTTTAAGACTTCAGGGCTTCTTGTCATGGTTTTAAAGGCCTTTTCCATGACTATAAAAATATATTACTTTATTTTCTTCTAGCGTTTAATAGATTTGAAACGTAGTATGTGGTATGAATTAGGGATCTAAATATATATCTTCCTGAGGAGATTGCCAGTTGACTCAACACGATATGTTACACAGCCCATCCCTTCCTACTGATCTGAAAGCTACCTTTATCATATATTAAATTCTCATGTATGCATGAATCTACTTATGGATTCTCCATAAACATGCTTTAAAATCTGGTAAGGCAAATATCCCCTAATTATTTCTCTTCTTAAAAATATTTCTTGGCCATTTTGGTGATTTATTCTGTATGAACTTCAGAAACAATCTTCCAAGCTTTTAAAAGTTCAATGAGGATTTTATTGGAATTGCACAGAAGTGTTAGATTACTTCGAGGAGAACTTACTTTACAGTACTGAGCTCCTAGCCAGGAGTGAAATGTTATGTCCTTCATCAACATCTCTTTTCATGTACTTCAGTAAAGTTCCATGTTTGTCTCCTATCCCTTTCTTTTTTGGTTAGTTGTAGTGTTGCATTTTTATAGAATGTGATACAATTGTGAAAGATATTCTTTTTTCTTCCATGATATTGTACATGTGGCTAGAGCTATCATATGGAAAAAAATTATTCATTTTTATTGATTCACATTCTAATGGTGATCCAACCTTGTGGAATCTATATTGCTAAAGTTTGGAAATGGTCTGTGTCCCCAAAGGTTCATGTGCTAGAAGCTTGGGGCCCACTGTGGCAATGGAACTGTTAAGAGGTGGGGGCCCAGTGTACTATGATTTGGTCATTTGGGGGCACTCTCCTTGGAAAGAGATCAATCTCGTTGTCTCATAATCCCAGTTACTTCCCACAAAAGAAAGTTATAAAAAGAGCAAGCCTGGCCCCTCAATCCCTCTGACTTCCTGTCTTACCATGTGATACTTTCTGTAAGTACTACGGCCACTATAATGACTATAAGATCTTCACCAGAGGCCAAACAGATGGGGTCACTCAATCTTGGACTTTCAGTCTCCAAGTTAAATAAAACTCTTTCTTTATGAAGCTAAATAAACCTCTTTTCTTTATAAAGTTCCCAGCCTTTGGTTTCTTGTTATAACAACAGAAAAAACAGTCTAATATACCATTGCTTCTGATATTTATAACATATGGAGATGGACAAATGGTTATTAGCCTTTTATGCTATTTACTTAATGAATGACACCAATTTCCTAATATTGGTCTATCCTTGCCTTCCTAAAGTTACAGAACCGTGGTCTTATTTTTTTGATATTTCACTGTACTTGGTTTGCACCTATATGGATAAGTGAGCTATTCCATGTTTTCAAATTCATATTCTTATCTGGTTTAGGTAATAAGAATTAAGCAGGTCTGTAAAATAGGCTGGGATGTTTCTTGTCTTTCTCTATGCTTTGGTAGTATACAAATTGCCAGTAACAAAACTGTGCCTTTAGGTGGGAGGATATTTGGCTGATTTTCAAAAACAATTAGATGGTTGGTTAGAATGGATGGATGAACAGAAAGATGGAAGAGTAAATTTATTCCATGGTTATTTTTTATTTGTATTATTCTTCCTGAGTCAATTTATAACTGTTTTAAAATTTCAAATTTATTACTAGAAAGATACATGCATAGAAAAATATTTTGAACCTTTGATTATGTCTCCTGTTCCCACCAATTAACCTGGCCAGAGGAATTCCTATTTCATCAGTATTTTCAAAGAAATGCCTTTTGTCTGGCTGTGGCAGGGATTGAACGCAGGGCCTCACTTGTGCCCAGTACATATTCTACCACTGAGCTATACCCCTCATTCCTAAAGAAATGTTTCTTAAATTTCATTTACCAAATCTGTTAGGTTTTTGTGTTTAACCTTGTTTTGTATAATTTCAGAATTTATATTTATTACTTATGATATTTGACATTTCATGTGTTGCTTTTTCTTCAATACTGATTTGAATTCTTAGAATTATAGAAAATAAATTAATTAAGTTTCATATAAATGAATGTAAGACTATAGTTTGTCCTCTGAGAACTGCTTTGGTTTCAGTTTATGGGTGTTTATGGAATGCTCTCATTAACTTGTTAAAAGTCTATACTTTCATTCTGATTTCTCCCCTTTTTTGCAGGGAGTGGGTACTGGGGATTGAACTCAGGGGCACTCAACCACTGAGCCACATCCCTAGTCCTATTTTGTATTTTATTTAGAGACAGGGTCTCACTGAGTTGCTAAGAGCCTGGCTTTTGCTGAGGCTGGCTTTGAACTCACGAACCTCCTGCCTCAGCCTCCCAAGCTGCTGGGATTATAGGCATGCACCACTGCACCCAACTCTGATTTCTTCTTTAACTCATGTTATAAAAGCAATGTTCACACAAAATTTAGTAAATGAGTGTTTATAGCCGCACTGTTCATAATAGCCAAAGGTAGAATCAACCTGAATGTCCATTGATGGATGAAAGCATAAACAAAATGTGGTATAATCACACAGTGGGGTATTATTTAGCCATTAAAAGGAATGAGGTACTCCTGACATATGCTACAACATAGATAAATCCTGAAAACTTGCCAAATGAAAGGTGCTAAATATAAAGGCAATGCATGGGGAAGGGGCACAGGGCTTCCTTGTTCACTCTGAGAGTGCATCACCCTCACGGCACCTCCACATGTTCACCAACCCAGAAATTCTCCCAGCTGGTGCATTATAGAGTTTAATGGAGGATTTATGACACAGACTTAATCAATTATTAATTCAATCTCTAGCTTCTCTTCCATTCCTGAAGGATGGGAGCTGGGGCTGAAAGTTCTAAGTTTCTAATTTTGGTCTTTCTGGTGACCAGATTACATCCAGAAACCCAAGAATTGCCCCATGGAACAAAAGATGGCTCTGATCACCCAGGAAATTCCAAGGGATTAGGAGCTCGTGTCAATAACTGGGGTCCAAGAACAAATAGTAGAAGAAAAGATGCACCTAGCACCCCTGTTGCTCAGGAAATTATAGGCATTTCAGGAGCTTTATGCCAGACACCAGGGCATAATTATATGTATATTATATATTATAGAATATGTAGAATAATATATATTGTATGTATACTATATATTATATTTTTATAAAATATATTTTATCATATATTAACATATCATTAATACATATTAATATTATGCATCAATACAGAATGTTGATCGTACGTTAATTATATTAATCAAATATTAATTACAACATTATTTATTGTGTTGATATTTGGTTTATTAATATTTTATTAATTATAATACTAATACATGGCATTAATTCACATACTACAATACTATGACATATAATATATATTCTGTTATATGACATCATATTATAATATTATGTATAAATATATATTATGTATTAAATATGTTACATATAATATTATAATGTATCTTCATATTAATATATTATATTAATACTGCCATATATTATGTTAATATGTATTAATATAATATATGATGGAATATATAATGCATGATATATAATGTGTTATAATATACATATATAACATATTTTGTTATATGATCTTAATTTTAATATTAGTATATTATATATTACATATTAATATGTTATATATATATATTAGTGTTGATGACTGCACAACTCTGAGTATATTAAAACCCACCAGATTATATGATTTAAATGGGTGAATTCTATATTATATGGCTTGTTAACTCAAACTCATTTATAAGATTTTATGTGGCTATTGTTGCAATAGCAACAACAATTATACAAACGAATATTTTTAAATTTCCAAGTTATTGGATTTCGGCTAGGCTGTGCTAGTTGCCAACATCTAGTATTATTGTCTCTTGTTTGAAGAATGTGGACTTTGTGTGGTACAATAATTCTGAAGCATGAAGAGATTGTCTTTGTGGCCTACTTCATCACTGATTTTTGCTAAATGTCAAATGAGTAATTGAAGAGAATATGTGGGTAAAAAAAGAATTTCAAACATTTCATTAAGTTGTGCTTGTTAACTAAGCTATGCGTATTTCTATGTGCTTTTGTTTGCTATGGATTCTCTTGTCAATTTCTTTGAAGGGCACATAAACTCTATCATGGTAATTTTTAAAAGAACTATTGGTATATTCTAAGTGACTATGTTATCCTTATTATAAATAATGTCTCTAGCCTAGTGAAATTCTGCATTTTCTCTCCTGAAAAATGGCTTCTGGAACCTATTTTTTTCCAGCTCCTTTTGCATGCTCTTCATCTGTTTCACTTATTCCCCAAAACCCTCACCATCCACCCCCACCTGAAAAAATGTCCTGGGGTTCACATACAAACTCCCTGCAAAGGTCAGTGCCACCAGAGTATTATAAATGACACAGTCCATCAATATTTAAGGCCTGCAAATAAGAACAATTAAAATCAACTAGTAACACAGAGTAAAACAAAAATCACAAGAAAAGAAATCACACCTAAAATTGATTTAGACGGGCATTAGAAACCCTACCATGTGATTTACGCACAGAAACTAAACACTCTGGTGTGGCCTAGTAGAAAAGAAAAAAATACTGTCTTCTTCCCCCCCCCCCCCATTTGGAAGCCAATACATTGAATCTTTGAAACCACAGGTTCACTCTGAGGGCAGGCCTCATGTTATGTTTAAAGGGGGAAAAAAATTAACCTTGTGCACACCTCCTATATTCAAGATCATTAATGAAAAGCCAAAATGTTTAATTTGCTCTGATGTTTCTGCTTTCTGTCATTTTTGTATAGTTAACAGGATCATAATTTAAGTAAGTCACACATTGTAAATAATCGGGCTACATTAGTCCCTCCT
Source organism: Tamias sibiricus (assembly GCA_025594165.1). Taxonomy (NCBI): domain Eukaryota; kingdom Metazoa; phylum Chordata; class Mammalia; order Rodentia; family Sciuridae; genus Tamias; species Tamias sibiricus. The sequence goes on along the minus strand of CM046664.1, from coordinate 62,604,020 downwards.
CTCGGTAATTAGACCACCTTTTGTTACAAAGAATCCTATAAACCATTTAACCATGAGTGGTTGTAAACTGCTCGTATTAAAAATTGGGTGCTCGGATCCTAGGCTGGCCAGCACCAAGGAAACTACATGCTTTTCTGTCTCTACTTCACTTGTATTTTATTTGAGTTTCTGAAATCAAATTGATCATTGGTATATGAGCATAAAAATCTACTATAAAAACTTTGGGAAGAAAACTATATCCCTACTGACCCTGTCAATTCAGATCAGTGCAGAGGAGACTTGAGTATTGTCTACAGATTCAGTCTACACTGCAAGCCCTCATCTACAAGTGGTCTCTCCAGTCACCTATGATAAGATGAAGCCATTAGCACAACAAAAAATTGTGAAGTACTTAACACATTAAAACAAAAACCTTCCATCTCTCCCCTCTCACCAGCAAAGTAAAATGTATTCTTGTGTGACTTCAGATTCTGCATATGGTGATCATTCAGGATGTTAAAATCAAACCTGCAAAAATTATGCTAAGAATCCTACTTTTAGCATGTATGACACACAAAGACAGGAATCGTTTTCACCCAAACAGTGATGAGTATGGAGAATGGCTTTAAAAAACTGGTTAAAATATATATATATAGGGCACAACATTACATTTAGTATCTTAGCCAATGTTAAGCATAGAGTCAAGCAGTGTTACATATATTCATATTGTTGCATAACAGATCTCTAGACATTTTCATCTTATAAAATTTAAACTCTGTATCCAACAAATACTAATCTTCCTTTCCCCCAGCCTTTGGCAATCATTTCTATCATCTGGACTATTTTGGACACTTCATATGAGTGGCATCCTCTAGTACATGTCTACTTGTGATTGGCTGATTTCACTTAGTATAATGTCCTGGAGGTTCAACAGTGTTGTAGCATGTGATTGGAGTCCCTTCTTCCTAAAAGCTGCATTATATTCCAAATTATACACCACATTTTCTTTTTTCAATCTGTTGATGGTTATTTAGTTTGCATCTACCTCTTGGCTATTGTGGATAAAACTGCAAGAAATATGGGTATGAATATTTTTCAGAGATCCTGCTTTTGGATATATACCAGAAGTGTAATTGCTGCATCCCATGATACTATAATTCTAATTTAGGTTTTTGAGGAATCTGTTTTCCATAATGGCTTTGTCATTTTATGTTGCCACCCACAGTATATGTTGGGTTTCAATTTCTCTGCATTTTTGCCAACACTTGCTAATTTCTGTTCTTTTGATAGTAGCCATCCTCCTGGGTGTGAGGTGTTTTCTCATAGTGGTTTTTGGTTTACATAATTTTATGATTAGCATCTTTTTACATGCTTGTTGGTCATTTGCTTATCTTCTTTAGAGAACTGTCTATTTAAATTCTTTGCCCATTTTTTCCATTGTGTTATTATTACTTGGTTGTTTAATTATAGAGGTTCATACATATTGTGGATATTAGCTCTTTATCAGAATGTCAACTTGTGAATGTTTCCTCTCATTCCATATGTTGCTTTCTCATTCTGTTGATTCTTTCATTTGCTACACAGATGTTTTTAAGTTTGATGTACACTTTTATTTTCTCTTTAGTTGCCTGTGCTTTTGGTGTCATATCCAAGAAGTCAATGCCAAATCCAATGTCCTGAAGCTTTCCCCAGTTTTGTTCTAGTTTTATGGTGTTAAGTCTTAAATCCATTTTGAGTTATTTTTCATGATCACTTTTTGTTGCAGTGCTAGGGTTTGAACTCAGGACCTCACACATGTAGGCCAGTGCTTTTGAGTTATTTTTAAATGTAGACAAAACATTATGGAATACAACACCAAAATTATCTGTCTGGTGTCAGAACACTTGCTGAGAGAATCAATCCACTGTATCTGACTGTCATTAATCACACTTTCAACTCTAGGATTCTCAATTAAGTGAATTGGTTTGGGTAAGACTATGACAACTACACAGGAGAAAGAAATCTTTTTCAGGAGAGCATTTAGAAAATAACTGATGAAATTTAATCTATTCTGCCAGATAGCAAAAGAAAATCACATAAAACTATCTTCTATTAAAGGCAAAATAGTATCCCCAAAATGCAGAACATGTTGTGGTCTCAAAGACAGATTTGAACCGATAAGAGATTGAAATGAAACAGCCTTCTTTAGGCTTTCCTAACATCACTTGGCTTTCAGGCCCGGGGTGAGATGGAGGGGGAATAGAGGTTGCAGTGAGAAGAGAAGACCCCAGCTGAAGCCGTTCACACTGGGAAGATGCTGCAGGGCCTATAAGACCCTTCCACCCCCAGCTTTCCCATCCCGCCCTCCACCAGAGCAACTCTACATTCATTTTTTTTTTAATCTTTTGAATAATCTTTTGAATAAAGCCCAAAATAAAAAAGAAAAAACACACTAGCCTTTAGGCTATTTCCAGAATTAAAATTCAGTTCCTTCAATTAGGGGTCAGCATAGTTCTTTATCTATTTCTCTCCAATGTTGCACATATGCCTCCCAAATATACACTTCCCATCTTCATTTTGGAAAGTAAATGTGCCACAAACCAATTAATCAGGGAGAACAAGAAGTCTCAAATTCTATTTTCCAGGATACATAGTACAGTTAAATACACAGTACAGTTAAATATACTAGAAAGACACACAGTACAGTTAAATATGCTAGAAAGTACTCTCGGTTATCTGTCATGCTTACATGAATCTAGAATGCATTTTGTATTTGCTCTATAAAACTGACTCTGTGGTAGCTTCAGAAGTTGAAGAGATACAACTGAAAGAATTAAATGTGACCAGTCCCAGGTGTCTTTTATAACATCTGATATGCAGGTATTAACTAGTGTACGGCAATGAGGTTATCAGCAAGGGAACAAATGCCCCCTTGCCATGGACAAAGAGAAAAGGCCAATTACTCTTGAGAGGGAAAACTGCCACTGCACTGACCCTGGTGGCACCTGAGACCCAGTGAAGCCTCCCCTCCTGCACTCGTTAACGGGGATCTCTATTTGCGGTTTGTTTGGGTATGTTCTGGCTACACTAAAGCTACTTGTAAATATTTCTACCATTTCCCTTTAGGAAACCCAGGGCTTGGTATAAAAATGTGATTCTCTCATGCTTGAGGCCATTAGAGTAAGTGTGCTTCGTGTGTCCCACTTAAAAAGTGCACGCAGGAAGAGGTGCAGACTCTAGACACAGTCTGCCTCTCTTCCTGCCGTCTGGTTAATGTAGCAACTGGCTGCTGGGGAAGGCAGGGGAGGGAGATGGGCAGTGAGTGAGAGCCGGAGGAAGCCGGCTGGCGCTGGTAGGATTTACCCCTGCACCGAGCATGGTAGGTCCTTCCCTAAACAATCCCCTGGGAATGACGCCCTCACTGCATTTTGAGTTAAAAGTTCCCAGTATCTGTGCATGATATGGTGTTTACCCAAAGGGATGTTTGAAATATTCAATTTTTAAAAATTAAGTGCACTTAGTATTTGTGTATTTTATGTCAATAACAGATGGAAAAATTAATTTTTAAAACTTTCCAATATGGACTTAATAAACAATAGAGGATAGCTCTATTTTTTTTTCTTTGAGGTTTTTTCTTTAGTTATCTTTTGCAAAGACCCAACTTCTCTTACTTCTAGTCTCACAACCTTCTATCCCTTTTTTGCATTGCTAACACACTGAGATTCCTAGTTAAAAATCCTTGATGGCTCTCACGGTTTGCTACTATGTAAACTTTTCAGCCTGGCACTCAGACCCCTCCAGGGTCAGCAGTGCCCACTGCCCCTCCCCACACCTCCAATGGCCATCCCTAGGCCCATTCTATGAAGACTCCCTACCCCCACTTTCCACCTAGCCTCACATTTTCATCTCGGACTTTTAATCTCTCTTATCCATCAGGTTGGGATGTAGTTCAGTAGTAAAGTGTCTGCCTCGCGTTCACAATGCCCTGGGTGCGACACCCACTTCCAAAAAAGAAAGAAAGAAAATGTTATCCATCTTTCTAGATTCCTATGAACTGATTAATATCATAGTAGCAGCAACAAATACTTGTTTACTATGAATTTGTTAATTAATAATGCTTTGATACTATTTATTGCATAGAATGTAAACTCCACAAAGGCAGGGCTCTCTTATTCACTGAGTGTCTCATGGGCGTGGCACAGTGACTGACACACAGTAGGAACACAATAATTATTTGTTTATCCAAAGTCGATTTTCATGAACAAGAGCTTGCTTTCTACACAATGTGCTTTTCAAAAATTATCTCTATTCCTGAAAATAATATTGCAACATATATAGGCCCAATATTCCAGGTGGGGAAACTGCAGATCAGAAATGTTAAGTAACTGATCTAAGGCCTCACAGCTCAGGATAGTTAGTATTCTACCTCCTCTTCCTTTGAATTCTCACAAAATGTATCACTACTGTGAGACTGATTTTCTGTCTGATATTGTGATTATATGCAGGCCTGTCCTCTCCTTCTGGTTTCAATTCTTTCTGAACAGAAAAAGGGTTTTTACCCATCATGATATCCTCTGAAGCACCCAGTCAGAGCTTCACAAAGCAGGGGCTCCATAAATTCCTAATGAGTCACTGAACGGGAGGTAATAAAGGGGTGGGGGAGTATAATTTAGTATGATTTAGAGAGTATCTCTTTAAAAAGATAACCTGGAGTGTGCAATAAACTACAGCACAAATGAGCACTAATTAATAAAAGGAGGCAAGTTAATTAGTAAAAGGAAGCAGTTCACGCCACACATACATAACAGTAGTGAACAGACCCGTGTCAGATGGGGCTCCTGGGAGTCAAGTCTTTAACTTACAAAAATTAGCTGCAAGATTCAAAGGGCAATGCTAGATTGAAAGGCAGCTTCATTTCTTGAACTATTTTGGAAAAAAGAAAGAACAAAAGAGAAGACTAAGTGTGTTATCTGACTGTGAGCATGAAATTTCACAGAAGTCATTCCAAACATTTTCTTCCCTAAGAATGGTGTCCACCCTATCACAAACGCTGAACGAGTGGATTAGACTAAAAGCAAACATAGCTCATGAAGTTGGGAGAGTTCTCCAGTTTTATCCTTGCATGAGGGTCGGATTACTCTTTGGCAATTGCCAGAGAGGCTGGGCCTGCCCTACTCTTGTCTTTCTTATCCCAACAATTCCCAGTGAACACTCTTGTCCCTTGCTTCTGACACCCCATCCCAAGTGCCATGACTCAAGATCTAGTGCACAATGACACTTTGAAACATGCTCATCTCCAAGTTGGGAACTGGCTCTACTATTCTTTATGAATACATACATATCAAAATGTTTGTGACTTTAGGAGATAAGATTTTGCACTGTTACTCTAGAGCATACTAAAATGTTAATTCACTAAATTTGTTCTGGAACGCTTGAAAAATGACACTCATTTGTCTATTTTTCTCAATTTCTCACTCACAGAGTAAGATGAAAGCAAGTTCCCAGCAAGCCATAGTGCTGTGTGACTCTCATCACTGAGTGACTTTAAGGCCCCACAGTTACTATACACCAATAAGGGTTCACCACTGACTGGAGCCAGGGTGAATTGCACCTTTGACCCATGTCTTAATAAACAATTTGCTACATAAATGAGTTGGCAGTATAAAAAAGATTTAGCCTGATTATTACAAAAGTACATCAAAGGAAAATGTTTTCATGACCCTAATCTATGTGTCCACCTCTATGAAGTTTTCAGAGATTCCTTCCTCCCCCTCTTTTCTTCCCTCCCCCCTTTTAAACTCTATCTTTAAACCTCAATACAGGCTAACCAGACAACTTGAGAACAAGCCCAAGGACTGATAACAATGGCGACAGTTAAGAAATCACCAAGTATTACCACCATGCCAAGCATAATCTAAGGACTTTATGTGTGCTTTTATTTAATCTTCAACCATCCACAATAAAATGTGGGCCAGCTGGTGCAGTGGTACATGCATGTAATCCCAGTGACTCAGGAGGCTGAAGCAGGAGGATCGCAAGTTCAAGGCCAGCCTTGGCAACTTCAGTGAGACAAATGAAGTCTTCAATAGCTTCTGAAGTCAGTTTTGGTAGGTTACAGATCTGTCCATTTTATCTCACTATTTAAAATGGATTAGATATAAATTTGTTCAAAATATTCTCTGATTAAATATTTCTCCCCTAACTGCAAACAAGCAGGTTTTTCTTTGTAACTAAGATTATTTATGGTTTTTCTCTTTTGGCTTTCCTTGATCAGTCTTAGGATTGGTTTGTCAACTCCATTATTTTTTTTCAGAGAACCAACTTTTGGTTTTTGATTTTATCTAGTTTAAAATTTTTAATTTCGGGGCTGGGGTTGTGGCTCAGCAGTAGAGCGCTCGCCTAGCACGTGCACAGCCCGGGTTCGATCCTCAGCACCACATAAAAACAAAGGCATTGTGTACAACTAAAGCAAATAAATAAATATTTAAAAAAAAATTTTTTTAAATTTCCCCCCTTAATTTTTGCTCTTACTTCACTATTTCTTTCCTTTCATTACCTATGGGTTTATTATATGGTTCTTTTTCAACTAAGGTCAGACACTATCACTATCCGTCAGAGAAGGAGAAGCACTGTGGGTATAATGGAAGGAGGAAAGGGTACAGACCTTCCTGTTGGGGAGCAGTGGGGCGTGGAACGTAGGGCTGCTGTCCTAAACAGGCACTAGTTAGTCAGTGGCTTCTGAAGTCCCTGCACAGGGGGACCAACAGAGTCTGCTTGCAGGGGACTCAAATGCTAGGCTCGTGTAGCACAAAAGTGGACCCTTGCACAGAGGTCTTTGGAAAGCTGTAGGTCTGCAGGTGCACAGTGAAGCCCATCTGGGGGTGGCTGGCCATGGGGAAGTGGAGCTGGATGCAGAGTTATAAAACCTCCCCCACAATAAGGAACTGTTTTATTTTTCCTTCTGATTTCAACAATTTCTACTATATTTTGAGGCCATATATTTTGAAGCCATCATATTAATGTAGTAAGTATGTAAGACTTTAGAATTGTTTTATGCTTTTGGTAAAGGGAACCTATGAGGACCTTCTTTACCACTAACACTTTTCACCTTAAATTCCATTGTTAATATACCAGCTTTTCTTTGGTGCATCTCTGACATAATTTTATGCATTCCCAACTTCAACTTTCTCTTTTTTTGTTGTTGTAGAGATGATTCTTGTAAATGCCACATTACTAGAATTTTTAAAAATCTAGTCTAATAACCTTGTCTCTTAATTGGAACAGTTTTTCTATTTACATTTAATATAATTTAGTGATTATTCTAAAAATACTATATGTATACATAATGTATTAAAGCATAATTTTTGTCAATTTCTTTATCTTTCTCCCAAGTAACATGTTATTTCTAATCACTTTCTGATACGCTATTATTGACATATATTTGGTGTTTTTAAGCTCACCAAATATTTATTCAGATTAACCTACATATTTATCATTTTTTTAAATTTATTTGTTTAACTGTGATATTTTTATTTGAGATATCTTTTCTTCTTTCCAAGGTATGTATTTTAGAATCCCCTGCCAGAAGGATCTGTTGATCCTTTTTCTTTGGTCTACTAGTGACTTTATTTCATCCTCTATTTTGAAAGACAGGTTTAGCCAGACACAGGATTACAGGTCGACTGTGGACTTCTCTTAGCATGCTGTGGACATTGTTGTACGTCATCTACTTCTGTCATCACTGTTGTCAGTGGAACTGCTCCTTTTACAACTGTCTTTTTTCTTAGCAGTTTTACTATGTCCTATCTAGGTATGCTTCTCTTTTAAAAACTGAATCTTGAGATGTCTTGCCTGTCTTGAATCGGTGTGAACTGGTATCTTTCAGCATTTCTAGAAATTTCCCTATTCTCCTTAGCTCTCTTCTTTATTTTTCCCCCTGTGGCATTACATTTTAAATAGCTTATCCAATTTTATCTTCCATTATCTTTATTAATTCTTTCTTCAATTCTGTCTAATCTATCATTAACTACCTATGAATCTTTTAGTTTCAATTTTTATACTCTTTATATGTTACACTTGGTTCTTTGCAAAATTTCTTTGTCATTTTAATAGTTTTGCTCCTTAGATACATTTTCAATTGTTTCAAGCACAGTAAATATACTTATTTTATTGCTATATATGACAAATTCAGTATCTGATATCTTTGCAGGTTGATTCTGTCAATGGTCTCACGATGACTTGTTTTCTTATGTTCTGGAATTTTCAAATGGGAGTTCACATATTTTAGAAATTTTCTGTGAGGGTTCTTTATGGTCAAATTAAGGTGGGTTCCTCCACAAAGAATCTGTATTTGCTTCTGCTAGGTGCCAAGATTCTTGGTGGAATGTTTTCTGACCATTCAGCTAGTGTGAATTCTAGCTGTAAATCCATGGGCTGCTCTGAGGTTACAATTTTTCTGAAGAGATTTATTTTTTGCTCCTCCACACAGCTCTAAGTTTCAAGACAGAAAGTTTTCCTTGGAGGGGCCTTGGGTTTTTTTTTTCCCCCTAGCTTGCCATTACCAAGAGAATGTAGCTTAGAGGGACCAGTTGCATAGTAGGAGGAGACTTTGCTAATTATACAGTCCAACTTGGGTGGGCCTAGGGTTCTCGCCTTCTTTGCCTCTGGAGGTTGTAAAAACCTAAGAGCAAGTTCAGGGTGAAAGCCAGCCTCCTGCCCTTGGCTTATCTTTCTGGTACATAGCATATGAGCATTTCCTGCTGTCTTATCAGATGACAGAGTACAGAAAAAGAACCATTCCACCCATCCTCCAGGTGGTGTGATTTATAATGGTTCAGAATGAGAGTTTTGAAACCAAACTGCCTGAGTTCAAATTCCTGCATATTAGTTATAGCCTTTGGAAGTTATATACATATATTTTTTAATTTATTTACTTGCTTTAGTTGTACACAATGCGTTTGTTTTTATGTGGTGCTGAGGATCGAACCCGGGCCACACACGTGCTAGGCGAGCGCCCTACTGCTAAGCCACAACCACAGCCCCTGAAAGTTATATTAAAGTCAATATTTCTACCTGATAAATGAGAATAAGAATAGTATTTACCTCACACAAGGGTTTTTTGAGGATCAAATGAGTTAATACATAGAAGGCACTTAGAATGTGTCAGCACTCAAAAAATTTAAAATGCTAGTATTACCATTAGCACCATAATATTGTTCATGAGGTAGAGATGCACAAATAAGAGGCAATAGGGTTTCAGACCCAGAGTATCTGTGTTGAGAAGTGAAAAGCCAATACATTATAAATAATGTAAAAAGACATGTACTGTGTATATAATGAAAGAGAGAGATTTAGTATGATGAGTTGGGCATTTATTGACCTTGATATGTACATATTTTAAAAACAAAATATCAAAAATTATATCATAAACACAATTTTTCATTGAGTGTTCAATTTATATTGCCATTATATATTTATAACGGATATATATAATTTATAACAGATTCTTCAGTTACAGAGAGTAATCCCTGCAGGAGAAATGAACTCCTGTTGATTTGTTTATAATTTTTCCTAACAACAACAAACAGGCGCACTTTTGTCTAAATTGGGGTTTGAGGTTGGGCAAGTTATCCGTTTCTCATTGCTCAACTCCAGATTCACGCCTTAAGAGCTGCTTTGTGATAAGGGACTGGACTCTCAGCCTTTCTTCTTTACCGTGAGTTACACACTAGGCTTTGTCAGTAGAGGGCGCTGCAGGGACATGGCAGTGGTTCCCGTACACAGTATTTTCCACTGTGTATTTTCACTCACTGTTTTCTTGCTCCGCTTCATGGTGCCTCAGGGGAACATGTATATAAGACCAACTGGTGGGCTCTGCTCCAGCTGTGCATCCAGAGCTCTCAGTCACTTAGTGATCACATAGCCGGGTCCAGGGCCTACAGCTGCCACCTTGTGGGCCTCCTACACAGACCTGCATGCTATAGGCCTGTGCCCACAGTGACACCCCAACTGCCCACCAGCTACAGCCAGCCTGTACCCCAAAGGGCTGTTTCCTGCAACTGTGGGCCAGCTGTGATGCAGATAACCCAGTGAACTTTCCTGCCATCACCTGCAAGTTCCACCCACCCCTCTCCAAAACAACCTAAACCCCAGCTTTGGGGGATACAAATCCAAGCCTGCCCTTCCTTGGATATTTTTCTTCAGCCCTGTGGTATTCTTTAGAATCATTTTCCTGACATCTTTTTAGTTAATTCTTCTATCTTAGCTTAATACAGATTGAGCATCCCTCATCCAAAAAATTCCAAAATCCAAAATGTTTTAAGTACTGACATGATGCAACAATGAGAAAATTCCACACCATAAACCCATCTCATGAGAAAAATATTACTAAAAAATATTGTATGTAAAAGTACTTTCAATTTATTTGTATAAGATGTATATGAAACATAAATGAATTTTGTGTTTAGATTTGGGTCCCATTCCAAATTAAAAAAAAAATCTGAATTTTAAAACATTTCTAAATGTTTGATTCTAAGCATTTTGGGTAAGGGATGTTCAAGATGCAGTTCTTGATATTAAACTTCCTCTTTCTAAATTCTTGTGTGGATTCTGTCTCTGGATTGATCAAGACTAACACAGTAGTTAACTCTTCTTATGAATCCCTTGTCACAAATCCTTTCCTTATTATACATCACTGATTAAAAAATGGAGTCTTGGGGCTGGGATTGTGGCTCAGCGGCAGAGCGCTCGCCTCGCACGTGCGCGGCCCGGGTTCGATCCTCAGCACCACGTAAACATAAATGCATTGCATTGTGTACAACTAAAGCAAATAAATAAAATATTAAAAAAAAAAAAATGGAGTCTACTCATGTATATTTTAGCTAAAATGCCAGCCAACTACCATGGCCCTCACATGCTTTAAAAAACTTTGATGCTGGGGAGTATTATCCAAGTTGATTTTATTACTTCACATGAACAATTTCTAAGCTAGATATGTTGCCTATGCAAGGATTTAAAGTCAATTTAATTATTTCATTCTCTTCTCACACTCTTCTTTCTTCCTTCCACAAAAAAAAAGCTAGTCTTTAGGTCAGAATTTCAAAATAACAAATAGAATATTTTAGCATGCCTTATTCTAAACTGTTATTTTTACAGGAATTTGAATATTATAATTACTTCCAGGGCAACAATTTACAACTAAGATAACTGGAAGTGCATTTGAAAATACGGATTAGTTGTCCATTTATTCAGTGATCTCTGAGGGCCCAGTATTAGATAGACCCTAAACTAACAATTGTTGCATAATGCAGAACTGTTGCATAATGAAGAACCCTGCCTTCTGCTAACTGCAATAGGGCCAGAACACAGAGGAGAAAAAAGGGAAATAGAGGAAAACTTGGTAACAAGAGATAACCAGAAAGTTCAAAAGAATCGCCCCTATAATTACTGACCAACATTATTAAACACCTCTTCAGTGTACAGCCCAGGTATTCCAGAAGCAAGAAAGAATCAAATATCTTCAAGAATACCAAGAAAAAAGTTTCACATCATATCCATTTGGACTTGGGTTGTTAAATGCAGAAGCTGAATTAAACTAAAATCTACCAATAACATAGCAGTTACTGTACAAAAATAGAAGGGAAAATGAGTAACACAGTGTGGTTCATTTTCCCATATTCCTTGGTAGGGGAAACAAGCAAATATCTGGGATTACAAAAATTTTTTAGGACATTCAGTTCACCAGCATGCAAATAATTTGACATTTTACAACGGTATTTTCAGTAACATTTTAGATTCCCTGAGTAAATAGTTCCCAATTTAAATATGTCTCTTTGACATGGGGGAGCCCTTAAGAAATGCCACCATTTGAAAGTTATCACAATGGAATTTTAAATGTAATGAGTTGCATATCATATCTCAGCACAGATTTTTCAAGAGGCGACTACAAGAAATGTTCTATTCTTTCTACCCCCAAATTATCCAAAAATGTCAGACCAGTCTAATGATGACAACTGTTAGAGTTTAAAAAATATTAGGCATTTTCTAAATTATAATTTTTTAAAAATATAAATGACTGAAATAGGTATAATTTATGTGGGAAAAAAAGAAGGAAAGAAAGAAAAAAAGAAAACTAAATATATGGAACACTCCTCAATGATCAGAAAAATTCAGCCATATATTTCCTTATTCCCATCTTTTAATTTTAAGTAAGCTCATTTCCCACAAAAATGGAAATACAGGGCTGGGGCTGTAGCTCAGTGGCAAAGCACTTGCCTAGCATGTGTGAGGCACTGTGTTTGATCCTCAGCACCACATAAAAATAAACAAATAAAATAAAAGCATCCTGTCCATCTATAACTACAAAAAAAAAGTTAAAAAAAAAAAAAAAAAATACATTTCAAACCTCAATGTTTTCTGCATTAACCAGGCAGCAGGAAATCAACATAAAATTTAAAAGAAGGAAACTATGTAAAAATCTTATATTAGCAAATGCCTTTTCAATTCCTATCCCACCATGTGAGCAGAAAGCTACATTTCTGAAAATTGACCATGAACTAGAAGAAAAGGAAAGACACACAGTCCTACTCATCATCCATTCAGCAAAGAACTAGTTTCTCCCTGGAAAAACTAAGCAATGCATTCTAAAATGTGGCTGTAAGAAATTCTACAAATTTTCAACTTAATATAATGAGTGAGAAAACAAACCTTGGACACTCAAGCCAACAGCTTCCCTGTGCCTCCGGTCTGCCAAATGAAATGTGACTAAGCCGGGAGCAGTGGTGCATGCCTATAATCCCAGCACTTGGGAGGCTGAGGCAGGAAGATCACGAGTTCAAAGCCAGCCTCAGCAATGGCGAGGAACTTGGCAACTCAGTGAGACCCTGTCTCTAATAAAATACAAAAAAAGGGCTGGGGATGTGGCCCAGTGGCCCAGTGCTCCTGAGTTCAATCCCCAGTACCACCCCCCCCCCCCCAAAATGTGACCAATGTGGGATCAACCAGAAAGAGATGTTATTGAGATCCAATTCAGTCTCCTTTCACAGATTAGGAAAGTAAGGACCTTCTAGAAGTTTCTTTTACCTCTAAAAATGGCTATGACTGGTCTTAAGGGAAGGTGGAATAAACAGAGTACAATTTTAGAGGGACCAGTGGATCCCTCTGCCTTTAACATTCTTGAGCAGCCTAATAGCATATCTCAAATTCCACCATTAGAAATCCATTCCACTGGATTATGCATTGTATGTAAGAATCTGAAAGTTGGAAGGGCAAGGAGCAGATCTAAATTTCATGTAGGTTTCCTCTGTTGGGGAAATGCCTGGGTCTCCTTCACCTCCATGGACTGAGAGCCTGGCAGACAACCACTCACAAATAAAATGGCCAAGTCATCAGTCAGATGACTTTCTCCCTAAGTGCAGATATGGAATCTATGGCGTCTCTGGGGAATCCTACTGGTGAGTGGTAAATTCTGAATAGGAGGAGAGTCCAGAAGGGAGCGAGGAATGGCATGGTGTTCTTGACAAATGTAAACAAAGTGAGATCCTCAGAGTAGAGGAGTGGGTGGGATAAAGCAGGAAAGCCTCCAAGAACATTCTGTAAGGCAAAAGAGAAGGAATGGAACAAACACACTGTTTTCATAGAACTTCCCTGTCAATGAGCGAACTGTAAATGTCACCATCCTACCCGCAGATGCACTGGTAAGTCAGTAGGGATAACTCAGAAATTCTGCAACTATTCTGAAAAATTAACAAGTGTTTCAGTTCTGCTTAAAATCTAGTTAGTTTGCTGGGGCTAGGGTTGTGGCTCAGTAGTAGGGTGCTTGACTACACATGTAAGACACTGGATTTGATCCTCAGCACCACATAAAAATAAAAATAAAATAAAAAAATGTATTGTGTCCATCTACAACTAAAAAACTTAAAAAAAAAAATCTAGTTAGCTTACCGATAATATCACAAGCATTAGAGTGAAAAGCTAGAGAAAAAGAAAATTCACCAAACCATCTCATGCCTTTGTCTCTTTCCTAGGAAATTGCAAGTTATATTATAGGTCTTACATTTGTCTTTCTTTTTAAATGGAAAAAAGCTGAGAAAATAAAACTCCATGTTTTATTTGTGTTAGCTATATAGCCTGGGGCTATTTTTCCCTTCTCTTCCTTTCCCAAACAATGTTCCTTTTTGATTGGACAGAAGATGGTGGGGGGGGTGGGAACAGCAGGAAGAAAGTTGAGCTCCATCAAGCAAATTTTTACTTGTGACAAAAATACTGGACCAGATGGATCACAAAACTTGCCAAGAACACAGTTAAGTGTTCACAGGAGGACTACCAACATAATCAAGGAACTTACTAGTTTTTCTATCTGTTTTTATTTTTATTCTAGAACCAAGAGTTTAGAAAGGCTAAGAAAATCACCCCTAGGCAGATTCAATCTTTGCTTAACATATTACCTAAGCCTTAACACCTAGGAGGCTCTGAATTCTAACAATTACAGAAACAAATCCCTAAGCCATAGAATTTCGCCAGAGGTATTTCAAATATTTCTGGATGCTTTGTAAAAGAACACTGGAAAGGCTTTGACAAAGCCCCCAGGTCAGGGCTGAAACTTGAAAAGCATCAGCCAAGAGTGGTGACACATGCCCATAATCCCAGCAGCAATCCCTGCAGCTCAGGAGGCTGAGGCAGGAGGATCCTGAGTTCAAAGCCAGCCTCAGCAACTTAGTGAGGTCCTAAACAACTTAGTGAGACCATTTCTCAATATAAAATGAAACATCTAAAGAAGAACTGGGGATATGGCTCAGTGGTTAAGAACCCCAGTACCCCCCCCTAAAAAAAAAAATCAACAACAAAGGTGGGAACTATCAAACCAAATGATGATGTTCAACCAAAATATTGTAAGATCTCTGTTCAGAACAGATGCACCTGTGCCTATTTTGAGCCCAAGCTCACCATTACTAACTCACAACAGGAAGAATAGCACTTTCCAGAGGATGGCAACTGATGTTGGTCTTATTCTTATTGTTGCTTTAGGACTCTAAAAGAAAAAAAATAGTTTGTTTCTCCATTTTATGACTTCAAAAACACGAGTAACCTTTTAAAGAAACTCCTTCCAAAAAAATCCTACAAAATCTATCCAAAGTCTTACCTAGAATCTGAGAAGCAGTGAATACCTACAGAATATCTGCACAGGGCCAATCCCTATTCAAGACCAATGCCAGTTACTCCTTCATCCCTGCCTCGCTCTTGAACAGGGGGGTCTCTGTCATGCTGCCCTCCATCCTCAGCTGTGAAACCACCTGAATGGCAGCTGAAAGAGAAAATGCGGGCATGTGTCCACTCCAGCAAAACAAGCAAAGCTTTATCATGTATTAGGTCCAAGGCAGATGGAGGGAGGAAAGACTGGCTTTGAACAACAGAGAATTAGGATAAATATAATCCTCACTGAAATTGCTTCCCTGCCCCATCAGTGTGGCCTAGGGGGAGGTTAAAGCATTCCCCTTATCATATTAATGACACCATTAATCTAATTAGAATCTTTTTTAGATTGAGCAAAGGCAAACTTCCCCACAGACCTCGTGCTGATCTTGTGTCTGATAATTGGAATGCTCCTAATAAGATTTGACTCACTAATAAATTAAAATTTTAACCAGGGCCATATAAAAAGCTCATGAGCAGGATAGATAGAGAAAACATAGAGGTTTAAATTTTGGATACCTCTCCACATTGGCAAGGTGGAGTAGAGGGATCGCGGGGCCTAGGAAATGGGATGAACTGGGAGGAGGAGGAGAGTGCACACTCCTTGATAGACAAGCTGTTGGCAACTTTGCTTTAAAACCATACAAAGTCTTTTGGAGTATCATCAGTTGCCCCACACCATCCTCAGGAATTGTGGAAAAGTTGATGTGAGGATAGATGGCCCTGGCAAGTAAGTCATCCTGTGAGCACAGTTTCAAAATGCCGCCTGACATCATCGCCCACTGCATATGAATGAATGAATGAATGTCCCATGAACTGGATCAAGTCCTCCTCTGGGAAAATCTCACCAAATTTATATATCTAGATATCAGGATCCTGGTTACAGATTCTACAGCAGACTGTTCAGTGACAGTAATACCACAGCTCCACCCACCTTGCAGATGACCCAGCAAGCTCACGATCACCATGGAAGGGGCTGCAGTTCTAGATCACCTTCACATCCAAACCAGCCAGTGGGATCCAAAGCTACATGCCCCTTCATTTCTAACTTAAATCCCAGTACCTTTCCCAGTCATTGTTTTCATCTTTGCACCTCTCCTGACACTAGCCAGGGAGAAATGAACTTGTTTTCACCTGTCCTGATTTAGAGACCCTCACGTACAGAAGTTGTGAGCATTTGACTCTGGGCCCTTCCCCACCCCACCCTATTCCCCCAACCCCCCCGCCTTGGGAGCACTCTCTGCTCAGTTCATAGCACTCACCATGAGTGTTGAGCAGTTTCCTCAAAACCTCATACACCCAAGTTTGAGCAAACACACTGGTCCCCAGAGAAGTCCCGGCTGTCCCAGTCTGTCTGGCTGTGAGCTCCATACACCTGACCTAGAGGCCTAGAGACTGCAATAAGGCCAGAGCCAAAGGCTGTCACTTGGGGTCACCCTGCAACTCCTCTGGATCCCTGCTCTCCGCAAAGTGCACTTTGTAAAGAGTCTCCTTAGAAGTGGAGAGAGGCATCCTGCCAGCAATCCTGGGAAAGGGGATTTTTTTTGTTGCTTTGCCCTTGATTGATTCTCACTCTCTCAAACAGCTGTGAACCTTTTTCCTCATTTATTTTCAAGCAATTAAAACTACAGCTTGATATCATTGCTGTACTCTCTCCACATTGTGTTTAGAAGAATTTTTCCTTGTTAAGTTCACCTATCTCAAAAGAGAGAGAAAGAACCATCAAGAGACACTGCATACTTCTTGGAAGTGACCCGATTGATTTTCATGCCTAAAAAAACTAAATACTTGGAAATAAGAAGCTGAAAACATACATGTGGCCACATTTTCCTCTCCTTTCCTTCCATGTCCACATGGAAAAGAAGAAGAAAAACTTCTAGATATTTGCAAAGGTTTTTATGAAATATGAGCTTTGACTAAGTAAATGTTTTTGAAGATATTTGGGCCATCCAAAGAGAACAGATGTTTTTATAAAATTTTCCACCATCCAGTCCCTGCAGTCCCCAGCTTGATTCTGCCCAATGTCTGACTCCTGGACAGGCTGTCTGTGGCTGCTGGTCTGAAGAAAGTTCCCCAAATCATCTAGCCCTTTCTTATACTTCAAAACAAGGTCTCACCCTCAGCACCACCTTCTATAGATTGTTAAGAGGGGGCTCTGGCATGTGAACAACACAGAGGGTGGGGGGCAGAGTACACAGGCAGCGGGAGTAGGCCAAATTCTCTCCACGCATTTACCCACAAAGCCTACAATTTCACAAGTACAAGGCTTATTTCTCACGTGTCCCGAAGCAGGAAGTTTGTCCAAAATGCCCTATTAAAAACGTGCGCCCCTCGAGGGCACAGACCATGTTTTTATTCATCTTTGTATCCCCAGCACTAGCACACTGCACACACTGAGCAGACACTCAATAAATTTGATTGACAGGAATGAAAGCTACGAATACCTTAGTGGGAACAGGGCCGTGAGCAGCAGGCATCTTAACTAGAAGTGGTTGCCAGGTACAGGCAAGATAAACACAGGGCTCCTGTTGGGTGAATGCAGCTGCTTAATATGGACTTGGGTCTTGAGAGCCAGATCCCCGGATGCAGCGAAGCACTCCAAGTCGGCTAGCAATGCCCTGTGATGCAGAGAGATCTAGACTAGGTGCCGTCGTGAGTGTACTTCACGGGAAAGGGTGGCACCAAAATAGAGGCAAGGGCCCAGTATGTTGGAGAGATTCGGATCATAGCATATTTCATCTCTGCTTTTGCCCACAGGACAAAAACACAATACCTTTAGCAGCTATGCCTCCATCGACCAAGATACCAGGGAGTCTTCAATTTAGTGGCTGAATTCAAAGTCTTCTGAAATTTCTGCCTCTTCCCCCTCCCCAAATCTTTAATCCTCTTCCCAAACTTTTGTAATTCAACTCTCCCTTTTCGTTCTCATAGAACCATTCGGAGAGGTTTTGGTTTTTCAATAGACACATTAATACACAAACATTAACATTTTCCATGCGAGTATTTTTAACTCGGCTCCCAACCTGCCAAGATTTCAGGGAAACCTTTCACTTACTATTTGCCACCCACACACAGAGACACGGAGGGACCTTCCACCCAGTGACAGCTCTTACAGCTGATTAAAGGGCTTGGAGGTGATGACAAAAATATGCTTGGTTTACAAAAACAGGAAACATGGAAAGGAGGGCACATGTGCGACCAGAAAACACGCAACTGCGAGGAGGAGGAAGCTGCTTTCGATTTGTTACCTTTCCCACGCAGGGTTCAGAGGGAGACTAGCTGTCGCCACTGTGCCTATCCCAAAATATGGAATAAAACTGCTAACCATAAAAAAAAAAAAAAAAAGAGCTGATTTTAACTTTATTTTATTTTTTCCTAAGACCAAAAATGTTAGATTAAAGAAGAAATTCCTGATGCTGTGAACTTAGCATCACAGTCTGGAGAGCACAAAGTTCCTGAGTTAAAACGTCTAAATTAGAATGTTTTCCCTTCTAAAATATACCAAAGTGAAGAACTTCTCAGAAGATGAATGAAGGCCATACACATTGCTTGCATAAATTGGGTCATGCTACAAATACCATACACAGGCTTCAAACCCAGCTTGCACCTCCAACCTGCATCTGCTACAACTGCCCCGGAGCACTATTCCAGCTCTTTCATTTCAGTGAGAAAGTGTGATGATGTTGTCAACCCAGGGTGTAAAACTGACTTGAAACAAACTGCTATAATCAACTTCCCCCAAACCCACTGAACTGTATGAAATGGCAGTATGTAATAAATAATTAATGCAATTAAAGAACTAGCAAGAGCCCACTACAGAGTTTAATCTGTTCAAGCTGAAGAATAAAGTTCATTGAAAATAATTGTTACCACATTTGCTTATGGATATGGCTATATGCAACTCCATGCTTAAATAGCATAAAACAATTCTCTAAGTCAGGTCTTTCATGTAAATTGTCTTTGAGATAAATATCCCCAGACATACTTACATAAAACTCAAAAGAAACTATAAATTTATTGTAAAATTAGCAGATATAGACACACAAAAAGAGTAAAGCATAAATCACTCATAATTCAGCTCTTACCCTCTTTAAAAAAGAAACATGATTAACATTTTAGAAGTAAAGATATAAACACTTAAAGTCTGAAAACATTGGGATAGAATTTGGGGAACAAAAGGGGATACGTATTTACTTTTCTTTGTAGTATTTAAGTTTTTTAACATGTGCACATACTATTATTTTTAAAAATAAACTATATCATATGCACATGCATGCATCTTCCAGATTTTACTCTTTGTACATATGTTTTTAAAAAAACTGAAATTGTACAAAAGACATAAAAACAATTCTATTTGGGAAAAATACAAAAGCCACCTGTCTCATTTTGTTCCCCCTTCCCAGCCTCCTGTCTACCTCCCGGTGAGGACAGGCGACTGATAATCCACATAATCTGTGTATGAGAGCAGCAGGCAAACTGTGGCCGCAGTCTTTCTCTCACTCAAATCTCAACACTGTTATTTTCTAGATCAGAGTGGCTAAAGACCCTGTTCAACCCTGGAAGTTTTTTAATAAGCTTTGGCTATGGGGAGATGTTACACAGTGCTGAGTTAAGCACATCTTGTAGCAGCCTGGCTGCAGCCAGTCTTTGGGGACTTCCCACATGGCCCACCCACCCTGCCGTGGCTGCTGTTATTAGGGCTCCTTCCTATCTGCATTTCCCTTCTGAGAGGAGAGCCAGTATTGAGCTTCGCCCCGACGGTAGTGACTTTAGCTGCCTCCTGACTCCCCCCTTCCCCCTGCAAGGAAGTGCCCAGGGTTCACAAATCAAAGTCAGGACCACATTACTTCCAGCCTGACTCTCTGGTCATGAATCTTTGATTTTGCCTTATTTTCACTTTAAATCAAAGCAGTTTGTTGGAGTGAGCCCCTCTTAATGATTTGGCTTAAAGCGCTCTCCCTTGGACAATGTCACAAAGGCGCACTTAAAAGCACCGAAGCATATGCTTATTGGAGGGGTAAGAGGCCCTCATGCCTCATCACACTGAATGTACCTGTTTATGTCAGTGACTTTACATCTGCAGTGTCCTCCCTGCCTGGGGAATGCTGGCTGGCAGCCCCCAAGAGGGACAACCATTCTGTTGTGGCTGGTTTCAAAGAAATGAATGCAGAAGCCCCTGGATTTGTGAATTATTCTTTGCAGCAAAAGGAGAGGCATTTAAATGATGGTCTCATGATTACTTGGTCAAAGAGGCTGATATAAAACGAAACACAGTAACACTAAAAAAGCAAAGTTAGGAAAAAATTGTATAAGAAACCCAAATACCAAGTAAACTCAGTCATCCAAGTTGGTGTAGATACTCAAAAAGAAAAAGAAAAAAAAAAAAAAAAAAACACTTCACTTTAGTTAAAAACATCAGAGACTTTTTTTCCCCCTTCCAATATATTCTATTGCTTTTTTATGCTTTGTTTAAAAATATAGCTAAATTACAGCATTACAGGAGCGTCAATGCAAAGTTTTCAAAGCTGCACTCTGCATTGCTTTCCAGCCTCCTGAGAAAAGATGTTCACATTGTTTGGTGTAAATACATTGCTTTGCCCCAGATGAGTTCACAAGTCAATGTCACAGTGTCACAAGGACCATGAAATGTTAGTTCAGGTCACTGGATGAACTTCATCTGTGGCTAAATTGAGCAATGATTTCTTTCATAGGAATAATACCAAAGTTTAAGCTGTGAAACAGAGCTGGAACCTGATATGAGATTTTAATATTGTGTATAACATCTTAAAAGGCCAACAAGAAATCAGAGTCCTATATGAAGCAGAAATCCAAACTAAAGATCTAGGGAAAAAACAGACCAAAAAAAACCCCAAAAATGTAGATGTTTAGAAAAAAAAAGAACAGAAATACATATATGAATGAAGGGGGGGGGGTATTTGTAGTCTATTGATAAGCTTATTTTATGAAATAAGATTTGTGGCTTACGAGCTAAAAATCAAGCTCTTTGACTAAGCCGCTGTATAAAATAACACTTTTATCCTTATCCTGGTCTTTAAATTTTTGCATACTATTTCTCACTAATGAAGACATCTGTGGCTTGTCTGCTGTGTGAAATCATTTATCTTTTTAACTGCACTTCAGATGAAACTGAACTGACACCATTATACAAGGCCTCATCCTAGGACAAAGACTCTCACTCCCTGGAGAAGCCACCTTGGATCCCATGGCCTCAGGCTTTGCAGTGACCAGCCCAAGCAAGATAACAATAATAATGACTCCTTTTCTGGAAAGAAATCAAGGGTAAATGAATATGTGGCCCTGGAAATTAAACATTCTTTTAAAGCACTCTCCTCAGAAACCAAGCGGGGACAAGGGAAGGGGCTAAGGCAGAGCCTCTGGGGCCACGCCAACCTGGGTTCACATCCTAGCATCTCACTTCAAACTCGTGACCTGGCAAAGCACCTGTGTGTCATCAGGTGTAAAACGCGACAGCATTTACCGAGCAAGACTGTTGGCAGGATTCTCTGAAGTGCAGAATGTGAAGCTCCACTCAGGAACCAACCCCTCCATTACTGTGCCAGCTCCTCCTTCCCTCTTCTGTTCACAAAAGCTCATGTATTTACCTACAATAAGTCACCTGCCTGACAGTGAGTTGACCTACCCTGAGAATACATAAATTATGACGAGATAAATATTAGAAAATATTTTTATATACTTGTATAGAGTAAAAAAACGTAACCTCCCCATTCATGCTTTTCCTTATTTTTACCATTCAGTTTTGTGTGCTTTCTTCTAAACCTGTTCTCTGTGCCTATAAATGTAGATTGTAGTTGATTGATTTAAAAAAAACATATATATATATATATATATAATATGTATATATATCATGCTATACAGAATGTTCTGTAAATATCTTGATTTATTTGACAACATAAAATGGATAAAATTATTCTTTTAAGGACTGCATAACATTTCCTGTGGTGAATATACTTTTTTACACACTCCCCATATTAATGGATATTTAGATGAATCCAATTTTTGCCATTAAAAGAAAGGTTGCGCTACTATTTCCATAGGGTGGCTTTTTAGAAATAAGCTTGCTACATCTTCGATTGATTTGAGAGTTAAATTGACACTGGTTATCTCAGTTGATATCAGATCATAAATAAGTTCATAATGACATCATCAGGAGAGATAAGAAATAGAGAACCTCCATTTCCACTCAGAGCACTTTTTCCCCCATGGGCTCAAAACACATCCATTGTACAGGAATGCTTCTCCCCATCCTCAGGGCAGAGATGAAGCTGACATGCTTAAAGTCCGCGTTTGGGATTCTAGACTTGGTTTAAGTCAAATGGCCTTGATTGGATGAGGTCCCTCTGCAGTATTAAAAACTGCTCTAATTGCATTCTTCAAGCCAGCTGAAGGCTGACAGCTTCCGCTCCCGGCTCATTATCAGAGCACTTCAAGGGGCTCCATTATGAGTGGAGCACCTGGTCCAAATTTATTTCAACGGCCCAGAGCAAAATGGGAAGGTGCTTAATGTTCAACCACAATGGTGACATTTTTATGAGATATCCAAGGTTCAGAAACAAATAAATGAAAGGTTTGAAAGGAGCACGAACAGAAACTGTGACAATAAAAATTCAACATTAATATATCAATTTCAAAACATATACCACCCATACACTTGGGGTAAGGCCAAAGGTTCAATGCAGGCTAACCAGAAGGAAAAGGAAGCAGGGGGGGGCGGGGAGCCAATACTCAATTCCTCCTGTGATAGGTTCACTAAAGAGAGTGATAAAGTTCAAAAAATGGTTTAAGGCAATCTGAATTCTGATTAGGATAACAATTATGCTATCTAAATGCTCCAACATGAGAATGAAGGAGAATTCGACCAGATTTCAGAGCATTCTAGATGTATTGTGTTTATACCTTTACTCTGGTATGCTTATAAACTGCTCTTTTGCCCATTAAAAAAATTCCCTCATGGAAATCAATGTTAATGATTCCTTACATGAAAATGTTGTGTAAATATGTGTTTAGAACATTTTAATATATGTAGGATAGAGAAATCTTCCAAGGTAGATGAGAGTCGGTCCACAGTCAACATCACATGCTATTGCATAAATCCATATTCAGAGGCTTCTTGTCAAGACGGCTTCTGCTGTGTATGTGCAGAGAACTTAATATGCAGACAACAACCAATTTTAAAGCCCTGCAATCTAGCTGCACAGCATTGGAGAGCTCTACCCTCCAAAAGAATTTGTTTAAGGAAACATTTAAAATAAATATTTGTATTGTTTTCCTAAACAAAACAACGACACTTACATTGGAATCTAAAATAATAATGAATGAAAAATTGTAATATTGGCACTTTACAATGGGAATGCTGACTAAACTGGACCCATTCGGACTGGAAGAATTTAGTTAGTGATTAGTCTTTGAAGAGAAAAAGAGGAGCACAATTAATCAACTACATGGAAAAATTTTTTTTCAGCTATTACATGCTTTCAGTCTTGGAATTTTGTCTTTCTCAAGCACTTTCCTTATTAAGCCAGCCATACAGATGTGCAATACATTAATTGGCCTGACTATAAAGGCTTTAATTATTTTACTGATTTAAAAAGGCAATTAGGCAGCATCTATTTTTCACATTTGATTATACCTACTTTGGTTTCAGATCTGAATTCATGAATCATTGGGCTGTTGGTATAACCACAGGCTGTTACTTGAATCTTTTTTTCTTTACTTCAACAAATGAATAAAAGCTCTAAAAATTAATTACCTAATAGAATCACCCATCTACCAAAAAAAAAAAAAAAAAAAAGTGGCAAAATCCTGTTAGAATTAATTCTGTATGAAAGTCGCCCAGCAAAGTGACCACTTGAAGCTGGGCACAGTGGTGCATGCCTGTAATCCCAGCATTTGGGAGGCTATCTCTAAACAAAATACAAAAAAGGGCTGGGGATGTGGCCCAGTGGTCGAGTGCCCCTGAGTTAAATCCCAGGTACCAAAAAAAAAAAAAAAAAAAATTCCATCTGGGTATTGAATAACAGGATGTTCATTTAGTTCTGATCTAGCCTCGCTTGCACCTTTACTATATTCTAATGTCTCCTTCAAAACTACCTTAATAAAAAGCTGGAGCTCTGGGAGACTGTAGAGAATTTCCAAGTTCACCATGGAAACTGGGGGAGTAGTCATTCAGAGTACACAGATCCAGGTCCTGCTTTCTCCTTCATTTTGCTCCCTTCTTGTTATCCATTCCATCTTTTAACTATTGAGGACCCATCTATAATCTGTGTCAAAACAACTGAGACTTCAGTGAAGGATGTACATGGTGGTCCTTATGAGACAAGCAATTCCCAGAGTTCCCCATCTTTCTGGAGCAGAAGAAAACACCAGGGTATCAAAATAAATAAATAAATAGAACAGATGGTTTTGTAGATGCACAGCCCCCACATCTACTTTAGGAGGACACTGGGATGATGATAATGTACTGTTTATTGGTAGGGCGGTATAATGGAAAGAGACCTGGATTCAAGCACTGAATGTCATTTATTAGCTGTGCAACTGTATCGAGTTATCTTTAAGCCTTTCTAGTCCTTTCAATAGTACTGCAGAAGCCATCTCCTTCATGCAATCACCTGTGCTGCCCTCTGCTGGTAAGAGAGTTGCAATGCTACACAAAAGGCAAAACTTGTGAATCAAAGATTATTTTTTATGTAACTAACTTTTGATTGTTAAATTAATAGAGAATATTGACACAAAATATACAATTCAAAGGACATACTGTTTTTTCCTTGATACCACATCAAAGTCTGCATGTAGAGACAGAATAGACAGTGAATTTAAGGAAATAAAAAACCTGAATTTGTGAAATTACTCTAGACACTATACTCCTGATCATTTTCCTGAACCACTGGACAATGATAAAGAATTCTGCAAAGTGGAAGAACCAAACAAGAAGAGTAGTAGGAGGTCTACTGAGTATTGGTGGAAAGTCCCATTCTCTCCCCCACTTTGAGCACAGATGCTCAGGTCAGTGAAATTGTTTGTGAATTGCAGCAACAAAAATCTACTCATAAATTTGCCACTCATATTCTAGAACCAGAAGAATAAACATTTAGAACCAGTAGGAATCTAAGACATTACATTGTTCTACTTCTTTTATATTAGACTACTGGGACATTAAATTATTTGATTCATACAGACTGAATTGTCTCTACTTCTGTAAATTTATACATTATACTATCCTCATAACACTGAGTCTCTGCACTCTTCTACTCTCTTCACATAAGGTCAACATAGTAAAAATCCTAGTAATCTACATGCCCAACAGATAATAGAGTAGTAAATGTTTACCAAGTAAATCAATGACTGGAGTAATATTAACGGCCTAGACAAGTCAATCTCAATAAATTCTTCTAACTGGAAAATACTACATTTTGAGATAGTAAATGTTTCTTATTTAAAAGCCCCTAGGCTATTTTAGAAAAGTACATTTGATGCTTACGAAAAAGTATATGGAGTCAGAAAAACTTTAGGGACTGCTAACACATTTCCTAGACCAGTCCCCTCTGACAAAATGTAAAATTTGGTAGAATTTTCCAGACAAATCATGCCAGAGGATCACCTCCTTCAGGATAAAGTGTGTGTGTGTGTGTGTGTGTGTGTGTGTGTGTTGGAGGGGAGTGGGAGAGGATGCCATTCACGGCTTCAGTCCTTGTATACTCGACTTCTCTGTAACATTTCATGGGTCTGACGATGTTGAAACCTTTTCTTGGCTTCCCATCTCTGGCCATTTGTGCAGGCTCCCTTTCTCTGTCTAGCTTCCGAGTGAGCAGTCATTCTAAGATGCAGGGCCTGTCCCCTGACCCAGCCAGTTCACGCAGGGCCATAGCTTATTCCTGAAGTGACGAATGGCCAAGAACACCTGTCCACTTAGGGGTGACAGGCATCATTTCTACATTTTACATTTGATGATACCAAGTCTAATGATACAAAGAAAACAGATTGTTCCTTCCCAGGATTATTGAAGGAGGACAGGAAACAGGTATGGATGTACTTGGATTAATATTTCAGGTATTATAATCAGTTTAAAATATATGCCAGACTTGTAACCACTACACTGCAACACTGCCTGCTGGCTGACTTCTGAGGATTCCAGAAGAGCCCACTTGCTGCTGGGGGCTCCAAGACTTTTTTCCTTTTAAATATATGTTACTATAACATTGAAGAAGATATTCTGTTTTCCAAGAAAGGAAATGATAGAGGGAGGGAGAAAGGGAAGAGGGGAGGAGGAAAACCCAAGCTTGCACAGTTTACTGTGGACTTAATAGAGTCTTATTTTACAGATTTTATGGTACAACCCAGTCTCCGGATTGCCCCCAAAGGGGGAAAAATTACAATGACAACATAAAAACCACCCCTTTTCAATCAGGCCATCTAGTGGCTTTGGAAGCCATTACAAAATACAGTAAGATGACTTTCAAAGTTAAAACTCAGCCACTTGGGAGGCTAAGGCAGGAGGATGGCAAGTTTGAGTCTAGTCTGGGCAATTTAGTGAGATGGTAGTGCATAACAAAAAATAAAATTAAAAAGGTTGGGGATGTAGCTCAGTTATAGAGCACTCCAGGGTTCAACTGCCAGCATTCCCTGCCCCTCACATGCACAGTGGATAACTCTTCACCTATCCATCAAATCAAATTGTGGCACTGGACACCCACTTCAAAAGTCTGTGTTCTGACCACCATTTCTCATCCATCCTCCTTTGAATTCCAACAGAGCTAATTCTGGCTTCCTTGGTCTTTGCTCTCATAAACTTGAAGAAGCACAGCCCATTAAAAACAGTAAGGTTTTCCTTCATTCCTTCCATGACATGGTCAGGATGGACGCACCAAAACCCTGAGCTTCTGGGGTGATGCCCCATGTTGATGAAGAGGAAATGAAAAGGAGCTGGCTTCTGAGCAGATCTTGGCAGACTATCTCTTAATTAAAAACAAGAGGCAATGCATATTCTAACTCAGAAAGGATGTTTGTCATCTGACCCTAGGTGACCCACTTTGCACTATACTTTCCAAGGCTTGGATATATTAAACTTTGTCTTGGAACTCTTTCAATATATATTTTATACATATATATTTATTTTATATATATACATATTTATTTATTTTATATTATATATATATATATACATATATATATTATACATATATATATATATATATATATATATATATTTTTTTTTTTTTAAAGATGGGGGTCTTCCCATGTGGCCCAGACTGCCTCAAACTCCTGGGCTCCAGCAATCCTCCAGCCTCAGCCTCCTGCATAGCTGGCTTACGGGTGCCAGCTATTATCCTGGAATTCTTATTGACAAGGACCTAAAACACATGATTTTACATGATTAACTGGTATAAAATCCCAAATATTTTAATACCAAATTTTTTTTTTTTTATGTCTCTTAAAGCCAGGCACAGTGGCGCATGCCTGTAATCGCAGCAGCTCGGGAGGCAGAGGCAGGAGGATCCCAAGTTCAAAGCCAGCCTCAGCAATTTAGCTAAGTGCTAAGCAACTCAATGAGACCCTGTCTCTAAATAAAAATACAAAATAGGGCTGGGAATATGGCTAAGTGGTTGAGTGCCCCTGAGTTCAATCCCTAGAATCCACCCCCCCAAAATGTCTCCTGATATGTGCCATAATCCTGTTAAAAAATATTCTCTCTCCATTTAAAGTGAATGATATGACATCTATAGAGTATTTCCTTAGAAAAATTAAACAAAATGAGCAAAAAGAAACCATGTTTATAATTTAAAATTTTCTCCTTGAAGTATATAAAGCTTGAATTCTTTATATACAGTTTATAGGTCTCCATAAACCCTCAAATAGATAAATGGAACACTTAAATCGATTCCTCAATATATTGTTGTTCCCCAGAGTAAGGCCTCATATTTAGTGTCATCCTGAGTAATTTTTTATGACCGAGTTATAAACTCCTCCAAAAAGGGGGTTTACAATAGAAGTGCTGACATCATGTTAACTATTGCTCTGCAAACTGAGCCCCATAATCAAGGCCCATTATATTTATGAGGCAGGTAAAATTCTATACCCATTAATCACACAGCTATATTGATAAATTCTAAGTTTGAGGTCTAGTAAAATTAATGTATCCCATTTCTTGCATCATTGATAGCATGAGGAAAATTTCCAGTCATTTTTATAATTTTAAGGCTTCGGCACTTTTACAGAAATCAGGGAGCAGCCTTACTGAAACATTTCATTTATTTACACCTGCTGTGGTCACTTTTGCATATCTGCAAACTACTAGAGGAGGTTTTTTCTTACCCCTAGACGATTCAGGAGAATTATATGCATTTGCCCAAATGCAACCTTTAATAGAGAAGCATTACAATAATAAATTTTATGTAACCACAGGCCTAGCCCACATTGAGGTGGTACCAAATTGTGATTAATTACCAAAAGAATATTCCACTCCTAAATTACAATTCAACATCCCTATATAAAACAATCTAAAATGTCAGCACTCTGTCTTTATGACATCATGCCATCCCAATAATTCTGTTTTATAAGTAAATTCCTATTATACATTAATAAGGGCTGTTGGTGGCTAAACATCTTGCCTCCCCAGTAATGACTCAGTTGAAGGCAATTAGGGCAGCCAGGTGCAGCTGAGCTGGGTACTCATAAAAGTTTTAAAATTTTACTATTTCCGTTTGATTTTGGGAGGTGCATTCCAATCTGCCCAAATTAAAGAGGAAGCTGTGTCCATGTTTTCAGATGTGTTTTGTGTGTTCTGACCATTACTGATAAACCCTTTAAAACTTCTTTGTTCCTTAGAAGCCGATGATCTGAGGAGCTCAAGTTTCACAGTGAGCATCTATATTTCACAACCTGTCAGTGGCTACAACACACACACACACACACACACACACACACACACACACACACAGTCCCAGGGTAGCAGAGCAGCACCTTCATTTAAGACTTTCTGGGGCAGCCCCTAGTAGTAAAATTGATGCATGAAAGAAAGAACTTTACTCACTTTGTTAACATGTTTTTGTTGTAATTAGTTTGGGTCAGTAGAGGAGACATCAAATTAAAGTTTTATGTCATAATAGGAGCGATGATTTTCCCATTACAAGAAAATCAATTTCCTCCTACAAACTACAAACACTACATAAAAGAATTAATAAGTGTAAAGACTTAACACATCTGAAGCAAGAGAAAAGGTTACTTCTGATGATGACAAATATCCTCAGAAGCAGAATTTTAAAAAGAGTTAACAACTTCCCTGCAATAGTGGTAGAAGGGTGAGATACCCTGGGAAATGTTCCTCAAGTTCAGCAAACACAGATCCCTTCATTTAACCTATTACGTGTTTTTCTCTACAATTTGTGCTAATCAATTTGACTTAATCCTGTTTTTAAAAAATAGTCGAATGTTATAACAATTTTATGACATCAAATGATACGTTTAACTAAGTTTTTATTTTTTTTCAATAAGTATGGATACTCTGTACATTCATGATCAGATAACAAAAGTGACTATGCCACCGCTGCCAAAAAACTGGGTAAATCGGGCTGGGGATATAGCTCAGCTGGTAGAGTGCTGGATAAGTCATGTTGTAGATGATGAGACAGGGCCTCTCTTTGGCTTCAAGAACACCATCCTGGGAAGTTACCCTGGAGGGTGGCTTGGTCCAAGGACCTCTTTAGAAGTGAAATTCATATTCCATTAGATTTCAGGAAGCAAAATATTATATGATAACATCTGAATAACAATGGTCCTCAGAAGTGATCCCCAATTTAATTTCTTGGCCCTGTGAATAATTTCCTTTTTGTTTGCTTTTATCTATCTATCTATCTATCTATCTATCTATCTATCTATTCATTTTGAGGACAACTTAAATTTACCAGAATAGAAAAAAGAGAGAGGTCCAGTATGACTTCAGAAAACAGCATGATTTAGAAATGCAGTTCATATTTGGACCCAACCTCCCCATTTTCTAAAGAAAAAATCCACATAAAATGAAGACCCTTTAGATACAGTTAATCATGTCTTGCTCATGAGCAGAGAAGAATTTATCGAGGACTTATTCACATAGGAGACACACGGTTTTTCAAAATTACTCGCTGTGAGGAATGCAGGGAAGGGGCCGTAGGCTTGATCCTGATCTATGAAGCAAGCAACAGGAAAACCTAGCCCTCTTGTCTTTATCATGTTTCCTTTCTTTTGTTTTCTCTGATCAACAACTATTTTGACTCTTAAAATGTCAGATTTAAAAGGGGAAAAGACAGTCCTGACCAGTATTCTCATGTCATAATAGGAGTAGTAATTTTCCCATTACAAGAAAATCAATTTCTGTCTACAAACTTTCTCTTCCCTGCATTTCTTCATGTGGAAATGCAGGAAGTCAAGGGAAGAGTTTGACAATGGGCCTCTATTTCCTTCAAGCAATTACCCAGACAAGTCCAGGCCTCCCAGTGGATGTCTTCCAGCCAGCTTTTGAACAACACCCACAGCCCCCACATAGAGATTAGATGCCTGTGTCCACAGACAGAGCCTTGAAAACCCAGGGAGTCTGAGAATGTGTCCTTAAAAGAGCTTAACAGCCACGCAGGGTTAGTTAGAATCCACATCCGTATGGTTGCAATTTGCTGTGCCAGAGTGGGAGGGGGGCTCACAATACAGAGACACGGTAGCCGAGAGCAGTTCCGACTGGTATCAGGTTCCAAAAGTTTCATCACTTTCTGAACTCCACCTTCTACCTTGTTCTATAAATGTCTCTTCCATATTGCTAAGTCTTTTTTGGATTCCGAGATATTTTGCTGTTAGGAAGTAACTTCCTGACTGGCTCCCTGTAT
This sequence comes from Tamias sibiricus, assembly GCA_025594165.1. NCBI lineage: Eukaryota > Metazoa > Chordata > Mammalia > Rodentia > Sciuridae > Tamias > Tamias sibiricus. The sequence continues at coordinate 62,572,986 of CM046664.1, read as the reverse complement.
CCTATAAGGAAATTCAGCAACACATTAATAAATGCTATCAGTAGCTCCCTTCCTAGGCTGCAGGCCATTAGACTGAGAGGCTCCATTGCTGAACATATCTTTCCTTCTAATTACAGAAGAAAAACTTAGAAAGTTCCAACTTTGATGGCAGCACGTCCTGCCGCAGGGATCAAAGTCAGTGGTGAGCATGAGGAAGACTAGTGGGTTTGTTTAAGGACTCTCCCTTTCCCTCCACTTCCACACCTGGTCCTAACTCCCAGCCCTCCAAAGCAAAGGGCCTCTCTCCATCCCTGGAGGTCTGGTCCTCTCTGGCCTGTCATATCCACCTAAAGCATCCCTATTCCACCCACCACTATCTGCAGTCTGTTGTCTGTGTTTCTTTCTTTCCTTTTTAAAGGCTGGATGGATAGTTACGTGAATTTTATATAGTCTCTCTCAGAACAAATTCATTCTTAAATTAATAAGAGGCTTGATCCTGATGTTAATTCCTTCTGCTTAGGAAATTTTATTTTATCAATACCTCCATTCCAGGACCTTGGTCACGTTATTATATATCTGCATATAGTCGTATTTCCAACCACTGCCTATTTCAACAAGAATGAAAATGTTACCCCATGACATAATCTCCCATGTGGATATAACCTGTCATTAGATCATATTCCAGTGAGCAACAGAGGGGAAAACAAGAAAAACAGGGAAGAAAGCCATGATAGTATTGAATATGTAAGAAAACCTGAAATAAGCAGCTAAAGCTTCTTCCTCATACAAACATTACCCAGTCTGCAAAAACCACGCCTATATTAAAAAAGAAGAGGCAAGGTCCTGTGGGTTACGTGTTTATGTCTCTTCAAAATGCAGATGTTGAGACCCTATCCCCAACGTGACAGTATTTGGAGATGAGGATTTGGGGAGGTTGTTTGGTCATGAGGGTGGAGCATTCGCTCCTGAGTGGATCGCTGCCCCTAAGGGCACATGGGAGGACACAGCAAAAACACGGCCATCTGCAGACAGGGGAAAAGGTTCTCACCTGACCCCGACAATTTAGGAATCTTGATCTCAACCCCCCCCCCAGCATCCAGAACTGTGAGAAATAAGCAAATAACACTTCTTGGTATTCTCTCATAGCAACCTGAACTAAGACAGAGAATGGTATCGAGGGCTGCCTTAAGGAACGAGAATGTGGAAGTAGTTTTGGAACTGGCTAATGGGTGGAGGCTGGAAAAGCAGGCTAGGCAAAGTTGACACTGCTGTGACTTTGAAATCACAGCAAAACTGTGTCGGTGTTCTCCTGTTTTGTGGAAAGTGGAACTGGCAAGCAATGAAGTTGACTATTTAGATGGGGAGATTTCTAGATAAAGTGTTAAAGGAGCAGCTTGGTTCTTCTTAACTGCACATAATAAAATATAAGTAAAGAGAAACTGAGACATGAAGGAAGCAAGATAGTCAGCTGTGAGATCCTATCATTCAAACCCCAATGTCCAAGTCAGATTTGGATCACCAAGAATCTAACCACTGGCACCCAACCTCCATCATCACTTCATCACTGCTGAAGTTGGTCATGAGCCCCAGGCCCAGAGCCATGCTGCTAAAGCCTCAGCCCCCGTGTCCACCGCACATACTGGTAAGTTCTTTAACCTAAGCCACAATGTCCTCCACTTAAGAATCAGATTGACTGAACCCCCTCGCCAGGCTGTAGGGAATATGGTTTTACTTTCTTGTATGCTCTTAAAATCAAGTTAATAATAACCTGGGGCGGGGGAGGAGGGAATTCTTAATGAAGAGCTCATGTAAGCTTAAATACAAATACAACAAGATCAAAAGGAAATAAGACACTCCAGAGTGCCCTCGGGGTCCAGCCGCATTATGAAGTAAAGGAAGGATCCATACCATCATCTTCTACTTCGAAATGAACAATGAACTTCCCTTCTCACCCAAGATGCTGATGTTCAGAGAAAATGCAATTTGAGCACTGGGTTTTCCCCAATTTTCACATAACTGCTTAACTTGTGCACTCTTTATCTTATTTTCATTTTTCATAACCTTAAAGAGTGTTAACAAATCAAGGCATAAGAAATCTAGCTAATTTTTAATATAAAAGTTTCTGGGCCAGTTCTAGAACTTCCAAAGGGGGATTATTTGGGAGTTACAGTGCATTCTTCGTATTTAACATCTTCCTATTCTGTCTAGATGACAACTCATTCACTCTGGGCTTGATTCATGTCATCGAAGCTTCACAGAGTCCTCTGTAACAAGTATCATCACTCCCACATCAGGAGAGAAGAACAAGGCATAGCTGTGTCACTCACCAGTCATCACCAAGTGAGGGATGGAGCCCAGACTGAAGCCAAGCTGCCCACTTTCAAACGTGCCTCCTCATCCCTTGTCTCCGCCTTTCCTACTAAAATCCTTACTGTTTTCTATTTTTATTTAGTCATCTCATTAAAAGTTAATTATCATTACGGTTATTACTTCATCAGGTGACATAACGTTATTTGTATTTTTATAATACTTCTGAGATTTGGACTTTATTCCGTTACACTGAACTTCAATTTTTCACTATGTCTTAAATAGAAAACTATATTTCCATGAATATTTAATGTTTCCCTCTAATAGTCATGTTATTTTTCATGACTATGGAAAGCCACATTGTTAAATGAGGTATTTATGAGGCATTTTCCCTTGATCCCAATGTGCTACCATAACAACTTTCACCACTAAGAACATTCTTAAAATAGTTTAGATTTTTTATTCAGGTATCACTCCCATTAAATCTACTTTAAGAGAAAAGGGGTATGTTTTTACTTTCTTGTATGCTCTTAAAATCAAGTTTACATTAACCTGGAAAAACAAAAAAGAATTCTGAATGAAAAGCTTAAATACAAATACAATAAGATCAAAAGTAAATTTGTTTAATGTAAAATTTATTTATTGCTTTAAGGTTTTAAAATTCAGAATCAACATTCAGATCTCTGTCAAAATAGTCAGTGTGTATATGTCCCAAACAGAAAATATTCTCCTGTGTTAAGTTATAATGAGTTCTGGAATCCCACCGATGGGAATTTAACCTTGTAAAATCAATTTAGCAATAACACGAATGCAGTCAAAGTGTGTTAACTATGAACACATCTTGCTACAACGGCTTAATAACACTAGCACGTGGCGACATTCAACTTTCAGTTCAGAGAGGCTGTGTCAGGAATCACAGAGAGGCTACAATCTCAGGAATCTTTTTGATACTTTCTTTTTCTCTCACTGAGGACTTATTGAGGAATTAGATATGACCTTACGTACGTATGTAAACATTGTGTTGTAATATATATAAAAGATATTTGATGGATAGGAACCACTACTTAGGTTATCAACTTTAATTAGTTTCAAATTAATTTTTTTGAAACTGATAGCACTAATCTAAATCCTAGCACCCTACGTTAGGGAAGAGAAGGTAAAGAATCCCACAACCAATGCCAAAGTAGAAAGAGAGGGATGGCAGATTTCTGCTTTCAGGAATAACAGCTCATTATTTGGGGGTTCTGCTTAGTTTAAATATGCAGTTAGACTGAGCTCTTCTGTTATACTGTCTGTTCAGAAAGCAGTAGGCAATTTTAAAAGTGTAATATATATATATATATGGAGGGGAGAAAATTAGATTAAACTACTTCATAGAGCTGTTTTAAATTTTTTCTCTTCATGGACAAATGATCAATACATTGTTTCATATAATCCAGTCTTTATTAAAACAGGTCCCTTAAAGGATATCTACCAGCTGTTCTCCCAGTTCTATTAGCCATGTGTATTTGGGAAACACAGAGGGCACATCTTTTTCTTTCATTTTGATGTTTCAATACTTCAGTCCAATATCTCACTCCCTACTTCCCATTACTACTTAGAAGCAGTGAATTTGGTATTGTAAAAATACAAACAAAAATTACTGATTGAATAACTTCAACCTTGATTATGTGAAATATTTGATTCTCGATCAGTCACCATTTAGCTAGCTTCTTTTCAATTTGCTGACAATTCTCTCTGGCACATGACCATTTTGTATTGCTAAAATCCAGTCAGGTTTACCAGGCAGTGAGGTCAGTGGGCTGTCCAGCTCAGTCACTAGGTCAGCAGGACACTGCCCCTGCAGGGGAAATGAGGGGAGCTCAGTGGATACTCTGCTTCTTTCCCTGGAGTCCAGAACACACCCACAGAGACGGGTGTACTTTTTAAATGCTGTAGCACCCCCATGTGGCAATGCCTGCAAACAAGCTAAGGACATGGTTGTTTTTTTTTAGAAAGGACCAATGATAATGAGGTAAGGGGTGGGTAGCAAAAGCCAGGGAGGGAAGAAGGAATTCAGTGCTGGGCACATACCTTCCTCTTTAGTTCTCATATATATATTCACGAATGGTTATCAAATACTATTAGCACATCATAAATGTGGCAATAACCACCAGGTCCAGGCCCTAATAGGTTTATATTTTGTGGAGCAAAAGCAAAAGACAATAATCATATAAACACATAAATAAGATCCTTTCAGCCAGTAAAAAAATGTGCCAGACCTTAGAGGTAGGAAGAACTATAAATGTTCAAATGTGGTAAGACAATGGAACATGGTAATACATAGAAATCAGCAATGTACTCCTTTGAATAGAAGTCAAAGTTCTATCTGCTCTGTGGAAACAGACATTTTAGTTAATGAAGAAAAAATCCCAGCTGCCTGCCTAGCCAATCCACATCTTTCCTTTTTCCCATCAATACAGATCCCTAATGTTCACCTAGAAAGGAGGTGCCATTTGCCAGCCTCCAAGGCCCTATGGCTAGCAAGTGGCAGGACAGAGACTGGAGGACTGACTCCCCAGACACCAGCAGTCACACCTTTCCAGGCCCCACATGGTCTCTTAGGGCTGCTCCATTCTGGGCTCTGTCTATACAGCCAGCATTATGCAGTATGAAAGGCCTAGACAGGCTCAGGCTGGCCTGGGCTTCTGCCCTGAAACCCCAGTTCATGTGTCTGTGTCCCTACATATGTAAACAGGCCCTATTTCTAGATTACCATCTCCGAAAAGCAGCCACTTAAATGCTACAAGGGAGCAGGACGCGGTGCCTTACACCTGTAATCCCAGCATTTGGGAGGCTGAGACAGGAGGATCGCGAGTTCAAAGCCAGCCTCAGCAATGGCGAGGCACTTAGCAACTTAGTGAGACCCTGTCTCTAATAAAATACAAAAAAAGTGCTGGGGATGTGGCCCAGTGGTCAAGTGCTCTTGAGTTCAATCCCCAGTACACTCCCCCCCCCCGCCCCCCCCACCAAAAAAAAAGAATGCGACAAGGGGAAAATGTTAGGAACATACCTTTTGGAAATTTCTGGGCAAACAGACTCAAAGCCTCTCCTTCCACACAGGGCACAGGGATACCAGCTTTGCCTCCACTTTCTTCATGCTTCTGCTCATAAGCTTTTAACAGAGCTCCCTTTCCTTCACTGACCTTGACTTCACCCTCCACCCTCAAACCTCATAAGTAAGACAGAGGGGAGAAAATGCAGACATAGATCTGAAGTCACACCAACAAAGAAGTCCTACCCAGAAACACTGGCACCCCAAAGAGGTGCCCAGCCTCTGGTCTGTTCCTGACCTACATCTGACATCCACGTGCCTCTGAGGTTGGACACCTCCCAATCAGAGAGGCTCCAATAGCATCAAGACCAAAGTTCTCAAAATTGGCTTCCCAGGCTCCACCCCCAGCCCATCCTGCCTGATTCCCACAGTTCTTTAGCTTCATCCAAGTCCACCTCTTCATTCTCCCTCAGTCACACCACAATCTTCCTACGTGCCCAATCTCCCCGACCACCTGGGCAGCCGCCACCTCTCTAACGGTTCCCTGCTCTGAAGAGATACTCTGGTGTCTTATAAAAGCAGCAGACCTGTGGGATTAGGGCCATGTCCTGTGACTTCATGTAAAGTTTATCACCTCCTCAAAGGCTTCATCTCCTAATACACTGGGATTAGGGCTTCAACGTATGATTTGGGGGAGAGGGAACACAACCATTCGGGCCTTAACAGAGAGAGAGAATGGTGTGAGCTGAAAGACAATGAAAATGAGAGGGGGGAGCTGAACCTATAGGGAGGCTGCTGCAGAGAGGAGGAGGAGGCAGGGTATGGCCTGCTTTTGGAGCTGGAAAAAACAGGAATGAGGGGAATGAGCAGGCCACGGGTAGTGTAGGCAGCAGGGTTTGTGGGGGAAAATTATGTGCAAAAGAAAACACTGTCAGCTATAAAGCACAGCAGACTATACCAAGAGGAGGTTCTTTGGTGTTAGTCTCTGAAGGTCATAGACACTTGACTGAACAAAATAACTCAGAAATTATCTTTATTCTTTGTCATAAAAATAACTGAAACTCTCTTAGACATAATGAAAAACTTACAGTCCACTACTGAACTAAGGAAAAACATCTACTATCAAATTAAACAGTATGTCTTTCAAGTGCATCAGTGAAATGACTTACGAAGACTCGTGCCCTGCATATAGTCGTGCATATTTGTTGATGGAGGAATCAAGAAAAAGTAAATCCATTAAAAAAAAAAAAAAAACTACAGCTCTAATCAGTTCCAGTTTATTTTCTTACTAGAAAATGATCAATAAATTAATTAATTCAATTAATTAAAAATTTGTCACTTTCAATACATTTTTTTAAAAAATTCTCAAATCACATCTCCCACTGCTGAGAACATTCTGGTCTGGGTGAAAAGCAAGCAAGAGTAGGGTGCCGGTGACTGAAACACTGGCTTACACTGCCCTCTGCTGGCACACTGAGTACATTTCAAGTTCCTTAGTTTATGAAGTTGCCAAAAGAGAGCCCAGTATTTGGAACCAGCAACTTCAAGACTAATTACTAAAAACAGGTTGTGGAAAATATTACCAAGCAGCTTAAATACCATCTGCACCACATCAGGCACACATTCCTAATGAAAAGGGCACATATGCCGGAGGAGGTGGTGCCAACTCACATCTGCTAACCTAATACAGAGGGGTTTTAACTAACTCTTTAAAATATGCACTAAATTCACAATAACGCCTTTAAACTGCCCCCTTTCCCACCCAACTCCTGCCATGCCAACCAACTTTTCAGAAAACAAATACAGAAAAAAAAAATTAAATCTTGGCTCCTACCATGACTGCATTTCAGATCTGCAATAAATAACTGTGTGTTACCACGGTTTACAAAATTTATTTTTTAAGCATAGGCTTTTCTTTTTTAATTTAGAAGTTGCTAATTTGCCAGAATATTGCTGGAAAACATGCCATTCCTTTAAACACACACAACATCAGCCTCCATTAAAACGATTACAGCATCATTCAAAAGTCTAAAGCATTTATTAGGTGTCTCTAATTCCACCGAGCGTTTTACTAAACCCTGTATAAATGAGTTAAGCCCAATCCATGTCTTGAGCTTGCTTCCTAAAATAGATGAAGTAATACCATAGCACCCACAGCACAGGTACACAAATTTAGTGAGCGCACCTACATTTTGTCCTGAGGTAAAATAAACAGGAAAGTCCTACATGCTGGATATTTAAAAGGGTGAGGCAAGAAGAAATCACAGTTATCTAATAATCAGACAGGCATGCCTCTGGGAGGAGGTGGGATTCAGGTAGCTGAGTGAAAGAGATAGAGATGAGGCCAGCAGCCACAGGCACTCTGGGGTCCAGGAGGTCACAGCAGTAGAACAGTGACTTGAAGGAAGTGGACCTGAGAGGTTCCACGAGTCCCACTGCCCATTTAGCATGGTTCCTTTTTTTTTTTTTTTTTTTTGGTACCGGGGATTGAACTCAGCGGCACTAGACCACTGGGCCACATCCCCAGCCCTTTTTTGTATTTTATTAGAGACAGGGTCTCACTGAGTTGCTAAGTGCCTCGCCATTGCTGAGGTTGGCTTTGAACTCGCGATCCTCCTGACTCAGCCTCCCAAAGTGCTGGGATTACAGACGTGCAGCATGGTTCCTTAACCAAGGTCCAGACACTGTGTGCTCCTGCCCAGATGTGCCTGGCCCCCAATGCCCTGTCTGCCCAGCTAAGAAGCACTGGAAATGATTCCAATGCCGACGGGCAGGCCCCTCCACGTCACCACCAGCCTTGGCCAGAGCCTGCTTCACAGGCTGCGTGTGAAGTTCCCTCTTCCTGCTGAGATGGGCAAGTCCTCGGGTTCTCTCACAGCTCTCTGGGACATTTATTTACTTTATTCAACAAACACTTAACTCTAGCCTAATCCTCTTTACAAATAGCAACTCATCAAGTTCTCAAAACCATTCCATGATGCAGGCGCTATTATTAAATCCTTAACTCCACATGAGAAAAAGAAGCACTAAGAAGGGTCCACTTTGCCAAAGTTCATACAACCAGCAAGTGGCAGAGACAGGAATCAAACCCAGGCATTGTGTTTCCAAGTCTGGGCTCTTAACCACTGTGTAGCATTACAGAATGCAAAATGCAGGTTACAGTCCCCAAGTAGAAAATGGACAGTTGTGTCACCAGGATAGGCTAAGTTCTGAGGAAACAGCCAACCGCCAAGTCCCAAGGCTTATTTCTTGTTCACACTACTTGACCAGTGAGGCTTGGTGGGGGCCAAAGGCTCTATTTATTTCCATCATTTAGAGATCCAAGACCCCAGTTGTCAATCACCATACCAAAGGAAAGAGGTAACTCCGGAGACCCTTATGTCAGCAATCATATGCTCTGGCCCAGAGATAACACACATCATTTCCTACTTGGAACTCACTGGCCAGGACTAATTACACGGACCCAGCCTTCTTATATAGTCAGTCATCTGAACCAGTCATATGACCCAACAGAAGCCAAAGGGCTGGGAAGTGTGCTTCTGCATGGACCAGAAGGAGGGAGGAATGGAAATCCTGGGCAAGACACCACAAAAGACCACCACAAAAACACATGCAGTAACAATGACAACTATAAGGTCATATTTTTGTTAAACATTGGCCCACTCTCAAGAGTATAGGCACATTGAGCTGCTCTTCTACTTGCAGTAATGGGTTCACAGGGAGCCAGGCATCCAATCCAGCACATGCATTCAATAGTGCATTAGGGCATGCGTTTTCCAGAAGCATTCACTGCATGGGGTTGGGAAGCCCACGCATACACACAAATAAAAATGCAATGATAGTGACAAATGCACAAGGCTACAAACAAAACACAGCCACGGCCTGTGAGTGGGAAAGATGAGCAATACAAGAAGTGATAGATGCATCCTAGAGGAAATAAATCCTGACATGGGATAGCCTGAAGAAAGCCCAGAGCCACAGACAACAGGCTGGGCAGCAGAGAGAGGCTGGTGGCCACTGCAGAGGACATTTTCTAGATAGAGTTGCACAGAAAAGTGTCCCATGGTGGGGACCTAAAGACCCCAATATGGAAAGAAGCTGATCCCAGAAACAAGTCTCCATGGTATAAACACTGAATTAATATGTTTATTAAGAGTCAGGTGTAAACACCAATTTTTTTTTTTTAATTTTCGTTGAAGTGATTTATCAGTGAAATGCAACAGCAGGCTACCAGAAAACAAAACTTTCACAATATAATTTGTTGATTCACAAAAAATAAGGTTGGACACTTGAAAATGAAATGAAGTGGCACTGTCAGAGAACAGTCGTTTACTTCTGAAAGTTGAATGGGAAATTTAAAATTTTAACCAGAAAAAATACTGGGAAAGAACACACTCTGGAAGGTTCAAATTTGGGGGATTTATATTTCAGCAGTGCTAGGTTTCTAGACACTTTGTATGAAAGTCCATAGGCTGATTTGTAAATTAAACAATCTTAGAACTAAAAGAAAAAAGGGAGAAGAAGGAGGAAGAGGAGCAGGAGGAGGGGAGGCAGGCGAGAAGGGACAGGAGGAGAAAAAGAAACAAGCCAAAACTCACATTCAGGCCAGGCACTGCATGATAAGAACTTGAGACACCAAGAGATGATGTATACTTGAGATGACTTATACTTGTTTAAGGCCTCATAATGAATTTTGGTTTGATTTTTCCCCCCAGTACTGGAGATTGAACCCAGGGTTTTATGCCTTCCAGGCAAGTGCTCCACAACTGAGCTATGCCCCAGCCCCAACACCTAACTCATCTGAAACCAGGGGGAGACTTGCACCTAGCCCCCCTGGCCACCAGCTCTGTGTTCCCCCACTATTACACACACACCTGTCCCTTAATAAAAGTGTGCAGTGGTGCCATGGCAGTAGTATACACACAACACACATGGGACACAACCGAATTGTGCATGTCCACACACCTAGACTAGTTCACACTTGAGTGGGAGCAGGGACTCCTCTTATTTTTCTATTTTAAATCCTCTTGTATTTAAAAATAGGCAAGTTTTCTCTTATGTTATTTAACAATCAGGTTAAAAACTTAGGTTATGACACATTTTTTTCTGCCTTTTTACCATGAAATTGAGTCAACAGGTCACAGTATCTTTTTTTTTTTTTTTTTAAATGAAACAAAACATATTTACTTGGGCTGTGTTTTCAATTTTGAAACAGAAATAAAGACTAATTTTTCACGTTATTGCCTTTCCCCAAGAGTCATAAGTCACAAACAATTATATTTTATTGCTGTTTAAGTAAAACATTGGTTTTATGAATAGAAAGTTATGGAAAGATTCAACTGAGAGAGGTCTGTAAAAACACATGCCTGGGCTCCTCCTACCTTTTCTCAGTAGTGATATCCCTCCCAGGCTAGAGCGAGGGCAGGGGTTGGACCCACTGGGTTTTAAAGAGGTTGTGTTCAGAACTCCACCCAGTGGCTGAAGGGGGTGCAGCTGGAATGGGCCTGGGGATAGTGCTTTTGACAAGGATCAAGGTTGACACAAGCCAGGGAGTCATGACCCAGCCATAGAGGATCCTAGAAGAGAGGAACCCCTGGGATGAAGACTGAAGAAGAGAATCTCAGAGGAAGGCCGAGCTCTAAGCGCAGTCAAAAGTGACAGGGGCAAGCTGGGCGTGGTGGCACATGCCTGTAATCCCAGCACTTGGGAGGCTGAGGCAGGAGGATTGTGAGTTCAAAGCCAGCCTCAGCAATGGCGAGGCACTTAGCAACTCAGTGAGACCCTGTCTCTAATAAAAATACAAAAAAGGGCTGGGGATGTGGCCCAGTGGTCAAGTGCCCCTGAGTTCAATCCCCAGTACTGGAAAAAAAAAAAAGGAAAAAGTTACAGTGATGGGAGGGCTTTGGTTTTCTTTTTAAAACCATGTGTTAGACGCGAAGTACCAGCTGTGGAGCAAGGATGGGGAGTAGTGTAGGCAGGGAGCTTCCCCAACGGGGCAAAATTTAGGGGCACAGACACATCCTTAACATACTTCTTCTCCATGTACATGCCAGGTCCCCTGCCTGAAATATTTCCTTTGTGCTCTGTGATAGTCAGTCACTTAGATTCTGAATGAAGAATGACAGGCAAGTTTTCTTACACGGCTATTTAAGAAACTCCTGGGAAGGGGCAGTCATTTCAAAACGCATTTTCAATAAATCTGGATTTTTCTGCTTGCTATGCTTTTAATAATCCTAACTGTAGAACATTAGGTTCAACACTCTCTTATTGGCTGGTGAGAACTCTGGGGTCTCAAAAGGCTGACCAGTCAATCAACTGTGGCCAAGGAGAAGCGGGCGCCATGGTTGTCTTCCTCCTACAACATCCTCCACACCCCTGACTGGTGCCTGGCTGGCTCTCCTTCCCATGTCAGCACCAGGAATTTTCAGTTGCGCCACTCTCAGAAACCTGCCCTCCTTCTCCCTTTGATTTCAACAGGTGACCCTGCCTCCCACCTACCATAACCAGCAAGCCAGCATATGGCCAGTTCCTCAGCTGCTCATCCCACCTGCAGTTCCAGCATCTCCACCCAGCCTTCCTCCTTCCTCCTCTAGGGCAGAACTGGCCCTCCGCAACCTCCTGCAGAGCCTCACCCTTCCGCCTCCACCAGGGTTTCCTGCAGCCCACAGGCGCCACCTCTTTCCATCAGAATTGACACCCAGAATTGACTTTAACCTTCCGGTCCTGCTCACACCCACAGCATTTTAGACCTCCCACTTACAAGTCCAATGAGAGGGTTTTCATCAAAGTCACCAAATGACCTTAGTCTACCACATCCGTGTCCGCCTTTCCTGGAGCCCCATGTTCCCTGGGCTTCTGTGCAGTCACTCCTGCTTCGCTGCTCAGCTTCTGCCACCATCTCTTCTGGGTTCCACTTCCTCCTGTTTTTCATGTATTTTTTTTTTTTACTCTCTTCTGGGCCTTCTTCTCTTCTCCCTTTGGACAACTTCATCTGTCCCTATAGTTTCAATTACCACCCATGTGGTGCTGCTGCCTAAATCTATATCCCACTGTGGATCTCTTCTCTTGAGCCCCAGTCTTACACATTTCCACCCCAGTGTCACTACCCAGCACACTCACTGAGTTCTCATCACCTCCAACCACGAGTCTGCTCCCATCATGTGTTCTCCATGTCAAGCACAGCCTCCACCATCCACCTGGACGCCAGGGCCGGAAACCCTCAGGCATCATCTTGTTCCATCTTCAGCCTTCAAGGTCAGCCACTCCTGTCCATCCTGCCTTCCAAATATGTCTTGAATTGAATCACATACGCATGGTGGTCAAGAGCCAATCTACTGGGTTCAAATGCCACCCCTGCTATATGTAACGATATGACTGGGTATGTTCCTGGTCCTTACCTGTCCAGTGTAAAAAATAATAGTACACAGCCCAAAAGATAGTTTTGAGGACTAAATGAATCAGTATAGGCAAGGTCCTCAGAGCAGTCATAGCACCGCATGCACGGAGCTGGCACATGATGCCCTTGTGGTTATTATGCACATCATCTCTAACTTGGTCCAGGCCCTCATCTCTTCTCACCTGGCCTATTCAAAGCCCCTTTCAACTGGCCTCCCTGACTTAATTTTGTCTCCAGCTTCCACAGCATGGCCAAGGTTACCTGATTGTGTCCCTCCCCTGCTTAGGACTGTTTCTTTCTCTTCTCCTTACCAGGGATTGCAGGCTCCTGCCTCCCTTCTCTCACACTCTCCCCACCCTGACCTTGCCTCCAGCCACGATGAAATCCTCTAATGCACCACCTCTCCCTGCTCCAGGGAGATGTGATCCTGACCCTTGGCTAGAATATTCCTGGGTTCTCCTGCCTCCCTCCTATTCCCCCTTCAGGAGGGACCCTCCCCACAGTAAGCTTTCCCTGACCACCTCCACCCCCCCAACTCTGTGTTAAGTGCCCCAGTCAGTACCAAAGCTAATCTTGCACTTTGCAATTATTTAGCATGTTGACTGTCTCTTTACTTGTCTCTACCTCCAAGAAAACTTAAGTTCTCTGCCCTGAATTGAATGTTTGTTTCTCTCCACAATTCATGTTGAATCTGAAATCTCCAGTGTTTGGGAACACTTAGAGGTAAGCCTTTGGGAGTAGGTCATGAGGATGGAGCTTCATACTAAGGATTAGTGCCCTTATAAGAGAATATTTTTTTCCTTCCTCCCTCTTTCTTGGCCATTGAGGACACAGCAAGAAGGAAGTCATCTGAAAACAAGGAAGGGGCCCTCACCAGGGTCTGAATCTGCCAGCACCTTGATCTTGGACTGTCCAGCCTCCAGAGCAGTGAGAATGTATACGGTGATTGCCACCCCATGGTATTTTGTTATAGCACCTGAACTATGTACCATATTCACAGGAACCAGGTTTGTCTTCTTCATCTTTATATGTTCAGCACCTAGCAAAAGTGCCTGTAGTAGGTGCTCAGTAACTACCAACTGACATCAACTAAGAAACATAACCTCCCTAACAGAATAGAAAATCTGCTTTATAATGTAGTATTCACATTTTTTATTACAGAGAATTTTTTCACTTAAACATACCTAGATTGTAGTTCCTGGAATTCTCAGCCCTGGGATGCCTTGTAATTTGTCCCACTGGGGATAAGGGAATGCTAGACTTATGATTAAGCATTTCATGGTGACAGATGACTAATGATAGTGATGATAATGGCAATGGCTAACATTTCTTGCACCCCGACAATAAGACAGGCACTGGGGTAAGATATTGCACATTCATCCAATCATCAGGAGAACCTCAGAGGAAGATGCTGCTAATTCTCCAAGGTAACAGGAAGGTCCCTGAGGGGAAGTCCACTAACTGTGGCCAAACTCCTGGAATTAAAACAAAACAAAGCAGAATGCTCTGAAATTAGTGTCCTTTCTCTGTGGGGCCATGACAGGCAGCTATGAGCTACTCTACCTTTTCCTAATAAGCAGCAGGGCAAAGTTAGGACTGGGAATGAGGGCGCCCAGCCCCACTTTTCTGGACTTAATAATTGCTGACATGACTTGGCATACCGTGTGAGTTATTTTTATTTTGGGATGGAAACTGGCCTCTTCTTTTCAATGAGTGTAGTGTACTTTGTCCAATGTTCTGTCTCTTACCCCTATTGTCAGCCACAAACTCACTCCAAATTCCAATGTTAAAGGGCTTGGGACCCTTTAATTTTTTTTTTTTTTTTTAAATTCAGGCTGCTGAAAAAAAGATTTTTAAAAAATTTTTTACTGTCTATTCTCAACTTACAGCAAAACTAAAACAAATTTTTTATAGCGAATGAGTTCCAATTTAGAAAGATTAAATCCTGAGTTTTGGAGCCTCAATAAAATGGAGGTGAGGACATATGTAAGATGGAATAGCTTTTCTTCTTTGTCCAGTACTGAGAACTGAACCCAGGGGTGCTCTACCACATCCCCAGCCCTTTTTATTTTCTATTTTGAGACAGGGTCTCACTAAGTCACCTAGGCTGGGCTCCAACTTGAGATCCTCTTGCCTTAGCCCTTAGCCTCCCCAGTCACTGGGATCATAGTTCTGCACCACCATGCCAGGCTGGAACAGCTTTTTTTTTTTTTTTAATATTTATTTTTTTAGTTGTAGTTGTACACAATACCTTTATTTTATTTTATTTTATTTTATTTTATTTTATTTATTTATTTATATGTGGTGCTGAGGATTGAACCCAGGGCCACTAGGCAAGCACTCTAACGCTGAGACACAACCCCAGCCCTGGAATAGCTTTTTAATGTATTTGTAAAAGCTACTCAATGGCAAAAAGAAAGCCGTTGAGCACGAAAGGGTCTTCATTTTTCTACAAAGTGATCAGCCTTTTAGTCTGTAAGATTCCACTGTGTGGAGCTATGGTTGGCCTGCCTCAATACTGGGGACAGCTAAGGGAAGTTTTTGTGCTCAGTGAGAAAAGAGATGCACTAAACATCGTGTTCTTTTTAATAGTTCTGATGATATATATCCAAGTACTTAAAGTCAAGTTTTTGAAAGATGCTTGCTTTATTCTGTTAATTAGGCAGACATTCAATGTTGGAAGGAAGAGAAATGGACAGTATGTTCCATACTCCCAACTTACTAAAAGGAGAAAGAGGCAATTTCTGAAGAGGGAATGGGTGGAGAAACCAATCAGATTTAATACATGGGAGTAATGCTTGTGTTTGTAAATCAAGTTCAAAATAAACTATAAACTAGGATTTCTAAAACCATACATGAGAGTATTTTTAAAACCACAATCCTTACATGAACTCTGGGTTTTATGGGGTTTTGTTTGTGTGACAGAGTGCTGGGGATTGAACTCAGGGCCTTGTGCATGCCAGACAAGCACTCTACCATTGAGCTACACCCTCAGACCTGAACTCCGGGTTTTAGATTAGCATCTCTGAACTTGCCTGACACTTCTGTAAAGAAACCCATGGAAGTAACATTTTATTTCTGAAACCATGGATTGTTCAGATAGAATTTGGATACACACCTTTAAGAAAACAGAATTCTGACTGAATGAGGAGGTCTGTCATTATGAACAGGAAAGACACAAGGACAGTTAGGTCTCCAGCAACATGGGAATGCTAAGGATGATCCTGGGTTTACTCTAATTGATTGTCCTGCATGTTGAGGCTCCAGAAGCAGCATTATTAGCTCCCCAGGGAACAGTTCAGCTTAAAATTGTCACAGAAATGCCTTCATACCCTGATCACTAGACACAAACTTGAGAGTATAAGAATAGAAAAGAGGCCGGGCGTGGTGGTGCACGCCTGTAATCCCAGCATTTGGGAGATCGCAAGTTCAAAGCCAGCCTCAGGAATGGCAAGACACTTAGCAACTCAGTGAAACCCTGTCTCTAAATAAAATACAAAAAAAGGGCTGGGGATGTGGCCCAGTGGTCGAGTGCCCCTGAGTTCAATCCCTGGTACAAAAAAAAAAAAAAAAGAATAGAAAAGAAACAGAATCACAACACTCTCAACAACATGCACTGCTATAAGGATATGCCAATGTTCTGAGTAGCAAAGGTCTGTCGGGAAGCTGGGCATCAGGAGAATAGCTGAACCAAGTTTACAGTTAGTGGTCACAGGTCTGCTGAGAAACAGGTTCGGGGCAGCTATGTGTAAAAACTACGTTTTGTGTTGGGTTAGAATAATTAGAAGGCACAAACCAAAACCTTAGGCAGCATCCATCCACTTTTTTGGATAAGACAAAACTCACAATGTAATAGTGAGCTGATGGCAGTAGTTACTTACTTACACATCATGTGATCTAAGCATCTGAAAAGATAAGAATGCCATAGTGGAAGTTTGCATTTTCTTGCTTTTAAGAATGATGTTTTGTGACTTAATGTAGTAATTAGCCAATTTCTTCAACTTTACAGATAATAGGGATTTTAGAAATACAGGAATTCCGTTTTTGTTCTCACTGTGCCACCTTAAGTTCTTTTTTTTCTTTTTACTTTTGGCACTAGGGATTGAACCCAGGGGTGTTTACTACTGAGCCACATCCCTGGCCCTATTTTGCATATTTTTTTAAAATTTATAGACAGGTTCTCACTGAGTTGCTTAGGGCCTTGCTAAGTTTCTGAGGCTGGCTTTGAACTCGCGATCCTCCTGTCTCAGTCTACCAACCTGCTGGGATTACAGGCACGTGCCACCACGCCCAGTCACAACACTAATTTTTGCAAATGCTGCCACAAATGTGATTTAAAATTCAATGAATCTAATATTTCTGCTACTGAAGCCTTTCAACCTGTTCACTGTTGCTGTATGCCATGTGTTAAGCACACCTCTATCATAGGCACATAGTTATACTTTGTTTTATCATGCTATTTGTTTTGTATTATATGCTTTGTATCATGTTTATTCCATTAAGAACCAGATTAAGGTGCACAAGGGAATCACAGATGGCACTGACATGTTCAAAGTGTAAGCCTACTTAGAGTATGTGCCTAGTGTATTAAAATCTGTAAACAAAATAAAACAAAACTATGCTGGGCCACAGTGGTGCATGCCTGTAATCCCAGCAACTCAGGAGGCTGAGGCAAGAGGATCTCAAGTTCCAGGTCAGCCTTAGCAATTTAGTTAGGCCCTGAGCAACTTAGCGAGCCCCTGACTCTAAATAAAAAATAAAAAGGGCTGAGGGAGTGGCTCAGTGGTTAAGTTCCCCTAGGTTCAATCCCTTGTATGCCCCCCACCACACAACAAACAAACAACAACAACCATATTTAACTACATGGGGGAAATGCCACTTTTTTCTTATCTCAAAGGGGATCAATATGACCAGGATCCTTCTTAGATGTAGAACTTTTTGTTTTTAACAGAGTAAACCTGGAGGGACAAAACCCTAATTTTCTACAAGTTGTCTCATGAAACACTGATAGATAAATGGCACCTCACAGGCTGGTGCCACCTGGTGGCAAGTAGGGCACCAACAACCCCACTCCCAGGGTGCCCCCACTCTGCCTGCCCAGGGCTCACATGAAGGTGATGCAGTGTCAAGCAGCTGGTGGGACATGTCCACTGGGTCAAACATGAAAATACAGTGAGAGAGAAGAGAGGGACCACAAAGAACCTTGTGGGCCCTGGAGCAGGACCAGTGGGTCCAAATCCATCCAGCATTTGCTGCATCATAATGTGCAAGTCTAAACGTCTTAGGGTCTTGACTGTAAAAACGGAGACAACAACAGCACCTACCCTCACGGTACAGTTGAGAGAATTAAGTGACATGATGTGAATGAAATGCTTGGCAACAATGTCTAATACTTGGCAAGGCTCAGTGAATATAAACTAGTCATTACCATTATTATCACTGTCCTATTTCTTGGTTTATTTCCATTGGCAACTGCTAGATTACTTCTTATCACCATATCCTTGGCAAACTATGCTCTATTATAAATATCTGGCGCTATTTTAAACATATATATAAAGCAATGTATATACCCTAATAGATATTCATGATCTATTGTTGGTGGAAAAGGTTCTAACATATTTAGTATGAAGTAATTTTTGAAAAAAATATGTACATCTACATATATGATTAGAAATAAAAAGTCTGGAAGGACATATACCAATTTGTGAGCTTGGTCACTTCTGAGTGGTATGATTATTATTATGGCTTTACTTACTTTCCTTTTGCTTATCCGTTTTTCTAATTTTCTATAATAAACATAAATTCCACACATAAAGGGTATATGAAATCAAAATGTTCATACAAATTCAAAAACAAAAGCATGGGATACCTGTAAGCTGCCTGGTACCGTAAACCGGGATAAAAACTCTCGGGGGCAGAGTTCCACACATAAAGGGTATATGAAATCAAAATGTTCATACAAATTCAAAAACAAAAGCATGGGATACCTGTAAGCTGCCTGGTACCGTAAACCGGGATAAAAACTCTCGGGGGCAGAGTTAAGCTTTTACTACTTTTACTTCTACTTTCTTAGAGCTTAGAGAGGGAAAGAAAGATTTTTAGAGAGAAAGATTAAAGCGAGCTTTTCTTCTTGTCTTCTTAGCTTAGAGTCTTAGAGAGAAAGAAAGACAGAGCTTAGCTTAGAGAAAGATTAGAGCTTCTTTCTTCTCTCTTCTTTCTTCCTTCTTCTTTCTTCTGTCTTCTGTCTTCCTCAGGAGTCTCGGCCTAACTCTGACCAGTCATTACTTCTTCTATCTGGTTTCTCTTCTGTCTTCTATCTGGTTTCTCTTCTGTAACCGCTCTGCCTACGTTCTGGCCGCTCTGATTCTTCTGACCGACCGAGTGACTGCCCGGCTGACTGAATTCTCCGTTCTCCTAACTCGGACCGCTTTCACCCGGTTATATACCTTCAGCTTTTCGGGTGCCTACAGGTGCGTCACATACATATCAGGTGGAACTTATGGCTTCCAGCTAGCTGCAACAGCCCTTCCTAATTAGGGCTCCTTCAGATACCACTGCTGTAATACTGGACTATTGCAAACATTTGCAGTACCACCTCCAATGTAAGAAGCACATGGTGACCCAAATGGCACACCAAGTTCAGGTACAGCCAGAAGATTCTCCTAGCAGAAAGAAAGTGAACTTGACTTTGTGCCCTAGCCTAGCGATTTCCCTATCACAGACCTGGATGAGTCACTTATCTTGGGTCTTAGCTTATGACCAATTGATATAGCCATTTTTGACCTACTGGAGACATCTGACAGAGGTGATCCCTCCCTTTTTGGAACACTTCCACATGACTCCCAGTTTCTCCCATCCCCCAAACCCCCTGGCTTGGCCTTTCTTCCTGCTATGCAGTCACTATGGTGGTACCTTCCTCTTAGTCTCCATTACTAGGTCCTGATCTCAGTCTAGTGCTTTCCTGCCACCTATAACCCAGCCATTCCCAAATGCTTATCTTCAGTCCTGGCTTCTCTCCTGAACATCAGTGACTGCCCACTGAAGATGGGCAATAGACTTGGAAGTCTAACAGGACTCTTAAACTGAAAACGGCCTAAAGGGAGAACCTGAAGTCCATCCACTTCCAAAATCTCCTCCTGCCAGTCACCCTCATCATAGTGAATAATAACCAAATTCTTCTGGTAGCTTGAATCTAACACTCTGGAGTTATCCTTGACTTCTGTCTTTCTCTTAGGCCCCAAGCTCAAACCTGTTAACCCTACCTCTAAAAAATACCCAGAACTCTACCACTTCCCACCATCTTTATAGCCCTTGTCCTGGGCAAGGACCCATTGTCTTGTCACTGAATTATTGCAACACCCTCCAAATCAGTCTCCCGGATTCTAGCCTGTTCCCATCAGTGTATTCTGAACACAACAGCCAGAGTCATACAATTAAAATGTCTACCCATCATGTCATCCTTCAGCACAATGGCTCCCCATCTCCCCTGGAGGAAATGCCCAGTCCTTGCTCTGGCTAAAATATGTATCCACACCCACCTCATCTCCCACTGCCCCTTCCTCACTCACTCTAGTTCAATGGCCTCCTGCAGATCCTCAAGCATACTAATCAGGTAATTGCCTCAGAGCCCCTGTCCTAGCTGGTCCCTCTGCCTGGAATGCTGTCCTCCCAGATAGCCACCCTCTCACCTCCTTTAGGTATTACTCAAGTCCTTTCTCACTTAGTCAACTCCCCAAGCACCCTAGTTAGTACTGTGACAACCACCCCACTTCCTCTCCACTTTCCTAATCTCACTTTTCTGAATAGTGGTTTTACTTCCCAACAAATCTTGCATTTCATTCAATTCATTTATTTATGGTGTATCTCCCCACAGTTAATACATAAATTCTACAAAAGTGGAAATCTTTTATTGTTTTGCTCCCAACCACATCCCTAGCACCTAGTACAGGACCTAACAGAGAGCAGACACTAAATAAATAAATAAATAAATAAAATGATAAATTATTGAATTAATTAATAAGATTTAATGACCTGTCCTTATCTCCCTCAGAATTATAAGGAACACATGATACAGGGAATGTGAAAGTAACTACCAAATAATCTGACGCTTGGATAAATACGTGGATAGTGTTGTTATTATCATTGTCATTATATTGAACATGTGTCCCAATCCTGCCAGATGTGGCCTGAATTAGTCATGCTTGAACTATGATTCCCCCACCTCCCTCTTTATCTATCTCAGTACAAAGGTTAGTGGCTGAGAATTCTTGTGACACTAGGATTCTGGAAAGGATTTTGTTCACAGACCCACCCAGTGTCTTGCCTTATAATAATTATCCTAAAGATAAGTTGGGTTTTTTGTCTTTCCATAGAGAAGGATAAAGGGGAGGGGAAGGGAAGATTAAAAGATTGTGATCACTTAGGAGTGCAAAGAGTGCCTGAGCTTCCTTCACTGTGCATTAGAAATACCACTTCACCCCAAGGCCACTGAGGGGTGAGGACTCTGCCCTTGACTCTGCATGCCCCATCCAGGGTGGATTCAACGTCAACTCCCAACAGACAGTTTGCTCAATGACCTCCGGCTGGAAACCAAGAGGATACAAAATACACTAAAACTCCAAGAGACACAGAAAATACTTTGACCCAGAATTACTTTGGAGACCACAAATAAATAGCACAGAGTTGGAAGACAAATGAGAATCTTTTCTAAATGCAGAATTCTCACAATAAGTAGAAAACAGCCTGAAGGCATATTTGGTAGCCCAGACTTCATCTTGGTTAGAAATGGTTGTTTAAAATTCCTCTCCATAGGTTCAGAAGAAACCATAGTCCTTTAGAGTCCAATAAGGGCACTGTTTACTTGCGAAACTAACGTAAAGTTACAACAGATAAACTGCAAAGCATGATGAATCCTGGTGAGGAAGGTAATTAATCTAATTGAGCTGAACGCATGAAGGTTTTCAAAGGGATCAAACTGCATCTTGGGCCACCTAAGCCCACAGCGACGCCTGGGGCCACTCAGGGAACAGCAAAGCTGACAGTGAGCCTTTTGGTTTTACAAGAGGATTTCCTTATACCCTCAGGCTCCTTTAGAAAAGAAGTAACTTATAAAGTTATATCCTATTAAATAAATACCCTAACCTCAAAGTTGGAAAACTGACCAATTTAAGACTTAATCGGCTTGATTGTAGGATGTTGCTCACATTGGCAGCATATAAGCCTGACGGGCTCCTCTCAGGTCTTCACGGTGAGACCGCACTGCCCCAGAAGGGAGAGGAAGAAGAGCTGATCAGAAAGGGTTAAACATGTTCCTAGAGAAAAGGCCCTCGTTTTTCACAACTGGATGGGGATGGTACCTTATTCTCATCAACCTAGGTGGTTCTTCTTCATTAAAAACAAAACAAACAGGAAAAGAAGTTGTTCTGTGTTTAGTCTCTCTTCTGGTAATGACACATTCCCAAGAAGGATTAAGTGTTTCAAGGGTGACATGAGGCAAGCTAATGCAAGGTTCTAAGAGGACCCCACCCAAGCACATGCACCAATTCCCAGATGGTATCCAGAGCGGTCCTGTGGACACTTGCAATGTTGGCCTTAGCTAAGAAGTTAGTGAAACTGGAGAAAAGGAAAGAATCCCTATCAGACCAAAGGACTCCAAATAAAGAAACTCCCCAGTATTGTCCAGTATGGGACATTTCTTTCTTCTGAAAAGCAGTCATTTTTCCACTTGCTTTTGATACTAGTTTAACCTCACATTAGGTTTAATATTTGCATCACACATGAGTCAGGAAATCTGGAGTTAATGTTCCAGCAGCCACTCTCCCAAGCACCTCTCATGCAGCACACACCTGGCCTGCTAAGCATCAGTGCCCCTACTGCAGCATGTCGTCATTTCAATAAATAGAACTCAAGTGTCACAAGACAGCACCAGGTTCTTGGGAGACACTGGACCTGACACATGTCAATACCTCATTATATATCCAGGCCCTCTGCCAAGCAGAAGGAACACAGAATCACCTTTTAAGATAAATGTTACAGGCCTCTCTTGATGAGGATCAAGTCCAGGATATTTATTTCATTTAGCACACAGTCATCCCCCAACCCCATGCACACACTGTAAAGGAGATTCAGTGAATAAAAGCTATGTTAGTCCAGCAATATGCTGGGGAATTTTAAACAAACCAGGGAGGCAAATCACTTATGGTTTTCATACCAAGCATACCTCTGACAGGCTACATATAAATACTCCTTTCAGCTCTGAGCACCATGCACTCCGATGTGAAATACTGTACTCTATATGAGCAAGAGACACAAACTTCCACAGGCTTGGGGAACATGGGGTGCACATGTTTACACTTTCATCTTCCACGCAGGCCCCACGGTCTAGTGGCCCAGCACAAGGCCAGGACTGAAGGAATATGAGAGTTTGCGGGACTTCCTTAGTTCCTGACATTTAAAATTTCAGAAAGTTTTAAAAATTACATCTCAGTTGCTTTATCCCTGGAAGAGAGAACAAAGGTGACTACACATTTATAACTGCATCAGTAGCGCCTAAACTTTGAGCCATTCCAAATGGCTCAAGCTGCAAACATAAAATTAATCTGTTACCTAAATCTGTCAGTCTTACAGGTGTGCTTTTAAATTTGTCCCTCAAATACCAATCAACCCACAAACCTCCCGCTAGAGTAAGTTTCCAGCACTTATTGAGTGAAGTATCCTAAGGTACCTCTCATCATGTACAGTTTTAAAACCAGTCTCTTGAAGCACTTTTGTGTATTTTTAAGACCATGTACACACTGTGGAAATGTTAAACCACACAGCAGCTGAGCCAAGTCACCTGTGGAGAACACGACCAGAAACAGCATTGGTCTTGGTGTTATATAATCTAGAGCAAAGTTCTGTGGAAAGCTGAGAAAGTTCCTGGTACCTGTAATCGCCATGCTTCTTACTCCAAACTGATGAAACCTAAACCAAAGATGTGTTTCATGAGACGGCCAGAAAGATAGGAATCCAGTTTCTCAGTTGGCTTCTCACATCAAAAATGTCACTGCAGTAGTCTAAGCCAGGGATCACCAATAGCAGCCAAACAGGGCAAGTGAAATGAAGTCACTCCCAGGTATATAAGTAAGGAACATGAAGACCTCATAGGTCACAACCTGATCAGAACAAAATATGATTCTAGTGGTTCAAAGGAAAAATAAAAGAATCGCCATGATTGGATATGCATAGCTAACTTAGTTTACTGAGAAAGAATGCACACAGAGCTCCACTTTCCAGGTTCTAAGATGTAACTCAAGCATTTTCATAGCAGCCGCCTGCAAATTAAACCAAAGAGACATAGTGTAAAGGCATGTATATAGCATCTTACCTCAAGCTTCCCTGAGCTAGGAAAGCATGGTTTCTGTACTAGGTGAAAAAATGACCTCCCGGTTGTAGAGGTCCAATGCATGGACGTGGTGGGTGGATGTAATAACTCTTCTTCAGAAGACAGGCTTTTGCAGGAGGCAGAGTGATAGCTAAACTTGATATATGGCCCTAATTCTGCAACTGGTTCTCAGCATCATCTGTATTGCATCCATTTATTCACTCCACAAACACTTGTTACTGCTTCCTCTGTGCCAGGCACCACGTTCTCCTAGTGGACACAGTCACCCCCGGTCCAGTCAATTTTTGATTAGATGGATGAACTTTCTGAACCTTCTTAAAGCTTACCTCTCCAGCAATGTCAAATTCGTTTGTCCCCCAGGTCACCAGCTAGAAGCTTCCTCCTCATGCTCCTTTCACTACATTTTGGTAGCATGAGAGACCACATCCTTGGTTTCCCAGCTCATCTCTATACAAACAAACCCACATGCTTAGTCTTAATTCTTCTCTACTGGCTCTCTCCATTCCTCTAATACTCACTTGCTTAGTATCTCACTGATCTCTTCATCCTCTGAGGCACCTTGATCAAGGAGACCTCTCCCCTATGGAGGAAAGGAAACTCCTGCACACTGTTGGTGGCAATGTGAATGAGTTCAGTCCATAAGGAAATCAATATGCAGATTCCTCAAAAAGTTAAGAATAGAACTACCATATGACCCAGTAGTCCCACTAATGAGTATGCATACAAGGAAAATAAAATCAGAGTCTTGAAACAATATCAGTACTCCCACATTCATTGCAGTATTACTGACA
The DNA here is from genome assembly GCA_025594165.1 of Tamias sibiricus. NCBI lineage: Eukaryota > Metazoa > Chordata > Mammalia > Rodentia > Sciuridae > Tamias > Tamias sibiricus. The sequence goes on along the minus strand of CM046664.1, from coordinate 62,548,096 downwards.
ACAGCCCAGCTATGAAATCAACCTAACTGTTCACCAATGGATGAATGGATAAAGAAGTTCCACAAATATTATTCAGCCACAAAAAAGAAAAAAAAAATGAAGGAATGTACTTCAACATAATAAAACCATATACAAAAAAGCCCACAGTTAATATTCCAGGGAAAAATGGAGAGCTTTGTCTCTAAAATCTGGAACAAGACAAAGATGCCCACTTTCACCACTTTTAGTCAACATAACTGCCAACACAATCAGGCAAGAAAAAGAAATAAAGGGCATCCAAATCGAAAAAAGGAAGTCAAACTGTCACTGTTTGCAGACAAGATCTTATATGTAAAAAAATCACAGACTCTACCAAACAACTTAGAATAAATAAATTCAGCAAAATTGCAGGAAATCAACATACAAAAACCAGTAGTGTTTCTACATGCCAATATCAAATTATCTGAGAAAGAACTCAAGAAAGTTATCTCATTTTTAATAGTTATAAAAAAATAATAAAATACCTAGGAATAAATTTAACTAAATAGGTAAAAGATCTCTATGATGAATATTATAAAACATTGACGAAAGAAAATAAAGAGGACACAAAAAATAAAGATATCCATGTCATTCATTTTTTATGGATTAGAAGAATCAATATTGCTAAAAAGTCCATATTACCCAAAGCAATGTTCAGATTCAGTGCAATCTATCAAAATAGCAATGGCGTTCATCACAGAACTCGAAAAACAATTTTAAAATTCATATGAAACCACGCACACACAAAAATCCCAAATAGCCAAAGCTATCCTGAACAAAAAGAACAATATGCAGGAGGTATCAAAACACCTACCTTCAAAATATACTACAAAGCTATAATAAACAAAACAGCATGATATTGACATAAACACAAATACATAGACTCATGGAACATAATAGAGAGACTATAAGTAAACCCATGCATCTACAGCCTAGTGATCTTTGACAAAGGTGCTGGATCTTTGACATGCACTGGGTACTGTCTCTTCAATAAACAGTGCTAGGAAATTTGTATATTCACATGGTGAAGAATCAGTTTAGATCCCTATCTCTCACCACATAAAAAAAAAAAATCAACTTGAAATGGATGAACACTTAAATGTAAGACCTGAAACTATTTACAATAAAAACAAAGGGGAAATGCTTCAGGTCACTGGAATGGGCACAACTTTTTTTTTTTCATAAGACCCAAAAGCACAGAAACAAAAGCAAAAATAGACAAATGGGATGATATCAAACTAAAAAGATTCTGCACAGCAAAGGAAACAATCAACCAAGTAAAGAGACAACCTGAAGAATGGAAGAAAATATTTGCCAGCTATTCATCTGACAAGGGTTAATAACCAAAATATATAAGGAACCCAACTCAAAAGAAAAAACAAAATACTCAAATAATCTTATTTAAAAATGGGCACTGGACCTAAATGGACATTTCTGAAAAGAAAACATACAAATAGCCAACATGTATATGAAAAATGTTCAACATCACTAATCATCAGGGAAATATGAACCAAATACACAATGAGATCACCTCTATCCAATAAGAATGGTTATTACCCAAAAGACAAAGATATAAAGTGCTGGTGAGGATGTAGAGAAAAGGGAACCTTGCACAATGTTGGTGGTGATGGAAATGAGCACAGTCATGAAAATGGTATGGAGGTCCCTCAAAAAAATCAAAAATGCCATATGATCTAGTAATTCCATTAATGGGTACAGTTCCAAAAGAAATGAAATCAGTGTGTCAAAGAGACATCTGTATTTACGTTTACTGCAGTGCAATGACCAAGAAATGGAAACAATCTTAGGTGTCTATCAAGTAATGAATGGATAAAGAACATGTGAAATATATACATACATATATATGTATATATATATATGTATGTATATGTATGTACATATGCATATATATATATATATATACATATATGAACTACGACTCAGCCATAAAAAAAGATGAAATTCTGTCATTTGAAACAACATGGAGGGAACAGATAACCATTATGTTAAGTGAAATAAGCCAGTCATAGAAAGACAAGATTCACTCATGTGGAATCTAAACAGGTTGATCTCATAGAAGCTGAGAGTAGAATGGTGGTTACCAGAGGCTGGGGAGGACAATGGGGAAGTGAGGTATGGTGACAGGATGGCCTCCTGGGAAGGAATAAGTCCTGCTCTGCTACTGCATAGTAAGGTGGACACAGATAACGACAATGTACTGTATACTTCAAAAAGCTAGAAGCAAGGATTTTGAATGTTTTCACCACAAAGTAATGATAAATATCTGACTAACAGATATGCATACCTTGATTTAAACATTATACAATATATACACGTATGGAAACATCACACGGAAACCCATAAATATGTACAATTTTATGTTTTTATGTATCAGTTTAAAAATAAGTTAAAATTGTCTTGTAAAAGAAGAAGGAATTCTCCCATTTGAAACAACATGGATAAACCTTGAGGACATTATACTAAATTAAGTAAGTCAAAGATGAATGCTGTATGATCTTACTTATATATGGAGTCTAAGAAGTCACTCATGAAAACAGAAGAGCAGAACTAGAATAATGGTTACCAGGGGCTGAGTAGGGGGTGGGTATGGAGAGAGGTTGATCAAAGGGTAAAACTTTTGAGTTAGAAGAAGGCTAATTCTGAGGATCTAATGCAGTGTATGATGAGTATGTCTAGTTAACAATACTGTATTGTATACTTGGAACCTGTTAAAGGAGTTGATCCCAAACATTCTACGTACACACACACACACACACACACACACACACACACACACGGTAACTATGTGAGGTGATGGATGGGTCAATTAGTTTGTGTTAATCATTTCACAATGTATATATGCATCAAAACATCATATTGAACATGGTAAGTATATTTCATCTTTATTTGTCAAATTATACTTCAGGAAGTTAGAGTAAAATAAGTCTTAAAATATTAATTTTTAAAAAGAATGGTCCATCCCTTTCCTTATTTCATATTTCATATCCCATACCATTTTCATATCCCATTTTCATCTGAAATAAATCAAGGTGATAAACATTGAAAGAGTGTTTTGATTATTATCAAAGCCTCTGCAATGATAAGAACATTGACCACTACAAAGAGCATCCAAATGTGCCATCTCAATTGATCCTCAACACTGCTAAATAGTTATTGTTTAACTCGCTTTTCACAAAAGAAAACCAAGGTTTGTACAAATTAACTAGGTTGCAGAATCAAAGGTTCTTCCCCTTCCCCACTCTGCCAAATCTGCAGAGATACAGGTAGGACCAAGGGGCCTCATCTTGCCCCGCCTGCTAAAGCCAAATTGGGCCAAAAAGTAAAGAGAGAATCTGTTTAGCCAAAAGAAATGGAAATTTGAGGATGAAATTTCAAATGGTCCAGGTGAATTTAAAAGAGTAGTTTCTAGGGGCTGAGGCTGTAGCTCAGTGGTAGAGCGCTCGCCTAGCACGTTGAGCGACCGGGGTTCGATCCTCAGCACCACGTAAACATAAAAAAACGCATTACGTACAAATAAAACAAACAAATAAATATCAAAAAAAAAAAAAGAGTAGTTTCTAATCACAAAAGAACTTGGATTGGGTCTGGGGTTGTGGCTCAGTGGCAGAGTGCTTGCCTAGCACGTGTGAGGGTTCAATGCTCAGCACCACATAAAAAGATAAATAAATAAAATAAAGGTATTGTGTCCATCTACAACTAAAAAAATATTAAAAGAAAAAGAACCTGGATTGACACTGCAAAGGTTAAATTATACACAATACCAGGCATTTTTAAAGGAACAGTTGCATATCACACACATTAACCAGTAAAAAGGAAAACATCTACTTGCTCATTAAGAGCCAAAATTTATGAAGAAGCATAGTCAAGAAGAAAAAAAAAATCCACAATAAATAATTACTTTTAGAAAGTAAAAGCAAAAAAATCAATAGAGCAGGGATTCCAGGTTTCTCAGACTAATAGAGCAAGAGTTCAGATAACAAGGTGAGAAAGGGTTGCCCTTTCTGCCCCAGCAGGCACTTTGCCACAGCTCCACCCCCGAAGATCAGGTGCCCAGGTAGCTGGCCACAAACTGCAAGATATCTCAGTCATCTGAAATCACGTTCTCCATGGTGGGTCTTGCCTGAGAGAGACTTTCAATTCCATCCAAGTTTTCTGTTTTCTGCTTCTGCTAACTGTGAAGAGACCAGTGCAAACAACTGGTAATACAAACATAGAAAAAGTCAGGCAAGGGGAATACTTGCACTCTGGTCCACAAAATGAGAAAACTGCCCTCATTTTCTGTCCTAAAGTTTCCTGAGGACCTTATTGCAGTGGACAACTGGATCTGGCTGAAGAAAAGTAAGGAATTAACAGTCATTCTTGGCCTATTTTGTGTTGATACGATCCAAGTATCAAAGTATTCACAGATAAAGGGATAGTCTGTTGTTTTCCTATTTAGTGAAGTTATGCCAATCCAATTAAATTCAACAAATATTTCTTGCATCTATTCTATCGGCCTGCCTGTACCCTTGCCAATTATGATAATAGGAACAGAAATAACAAACAGAAAGTACTCATTTGCTTCCATGGTTCTACTGTTTTATTGGAGACATTTCTCTTTAGGGTTTTATTTGTTCAGGTTTTGTTTCATGTTATTTATTGGTTTATTTTTTGATTGATTCGTTTGTGTAGTTAATAAGTTTTTTATTGAGGTAGAATGTGCAATGTAGGATTTCCCTTTGATTTTTCGATAAGATATAAAACTAGGCTTTTATAAAACAACACTGCATCCTAGCACATGATCACCATATCTGAGTAAATCACAGTGCTTCTTTGAGGAGGCCCCTTAGAGTAAAAGAGGGACAAGAAAATCCACCCTATCCATCCTAAAGGGTTTTCTGAAAGTCAATCAAATTGTGAATCTGAAACTGCTTTGTAAGTAGGAGAGGGTATTTGGGGGGGGGGGGTTATTAGCTTAGATATCTACAGATGAGGAAACCTAGCTAGCAACAAAAATAGTGTATTTACCAACCTCCTAGGGAGTAGGTATGAGTTCATATATGTGCAGGCGTGTTACCAGAAAGAGCACCAGGAAAGGCTCTGCACCCTCCAGGTAGTACTGTCATTATCAGGTGCAACTATTTTCTGTGGGCATCAGAGTTCAAGGGAAACACAAAACTTGAGGCAGCCTCCTTCACACCTGACCCTGAATTGTGTAGCTATCATCATGCTACACCAACATCTGACTTCCAATCCTTCCAATTCTAGAGCTCCTTTTTCACTCTGTCCTTGTTTCAAAAGCTTGAGAGATACAGAAAGGAGGACATTGGAAATGTCCCAGACCTGTGATTTTATGCTGTGGAGTGTCTGTGCCTGCCTCCTGCCAGTGACATAAGCAGCTGCCTGAGATTACTTAAAACAAGTACCACTGGGAAGGAAGTTTCTGAAAGACACTTCAGTGGCCTCCAAACTGGCCAGAGGAACCAAAAGTTAGTGAAGAAGAAGTCACTGATACAAGAGTGGAGGGAAGATTCATTAGCTTCATTCACTGGAGCAAAACTTGGACCAAAAAATCTCATTATTCAAACCAGATGCCGATTTTGTAACAGTCACTTCAGTGATGAACTGTTTAAATTTCCTTTTATTTTGAACATGCAATATTATAAAGAAGGCAAATTACCACATGAATAAGGGAGCACTGGAAGTTTATAAAGTTGGTTTGAAAAAGAATGGACTATAGGAAACCTGTTTTCAAAAGGTTATTGCCCAAAACCAATTCCCCCCCTCTTTTTTTTTTTTTTTTTTTGGTGGTACTGGAGATTGAACTCAGGGGCACTCGACCACTGGGTCACATCCCCAGCCCTTTTTTGTATTTTATTTAGAGACAGGGTCTCACTGAGTTGCTAAGTACCTCGCCATTGCTGAGGCTGGCTTTGAACTCGCGATCCTCCTGCTTCAGCCTCCCAAAGTGCTGGGATTACAGGTGTGCGCCACCGCGCCCCGGGCTTTCCCCCTTTTTAAATCATGTGACAAAAGAAATGCTTAAGGCAAGACCAATTATGGGCAGCAATGAAATGACCTTCTCATGATAATTAGCCCCAAATATTGACTGCTGCCAACTTGAATGATCTGGCTATAAAGCACACAGGGCTATGTTCACTCATCCCCAAGAAGAATGAAGGCCGGGCCCCTCCAGGTTGGCAGTTGGGAAAGAGGAGGCAGGGCAAGGAGGCAGAGGAGGCTGACCGCATTCACCTCCAGTGCTTGGGAGAAAGAACTATGTCATAAAAAATTTGCATCAAGCACAAAACTCACTTAAACAAAAAGCCGGCTGATAATGTCCCTCTTAAAAATTACTGCTTTCTCTTGTTAGAAGAATGACCAGGAGAAGATCCCAAGCCTTGGAAAACACAAATCATCTTTGGTGGGAAATGGAGTCAGGTGGATCTCAGGAGGATGTGAGAGCACACACACATAGGAACAAAGCCCAGAGAGACCACAACTAGGGCCTCTGGATGCGACCAGGAGGGTAAGGGGAACCCTCCTCCAGGTGCGGGGTTATTTGGAGGGGACAACCATGTTATGCAGCTTCAGGTGCTCGGAGTCCACACAGTGAAAAGCTACCCCCCCCCCCCAAAAAAAAAAGTGTGGAACTGCTGGGTTGGCTTCTGTTGCTTTATGGAGACAAAACCATAGCATTTTAGAGATGGAAATAGTCACTGCCTTCCATTTTCAACAGGATCAAGGAGGCAAAGGGCCTCCTGGAACTAACCAATGGCAGAGCCAGTTCTCCAACTTGTGTGTCCTGACTCCCTTCTGAGCTCACTGGGGTAAGTAACTGTGAGCTCTGAAGAACAGACCCCAACAGTGGCTACTGAAGAGCAATCCCAGCAGTCTGTCACCCATATGAAAGGACACGCCCTTCTCTGGCCTTCCGTGTGCTGTTCTGGTGATTCAACACAAGGCAGATGGGAAAGAAAATCTGTATTCATGCGGAAGCTCTAAATCCTACTTACCAAAACCTACTATTGGCCAGGCACCTGTGCCCACTCACCTCCTGTAATGCTCATAGCCCAGGATGTGTTTATAATCCCATTTTCCTGAATGCTGAGGTTCAGAGAGGTGAAGCAACTCACTTAAGTTCACTCCACTAGGTCAGTGGCAGTCCCAGCTTCAGACCAACTTTTCTAGAACTTCCTACTACACTACTGGTTCTCAAAGGTTTGCTAAAGTAAAAGTTCCTTATTCATCTGACTATTAGAGCCACACAAGAAGCTTTTCCTGATAAAAAGTAATTGAATCATTATATATGAAATAAACAAATTCCAAATGGTAGTTAATGATGCTTTTTAAGTCTGTGTGCAAATGTGGGGCCCTTTCAGTTTACTTAGCTAAAGAGGGAAGTTTCTTGCAAAATTCATGTTTTCCCTTCTTAAAGTCTTTGGTCCACAGATTTGGATATTCTATTTACTATTCTTCTATTCTCTTTTGATCAAAAACTTAAATTCCCAAAAGCAGAAGAGAAGGATTATGGGAAGGTTAACAAGCAGGTACAACTTTCCACAGAGATGATCAAGCCCTTAAAGAACTTCATTATTCCAGCTCATGGCCTTCCTGTAGCTGGCTGGCGTCCACCTATGCTTTCACCTTCTGGCAACCACCTGCCACCTTTACCTTCTGGAAACACAGGCACCCAGCCAGCCTGGAGAATTCTGCTCTCTGAACTGAACTCAAATACTTCTCATCTTCCAGTCTGATCATAGCCCTGGAAACCAGAAGTCACTGCAGCTTCAGTGCTGCTGACATCTCTGCAGTTTGTTATCTCCTGATGCTCGGGAGGCTGGCCTGTGTAAAGCTAGAACATTCCAAGAGGTCTATCCTTAACCAAGGAAAACCTACGAGTTCCAGCCTGCTTCTCTAAACATACAGACCAAATAGAAGTACCAGCCAGGAACACTGGGCAAAGTACAACCAACTTCATTTTCCAAGTGACACTGTAGAGTTTATTTACTGTCAGTGTCAGTAAATAATCAAAAACAAAGAAAGGAGGGGAATGGTACTTATATACTTTGTATACAAACAAACAGTTGTATGTAAAAAGATGCTATATGTGTGCATTATGAATTGTAATACATACTACTATTATAAATAAAAAAAGAAAGAAAGAAAAACAAAAAACAAACAAAAAGAGGAAAGAGGGCTGGGGTTGTGGCTCAGTGGTACAGCACTCGTCTAGCACATGCACGGCCCAGGTTCGATCCTCAGCACCACGTAAAAATAAAATGCTTTGTGTACAACTAAAGCAAATAAATAAATATTTTTTTTAAAAAAAAAGAGGAAAGAAAAAAACAGGACAGGGGAACTAGGGAAGCTTCTTCAAAGAAGGGACCAGTTCAGGGTTTACAGGATGAGTAGGAATTTCCCAGGCAATGAAATGGAGAAGTGACATTCCCAACAGAGGGGACAGTCTGTCAAAGACTCAAATTTATAAAGTGGCCTGCAGTCCAAGGAGGAAACAGAAGCAGTGTTTGTACTCATGGGGAGGTGGGATGGATAAAGGAGGGTCTTAAGACTATTAGAAAGGTCTCTAAGGCATGGAGGAGCCAAGGGAGGGGTAGGGTGTTTAAAGCCAGGAAGCCACCTGTTTAGGCTGCATTTTTTATAGTTATTAATTCTGACAGACATGCTAAGCGTGGGCAGGAGTCTATATCAGTTCTGTGCAAAAGAAATAAAATGTGAGCCATGAAGCCAAGCCACATATGTAATTTTAAATTTTCTAGTGGCCACATTTAAGGTAGAAAAAAACAAATGAAATCAATTTAATAACATATTTAAGCCCCCAAATCCAAATTATTATCAATCAACATGTAATCAATACCTTTGAAGTCATGAACAAAATAATTTACATTTTTTCCCCCATACCAAGTTTTCTGAGTCAGGCATACTTGTAGCACATCTCCCAAAATTTGGACTAGCCACATTTCAAGTGCTCAAAAGCCAGCCAGAGCTAGTGGTTACCATCCTAAACAGCACAGCTGTAGATGAGGCAAACATCAGACCCACTTAGGAATCTGCAGCCAACTGTCCAAACATGAGATGATCAAGCTCTGGGCAGATCTTTTGGGCCACTGGATATGTTAAACTACCATTGAAATGCAATTTTAGAAACATGTAACTGCAAAAACTTGTTTTGAATCGTAACTATTTATATGGCTCAAATAAATAAATAAATAATACAACAAGTACAATGAACAGTGTTGCTCTTAGCCTGCGTCTGTCCACCACATCCATCCCCCTACACCTACTGGAGGTAGTCACTTTTATTGAGATCCTCTTAAGTTTATCCTTCAATGTGTCTTCAAACACAAGCAGATATGAACACACTCAAATTCTCCCCCCTTTCTATAAGGTAGCATATTACAAATTTTGTTTGCTACCTCGCTTTTTTCATTTAATCTTGGAGATCTTTCCATGTCGTGTATAAAGAGTTTCCATGTTCTCCTTTGAACGCCATACAATATTCCATTGTATGGATGGATCATGGCTTATTTAACCAGTCTTCTAATGGGTACTTGAATTGTTTCCAATCTTTCCTAATACAAACAATGGCTTAATGGAAAACCTCCTATGCACGTCACTTTATATGTATTCAGATGTATCTCAGGAAAAATTGCCAGCACCAGATTGCTGGGTCAAAGGGTAATTGCATCTGTAATCTCAATAGATAACTGCCAAACTGGCCCTCACAAGGGTTGTGCAGTTTTGTGCTCTCATGAGAAGTACTGCACCAATTTTCTCACACCTGCTCAACAACATGTAATTGTCACACTTTAGAATTTTTGCCAATCTGATAAAATGAAAAGTGACACTTCTGCATAGTTTAAATTTGTATTTCTCTTATTCCGTGTGAGGAAAAACATCTTCTCTTAGGTGTAGACAATGCATTTTTTATAATTCTGTGAATACTCTGCTCCTGTTCTTTGCTTATTTTTCTATTTGTAAAGATTTTTATTTTAATCTATATTAATCTAATATAATTTAGTTAAATCTATAGGAGCTCTTCATATAAACTGATCAACCTGTCCATTCAGTTTGTTTTCCAATTGCTACACATTTTTTTAAATCAAGTAAAAATGTTTTATTTGAATTTATCCAAATTTCTCATTTTTTTCTTATTATTTCTGCCTTTGAGTCACAATTAAAAAGTGCTTCTTTGAAGTTATAAAAGATTTCACCCATATTTTCTTCTAGTCCCCTTATGAATTTAAGCAGGTAAGAATACTCATAGTTTGAAATCCTTATTAAAAATATCAATTTTCAGCTCAGTATTTGAGTGTATGCCTAGCATGCACGAGGCCCTGGGTTCGCGCGCGCGTGCACACACGCACACACACACACACACACACACACACTTCAATTTTTTTTGCAACTGAGGTAGACCAGATGTTTGCAACTCTCTCTCTCTCTCTCTCTCTCTCTCTCTCTCTCTCTCTCTTTTTTTGTGTGTGTGTGGTGCTGAGAATAGAACCCAGGGCCTTGTGCATGTGAGGCAAGCACTCTACCAACTGAGCTAATCCCCAGCCCTTAAATCTATCTTCTTGATTGCTCCCTCCTTTTTTTTTCTCATAATTCTTTTGTATATCATAATGGTCATCATATAAAAATTAATTGATCAAGTCACAGTTTATTTGAATAGTATGAGATATGGAACCAAACTCATATATCTCTGGATAGCTACCAACGTAAGCAATCATATCCTTTGACCCAGTTAGCCCATTTCTACGCACTAAAAATTTCATGGTTATCCAATTTGAAACACAATTTTTAAACTACTATTCTATTTGTGTAAACTTCAACTTGGACTTTTATAAAGTCATAGCTCTAATTTTCTAGACACTATGGAGATAAATACAATTTATGCGGCTCAATTATTTATGGGAATTGCCCAATTTCTAAAATGGCATTCATAATATCTTCGTCAATATCTTTTAAGCAGATGCCTGACTTGAAGAGAAATACAGACACAAATCGCTCTTCAGAAGATTGTGGTTTGGAGGTCACTAAATTATTTCTCATGATTTGTTTAAAAGGGAAGCAATATAACACGATGTGAGTCTGGCAAAACTCTCACTGATGACAGGATTCTGGTTTACTCAAGTTCATTTTATAGGATCACCAGTGTGGTATTCAAAAGAATTAGAACAGAGAAAGAAAGGAGGGGAAAACAGGAAGTTGAATCTGAAAATGATCCATCTCAGCTGGAAAGGGAAAATGATTTTTTGAGTTTTCATAAAAATAAATAAAAATATGGAATGCCTCATGAACTTGTATGTCATCTTGGCACAGAGGCCATGCTCATCTTCTTGCATAGTTCTGATTTTAGCATGTGTGCGACCAAAGCAAGCACAAATACCGCTATTTTTTAAAGCAAGGGTTCAATATTTCCAATGATTTCTATTCAAAAGTTTCTCATGAACTGCAATTTTAAAAGTAAAGATGCAAAAGGTGTGGTATCCTGTGATAAGTGCCCTTATACTCCAATAGTAATTCTTATCTCCTATCTCAGCATCCTCCTAGTTTCAGTGAATCTATATTGTTACACATTATCCTGTCATTGGAGGTTATAAAATTAGTTATCCTGGATTCATTTCTAAGAAAGATTTACACACACACATTATGAGCACAAGCATATCCTTCAAGGATACCAAGGGGATCAGTTCTTACGAGGGATGCTCATTATTAGACACAACTGGAAATTGGAAATGGGGACTATCGGTGCCAGATATATAACACTGAAAACAAAATGATCCCTCATAAGAAATAAAGGAGATATGGGGAAGAAGGCAGGGGCAAGGAGAATTCCAGGAGCAGAGGTTCCCAGACATGAACAAAAGCACAGCTTCTGAGACCTCTGGGATGTTTCTCAAAGAAAGAAACTGAAGTGGAAGTCAGGAGCCCTGTGAACCAGGAGGCAGTGGCCAGATACTCCTGGGGCAGCTGCCCTGCCTCCCCACTCTCCAGGAAGCTGCTGCTTCCCAAGACCACTTGTGGAAAACCCTCAGAAACCTGCTCGAAAGCCCTGATATGATGCCTGAATTTCAACCCTTTTTCAGCTTGCAAGTGCCCACTGGAAGTAATTCACTCTCATGTCACACCTGAGTATCTAAAACTAACCATTAACGCCCACCATCCCTCCCTTCCAACAATGACAAAAACACCATACCTTGCTTCCCCCTCTATGGCAATAATACTACCATTTTCCCACTTGCCTGGATTCCTTAACACCTTAGACTTAGGGCACTTCTGACTCAAGCCTTCCTTGATATCCCACGATAACCACTCACCAAGTCTTTCTCTGTGCTACCCCATCCTGCCAGCTTTTCCTTCTCTTTTCTGGTATCACTCATTGATTTCAGACCCTCCTCATGGCCCTGCACCTACTTCATAATTTCTTACCTGTTTTCTTGTTCCCTTACTTTCTCTGACAGTCCATTCCACATGTACCTGCTATGCACCCTTCTTAGATGGTACTGTCTCAAAATTTTTTGATGGCTTCCCTATACTTATATGACAGTCTGAAATCATGACATTATTCATTTCATTCATTCAACAAATATTTCTTGAGTACCTGCTCTGTGCCAGACACCACTCTAGGCATTTGGGACACATCAATGAATAGATCAAAACTCCTGCTTCATCTTGTCTGAAACTGTTTTTCCCTGCCCCTCACTCTGCTGGTCCCTAACATAACTGTGAGGGACCATCTCTACACACACCTATATCAGCAGTTCTATTATATATTCAACAAGCCCCTATCATGTGCTGAATTCAGTAGTGACCCAGATACAGGTAGTCTTTTCTGTACATCCCACCTTTGACCTTCCCTCACCTGCCTACTCTGATGCCTTTTCCTGTCCTCACCCCTCTAAACCCTGCCATCCTGAAACATGCAGCCCAAACCCTCTAACCAGCACAGAGACTCTTCTTGACACCCACACTCAGGGGAAAGGCCATCAGTCTCTTTCTATCTTGCAATAGCACTTACCAAAAAAAAAAAAAAAAAGTGTTTCATCAATTTTTATAGCAGCTCAATTCACAATAGCCAAACTATGGAACCAACCTAGGTGCCTTTCAACAGATGAATGGATAAAGAAAATGTGATATATATATATATATATATATATATATATATATATATATATATATATATATATATATAATGGATATTACTCAGCCATAAAGAAGAATGAAATGATGGCATTTGCCAGTAAATGGAGGGAACTGGAGAATACCATGCTAAGTGAAATAAGCCAATTCCAAAAATCCAAAGGCTGAATATTTTCTCTGATATGCAAATGCTAACACACAATAAGGGAGGGGGGTAAGGAAGAATAAAAGTACTTTGGATTAGACAAAGGGGAATGAAGGGAAGGGAGAGGGATGGGAAAAGGAAAGATAGTAGAATGAATCAGACTTTACTATCCTATGTGCATATATACGGCCAATGTAATTCTATATCACGTACAACAGAAGAATGAGAAGTTACACTCCATATGTGTATAATATGTCAAAATGCATCGTACTATCATGTATAACTAATAAGAACAAATAAAAAAGTGCTTATGGTTTGGTTGGTTGGTTAGTTTTTTTACATTTCATGGGTTTAATGAAACTCTGTAATTAGAGTAGAGGCCTTTGAGGACACTTGTTCTCTTTTATGCACTTCCTATAATTCTATAACCACAGAACCCAAGGAAACCTCTGCCCCCAGTTTATCAAATTCATCTTATTGCTTGAGCAACTACAGACACAGAGAGGTTAATCATATCTAGTGCTGAAAAGGAGTGGATTAAAATATGAACGGCAGACTGGCAGGCTTCTTCCTTTGTCCTAGGGGCAAAGATGTCTGAACCACTAGCATCAGGCCACACTTCCTCCCCAATTCCATCTCCGGAGTTTGTGCACATGATTTCAAGCTGTAATAAATAAATTGCTCAGAGATCCTGTTCAGATGATGCCTAGCTAAGCAGCTTCCTACCATGCTGCCCTCTTCTAACCCCAACTCCCTGAAGTTGCTTGAGACTTCAACGATGCCAGCAAACTAAACCCTAAGCCCGTGTGGTGGTGCACACCTGTAATCCCAATGCCTCAGGAGGCTGAGGCAAGAGGATTGTGAGTTCAAAGCCAGCCTCAGCAATTTAGCAAGGCCCTGAGCCGCTCACCAGGACCCTGCCTCTAAATAAAATATAAAAAAGGGCGGAGGATGTGGCTCAGTGGTTAAGCACCCCTGGGTTTAATCCTAGGTACCAATAAAAAAAAGCCCTAAACCTATAAATTTTTGGAATGCTAGACTACCCTGCCCCCATTCTTCCCTGCCCCATGAAATGCAGGGTTTTCTTATCTTGCTATATCAATGCTCTACCCCCACTCTAGCCAGTGAGCCACCCCTGCTGGAAGCCAGAGACCTCTCTGAAGTGGGAAGCTGGTGCACCCAGGTAAAATGGAAATGCAACTGAAAAACACCTACAAGTTCAAAATAGGAATGACCCTGTGAGAAGTGTGATTTGGAACCGGTGGAAGCATCCAGAAGTCATGTACAGCACTGTGAGATGTAGCCTGGTGTACAACGTCAAGATCATACCATAAACTACATTTCTATATCCATGTGATGTCCTCCCCATGACTCATATGAAACTCAAAGGGAGACTGTGTGACCACGTTTTTTCATTCCACTCCTTGTGCTCACTGGAATGGCAATTGGTGCTTAATAATGTTTCTTGAATTTCCTAAAAGTGAAAGACCATCGCTTGAGCTGAAAAAAAAAAAAAATTTTTTTTTACAAGGGCGTAGTCATGTACATGTGGCCAAGGTAGATAAGAATGTCTCACGCTTCTTTTTCTCCATGGGGGCCAGAAAAACAGACAGCTCTTAAGTGGGCAAAGGTTATGCCCTGCATATCCTTCAGGTGCTGTTTTAGGTTTAGCTGTTCATTCTTCACATGTGAGTCTGTGCCCTCAACTGATAATCACCTGTGAGTGTCATGGTCTTGGCAGAGTTGAGCCTATAACCTTGGAAGCTGTTGAAATTTCTCTCCTGAGCCACCTTCAGACCCACACGATGGTTTGGTGCCCATATTCACATGGAAAGAAAAGTCTTCAAGATGAAAGAATATTCTCTGTATTTATGAAAACATTTGAAACATAGAGACTTTCAACCTAGCAGCAGCCATCAGGTAGCATTGTGTACTTGTGTTTAATTAAATGAATTATTAAAAGCAAGAGGGAAACAAAAGCATCCTATCCAAATCTAAATCTTCTGATTATAGCTTCACTGGGGAAGAAAGTAAAGCATGCCTGAGCCCAAACCAAATGACACTGGAGTCCTTCCATGGGCACGCATCTACCAGAGTCTCCCTTAATGTGCTTCTGACATAAGATTCCAGCTTTTTCTCCCCATTCTCCCTTTAGGACAGGACATCTTCCACCTGATCCTGGCAGCTCACCACGTTCAGAACATGCTCTACCGTGAAGCTCATGTGATTATCTGAACCCTGAAGAACTCGGCCACTGTGACCTGGGTCAGCCTGACAGTAACTGCTGACCCAGACCAATGGCTGCAGCTCTTTTTGGTCTCTCCTACTGAGGGTTGGGATTGGTTCAGGCAACTCGGGTGAGGTTGGGCCAGTGAGGAGGATTTAAAGCATTCTCCCTAGATGTGCCAAGGAAGACGGAACGGGGCTGGGAACCAGCTGGGGCCAATATGTCAATGCAGCCTGCCTTCCATCAGCACACCAGATCTGAGCAGAAGCACTACCATGTCACTGTGCCTGAGCTTGGGTCAATCCTGAAGCATGCACCAGCAATGCTACCCATGCAGTGATGGCATTTCTTTGTTCATTCACTCACCCTCACATTAAAACCCCTACACAGGTGTAGGCAGCTCTCACAGCAAATATCCCTGCCTGTGTTCTATATATTGCCATCTCAATATGGCAGATTTAGTAAACTCCCAGTTAGCTAGAACCCGATGAAGTGTGAACTTCCATTAATGGAATGATGGGTTCCTTCATGTAAGTGACATTTCAGCAACTACTTCCTGGACATATTAAGTTACTGATATTCTCCCTAGCTAGAAAATGCCTCTCTCTTTTCTCTACCAGAAGAAATCAGTTATATTTATTCTTAAAAATGCAAATGTCACTCCCCTGGGAAGCCTGTTCCAAGTGCCTGTTTTCCCAGAAGATGTTCAAGATGCATCTCCCTCCACACCTGCCCTCTATCTCTTCTCACCAGTCTGCCCTTTCTTTAGTTCCTTCTATGTTAAGCTTCTTCCTGTCTCACAACCTTTGCACAAGCAGTCAGCTCACAGGAAATATCCTTGCCTGTGTTCTAAGTTATGACCACTCTCAGAACCATAGCCCCAAATGCTCACACCTCATGGAAGTGTCACCCCACTCTGGATCTCGGTTCAACCTTCCCTGACCCCCACTATTATTCACCTCATAGCATCATACGCCTCCCCTTCCCTGCATGCATCAGAGCTATAAAGGTAGAATGATGATATATTTGATTAAAGTCTATTTCCCTATTAGACTGTAAGCGCCATAAAGTGACTAGCACAGTGGCACACAGTAGACAGTCAGTTACGTATTAGCTGAATGAACAAAGGACCTCTTCTATGGGATTTTGTATTACTATATTTCAGTTGCCATTTGTGTACCTGCCCCAAAGCCTAGCCCCTGACAGCCACATCAAAGCCAAACACTTTCCCAAAATTCATTTATAAAGGGAAATGAGCATTTATTCCTATTGTCTGTATCTTGTTTTTAGTGTATTTTTAGTCGTAGACAGACACAATACATTTATTTTTATGTGGATGGAACCCAGTGCCTCACGCGTGCCAGGCAAGCACTCTACCACTGAGCCCCAGCCCCCTGTCTTCTATATCTTGTATATCCATATCTATTCATGATGGAGGGTAAAAATAAGAATCTTAATATCTTAAGATGAGTGACTATGGTCAGGAAAAAGTGCCTTAGAATATGTCCAAAATGGTTGAAATAATAACCCAAAATAGGGGGTGAGGAGCAGAGACTAGTAGCATTGAGTGTGATCAACTCTGACCTAATCAGAAAAGTCATAACTGAAGAACCTCACTTCCTGTGTCCTTCCCAGCTGATGTTTCAGTGTTCTGGCTGCTGAATAAGAACCAAACCAAGTGACGGAAGTCAGCAATGTGTGATGTGCTCGTCACGAACCAATGTGTCCTCCAGAAATGCATATGCTGCAACCCTAAACCCAGTACATCAGAATGTAAGTCTATTTAGAGACAGGGCCCTTAAAGAGGCAATTAGGTAAAAATAAGGCATTTGGGGTGGGCCTACTTCAACCTGATCTGTCATTAGAGGAGACAAGAACTCAGAAAGACACTAGGATATACATGCAGAGGCCAGACCATGTACAGAGAGAGAGAAGGGGGTCACCTGCAAGCCGAGGAAGAGAGGCCTCCAAAAAGGCCAGCCCTGCCAGCACCTTACTCTTGGATGTCTGTTCTGGAAGGAAATCAATTTTGTTTGCTTAAGCCAACCAGTCTGAAATACTGTGTTACAGCAGCCCTCACAGACCACCATGGTGCCTGAGCCATTCTTGAGGGAAAGAACAGATGTACAATCTTAGATGCCATGTTCTCCCCAGTGCTGGCCTTTCTTCTTCACTTGAAGAACCAGATGCATTTGTATGCATCACCCAAATAAAGTGATTGAAATGCTGTGAAACAGATGTGAATAGAAACTCATTTCGCTATTTAATGAGTATTTGGACCAGATCAATACAACGAAATGCTGAACTGCACGACACCATTGCTGTCTCCATGCAACTGCCCAGTTGATTGGCTCCGAGATGTGACAGAAAGCTAAAAATGTGTTTTCTCTTCAAAAGAGCAGGAGCCCATCATCCAAAATCATAAAAATTTTAATTGCACTGCATAAAGAACAGAACCTGGTCTAGCTGCAAACCACAGAAAGGCAGAAACAAAATACAGCTGAATGCTTAATCAGCTGGTTGTCACTTTCTGAATAGCACCTAATATTCTAATTATTAGTCACTACACTGAGAAGGTGCAATTATGGAACAGGGAATATTGCTTTAAAAAAATTTTTTTTTTTTTTGGTTAACCCACAATTTGGAAGGTCTTCACAAAAATATAATTTCATAAGCTATTAAAGAGGGAATAAAAGATTAACAGTTAAAATTCAGTTTTCTACCCTAAAGCATAAAAAAAGCTTTGAAGTTGTATTGACAGATATGACTAACAATTGTAATCACAGAAATAAATTTAGTAAAACGATAATTTATCTGTCACAATTTACCGAGGGAGAAAAAGTACAGCATAAGCAGTTGAATTGTGAAGTTAAATGA
Source organism: Tamias sibiricus (assembly GCA_025594165.1). NCBI lineage: Eukaryota > Metazoa > Chordata > Mammalia > Rodentia > Sciuridae > Tamias > Tamias sibiricus. The sequence goes on along the minus strand of CM046664.1, from coordinate 62,529,662 downwards.
AAGCAAAGATAGAACCCAGTTTTTAATGAAATGTGGAGCATTATTAATTGGTTTCCTAGCAACAGCCAGCCTAAAATTACTTAACATGTCTGTTCAATCAGATGCAAATTTGAGTGTTATCCCTTAAATGTTGATTATAGTTGGTCTTTTCAGATGCAAATGAAATGTGTAAAGTGAATGTAAATGTTGACAATGCTGATACAAAAAAATCCCCTGATTAACATCATTCTGGTGTTCAAAGTACCAGAGTTGAGGGTCTCCCCTTGGAAGGACCTCAAGCTGCCCAGTGACCAATCTCCTCTGCCATCCTCCTTCACCTGTCCTCCCTGTCCCACCTAGGTGCTACCCTCACTCCAGTGTCAGCATTAGACAGCTAGCCAAGTGACACCGCTAGGCCTTGATGATTTTCCTTCAGTGCTGAATGACAGGTGAATGATGCTTTCAGTTCAAAATTCAATCCAATGATGCGAGGGGCTTGCTGGAATAAGACCATGGTTGATATCAGTGTGATTTTGTAGCTAGAGCCAGACCTTTGAGTGACTCCACTGGAGTGGAACCCATACACATTTCCTTCAAGACTGCCAAATAAGGCTGTCTTCCTCATCAGAACTCCAGCCTTCCTCTATGGTTGACGAGTAGCATGCTCTTGGCACCAAGAAGTGATGAGAAATGGGAAGCATGTAGCCCATCAAAGTCACCATCAGCCACCAACATTATCCTAGTAACAGCCTACTCCAAGAGAAAGCCATGAGCTGGCCATGCTCAATTGCTCCTTCAACAAGGGTTTGTTAGTTACTATTTACCAGGCGATGATCCAGGTGCTGGAGACATAGCAGTGAGAAAACGTCCCTGTTTACACCCTCCCTGAGCAGGGGTAGACAAATTATAAATAAATACAAAATAGTAATATGAAGGGTAGTGAAGGTGATGATGTGAGAAGGGCAGCTCTGAGAAAAGCTCCAAGACCACTCTCCAACAAGATCCTGCCTTCTGGTATTTCAAGGACACCACTGTCACTACAGCTACCTTAGGGATGGAGTGCAGGACTCCAGGGTGGAAGTCTGCTACATGAGGGAGGAAAGAGGAGAGGGTCAGTGCACTGAACTCAAAGAAGTCCTTTCCTCTGCAGGTTAATACCCAGTGCCCTCAGACACACCCCCTACCCGTCCCTGGAAAAACCACCAGGTCATTTGGAAAGTACATTCTTGAACTCCTGAATGAGGTTGAATGGCTTTTCTGGTCAAAGTTCTCTGCCTGTGAGCCTCTAAAGGATGAATAATCAATGAACAGTTTGTTCCAAATACTCAACTGTGGCTCTGGGTTATCCCAGGCAGTGGTCAGCAAGTCAGAACATATATTCCAGAAAGTTCTGAAGCCTGCTTTTGCCTAGAATTAACCGAGTTGACAAACAGTTGCAAAGCAGGCCAAAGATCCCTAGACTTACCTTGAGTGCTGGGCTAAGGGCAAATGAACAGGTTCTTCTTCCAAAGCCTGCCACACTAGCCCTATAAGTCAGGACTTAGATCTTTAAAGGTTTTAAGCACTACTATTAAATGTAAATGTCCATGAGAGAAACAGGTAGTGCCTTAGACCACCTGTGGAACCTAGTCTATCATTGGGAATAGGGACAATGGTTAAGATTTGCAAGGGGCATTGTGATACCTGACTGAAGGACACAAACATTTCACCAGGCTTGCCTTAGTTCATGTTAACCCACAGAGAAAGAATGCCACTATTTAGCCTGGAGGTCCAAAAAGAAAAAAGTGCCAGGGTTTTGTTTCATCAAAGTGGCAAACATTCAAAAGAAAGAAAACCTAGTTTCCACTCAATCATAAAGAATAGCATCTAATCAGAGGCGATGTTACATTATGAGTTAAAAGTCAAACAGATTGTACATTTGACTGGAGTCCTGGTCACCAAAATTTATCTTCTAGGTCAGTCGATCTCAAAGTGTGGTCCCTGGTCCAGCAGCATTTTTGACACCTGGGACTCGTCAGAAATAGATATTCACAGGCCCTTCCCCAGACTTAAAAAATTAGAAATCTGGCAGTGGACGCAGCAAGCTGTTTTAACAAGCCTTCCAGGTGCTCCTGATGCACACTAAGTTCTAGGCCAGCTCAGCAAAAGATGATGTGCCTCTGAGTTTATACTTAGCACCATCTTGCTGCAAATTATTTCAATCAACAGGAAACTAAAGAAAGCTGGACTGTACCTTCCATATGGTGGCACAAATTCAAAATAAACACAGTAATTGTGTGAATTCCCTGACACAATGACTTTTTCAAAAGAATGCAACCATTCAGAACACAAGATGCTGATTTACTGGTTTCTTAAGATAATGGATTGTTTCAGGAGAGAAGTAAAAACAAAAAAATAATTCTTTAGGAGATTCAAGTGTGGAGCAGAGTTCTGAAAGAAGCTTTGAAGAGAATCACTGAGTTCTCTGTCCTAATGTTAGACTCGCTTCCTCCAGCCTTCTTGGCCAACACCATCAGGGCTCCATCCTAGCTCCTCCCTAGCGGGACAGAGGGTCATACCCAAAAAGGTATTTACTCTCTGTAAATACTCCCCAAATGTTTGCTGGATGGATGGCTCCCTTTACTTCTCATATTTTGGAGAGAATTAGGGACTCATCTAATCTTTCAGTGTTCCTGATAATAAAGTGAATGGTAAGCACACATACGGTTATCACAAATTTTCCAAATGAAAAAAAAAAAAAAAATCTAGAGGATGCTTTAATGGTTATAAGATAACCACATGTGAAGAAACCAGAAACCTATGATCAGAAGAGTGAATCTCAAATTTAATTAGTCATGAGAATCACTTGCAATGACTAATAAAAATGCAGATTTCTGAGTCCTATCACCAAATATTTTGATTCAATTTTTGTGAGTTGGGGATCTTCCTCCAACCCCCACAACTCTTTCTTTATCTCTTTTTTTCTTGTGGTACTGGTGTTCAAAGCATATGCTAGGAAATTGCTGTACCACTCGGCTACAAAAATGTACCTTTTAAATAAGAATACCTAGGAGATTTTGATACAGGGGTTAGTATTTAAATTACAAACATGGTCACTTCTCCAGTTTTTAAGAGTGTTAGTAAGGGTTAATGAAAGAGGACTTTTTAGTTTAATAAATAAAGGAATACTATAGTAAAAGAACTACAAGTTCCCTTTTCTCCAAATGTATGCTAAAGTATTTAAGATGAAGTTTGAATGTGAATTTAAAGTAACTTTTTAGTAAGGAACTTTTTTATAGACAAGTTATACCTAATTATGGTAAAAAATTAAGAAAAGTAAAAGACAACGACTTTAAAATAACTGTAATCTCATGATCTAATTGCTATATTATATTCTTGGCACATTATATTCTTCCAGATAATGTGCTGGCTCTTTACACACATATACACACACTTGAGTGTGATCAGAGTATACGTACTTATTGTACTACAGTTTTCTTACATCTAACAACATTATCAACATCTTTCCACCATTCATTGATTCTTTTAGATAAAAAAACAACAGAATGCCTAAACATTCACTCTATTCCTAAGACATTAGTAAAAACAAAAAACAAGGAATGAAAAGTTTGTTTATTTGGCCAGTATATACTACAAATATTTGTGTCATTTGTATAAGTATGCTAAAAATCTTACTTTTATTAAAGTACTTTAGTATTGATGCAGAGTTTATTAGTAACTTTTACTAGTTTGTTAGCTCATTTTAGTGAATGCATGCACATTACTTAAGGCCTCTAGACACGTATAAAATACACTAATACAAGTATTCACATTAATGAAACCTATTAGACCAAGGTTTTTCTCATTAAGTAAAAAGGGAACCAAAGACTCTACTGGAATGAAACTGAGACTTGATCCCACCCCAGTTTTTTTTTTTTTTTTTTTTTTTTTTTTTTAATATGCCCTGAGAGTCTATAAACTAATTCTCTTCAACCAGGAAGTAGTCAACAATAAATGCATTTCACAGAATACACTAATCATATAACCTGAGAACTGAATTCTTGTATTTTTATAAGTGAGGCACAAAGAATGTGAGTTTCTATGACTACCCACATTCACACTCGCCAGCAAGGCCTGGTATCAGATAACTTGCAATGGCTTCAACACGTGGTTGTCATGTGAATATAAACAAGCCACTTAAATTCTTCTAAGTTTCAGTTTCCTCATCTGCAAAATAAGGATGCTAATAAATAAAATCTGTGCTTATTTACTAAGAGTTTTCTGAGGGCCAGATGGGTGTGGACATGAAGTCTTATGACATTAATACTCTAATGTAGTCTCTCCAATGTTACCAGGAGTCCGGCTGGTAGTTTTCTCTCTGGAAATGAGTACTCCTCAATTCCCTTCACATCGAGGATTGTACAGAAAACCAAATGCATGTGTGTTAGTTAAATAACAGAAATTCACTGAACTTTTGGCCTACAAATTTTACAACGGAATTGGACCCAGGGATCCCTCACTGCCATGAGAAGCCACATTATGTATTCTGGGAAATTCTGTGTGAATGATAATTCTCTCAGAGTGATAGGACACGGTTCCAAACTGAGCTTACCATCACCCTTACCTGCTGGATTTTTTAGAAACAAAGAAATGTTTGGCCCCTATAATCTAGTCTTTGCATGTATGTCAGAAATTCCAATTAAGTTACCTGAACTTATACAATATTTTAAGATGCTCTAACATATCACCCAGGGCCTTGTGCATGGTAGGCACACATTCTACCCCTGAGCTCCATGCCTAGTTCTCAATTATTCTTGACAAGTTATAACTGTTTGCTAGTTTCAGTAAGGCTGAGAAACTTCAGTACAAAACTGAACTGCATTGTCAGTGATTCACAAACTCAGAAAGACAGAGAGCTCTTAAATTGTTACCCATCACTTTAGCAAAACACTTACCTAGTGAGTCTACCTGAATATACACAAAGAACTCTCTCCCATTACCCAGTCTCTTCCCAAAACACTTGTTTACTGTACCGCAAACTTCTCTCCTTATATAAGTAAAACCACAATACGAACTAGATAATTAGAATATTTAAAAATATCCCTGGCCGAGTGCTGTGGCGCACGCCTGTAATCCCAGCACTTGGGAGGCTGAGGCAGGAGGATCACGAGTTCAAAGACAGCCTCAGCAATGACAGGGCACTTAGCAACTCAGTGAGACCCTGTCTCTAATAAAATACAAAAAAGTGCTGGGGATGTGGCCCAGTGGTTGAGTGCCCCTGAGTTCAATCCCCAGTACAAAAAAAAAAAAAAAAAAAATCCCTAACATCATAAGTATTATCTCTTTTTCCTTCTTTTCTTCCTATAAACAACAAGCAAAACAGGCGGATGTTTGGCCCCTATAATCTAGTCTTTGCATGTATGACAATGTTCTATAAACAACATTCTTTCATTCATTCAAGGAAAGACCAAAATAAGTATTTCTCAACACAACCACAAATCTTCAGGGCTTATCCCAGAGCAGTATCCTACAATTTACATAGAGTTTTGTTACTACTCTATTAAACAGTCAAATATTGCCTGATTTTTCTAACCTCTGGGTTGGAAAACTGGGCTGTCACTTTGCCATGGACATTCTTTCTCAAAAGTTTCCTTTGCTGTAGGAAAGTCAACAGAACAGTTCTTTCTATGTACTTTAAGATGTGATTCTTAAAATTTGATGGAATGGAAAATATCAATCCACAAATCTTCAAATTTATTGTATTAAACTATCAAACCTGAAACATATGGGACAAAAGACTGACCACATCAAGTATTGATTTAAAAAAACAAACAAACCCTTGATCATACTACCCCTATGATCAGATGTTTCTTGGCTAAAACCTTTCTGAATCCCACAGAGAATATCATTACATGTAATTTTCCTACTATAGCTGATGAAATGGAATGTAATAAGTGCTCATTTTGAAAACATGTGAGTTATTGGTCACTTGATTACCATTAGAGAATACTAATTAGGGTAAGCAGTACGTGGCAGTCTTGGCCTGAAAGACGGTCACGAATTCATTAGGGAGAATGAGGCAAGGCTCAGCTAATTTATATTGACCGCAACATGAAATCAAGTCCTGTTCCAGAAACAGAACTCATTAAAAGTGCAGAGGGAGAAAAGGGAGCAAAGACTGTTTTGCTTAGAAGCTTAAAGACTTGTGGGAACAAAGTATCAGGATACCCATAGCTTAGGGGAAACCAGGACTGCTCATAAAGATTTCAAAGGAGTCAACTTCAAGGACAGGGAAGGATTCTTAAGGGTGGTAAGGAGAGGATTAACTAGAAGTTATAAAGTGAAATTACTGCAAAGGCAATTTGAGTTACACATAAGGAAGCAATTTCCAGCTGTAATTTTAATTAGGAGCACAGAATGATCTTCTGTGTAATGATGACCCTTCATCATTACCATTATTTGGAATTACTCTGCATCCACATGCATAAACAGAGTGGAAATTAAACATAGACATGGAAGAAAGGGCAATTGTAATAAATTTTTTCATATCTTCCAACTACAGGTGAAATTTTCCAAATGAGATACTCAAATATGATTAGCTCTCAACTTATAGATACTCGATTGACAAACAACTGATCTACCACTGCCTCCCACCCTCACCCCATCTTTTTTTTTTTTTTTTTTTTTTTTTTGTGGTACCGGGGATTGACCTCAGGGGCACTAGACCACTGGGTCACATCCCCAGCCCTTTTTTGTATTTTATTTAGAGACAGGGTCTCACTGAGTTGCTAAGTGCCTCGCCATTGCTGAGGCTGGCTTTGAACTCACGATCCTCCTGCCTCAGCCTCCCAAAGTGCTGGGATTACAGGCGTGCGCCACCACGCCCGGCTCACCCCATCTTTTCTCTGACCCTTCCCACCATTCCCAACTATGAGACTCCCAGTTCTGTGGCAGTAGTGACAGAAGAATCTTTATGGATGTATCCAGAAATTTTGAGAGAATCTGTGAGTGGAGGAAAGGAAGCAGCCACAAAAGCAAGACACAGCTTTAACCACCAAGGCACACTCCTCAGTCCCTGCCTTTCCAAAAAAGATCATCTTCCATACCTCTCAAATGTCTATTCATCCTTATTTTGCTCTTTACTCATGAAAACGTTAAGATTCATTGGGCTTAACAAACACCCTTCAAAAAAATGCAAATAATTCTGTGTGGACCAGATCATATCAGTTATTCATGCTATGAATTAGACTTACTTTCCTGCCACCAGCTATACTTGGCTGCCTTGAAGAAGTGAGAGGTTTGATTGAGGATGTCTAAAGGGGAAGGAAGACAAGTTTTACTTCAGGAAATGGAGTAATATAAGGATACAGCAGGAAAGAAGCACCACAATGGAGTGTGTGTGTGGGGGGGGGAAATCCAAGAATCTTAAGTCTATTTACAGCCTAGATAAAGGGGTGTAAAGAGAAGGAAAGACAAGAATTGTGGAAATTGTGTTTATCTTTTAAAATCTGCCAGGAGGACACAGGAAAGAAAACAGAAATCCTAATTTCCCTTCTTCCTTCATTACCTATCAGCCACCTGCTTTCAGGACCCAGAATTCAACCTATTTTGAATGCTTGAGTTGAGCATCAACTAAACACACGTGGCATTTTGAGAACCCAGGAACCTGTCTGCTATAATGGCTACCTATTGGTGCCCACTAGGACCCCAGCTCCTTCCAGCATCCCAACCACAAGGCTCCTCCTTCTGTTTCTTGAGCAGGTCAACTTGTTCCTACTTGCAGGCCTTTGCACTTCCTGCTTCCTCTGCCTAGAAGAGTCTTCTTCCAGAGAGTTCTTTATTCACATGGCTCTGGCTTTTACATAAACTTCACCTCTTCATATGGCCCTCCCCCAACCCTGATCAATATCCCACCAGCCACTCTGAAAGCTCACACACTGTCCCATCATATATTTTTAATTTCCTTCTTGGCTCTGCAAAACCTAACAGAAATGTTATCTTGTTCATATATTTAATTACTAGTGCCTCATCTGTCTTCCTCACTAAAACACAAATGTGACAAAAGCAGGGGCAGACTCTTGGGGCTCTTGGTTGCTGCCCTGTGCACTGAACAGCCTTCCTGCCACTTCATCAACACTGATGGTTTGAAAAACAATCTGAATAACCATAGGGCATGGGTGTAGTCACGATGGCCGCTTGGAGCAAAGCCGCGGGAAGAAGTTTTGAGCAGGAAACAAACAGCTCTTTATTCTGACAACTTTTCTCCCTGGCTCTATACACCCCGACACTGATGGCGCAGACCTCCTCCGCAATCTCGCTCAAAAGATCAAGTCTGCAAGAACCCGGGCCAAGTAGGAAGGCGCCAATGGTCCAAAGCCATAGGGCAATTTAAGCCATCCCCCAAACAGGGCTCCTGCACATGGGAGCATGGGGGCCTTTTTTATTTTTACTTTTTTTAACTTGGGGACTTTTCCATTATGAATAGTGCAAAGGCACAGCCAATAAAAATTGGTTAACTAGATAGTTATGGTTCCACCACCTAGAGCCTGGGTGCCATTGTTTCAAATTGACTGGTATTTTGTCTTTTACTGAAGAAATATGACAGGACCCTGGTTTCTGAAAAGCACAGTGAAAGCAGAGTCTAAATTTATTTATTTATTTACATTTAGTTATTTATTTACATTTATTTATGAGCTGATTTTAGTTAGTTTAAAAACAAGATCCTATAGTGACAATATGGGCATCATGGTAGAGGGCATCCCAAGGATATGAGAAGAGAAGATTGAAAACTAGGTGTATAAAGTCTTGTAAGTCCTACAGTACATTGTCCAATATGTTTATACTATCATTTATAATCTGCTTTGTATTATAGTTACTTATATTCATATTATCTCTCTTGGAGTGTAAATTCCTTGAGAGGTGGGATTCATATCTACCTCTCAAAGGCTGAGCATTGTGCCTTAATATACAGGTGCTCTATAAACTTCAAATGAACACATGAATGTTATTTCCACTATTACTTGCAATGACTCAAACTATGAGCTGGGCTGTTTAATAACTGGGTAACTAAGAGGAAGCAATATTTTCCTTATATAGTAACATGTGAATTTACTATTGAGAAATAAAACTATTTTAAACATGGACGTGCATATATCACACTGCACACGTACGCACAAAGGTTTGAGTGAAAATTAAATATGGGTATTTAAATTGGAAACTTCGACTACCAAAGTTTGTATTCTCCAAAACTGAAGAGCGCTTTCTCCTTGACAGGCCACATACCTAACAACAGAGCAGTGTTGCTACTACAAACATTAACTAAAAGGCAGATGTGAGACAGAGCTGTCACCCTGCAGCACAAAATACACTGTTGAATATGCAAGGGTTGCTACAAGTTTTACAATTGTTCTTCTATCAGTTAATTGCTAGTAAGAGCAAACAGCATCCTGCCACTCTCACGACCACATGTTCTTTGGCTATTTTAATAAGAAATGGCCTGGGTTTATAGCAAAATAGCTTTACTCAGGACTTTCTGCCAAAATCTTATCTGATAAACGCCCCCCGCACGCGGACATCTGGGACGGCATTTTGAGGCCCTGTTTTGCAAGAACATGGAGGAGATGTTTTCAAGGGCAAAAGACAGCTTCAAGAGAAGCAATTACTTTTAAAATCTGATCAATAGTGAAGAGCATGAACTATAAAATGCCTCTTAAAAACTCATTTCAGGGTAAGGTAAAGTGACATTTACAGCAACACTAAGAACAAAATCCTTATAAACAAGTTGGTGGTATTCTGGCAAAGTAGGTGGCACGGACATAAATTTCTCTGTAACTATGTGTCTAGGTGGAAGGAGGTTATCAACTGATTCATCTCTAGTCCTCTTCCTGTATAACATCTTGTACTCTTCTACTGGCTCTCTTATTATAAGCCACTCTGCATGATGAAGTTAGTTTCTGCAAGCTGCTGAGACTGGCAGCTGTACAAATACCTTTCTCTGTTCTCCCTGTTTCACCTCAGGAAAAAAAAAAAAACTCATATTTCCAAAATGTATGGATAGCATTGCCAATCCACAGTGCTGCTATGGAAGCCAAAAACATAACAACAATGAGCAGAATCGCAGCAGATACTAATTACTGAATGTTCACTTCATGTCAGTGTGGAACTGAGTGTGTCATACTTTTGATCTCATGCAACCCTGCAACTCTAAGAAGGTATATTTTTCCTATTGTATAGATGAAGAAACCGAGACAGAGTTTAAGTTACTTGTTTAAGGTAGTAACAGCTGAAGATAAGCAATAGACCTGAGATTCAACATCAGTTTTTCTAACTCTAGCATAATACCCTCATCTACCACATGAAACTCTGTCTTGCTCTGATGATCTCTTAAAGGGAAAGTTAACCTCCCTTGAGAAGGACAAGAGAGAAATCACCTGGACCCTTGCAGAACGAGTCTAGAAAGAGTGGTGTGTTTAGAATCTAGTGGAAATCACACCTCAGTCCAGGTGGGGCTGCTCTGGGCTGCCTAAGCAATGAACTGAAGACATGACATGATTGCACAGCTCAAATCCACCAATGTTCAGTGGGTATTCACTGCATACGTGACACTTACAACCATGTGAGAATTTCAGAGATGAATAGCTAAACCCTTGCCCTCATGGAGTTTACAGTCTGGATGAGGAGAGAGACCCATGTAATCAAAATACTGCATGACAAGACCCAATTCTGACCCAAGTATCAACTGTTCAGACACAAGGGGCATGTCTGGACTCAGCCTCTGCTGAGGAGGACAGAGGGCTTGTCGAGAAGGCTTCCCAGAGAGGCCACAAGAGAACTGGCAGAAGCAGATGAGCAGGTGAGTTGGGGGCTGGAGGACAGGATGGCATTTCCACCACAAGTCTGCAAGGATGGCACCGGCTAATGCTGAGTGCTTGCTCCATGCCAGGCCTTGTGCAAAAGTAGTTTGCTGCCCAACAACCCAAGAGTTAGGCCTCTTGATGCCATCTTCCAGGGGGCAGCTAAGGCACAGGCAAGACAGTGACTTGCAGGAAGTTGCTGAGCAGTTAAGGTGGTAGGCTGGGCCTTGGACTCAGAACATCCCACTCCAAAGGCTCAGTGAACTATGGGCTGCGTGGCCTCAGGGGGCTTGGGAAGATCCTGAAGGCAAGAAGGAGCAGCTCATAAAGCTGCTAAGCAGAGCCGTGCATGATTCCATTTGTGACTTAGAGTGCCACGCTTTCAACAATTCCACAAGCAAGGCGGTGGGGCAGGCCAGAGGCCAGAGGAGGACAACTGAGGACTGAAACACAGGGTATTCTTTGTGGCCAGATTTCTCTGCCCTGCTGATAGCTCCTCTCTCCCACCATAAGTCACCCTTCAGAAGTCTGTGGCATTCCCAAATGAGAAGGGTGGGACCTATGTGGGACAGATGATCCACAGCAAACCAGAATGCCCTTACCCATTCCTTCAGGCTCCTTAACAGCATTTGCCATAGGCTTCCTTGCACTTCCTTCTCTCCCCCTCAGTGGGGCGCTCTTGGATGAATGGTGTGTGATCCAAGTGTGTGTGTTCCCAGGACATAGATGGCAAAGCTTTCCCAGGGGGGCCTCCCCTCTCCACCCATGCTGTTTCTCAGTGGCACCTCATGAGTGGTGTCTGCCGTGCCGCCAGGAACTCAGGATGGCCAACTTGGATCCTGTGTGACCATCTGCCAGATGGGAGTTATTTAGTGACAAGCAAGAGAACATTATGCTAATACCCTGGGAATGAAGAGCCACTGAGAGCCTAAGGGCATACTATTATTAGTATCAACCAATATTTGTCTGGTACTTAGAACATATTTGACACATTTCTAAGAACTTTCCACTTATTAACTCATTTGTCATTACAGTTTGGAACTTGAATGTCCCCCAAAGACCCATTGTTGAAGGTTTGGTTCTCCCAGCCTGTGGTGCTTTTAGGAAGTGGTGGAGTCTTTAAGAAGCGGGGCCTAGTGAAAGGAGGTCAGGTCACTGGGGGGCATGCCCTGGAAGGGAACAGTGGCATCCTGGCCTCTTCCCACCTCTGCTTCCCAGCCTCCATGAGGTGAACAGACCTCCCCTGTTGTGCATTTCCAACATTTACTGTGCTGCCTCAGGCCCAAAGCAACAGGGCCAAGCCATCCTAGACTGAAACCTCTGAAACCATGAGCTAAAATAAACCTTTCCTCATTTTAAATTGGTCCTCTCAGGTATTTAGTGATAGTAACAGAAAGTTGACAACTGTGATGGCAACCCTATGGATAGATATATTTATTATCCATTGTCCCAACAGGAGTCTGAGACATAGGCAGTTTACACATCTTGCCCAGGCACACATGGTAGAGCCAGGGTCAGTTCCCAGTAATCTCACTCGGAATCCACACTCTTTAACTACTATCCTCTGCTAACTGTCTCTAAGGAGAAAGACAGGAGAGATCCATATTCCAGAAGCATACCTAGTTCCTGCTAAAAAGCAAGTAGATATAATCTCTCTGTGGGGCTTAAGTGTTTACTACAAGAAGGAAACACAATGCAGATAAAATAGCAGATGGTTTCAAAATGCAGAGGTTGGTAGAAGTCATCATGGAAGTAAGAGCCAGAAACTACCTTCATTTCTAGGATTCTACAAACAGACCCAATCAAGTAAGAAAAGCGCAGAGAACAAGTTAATAATGGCCTAAATATAAAGACACAGTTTCCAATCCAACCTACTATTAATTAATTTATGTATTGCCACTAGGGAGGAGGCAGTTAGTACTAAGTTAGATTAAATTATGGAGAAGCTTCAGCATTGCTGTGACTGTTTCAACAGTAATTACTAAGTTGCTATGCCTTCCTTCCTGAACAAAACCCTTTTATTCTCATTCTTAGAATGCTTTGCTGTTCACCTGTCGCCAGCTTCTTTTGACAGGCATGACAAGCTTTTCAGATTCAACTAAAGACACCTTTCAAAGAGAAAAAAAGAGATCCGATGTGTAAATCTTACTAGGCTTCCTATCCACACTCAGTCTCTGAAGAATATTTGCCTCCTGTCTGCTCCAAAGGGTCCTGGGTCTCACTACTGTGCTAAGTGCACACCTGCAAACAACAGTGGTGCCTGAAGGAAACTGTGGACAATGAGTACAGGGGTACTGAATTAGGACTCCTCAGACAGCCGGGCTCAGGTCCCAGACTTTACCACTGTGAGCTGTAGGAATGTGTTCTCCAACTCCATATCAATAGAATACAGGCTTCTGCACTACCTACCTCCCAGGGCTCGCTGGAGGCTCCAATGAGTCACACACTGAACAGAAAAGTTGTTTGGAGATTGTCCAACACACCAGGGTGAAGGAATTAGTAACTGACTAATTAACTAGGTCAGGGATACCTGAAGTGGAAGGGCTGAGTTACTTGCCTGGTGCCTAGCCTTAATGACTTCTCAGGAACTCATCCTAATCTTGTTTCAGTACCAGAGACAAATTTCCTGACTGCTTAAAGTGACACCTGAACCTGTTTTATATTCTGCCACAAAATATGGATTTTGTATGCTCCTGTTAGTTTCCCTGTACTTGAAGGACCATCGACTGTCCAATCTGTGAAGTGGCCAAATCTCTCAAGAGAAGACTGAAGGACGCTCTTGCCAGGGCCACTTCCTTCTCCTCTGCACCAGGTAGAAGCCAAGAAACAGAATCATGTGCTGCGCTGTGTCTCCCCAAAGCCTACATGGTGTAGTCCTGGCCCTGAGTACCTCAAGATGTACTTTATTTAGAAATAGGGTCACTGCAGATATAACTAGTTAAGATGAGCCACGGTGGACCTCAAGTCCAACATGACTGGCATCCTTACAAAAGGGAGACATTTGGACACACACACGCACTCAAGAAGAACACACATGAAGATCAGAGTGCTGCTGCCCAAGCAAGGAATGCCCAGCAGCAGGAGAGGACCTGAAACAGTCCTTCCTGAGCACTTTCAGGGGAGCACAGCCCCACCCCACACCTTGCAGCCTGTACTTGTAGTGTCTAGAACTATGGGATAATGAATTTCTGCCATTTAAGCCACTCGATTTATGGTACTTTGTTATGGCAGCCCTAGGAAACTACACACCCAGAATTTGCTTTTCTATTTGCCCTGTATTCACAAGCTTATTCATTTAACTGCATTTACTGAGGCTCTACTGCATGCCTAAGCCCTGGACAGGAGGAAGAAGAAGACCACACTCTGCCTTCAAGGAGCTTGGAGTTGAGAAGGAGGCCACAGCCCTAAGTATCCACATCAGAAAGTGATTCCAAGGTGTGATGAGAGTGTGGTATTGGGGAAGGGAGCAGAAAGCACTGTTCCTTTTAGAAAGGGAAGGAGGTAGAGGAGAGAGAGAACGGAAAAAGCTATAGAAGCCTTACTCTTAAGATGAGTCTGTGAGGGACTCTAGCTCCTACAAAGGCTGAATGAAGTCACAAGTCCTAGTTGTCCAGAACCCAGGCAGAGAACATAGTGACTAAGGTGTCAAAACACAATGCAAGGGGCTGGGGTTGTGGCTCAGCGGCAGAGCGCTTGCCTAGCATGGTGAGGCACTGGGTTCAATCCTCAGCACCACATAAAATGAATAAATAAAATAAAGGTATTGTGTCCATCAACACTAAAAATATCTCTCACACACACACACACACACACACACACACACACACAATGCAAGCTCCTGGAGACAAAAATACCCATAACAGGATTTTTACTGTACTCTAGGAAACACACGCCTCCCACCCCTCACCCCAAACCCCTCTGGGATTCTGACTCAGCGGGTCTGGGGTGAGAAGAGTATGCGTACCCCTAAATGTTCCATGGAGGCTTTTAATATCCAGCCCCTCAGCAGATTCTGTTGGAGCTTTCCAACACTTTTCACATCATGGCACACACAGCCAGCGATAATTTGTACCACACACTGAATTAAAGTAGAGGTAATCTGGCAATGTCTACATAGGAATTGGTGACGAAAATAAATTTTCATTCTTTTTTTAAAAAAATATTTATTTATTTGTTTTAGTTGTACACAATACGTTTATTTTCACGTGGTGCTGAGGATCAAACCCGGACCGCGCACCTGCTAGGCGTGCACTCTACCGCTGAGCCACAACCTCAGCCCAAATTTTCATTCTTTATATCACATTATTATGATAAGAAAAATACTGGCAAGATACTAGGCAATGAATTTTTAAAATAAATATTCCAAATACAATCTTTTGAAATCACTGAATTTAAGAAGTTTACAAAGGGAGTCATACAAGTGATGTTCAAATACAATTTGAACGGTTATAACTTTTTGGAATGACTATAAAAAATGTCCAGTGCTTTAGCACAGAGACAGCCGTGAATGTGTGGTGCAGGCACATGGGAAACTCATTCATGACCCATAGTTAGGAAGCTCTTAATTATGTTATGCTATCCCAGTTTTTAATTTGGGGTAGACCAAAAATTCACAGGCTGAAAAGATGCAGCCACAGCCTGTATCCTGTTACAGTGAAATCCCAAGCCAAATGTTAAATAGAAAGCTGATCTTGACACAACTTCGAGACATGTGACTTCTAGAAAGTTTAAGTTAGCAAACAAAGTGAACAAGCAGCCCTGCAAGGGAAACCTGGCAGCCAGAAAAGAAGGTTTACAAAAGGGATTTTTCAAAGGCTCAGCTTTCTGCGCCATAGAGGTGGAGTCTAAGAACTCGCCCTGGGTTCTGTAGGTACACAGTGATGGAATGCCAGAAAATTCTTGTAAGGAGTTGGTGAGAAGCCAACACAGCTCAGACCAGGCCAGTTTCCTCAGTAACAAGGCTGTATTTAGAGTAATGTCAAGATAATTCCAATAAGACTGTCAATTCAACTTCTATGTTATTCTATTATCTATAGTTTCAAGATCAAACTAGGCTTTTTCAATAAAGCACGCCTTAATAACTGGAAGCTTTCATGACTATCAGGCATAGATCAAACTAAAATAATAATAATGATCATCACCTTGAGTTTTGGTATAAATGTTCACACAAAATAAGTTTAGTGATTTCTATGACCTGACCCTCAGAAAGATAACACAAGGTTCTGATGTTATGTGCTTGAGAGATACTGTAAATATTTATAGTTCTATTAATCTATGACTTTCATATTTTTGAGCATGGCCTGCAGTAAGAAATATTATTTCAACCAGCATACCTAAATGTATAAAACTGAAAAATGTTTCACAAAGCATTATCTTCTAATTCTCCTTCTAATTCTCCTTCTCTTTCTCTCTCTTGTGTTGAGAACTAAACCTAGGGCCCTCTCACATGCTAAGCAAGTACTCTACCACTGAGCTACACCCTCTTGAATGATTTTCAAGAAAGACCATTAAACAAACAAAAGAAGATTAATTTTAAAATTTTAGTTTAACTTTCTAATTATGCTCCACCTTTTTTCTCTTCTCTTTGCCAAAATGACATGCAAAATCACAAAAATAGAATCTCCTTAAAAGGCGCTGCCATAAACACGACCTGGAGAGCTTTGGTAGCAAACACTTGAGTAGCAATTCCAACACAGGCGGCCTGGGGAGCACACTTTGGGAACCACTTCTACAGTGGCAGAGGCCAGACGAGAACTTCAATCATCACAGCAGTACCTGCACGCCCAGAACTTCACAGTCTTCCGAGCTCACCACGGGGCCTCCATTTAAAATGAAGACCTAGGCAAGCAAGTATGGTGGCAAATACCTGTCAGCCTCAACAACATGCTAAGATCCTGTCTCAAATAACAAATAAAACAGGCTAGGGATGTGGCTCAGTGGTTAAGCACCCCTGGGGTCAATCCCTGGTCCCCCCCCAAAAAAAGAAGAAACAAACAAACAACATTTTAAAAAAAAAGAGAGAGAGAAAGAGAGAGAGAGACTTAGGCAACATCAACCTACCAGAGGCTGAAGTAAGCTGTAAAAGCCATGGAGGTAGTGAATCCACAAGTACTTCCCAAACATGCATGATCCCTTCTGCCGACTCCCATTTTCAGCTCCTAGCACAGGGACACCAATAAGAAGCCAAGTGTAGAAAGAAGACCCTGGTGATCACTTGAAGTTGCTTGCTGTATTTGCTTCTCAGAGCCACAGCCAATCTCTGCAGGCCACCCAGAACCCTGATATTCCATACAGCCCCTTTGTGGGATTTCAAAGGGGGACCTCTCTTCTGGGTAGGAACGCAACCCAGCATAGGGTGCAGGGTGTGGCCAGAAGAAAGCAGAGTGAATGTCAACACTCCCACCTGCAGAAAGAGAACTATACTGAGAGGAGTTTTTTTAGTCCCAATCTTGGCTCCAACCAGCTGTTAGGGTCACTGTGTGCCACTCTGATCTGCAGTCTCCAAGAGACATAGTGAAGAGTCTTGTGTTACCTTCTGGGTCTAGCCTCATCTCCCACCACGCCTCACCTCCTTCCCAACACCCCATGAATCACCAGGCTTTCTCTGTGATGCTTCTGGCCTTGCTTATCATGCTGTCCTCACCTGGAAAGCCCCTCCTGACACTTGTGCATCTTGCTGGCTCGTTCAGTTTCAGTTCAGGGCTGTTTCTTTCTGGATAGGCCCTTCTCGCTCCCTTGGGTACCGCTGCTAACCACCACCTTGAACATGTGCACCAGGTGTCATATTGTGCCATTCTTGGGCAGTATGTGTCTTGAGGAGGTACTGCAGTGCTGGTCTGGGGAGGAAGTTCCACAATCGGCAGAGCCCTGGGTGCACAACATGCCCAGTATTCGCTGAGAAATGAGTGAGTGAAGGACTCTAGCTAAGCCCTCTACCAGTCCCTGAAATGTCATGCCATATCAAGGAGAAAGAAAATTACGCATGCCCAGCCTTTGAGCTACAGACAGACCCTTTAAGTCTAAGAGAAAATAACAGTATCCTCAAAAGGAACTTAAGAGCATATTCTCATCAATGCAGCCAGACTCACCTTTAAAAACACAAGCTGGGTCACACTGATTGTTTTATTATCTGTCTCTGCTACTAAAAGGTACGCTTCAGGAGGCCAGAATCAATTCATTCACTGTGAAAGCCCAGCACCTAAAATAGTACCTGAAGCCTGGGAGGTACTGGGTCAAAAGTTACTGAATGACAGAAGGAAGGAACTAACAATAATCTTATGGAGAAGAAAGTCACTGAAAGCAGGGATCCAGAGAAGGGGAAGAACTTGGAACAGGTTCTGGTAGGTAGGTTTGTTTACAAATGAATTTGTAGCCACTAATCAGTGTTCCTAAGCCACAATTCCCTGGGATGCAGGCAGTACTCTCCTCCCAATTTAAGATAAGGGAACACAAACTCAAGGTTACCCAGCGAAACAGCTTGGCTTTCAGTGCTTAGCCTCTGGCTGGTAATAAGAACAAGATTGAAGATATTGCTGATTTCGAAAAGGGTGAAATACTAGAGGAAATAAAAGAGTTGGGCGCATGGGACCAAGAAAGCTTTGCACACATTCTCAGCACACTGCATCAAAAGAGAAACAGACCACTCTGTCTGGAATGGTAAATTCTCAGTGTGTGTACACTGCATTATTCAGTCATCAATTTTCTGGCCCTGAGAGGCAGACATTTGCAGGAAACAATGGGAGCTCCAGAGTCTCAGGCCCTGCCTGCCAATCAGTAGTGACACCACTCTGTCACCAGGAGGCTGGGCTCCACAAGGCCAGGGTACAGGGTTTTTACAGAGTGACTGGAGAGGAAAGAGAATATAAAACGCTAACCCAATAAGAATTGAATCAAACAAGCATGACATCAAAAATAAATATCTATAATCACAGTTTAATTATGGTATAATCATCAAGCAGCAAATATGCTCATTTATATTACAAATGAGACTTGAAATTTTTTTTAAAGGGAAGGAACACGGACAGATGGATAAAGATACCTAATTTTTCTATTTCAGGCTTTTTAAATCAAAATTAAATTTGCTGGAAAATGGCACTTGATTTCTTAGCATTATTACTCATATTCCAAGAAGGGCGAGTAAAATGTAAATGTTGATAAAATGTAAAAATTAACTTTGGGGGCTGGGGTGGTTGGCTCAGTGGCAGAGTGCTTGCCTAGCACATGTGAGGCACTGGGTTCGATCCTCAGTGCCATAGATAGAGAGATAGATAGATAGATAAAATAAAGCTATTAAAAATTAATTTTGGTGGGTCTTTTTTGATTTACTTTCTACTTGGTTTGAGAAATGAGATCCCTCTCCTCTCTTCTGCCCTAAAAATTATTTCTCACTAAAACACTGAAATACATTCAATCCTGCAAGGGGAACAGAAGTCACAGGGAGTTTGCATTACTTCTGAATGGAGAATGAAGTTGCCAAGAAAGCTTCCATGCTAGATCCCCTCTAAAGCTGAGTCACGTTTCCAGCAAGTTGGAAGGACCAAGGAAATGGTAACTAAAATGTCCCGGGCCCTGAAAGGTCAGTGAGAAAAGGCTCACATGTTTAATCTTTGCTTTTCCTGGTACCACAGCCATAAGGGTAGGAAGTCAGGCCTCCCAAAATACTGGAGGTAAATAAGAAAACACACCTGAGCACATACTGAAATGAGACAAGGAAAATGCAATTACTTAATCATAAGTAAAGCCAGAAGCATTTTTAAACATTTAGCGCAATGGATTCTTGTAGCCAACAAATAAGAAAATTGAAAATGGTTTGGTAATAATTCATCTTCAAAGGAGCATGAAAAGTGAATGGAAGCTCTTTATTCAGAAAGAATTAATATAAAATATCTTTTTTATGTTTTTATTAGTATATTACTGTTATATAACAACAGGGTTTGTTTTAACATATTCATACATTCATATAACATAATTTGCTCCAGTTTAATCGCCAGTACTCCCCCGAAAACATATTTACTTCTAAGTGTGTTTAGTTTGATGAGAGGGGTAGTCACCACCACAATACAAAAACTAGACATTCAAATCACCCCAAAAACGTTCTCTTGTGTCTCTTTGAAGACAATCCCCCTTTCCAATTCCAGGATCCTGACAACCACTGTTCTGTTTTCTGTCCCTCATCTTACTTTTTCTAGAATTTCTTATAAACAAAAATCATATTGCATATAGCTTTTGTGCCTGGCTTCTTTCACTCAGTCTCATGGTTTTGAGATTCATGCATATTGCAATGTGGTTGAGTTGTCTGTTCCTCTGTATTGCTGGGCAGTATTCAGTTTCTCCATATCAATTATATATTCTTCCTAGAAGCCCTAATACAAGCTATGTTAATATTCTAAGTACTATTTCTTGACTTTCCTTGATTCTGTCCTTTATAGAAATGTCAACATGGCTTCATTCATTTGGCCAGGTACAAAACTAACAGCTGTTAGGAGGGCCAAGCCAGGCAAGCCAATAAAAATTTAATTGAAAAATAAGAAAAGAAGCCAAGAGACAAGAAGCCAACATCTTAATGAAAACTCAGCTATAAAAGACTGGATCAATACTAAATTCAAGAAGGCCATTTTTCCACTGATCAACTGATCAGTAAGTATTTTGTTATAGGGACCTGTTGGTCCATCACATGTCCACTGTGAGGGGTACAAGAGCTACCCCATGGTACTTGAAGTTCCATTATCTTCAGGTGTTTTGTATGAGTGAATTTTCATATAACTTAAATTTCTCTATTAAGTGCCTTAAGTACTAATTAAGTACTAAAAAAAAACAAAAGCACCGCCGGGCGCGGTGGTGCACGCCTGTAATCCCAGCACTTTGGGAGGCTAAAGCAGGAGGATCGCGAGTTCAAAACCAGCCTCAGCAATGGTGAGGCACTTAGTAACTCAGTGAGACCCTGTCTCTAAATAAAATACAAAAAAGGGCTGGGGATGTGACCCAGTGGTCGAGTGCCCCTGAGTTCAATCCCCGGTACCACAAAAAAAAAAAAAAAAAAAAAAAGCACTAATTCTACGCCTTATTAAACTGAGTCTACTGAACATAAAATTTACTTGAGGGCTGGGGTTGTGGCTCAGCAGTAGATCGCCCGCCTAGCACATGCGTGGCCTGGGTTCAATCCTTAGCACCACGTAAAAATAAAGGCATTGTGTACAACTAAAAAACAAATAATATTTTTTTAAAAAATTACTTGAAATTACTTGATACAAGCCAGGCGCGGTGGCGCACGCCTGTAATCCCAGCACTTTGGGAGGCTGAGACAGGAGGATCGCGAGTTCAAAGCCAGCCTCAGCAATGGCGAGGCACTTAGCAACTCAGTGAGACCCTGTCTCTAAATAGAATACAAAAAAGGGCTGGTGATGTGGCCCAGTGGTCGAGTGCCCCTGAGTTCAATCCCCGGTACCACAAAAAAAATAAATAAATAAAAAAAAAAAAAAAATTACTTGATACAAGCCAGGCGCGGTGGCGCACGCCTGTAATCCCAGCACTTGGGAGGCTGAGGCAGGAGGATTGCGAGTTCAAATCCAGCCTCAGCAATGGCGAGATACTTTAGCAACTCAGTGAGACCCTGTCTCTAATAAAATACAAAAAAGGGCTGGGGATGTGGCCCAGTGGTCGAGTGCCCTTGAGTTCAATCCTTGGTACCCTCCCCCACAAAAAAATTACTTGATAGAGAATCATCATAAACAATCTGACTCTTAAACAGAGATGTCCTTGGGGGCTGCCATGTTTGGCAGACTAGTCTCCCTATTCCAAAGGCCTATTCTAATAGCCCTATTCTTTTAATTTAAAAGTAGAAGCTCCCATCTTCTTCCTATAATGTTAACTGCCTCTCTTCACAGTGTTGGTATGACCTTTCTTCTAACCTACTATTTGTCCTTTCAACAGTCGTTACAATTATAAAATGTACCCATCATACAGAAACATCCAAAGAATGTGTATCCAAGTCCTCACTCTCCAACTCAGCAATGGTTCACATTGAAATGTATTTGTTTCCCATCATTTTTTCTCTACTAAGCCAGTTTTTTTTGTTTGTTTCTTTTACTTATGAAAGTAGCTTAGCCATCTTGCAAGGCATGTTACAGAATGTAATACTTCAGAAAATAAATCTCTATTAACCAGATACAGTGGCTGCTTGGTATCATCAGAATGAGGTCCTCCAAAATGTTTCCTTCCTTCCTCAATTCAAAACACATTTATCTACTTCCTACTTAGGAGAGGTCTTTTTTATTTATTTATTTATTTGTTTTTTAATAAAACAGCAAGGCGGGCTGGAGCTGTGGATCAGTGGTAGAGCGTTTGCCTCGCACTGGTGAGGCACTGGGTTCGATCCTCAGCACAAGAAAAAAGAAAGGAAGAAAGAAAGAAAGAAGGAAAGAAATTGTTTCCATCTACAACAACAACAACAACAACAACAAACAGCAAGGCAGGATCGCTGCCCTCACTAAGCTCATCAACTAGCCAGGAAGCAAGCTCACTGACCTTGAAATAGCCAGACAGCAAACAAGCCATCCACACTTGATCCACTGCTTAGCCAGGGTGCACTAGGACATGAGCAGCTCAGCCTGCAGGAGGAAGGCCTCCTGGTGGCTCACAGTCAGAGGACTTCATGGATAGGGAAGTTCTGTCCCCCTCCTATTCATCTACTTATTACATTGCCCCAACATTCACAAAGATATTGTACCCCAATTTTTTTTCCTAATCAAAAGTTAAGTGAGCAAAATGCCAGCTTTTTCTTTCCTGACACTGACACTGTCACTGTCATTTTGATGGGCACCCTTGCTTGGAGTACAAGAAGTCATGTGCATGCTGGGTGGCATAGCCTATAACCAGCCTTCTCTCTTCACCCAGCCTAAGCTCTCCCATCAGAACAAGTAAACCAGGCAACTATATCCCCTTGCCTGCTCTGTCAACAAATGACCGAGAAGCCTCTTTTTCTTAATGCCTATCAGACTGGAAAAAGTGCCAAAGAAGTTTGACGCCACTGTCAAGAAAAATGCCCATGGAGAAAGAAAGGGCGGCAGTCCATCTATTTTTTTTCTTTTCTTCTCCTTCTCCTTCTTCTTCTTCTTCTGAAGATCAAAATAATCAGGCAGGCCAAGGCAGGCAAGCAGCAAGTTCTGGGTCACACTCACATGTCCCTGCCCTACTCCTCAGTCCTCAGATATATGAGCCCTTGTCTTTTGGGGCTACTGCAAGTCCTCCTTAGCACACCTTCCTCACTGACGAGTTTCTTGGTGTAAGAAACAGGGAGAAGAATCTAGTTGGCAAGACAGCAGGAGTAAAGAAGCAAAGGGAAAGCTGAAACTCATGGGTTCAAATGAATCCCCACACAAGCACACATTTTCTTTCAGTTTGAATCAATTGCAGGGGTGAGGGGGTTCACTTATCTTTAAACCTTAGGCCTGTACAAAATGAATGGATCTGCCGAACATGTGATATGGCAAAGAGCTAAATTATTACTACATAATTCACTTGTTCTTAGCAGGCACCTACCTCATTTTCTCCCCATTGTCCATTTTCTTATTCCATTGTCTTTCCCACATTCTTTCCCCTAATGGAATAAACATACTGTTATTAACAGTCTTACAATGTTGATTGAAAAAGTCTCTTCTGGCAGCAACCTCTGCGGAGACTGCTAGAGCAAACAAAGTGCCCGTGCGATCTGCAGAGGCAGTCCACACTGCAGGGGTTTACCTTTCTCTAGGCTGTTGCCAGGACCACCTCGAGAAGCGTCCTCTGGCTCCTTATGGGGAAGGTCGTCCAAAGAGGACTCCTCAAGGAACCTTCTAGGCATTTTAGGAGAGAAAGACAGTGGTGTAAGTGGACTCAGCATTTCCCTAGAGGGGACATGATTGATTGATCATCCTACCTGGTAGAGAGGCAGGTCCAGAAAACATAGCAAAGCAAAGCTTAAGGAAATCTTGGCAGAATCTGTCATCCTGCCAAAGGGTCAGGGAACAAAGTGGGAACAGGGTGAGCGAAGGTACCCCAGAAGTAGCTGGAGACTGCGAATAATTTGGTACAGCTGGCCTGCAAGAGCTCCTGCTAGACTTTCAGACTTCACAAAGCAAGACATGAAAGAAAAGTAACGCCCCAAGGAAGAGTTCAGAAAAACGATGTCTGCTATCACCATCTCATTTCATAAAAGAAAACAGTGGCTTAATGCACCTGCTCAAAAAAAGGTATCATCTCAAAATGAGAGACACAAATGACACATTTAAACTTTAAGAAACACTGCAAGGTGTCTATTCTGTTCCTGTTTTCACTACAGACCCGGGAATTGCTGCCATGGTCTGGCACCAGTCCGCCCTTTGGGGCCTCATTACTGTACTGCCTAGGAAGGGGCTTTCCATCTCCTAAGACACCAAGCAACTTGCCCAAGCTTCACAGTGGGGTGAAATTAGGAATTTCTCAGATGGGGTTCTGTGTGGTTGCAAAGCCCACCTGCTTCTGGTGCTACAGGCCACCTGGCCTCCCGGCCCCCCACAATGGCCTGACAGTGGAGATGCAAAATTCCACAAGTCATTTAGGTGTCTAGGCTGAACATGAAGCATACTCATAAACTATTTTAAAGTGTGTGGATTCAACATAGGAAGCCAGGAAATTTTTCACATAGGAAGAATTTATGCTAGAAGCAAAATGTTTTATTGAGAGTCATGGAAAGAGCACAATACAAACTAGATATGATAATCTAATGAATAATGAAAATAAAATAAAATTGAAAGAAAATATGTCCAACAATTAACAGCAGTAGCCTTTGGCAGGGGTCATTATGAATTGTACTTTCTTTATGGTTCTCTAAGTCTTCTGAATTTCCTATAATTTATTTTCATGTTTTTTATATCCTCTATATTTGCAGGTGGGGGGGTGGGGGGGTGCCGTGGATTGAAATCAGGGGCACTCGACCACTGAGCCACATCCCCAGCCCTTTTTTGTATTTTACTTAGAGATAGGGTCTCACTGAGTTGCTTAGCACCTTGCTTTTGCTGAGGCTGGCTTTGAACTTGTGATCCTTCTGCCTCAGCTTCCTGAGCTGCTGGGATTACAAGTGTGTGCCACCGTGCCCGGCTTGTATCTTCTACATTTTGTACAATATTTTCAAAACCAGAAGATAAATCTTTTCATGTTTAGAAGTTTGAGAGTCAAAACTGAATTTTTTTAAAACCCTGAATTTTGAAATTATTATAAACTGCCATAATTCAGTCAAGATTTGTAATAATATTCTTTACAAGAAAAAAAAAGAGCTGTAGCTCATGTTGATGTATACTTATTAATTTTTCCTTTCTGCTTTAGTATACCTACTATATTATGATTTCACTTATAGATTACTCAGAACAAACCAGCAGGTTCATGTCTCTGTGCAATTTTATTCTGACATGTTAAAGTAGGAACATCAATCCTGTTTAATTATTTTGTCATGTAGAAGTAAAATTCATTCCGATGTGTTCATGAATCAAATGTTCTCTTCCACTTAAAAAGAAAGAAAAACTAAAAACAACATCTGCATGTCAACCTTTAAAAATAAATGAACTTGGGTAACTGGATTTGGAGATTTCATGAGAGGGTTGCTATACCTTCTGCATATAGGATTTTTCTATAGGATTTTTCTATATCTAACCTCTCTAACAATTTCACAAAGATTTTTCTAAATATCTAAAAGTCCTAAAAGTATGAGTCAAAATAAATGACTTGATTCATCATCACTCGTGAAACCTAAATCTAGTTCCTGATATGAGTAAGTTGGCCCTCTGACCCACTGACACCCAGCCAGGCTATGCTGCACTGACCACCTGCTGGGAAACCCTTCCCCTCCCAAGCCTCACTGCATTCTTCTAATACTGACTAAAGGCTTCCTCTATCTATCCAAGACCTACTTATTAGCTTTTTCTATCAGCCACTGGCCATATAAGCGATAAGCGAATTCTGATTTACTGCTTCTTTGTATAAGAGAAAGAAAAAAAATTTAAAAACCGACTCAGGAAATGTAAGAATAATAAGATTAAATGTGGTAAATTAATGAAAAACAGCAGATGAGGGCATAGTGATTGAAGGAAGGGTTATAGATAAAAGAAAAAGGAAGAAGGCAGAAAGCTTAAAAAGGCAAGACAAAAAAATGACAGGGTAGAAAAGCACAAAAAGATACATAAATAAACAAACAAACACAAACATACATACAAAGACATACAGAGATACAAACCTTAAATTTTTTTCATAACAATTATGACTAAATTTTAGAGCAGCAATATGTAGTTTCTTCATTTCTAAGAAGAATTTTTAGAATTTATAAATCATATAAAAGGCTGGTTGAACCGTCTGAGTAATTTCCAACTTCCAGAGGCCAATTTCCAGTTCACTACAATTTTCCTTTTGATTGAGAAGCAAAGATGGAGAAAAATGCTTGCACAGAAAACAGTCTCCCTCCATCCAGAATTGTACAGTCTGGGGTTGCCAGGCCAGTCCTCAGCCCCCCAAAAAATAAAAGAGGAGGAAACCTGACCTGCAGGGCAAGCCCTAGCTGCCCTTCTTTCATGCACTTACCTGCAGGGACTCTCCACTCCCCCCTTGTGTATGCAACCACTCCCATGCTGGCTGTGCCCTGGAAGCCAAGTATAGCCTGCTTTTCCCACAGGCCTGTGCCTTTGCTTATTAAGTTACCAGTGCTGGAAATGTTTGCCCTTCTCTACCTTCTGACTTCACTTTGCCTTCTAGTGCTCAATGGTTGCCCTTAAGTTTGGCCTTCTACTACCTTCCCCATGCTTCCATCTATCACTGCTCCTGGACTTCAGCCCTATGAGCAACATGGGGACACTAATACCCTCCAAGGACACCTTGCCATCCTCATCTTTGAACACACAGTTCCCAATACTGTGGGCTCTTAGAAAATGTTTGCTGAAGTGAAATTAACTAAATGGAAGCAAGTGGCTCTTTTGCAAACAATGAAAGCATCACTTTTACACTAAAAAATGGCAATAATGGAGGGGTTTGTTGTTGTTGTTGTTCTTGTTCTTGTTTTGTAAATTCCTTTTCCCTAAGTCTGTATTCAGATCATGATTTTTAAAAAGTAATTTTTTAGCTGGGTGGGTGTGGTGGTGCATACCTGTAATCCCAGCACTTGGGAGGCTGAGGCAGGAGGATCGCAAGTTCAAAGCCAGCCTCTGCAATGGCGAGGCACTTAGCAACTCAGTGAGACCCTGTATCTAATAAAATACAAAAAATGTCTGGGGTTGTGGCCCAGTGGTCGAGTGCCCCTGAGTTCAATCCCCGGTACCAACAACAAAAAAAAAAAAAAAAAAAAAAAAAAAGTGAGTAATTTTTCTAGCGGGGAGATTTTCATTATTAATAACCAGTTTGAGCCAGCATGGGCAAACATCTGTAATCCCAGCTACTCATGAGGCTGAGGCAGGAGGATTACAAATTCAGGGTCATCCTGGGCAACTTAGACCCTATTTATAAGAAGGGTTTGAGATGAAGCTCAGTAGAAGAGCTTTTGCCTAGCATGTACAAGACCCTGTGTTTGATCCTTAGCAGTGAAACAAAACAACAAACAATAATTTTGCATTTTTTTTTCAATTATAATAAAAGGCAAGAAAAGAAAAGGGTGGGCCAGGAACTGGTGAGTTGTAGGTAAGGACACCAGGAAATCCTATCTGAGGCAAACCTGGCCTGCTGTAGTCTCCATTCTAACCCTGTTTTCCCCTGTCTTCGCCCTTTGCAGCCACACTGAACAAATCTTATTCCCTCTTCCTTCCCAAGCCTCCTCAAATCTGGACTTGTGTTCTCTTCACCAAGTGAAGCATCACTAGTCTCTCATCCTTCTCATTTCAGGCTTCCAGAGCCTTCATTTCCTGACAGTCCTTCTTCAGAGATTGGTCTCATTACATGTGACAACCAGCATTGATGTGGTCTGGCAATGGCCATGGTGGGGTTACCACTCCCCATAGTTAGTACCCTATTCTTCAAGGGAGATCTTGGGGGTCTGAAATAATGTTGGCTAACACTGAGTGTGTGTGAGGAACCAAAAGCCCAGAAAACTTTTGCAGACCACATGATTCTCTCCTGCCCTCCACCTGTCTCCTAGTCCCCTTCAAAACAATTATCTTAAGAATATAGGGGGCTGGGGTTGTGGCTCAATGGCAGAACGCTTGCCTAGCACACATGAAGCACTGGGTTTGACCCTCAGCACCACATAAAAATAAATAAACAAAATAAAGATATAAAAAAAAAAGAGTCTGATTTTAAAAAGAAAGAAAGAATATAAGGCCCATTGAAACTTCACAACAACAACAACAACAGAAGGAAGAACACTGGGGAACACTGAGAATTCTCAGTGCCCAGGTGCTTTCTTTATGAGATGAAGAAGCATATGAATGAGAGACACTAACATAGGATCCCTAAGATTTTCATGACTGCTATTCCCTTGCCATTCCCCAAAACAGGAATACCTGGCCTGTGTAAGGGAAAATCCTCAAAGTGCAGTTGAGCTTTGGCTACCATCCCACACAATCAGAGCTTTGTCCCACACAATCAGAGCTATCCAATAAGAGAAGGAACC
Source organism: Tamias sibiricus (assembly GCA_025594165.1). Taxonomy (NCBI): domain Eukaryota; kingdom Metazoa; phylum Chordata; class Mammalia; order Rodentia; family Sciuridae; genus Tamias; species Tamias sibiricus. The sequence goes on along the minus strand of CM046664.1, from coordinate 62,501,255 downwards.
AGAATGGACCTGAAAAGAGTTGACGTGGCCTTAGTCATTACAATGTTCAGAGAGGACAGAGGGCCATTTGTCAATGTCCTTACAGAAGTCTTGAGTAGGAAGAGTATTAGATTTGAGTAATACCACATTAGTAATGACCCTTTTAGCATTTAAGGTTTGATAGTCATATACCCCTCCAAGATCCTCTGGGCAGACTTATCCTCCCATTTCTAATTCTTTGGTCCTCTAGATTGAGTACGGGACTCAAACACTCAACCAACAAACCAAACTATATTTACCAAATGCCTCTGCGAGATTGTCCTTGTGTCATCCAGGTAAAAATGACCCTTCATGTCCACGTCCAAATGCATCCTCTCTTATTCTGCTTGTATCTTGTTAATCTACCATTGAGCAACTTTAGAATTTTGTTGACAACTAATAGTAAACCATTATCTATAATTCCCCATTCCTACCTATCACTTATTAATTATGGTTCTTAATTCCTCACCTTCAAGATTTTGGTAACATCAATGACTATACATTTATTCAGTTTCTAACTAAGGTAACATGTACATCTTGAAAAAAGGGGGATTTCTATAGTAGAAGAAAATAAAGGCCTTTGGTCCACAAAACAACTATAGTCACAATAGACAAAACATACTTGGGAGAGCAAGGGCAAAATATTTTCAAAAGAAAAGGTTAAAAGTGAATTCAGTAATCTATTTGCAAATGTTATGTCCTTGTTCACTAAAAGTAAAAATAAAATTGGCCTGTAGTTTACTAAATTTGGTTCTAAGTGCTTTTCCCACCAAACCACTCTACAATTGCATCAATCACTAATAAAAATGATTGGCAGGGGGTGATGGTGGAATAGAGGCTGTAGTAAAAATACACTGTACATGATCTGAAATGTCTGATGAAACAGGAGGGTTCAATTCTTGTTTCAACTATTTTAACACCTTCTCATTTTACTCAAATTCAGAGCATTAAAGAGACTGGGCAGTTGTGCAGAATATAAGGAGAACTTATTTTGAGAGAAGATTAAAACTGGCCAGTTATAAACTGTCTTCAGTTACTGTACACATCAGTCAAACTGAATAACTCACTCTCAGCTGCTCTCAGTCTGCAGGATTCTGGAAGAACATATCACTCTTCTCATAGAGACACAAGTCCGTTAGTTACCAAAGCATGCTGCCAGAGACACAGGTCTTCACTCTTCCCCTACAAAGCGTGTTTTAGTTTTTGAGGCAAGAGGAGAAATTCTGAAGGGAAATGAGTAATATTGGATCCTCTTCCAGCTCTCTGGCCTGCACTAAGTAATGCTTTCTTCTCCTTTCGGAGTTAATCAGCAAACAGAGAGCGGGGCCTGGCCAGGCAGCAGCTAGCACCTCCACCTAAGCTCTGAATTATCACAGTAGAAATGACCCACGCAGAAGAGACCAAGAGAAACAACCACATCTAGGTTGTGATAACACAAAGGGCTCTGTGTGTGTGTGTGTGTGTGTGTGTGTGTGTGTGTGTGTTCGTGCGCACAGGAAGTACAAAAAAATGACTACTTGGATTCAAATTCTAATGCTTCTTCCTCTTCCTGGGTAGAAGACCTTGCACAAATTCACCATTTTTATATGTAAAATGATAGTAAGGATACTCACCTCATAAGGTGGCTGTGAGGTTACACAGGCAAATATAGGGAATACCCAAAGCATGCTGACTGGTATATACAGATATATTCTTGATAGATCCAGTGTTCATTCAACCCAAATTGAAGCTGTCTGGTGTTTAATGGCTGCCAAGAGCCATGCAACAATATACTTTAAACACCAAATCGCCTCAACCTTGGCTGGAATCATTGGTTCTTAACCAAGTCCTCACTCATAAAAGGTTCTGTGGGCTCTGTTTACTTTGGATGGAAATCAAGTGTCTGTTTTCCTCAGGATCTGAAAGTCACTGGGTCAAGATTGCCTCGGCCCCTTTTCACACAGAAGAATCAGTCAAGGACTGAGGGCGTCCTGTGTGGTGGTCATGGTCTTCTGGCCAATTTCATGGGGAGTCACTTCGTGGCTTTGGCAGAGTCTGTCACTGTCTGCTGGAATAAATCTGGAGCCCAAATATGATTTTTCTATTTTGACTTGTGTACATTTTCTGAGTACAAAAGACTATTGATAAGGAGTTGAGGCAAGAGGAGAAAGTGTTTGTTGATTTCCCTGAAAGCACAAAATGTTCATTCAGGGAAAGGAAAGGACCATTTGCTCACGATAGTTATGAATTAATGCTACGTTTTCTACAGCAGTGATTCTCAAGTGTGTGTCAAAAGTACCTGGGAACCTGATAAAAATAAAGTGCTGGGACTCACCCCCAAAGTTTCTCATTTTGTAGTTCTAAGGCAAGAGGACACCGTGTAGAGTATATGCATTTTAACATAGTCCCAGGAGATGCTGATGCTGTTTTGTCTGGGGACCACACTTGAAGAACCACAGCCCTGTTGCCTTCATAAACTGTAAGAAGGTTTAGCTCAGACCTTAGAACTTAGTACACCATCAAGCAAAGGGGGTTTGGAGTAATCATTCTCATTAGACATTTGTTGAATGAATGCATAAAGGATAAGATAATTCCTCCATCAATACACTTCCCATATTTTCACATCAGATTCCTACTACATAGAATCCAAAAGCCGGGCATGGTGGCGCACGCCTGTAATCCCAGCACTTAGGAGGCTGAGGCAGGAGGATCACGAGTTCAAAGCCAGCCTCAGCAATGGTGAGGCACTTAGCAACTCAGTGAGACCCTGTCTCTAATAAAAATACAAAAGGGGCTCGGGATAGTTGAGTGCCCCTGAGTTCAGTCCCCGGTACAAAAAAAAAGAATCCAAGATGATTTTCAATATTCTTCAATCAACCACAATGGATATTAAGGTGGAAAAAGACTATAGCATACACATGTGTGTACATACACACTCCTGTGGTGGTTCCTTAAATATGCCCCAACATTCTTTGTCTCTTGTATCCTTTTGTCAAGAAAACCTCCAAGTTCAATTGGGCAACTGGCTGCCTGAAGGCTGAAGAGCAGATAAGGTGAGAGGGCCAGTTTCAACCATGGAGTCAGGACCATGTCCTAGTGCAGAGAAGGCTAACATATGTGAAATTCCAGATAGCAAATATTTCTGTCTTTGCAAGTCATAGTATCTCTATCTCAATTATTAAACTGCCACTGTAGTGCAAAAGCAGCCACAGATAATATCAACGTAAATAAGTGTGACTGTGTTCCAATAAAACTTTTGGAAATTTGAGTTACATATAATGTTCACATGTTAGAAAACTTATTTGATTCATCTGAAAATGTATGTAGTGGCCATACAAAAACAGGGGACAGGCCAAATTTGGTCCACAAGCCATAATGTGCCAACCCTCACCCTAAAGATGAGGAAGCAGTAGCATGGAAGAAACCTATCCTTAGACAGTTTCATGAGGTACCATCCACCCTGAACCCTCTGACAGAGGAACTTTTATCTTCTGTGAAAAATTGTACTTCAGAGTCCCTGTTAATGAAGTTTAGCATGTAAGTACAACTGATACACCTACCTACACAAAACCACATTTGGGTGTGAGATGGTCCAAGCTTATCAGGAATGTTCAAAATGAACAAAAAAGTAAAAGAATAGAAAGGTCTCCCTCCTTTTGTAAATCCCCAATGTAAGCTTAAACTCCACACGGTCACCTCCTAACCCTCTCAGGTACAAAACTGATAGTAATAAATGCCAATGTTGATGGCTACAGCTGAGACTACCCAATATCTGTCCCCGGCCTTATTCCCTCATGGCAGAACCCTGGACCATGTGCCTTCAGAAGACACTTCTCAGCCTTCGTAAAGTTGATTGAGAGCAGTCTAGCGAAAGAGGAAGGCACACTAAAACACACACACACACACACACACACACACACACACACTTGCTAATGCTGCCCATATCTCACCCCAAAACCAGAGCCCAAAAGGGACTAAGAAAAAGTAAATAGGCCTCCCATTCAGACAGAGGTGGCTAGTGGACTATTAAGTAAGAGATGGAGCGTCCCAGAAAACCCTTTGGCCTTTTATGCCCTTACTTTTGGAAGCTGGGGAATTAGGAGTATGAACAAGAGCTCTTGGGACTGTGAAGTAAAGACAAAGCACAGAGATCTCAGTCTGAGCACACGTTCTGGCCACTGAAAAAGAGCAACAAGTCAAATCCAGAATTCTTTACCTTAACTACTAGAGAAGCCAGTGCAATTCCAACTCATACATGTCCAATTTGGGGTGTATGTGAGTCAGAATTGCACTGGCTATCTGTAAAAGTGAGCAAAGATAATACCCACATGCATACAGCACACAGCTCAGAGATGGAGACAATGCTCAGCTATGAAGGAGTAAACAATACATTGAGTCAAAGTGATGGTCTTGTAGGGTGATTCTAGGAAAGCCAGCTTTATGCCACAGGGTCCTTGCATCATCAATTTACCCTGATGCTACCATATTTCCCAACTGGCCCTCTGTAGGTAGACTCCTATGTGGATCTGGACTGAACTTAACAGCATCAGTGATGACCAAAAAGGCCTTAGTTTGACTGTCTACTAATGGCTTCAGACCCTGGACCAGACTTTCCTGGCTGAAAGACAGTCAGTGGGTCACAGTATCCCCAGGGGCCTTGGAAACAGTAATACACTGGGCTGTGAGTCCTTGCCCTCAAGGACACACCTTCTGCTGGGGAAGACAGACAAAAAAAGAACAGACAAATGGGAGAACAAGATAACTTCAGTAGAAGTAAATGCTATGAAAAGATATAACTGAGTAATGTGATAGGAAAGTAGGAGGTGGGGGGCAGGTCTCCCAATTCCACTGAGGTGGAAGGAGTAAGCTTCCGTGCAGGCTGGTTGTGGAAAGGTAGGGGCCTCTCCTAAGAAGATTCACAGGCATAACTGAGGGTGGCAGTGATGGGTTGATGGGAACCCTCTGTGCATCTTCACAATTTTTCTGTAAAACTGTTTTAAATTTTTTAAATTTATTTTTCAAGAATCTAAAGAGGAGAACATTACGCAGATGGAACAAGAGCAAAGTCGTGAGCCCTACACAATGCTGGCTGAGCTCCTGGGGAGGACAGTGAGTGCGGCTGTGGCTAGAGGACCTCAGAGGGCAGGTGGGGGCACTGAGACCTGCAGGCCATGGGAAGGCCCATCTTCTGTTGTTGGAATGGGGACACTTGCAAGCAGAGTGGCTTGATGTGATTGACATTTTGGAAGATCCTTCTTTCTGCTACAGAGGAGGAGCTCTAAGATGGTGCAAGAAGAAAAGCATAGCAGGGAGACCCATTAGGAGGCAGCACTGGATGATGGTGGCTTGAGTCTAGTCTCCAGGCTCCTCACAGTCGCTGTAGGCTTTGGTGATGCCTGATGAATTTCATTTGTCGAGGTGTCCAGACAGCCCACTACACTGCACACTGCCCCAAAACTGGGTGTCTATCTCAGGTTTTATTCCTAATGCCTAAAAGTACATTTTTTAAAAATTCACCCAAAGCCCTGATCCTCCTCATAAATAAAAACATAATTAGGGGATGAGGGCTTTGAATTAAAAAGTTCTCTTAGGTTAGGTTGTGTTAACTTAAGAACAGCTACTTCACGAGTTTGGTTTTGCTCACAATAGCAAAAAGGAGCATTCAACAAAATGATGGGGTGATACTGCCCCAGGGTTGGGGAAAACTGGTTCTAGGTGGGAGTGAGAATCCCACTGTATATGTGTAGGACAGATACATATATGGTACATAAAGTGACATACAATATAGCCATAGTGTTAAAATTTTGTGGGAAGGGTTCAAATATGCAGGAGGAAAAAAAAGGTTTGAGAAAACCTGATTTGCATAAACATCCCACATCCAGCATAACATAGACCCAGCCCCAAGCCATCTCAATCCCTGCTTTCCTTTTCTTCCCAGCACTTACCACTACCTAACACCACATCTGTGTTTTGCTTCTGTACTTGATTCTCCACCACATCTAGAAGGTAGGCCCTATGAGAGCATTGTTTGCAGCCCTATTCCCTGCACTTAACAGTGCCTTGCACATATTAGGTGAGCATAGTGGCATGAATGGAAGCCACTGGATTAGAGGTGATCAAGGGTTCTTTCTGCTGTAAAATTCTCTGATACCTAGATGGCCTCTATATCACTGTTAGCTACAAAGCATCATTTGCAATTCATTCCAGGAGGCCATTCCTTGCATACCAAGAGCATCTCATCAGGAGGTGGCCCCTATTTATGACCCCCACCCCCAAGGCCAGCTGTGTTTTAGGAAGATTCCAATGTATTTATCAAAGCAGCCCCTTGGTCAGACACCAGTGTAAACCAGCCTCTAGTGCTGCATCAGGTGACAATGAAAAGAATACAGGCTTCCTAAAACTGAAGCCAGATTTAAAGATAGGTAGTTAGCGTAGTTAGGTAAATCGGGTCTAATACCGAGTCTAATAAAGATAATGCAGTTGATCTGAGCCCAGGAAACCAGAACTACACCTGGGAGATAGCAAGGTTAATGTTCCCAAGGACCCCGCCCATCCCCAAGAACTGTTAAGAAGCAGCTCACAGCAAGGCAGCTAGATGCTAATCAAATCACCCCAGGCCCTTCCGGCCCAGATCACTCCTCCCCCACACCATCAGCCCACCTGTCTTCCACCTTTAGGCCTTCCCACCTGCGTGCCCCTCCACGGGCAGGATAGAGGAAGATAAGCAAAATAAAGGACTGGAATGTAGGAAGACAAAAGAAGACCTCAGATATAAAAGGGAGAAGACCTCCCCCTCCCACTGATTCCACCTTTCCCTTTTCCCTCGGAGAGGGGGGTGTATTTTCTTCTATCCTTTAATAAAGCCTTTTACTTTCCATTCTATACTGCCTCAGCTGCTTCAGCACTCAGGGAAGCAAGGACTCCTCAAGATAAATGGCGGTATTCAAAACTAAAACCGGCAGTATTCAAAACCATCTGCAGGATATGGACACACGCTCACCCTTCCAATTGTCAAGAGGGAAGCAGTGTATTATTTGGGAGTTGTGTTTTCATTTTGGCTTGTGAAGAGAAAAGTTTGTGAGCTATCTACACACAGCCACAGGTATAAAACCACAAAATTTTTTTAGATTTGGGAAAAACCAGAAATCACCCATTTCTATAGCAGAGTATAGTTGTAGATCTTGAAATCAAAGGTTGAACTCCTATTACCTTCTAGTGAGTGAAAATGGGCAAGTTATTTGGCCACTCTGTAGATCAGCTTCCTCCTCTCTATAAATTGGGAATAATAATCGGTGCACCCCGTAGGTGAATTCATTCCTGTGAAGCAGTTAGAACAGTGATGGCACCTGGCACACTACAGGCCCTCAAAAATGTTAGCCACTACCATTATCATCCACCATTTGGTTTTTACATAGCAATCTTAAACTTGAAAATCCTAATATAAGAGAAGCTTACTCAAAAGTCAAATATATAGGGAATACACATTGCTAGGGGGTTCCATAGAAGCCACAGAGGCCCAAGTACATTCCTGGAAAATTCCGGTGACTAAGCCTAATGTACATGTTTTATTTCCAAAGAGACAGAGGTTCCCAGTGGAGGCCATCAGTCAAGGTCACTGAGAACTCCAGGCTCCAGTACTGGCCTCTGCTGCCCTGTCAGCAGATACCTCCCCCTCATCGGGGAAGTGCAGACTGTGTGTGCCAATGGGGCCCCCCTGCTGTCATAGGAATGACATCCAGAAAACATTGCACAAAGCAGTGACCTTCACTGAGAGTCACAGAGGTCACCATGGCCCACAGTGCAAAGTAGGAAGTCCTGTGTGGCATCCCTGTTGGACCATCATGCAGCCTCTGCTTGACTTTTTCCAGAAAGCCAGTGCTCTTCCTGACAGCCTCTGCCACTGACTGGTTACAAAAGCCAGAATTAGAAGCAATATATGGTTCTCCTTTACTCCCCAGGCATCTCACCAGTCCTAGGGTGGTATGGTAGAGGCTTTGGAGTTGAGCAGGCCTGGCTATGTGGCCTTGAGGAAGGTATGCATCCTCCATAAGGCTCCACGTCTTGGTCTATACAAATGCAGATCACAACAGTACCTCCTTTGTAGTCTCTCTGAGAGGGACAGGTGAGACAAGGCCTTCAACTGTGTTTAATAGTCCCTAGCACATAGTTGGAGCTCAATAAATTTTAAATGCTATTAATTATTATAACCACCCCCTCCCCTTAAACTTCTAGGCTGTGTTAGCTATTCCACAAACAGGAAAGATTCTAAAACACAGAGCAGGAACTTGCTAGCTGTCTCTCCAAATCAGACCTTCCCTTCTTCCACAGTAATAGAATTGTGGTTAGGCCCTCTAGGGGTTACATGCCCCAGTGCCTTTGCAGCTGTATATAGTCATGCAATTAGGTTCCCACTAATGGAATAGGAGTGGAAGTGACAAGTTACCTTTGAAGGTCTGTCCTTCTCTTCCTTTCCCTCAGGATGAACATAAAAGTTCTTCCTCAGAAAAGGATCTCAAGAAACGCAGCTTCTACCATAAAAAAAGAGAAGTATACTCTGGGAGAGTACAAAAAGAAGATGGAAGGAACCTGAAGCTCTGAGTGACTACATGGAGCCAAGCAGCCTGCCTACCCACCCTGGACCCCTATGTGAAAGAGATGTAAACTTCCTGAACCTTTAATCCATTCAAGTTTGGTCTTACTTGTTACGGTAGCTGATTGTACATTGGACTGACCATTTCTTGGGAGCCATGACTTAGTTGAAAACTTACCTAAGTCTGAACAAGCGAAATGATAAGATCACAGCCACAATCTGACAGGCAATTCAAAGGACAGGAGTTAGAAAAATATTAGAGCAAAATATTCTTTAAATATCCTTTAAGTCTTATAGACACACTGTGAAATTAACCTCCATACTTATTTTAGCTTTTCCATTGTAACAGAAAGAAGGCAGGGCTTCCTTGGGAGTATAAAGTGGTCTGACTAAAGGCAAAGCATAAAACCAACTCAAGGTCTTTACATTTCTACTGCTTCAAAAATGTTTATGTCAGCCTATAATCCTGGCGATTTGGGAGGCTGAGACAGAAGAATTGCGAGTTCAAAGCCAGCCTCAGCAACTGCAAGGCACTAAGCAACTCAGTGAAACCCTGTCTCTAAATAAAATACAAAATAGGGCTGGGGATATGGCTCAGTGATTGAGTACCCAAGTTCAATCCGAAGTACCAAAAAGAAAAAAAGTGTTTATTTCAGGCAAAATGCAAAAGTGGGGGGGGGGGGGGGAGAATGATTAACTGTTTTTAGGAGTTATCCATTCTGGTCCTTGGAGCTAAAGGTTTCATGGTAAAAGACAGGTATGTAAATATAGTTCATTGGATACCAGTTTAAATTCCTACATCATAAACTTAGCACTATTGCAGAGTGGAGACACAACGATGAGACACAGAGCCACAGCCATGTCTTTTGGAAGCTCATAACCTAAGGAGGACAAAAATATTGGAATAACAAGAGTAGAATGTGGTCTACTATGCCTATTATAATAGATAATAATAAAGGCATTATCAGCTCATACTCATTAAAAGTTTAACACATCAGTTCTACATGGAAGATCTCATATTCCTCATTTTGCACAAGAGAAAAATAAGCATTAGTAAGTTGCCCAAGGTCACACAGCAGTCCAGTCCCGGGGAGCGGGACACCAGTGACAGCTCTATTATCCACGTGAAGGTGTGATGTGCAGTGGAAGAATGGGGAAAGGAGGTTCCTGACTGGTTGGGTGGCCCTTTACCATCCTCAACAGTGGCCCAAACTGGGGAAAGCAAAGGAACACTGAAGCCAGTGGGCAAGGAGTCTCTAAACTTTTCTGAAGCTCTCTGTGGTGGAAGAGGCATCACAGGAAGTGTCCCTAACCTTTCAGCATTGCCAAACAGCTCAGAGATTTGGTATAAGCACAGAACACTGGGTAGACCCATACTAAAGCCTTTAGATTCAGAAGCAACTGAGGATGGAGATGGGGTCATCCCTAACCAGAGGAGCAAGTTCCCATTCTTTGTGGCTCAACAAAAAGCCCTCACCTGCTTTTTTTTTTTTTTTTTTTTTTTTTTTTCTTTTTCTTTTTCTTTTTAAGTCTAAATTATCCTATCTGAAATGCCTATTCTTGCCTCCCTCCCTCCGGAGTCACAGTGTATGACTTCTAAGTTTTCCAGGATGTTGTAGGGCCAGCAACCTCCTGTTTATATACAGTATCATGATCATTTTAGGGATAAAAACTTGTATCTAAAAAAAAAAAAAAAATCAATCTCCTTTTGGACATTTTCATTTCTGATCAAAGTTGCCTATAACAGGTTGGATTATTTACTCATATCTCTCTCTTCCCCTTGGGCAGAAATATACTTCTTTGCCTCTGGGCTTGGCCATGTGACTTGATTTGGCCAAAGCAAAGTTATAGACCTTAAATAAGATTTTGTGTTTTGGGTTGGCCCTTGTGTTCCGATGGTCCATGATGAGAAAAGCATACCTATAGTAGCTGCTAGAGGGCCCAGAATGACACATGTTAGCACATTTGAGCCCAACCTGCACCTGGTCAGCTGACTAGCAGCCTGGATAAGAGCCACCCAGCTGAACCCATCCTTCTAGATCAGGCCAACCACAGATCCCCTGTAGGCCACACAACTTAATGCTTGCTGTTGAAAGTCACTGCTATAGTTGTATACAGAATGTCCATCAAAGGCCCATGTGTTAGAGAAGTGGTTACTTACCTGTGGCACATTTGGAAGGAGGTAGAGCCTTTAGGATGTGGGGCCTAGCAGAAGAAGTTAGGTCATTGGGGGCATGCCCTTGAAGTCGGGATATTGGGACCCTGGGTCTGTCCCCTCTCTTTGCTTCCTGGCTGCCACATACTCCTGCCATGATATGCTGCTCTGTCACAGACCCAAAGCAACAGGGCCAAACAACCATGAACTAAACCCCCTAAAACAAACCTTTCCTCATGATAAGTTGATTTATCTCAAGATATCTGTCACTGTGACAGCTAACACAGCCAATGAGTTTTGGGATAGTGTGTGACACTGATGCTCCAGTATTGTGGCAGTAGCTGACTAATGCACCATAATTTTATATTAATTGGAAAGACTAAATTACAGGTACAAATACCTGCATCTCAGCAAAGCTCACACTCTGATTGCTCCTTTGAATTTCACCGACTGCGCAGGCATCCTATCACCCAAACATACCACTTCTCAATTATGTGAGCAAAGATGCTGACAGGTTAAAATGCAGAACACAGGTTCATTACCACAGGTAAAACAATGGCTGATCATGACAGTCAAATATGTACACTAACATCTCATCAGATGCAAATGTGGAAGAAGAAACAGTATTTTTCACAATAGAGCAATCATAAATAATACCTTTCAGAATGCTAAAAGGTAGAATGATGGTAGAATAATGTCTTTAGGCTAAAGGTCTATATAATCCCCCTACCGTCTTAACTGTTGTATCCTTCTATCAATATGTTTTAAGTTACTGCTTTTGAAACGGTTCTCTTCTCCTTTTTCCACCCTTCCACAGCCCATCACATTGTATACAACCAGTAAAATTTATGCAGGATTTCACAAAGCCACTGAAGAAAAATTTTTAAGAAATCTATAGGTTCCCAGAGTTTATAAACTGTACCAAAAATTACTTTAAGCATCATTAGAGATCATCCTCCTTTTTCACCTTCTGCTTCAAAATGAAATAGCAAATGCTACATGAACTACCTTAGTCAAATGAATTAGTTAAAAATGTTTATTTCAATATAAATTTCAAAAAATAAATAGCACTTTTGGGCTTAAAAAATAAACAAACCAGACTTAAAAGAACTAGAGTTCCAATTATGGTTTCTCAGATCCCTCAGGGACTTTGAAGGTGGCAATGGGTCTTTAAGCTATTTGAATGTTACAAAAAAGTCCAGTGGAAACTAATCATAATGAAGCCACAAGATATTCCACATCCTGGATTGGGGCCGGACTTATTTTCACTCTGTGTAGTGACACTGCCTGATACCAGGGTCTACATGTGCTAACTCCCCCTCCTGTCCCCACTTTCTCTCTCCTCCTTACTTTCTCTGCTCCTGCCACCAGACACTCCTGCCTCAGGCCCTTGCTGGTCCCTCGGCCTGGAATATTTCTTCCTACAATGCCCACGTGGCTCTTCCAGTCCCCTGTCCATTAAGACCCTTCTGAGACGCCTCCCTCCATCTCGCCTAATCTTAAGACCACCTCTTCTCAAGTAGGCCTTTGTTAAGGTTTGAATATGAGGTGTCCCCAAGAAGCTCATGTGTGAGACAATGCAAGAGAGTTCAAAGGGGAAATGATTGGGTTGTGAGAGCCTTTACCTAATCAGTGAATTAATCCCCTAGTGGGGTTAACTGAGTGGTAACTGGAGGCAAGCGGAGTGTGGCTGCAGGAGGTGAGTCATTGGGAGCATGGCTTTGGGGTATGTATTTATATTTGTCAGGTGAAGATCTCTCTCTCTGTTTACTGATCATCATGTGAGCTGCTTCCCTCTGCCACACTCTTCTGCCATGATGTCCTGCCTCACCTTATGCCCCAAGAAATAGAGCTGGCTGTCTATGGACTGAACATCTGAAACCATGCACCACTAAATAAACTTTTCCTGCTCTACAACTGTGCTGTTGGGGTCTTTCAGTCACGATGGTGAAAAAGCTAACTAAAACAGCCTCTCGCCTTCCTCCCCTCTCTCACTCCACTTTTCTTCACAGTGATATGATGGCTGGAAATTATCTTACATATTTGTGTTTTGTCTGCTTCTCTCATGAGCACAAGGACTTGAATCGTGTGATTCACAACTGTATCCCCATCTTCTAGACAGGGACTGCACAGTTGGCACTAAATATTTACTATACATATAAACTAGGGAGTTTTAAATGTTGCTGCATGCAATACAGAAAGGTAAAGCATTTAATTACTTATTAAGTCAGCATGTTTGTTAGACAAAATCTTTCAAAACAAAGAACCTAAGGGGAGGGAGAAGGAAAATGACGAAAGGGACCCTCAGGAATAAAAAGGTTGAAAAGCATGTTCTCGATCAACTATTGTTAAGTCAAATAAACCTAGACCAGCTGCTAAACTACAGGATCCCAGCACTCTTTACAGGGGAGAGCCTGGGGCATATATTCTATAAGACTGAAAATGACTTCAAGTGATATTGTCAAATGGTGTTTAGGAATGAAGTATTTTACATATTCTCCATAATAAATAAACAACTCCACTATTGCTACTTGAGCTTCTTAAGCAAGGCCTACCCTGGCCTTTCCTGGGAAGCTTCCAGAATCTGAGTCGGTGACACTTCAGAGACTATTATTAAAGAGATACACAGCATTTAAAGAGGAGGGCATGGCATTTCTATAGCATGTTCTGGAATTTCTTCATAAAAGCCCTACAAGTCCTTTCACAATAAATCTTTATAAATAATACATATAATGTGTCTCCTGCTTTTTCATTGCTCAGTTGTTGGAAGAAGAAAAAGTGTTTTCTGTTTACTGAGTTAAACAAACCTCTCTAGACCCTTGAATTGCTTTTTCTCCTAAATATAAAATTGTGTTTATCAAATATGGAAGTCATTTTTCCAATCATATGACCTAATGTCTCAAAAACTTATATCTGCATAAACGATACTAAATTAAGGCCGGTATATTTTGAAGCAGCAAGAATTTGTGTGTGGAATGTTTTAACAGCCCATAGATTCCTAGGACCACTCATTAGGACTTCCACAGACACAAACCAAAACTGTGCTACAAGGGAATCAAAGTCTCCAAAGATCTCCAAGCACAAATGTTTAACCAAAAAACAGAAACATGTATTGCTTTTTTGGTCACATTTCTTCTACTGTATTATGAAAACAAGAAGAGGACAGAAGACCACCAACAGACGGTCCAGTGGCATCAGTGTTCTCATCTATGGGGTTCTTCCTGGTTGCCAGGACCTTCATACGCATACTTTTAATTAACCCTCATAACAACACTCTGAGATAAGCACTATTCCTATCCTCACTGGACAGAAGTAGAATTAAATCTAGACGAATCAAGTGACGGACACATGCCTGGTGGGATTGCAGAGGTAACACCCCCAACAACTATAGCACAGTCGCCAGCTCAGCTCCCCACAGAAGACGACCCAGGGAACTAACTGGGGGCTCCCTTCCCTTCAGAACTCATCATCGATGAGGGATGCATGTTCTGCCACCCCATTTTAGAGATGTAGAAAATGAGGCTCAGAGAGGTTACATAACTTGATGGATGGAGCAAAACTAGGCCTCCAAGTGAAGCAAACTGGGTGACTCCAGAAGCACCCAGTACGGGGACTGCAGGGGCACAGCTGTCTCTCACAGGCTTTACACCCATTAGCACAACCTGGCCGGTGCTTGGGGCTGTTCTTCCCTCCATGTTCACGCCTGCCTGCCTTCACTCTGCTTCCTCATCCACAGAATCAGCTAGCTGGACTAGCCCACCTCTAAGTTTCCTTCCATATTTTAAGTGAGAGGATGCTCAAATTGTCTGTTGAAGAGTGTTTGCCATAATGAGAACACTCAGGAGAGAGTTTCCGAGTGGTCCTGCTTCTCTCCACCCCCATCAGAAGACAGAAAGCTACTGATTATGATCCAGATGCTCCTAAATACAGGTGCTCCTCCACTGACGCTGGGTCATCTCCAGAAAACCCACCATAAGCAAAAATATCGTTAAATAGAAAATGCGCTGAATCCACCTAATCTACTGGATCTCACAGCTGCAAGGCATATTGCAGTTCAGTTGTGTCCCCTGGTGATCGCGTGACTGACTGGCAGCTGTGGCTCGCTGCCACTGCCCAGCATCCAGAGAGAGAGGATCGTACTGCATATCACTGGCCTGGAAAAGATCCAAATTCAAAATTCAAACTACGGTTTCTACTCAATGTGTACCACTTTCACACCATCACAAAATAAAAAAATTGTAAGTCAAACCACAGTAAGTTGGGGACTATCTGTCTATGTTTTTAGAATTAAGGCTCATCTATTTGGAAGTTGCTATACGAGAAAAATTTTAATCACAAAAATTTCTTGTTAAAAACAGTTAAACTTGAGCCGGACATGGTGGCACACGCCTGTAATCCCAGCACTTGGGAGGCTGAGGCAGGAGGATTGAGAATTCAAAGCCGGCCTCAGCAATGGCAAGGCATTTAGCAACTCAGTAAGACCCTGTCTCTAATAAAAAATACAAAAAAGGGCTGGGGATGTGGCCCGGAAGTCTAGTGCCCCTGAGTTCAATCCCCAGTACCAAAAAAGAAAGGAAAAGAAAAACAGACTTTCATGATGGACAAAGGAAAAATTTTAAACAACAACTATAAGCTACTGTTCTGTCCGTGATACCATCTCTAGTTCATATAGCTCTGTTGCTGACAGCAACTACCTTCAAGGGTGACCCTGCATCCCACCATTCACATGTGCTTCCTTAAAGCACATGACTTATCATAATATCTCTACCCAAACACCGCGATTGGGTGGGTAGGCACATTGTTTGGCCTTTAAACTCATTAGTATTGCCAACATTTAAAGGTAGATTTCACTTAAAAATATTAATTCCTAGCTTGTCTCTCTCAACAAAGGCCTACTCTCCAACACGGCAGCAACTGCTTTTTTAAGGGAAGCAAGGGCTCTTCAGTTTGCCAGAGTCAATTAAACAGAGCTTGGCCACTTGGGACATATATCATGTCCTGGAGGTATTCTGGTTTGAGATACTGAGGCCACAAGCTCCCCAGTATAAGCATTTCTACTCTAACTGGACACAGAAACAGTATCATATCTTCAGACTTAGGTATACAATAAATGCCTGTCTCCAGCAAAACTAAAATCTATACAAGTGAAACCCAAAAAGATTACACCCCTTTCAAAGTTTGATTCCTTTAGGGAATGCCATAGTCCTCCTTGTGAAAACTGATGAGATTCAACCTTGACACAATGTATTAGCATCAACTTCAAGTGTTTAAAACAGATATTTAGCCCAGACCACTCCACTCCAGGCCAATTACATTGGGAGTCCTTGGGGGAAGCCCTGGTGTCCAGGTTTGCCCAACTGATTCTGAATGCAATCTCTGCTGAAACCACTAGCGTAAAGTCTACTGACATAGATGTGACTTACAAATCATTAAGTCTGACTTCCACGGGCCACCAATGAGAATCACTCTTACTACTTTAGTAATATACGTCTTGAGGTAATCCCTCAAGATGCCATCATCTTCCCAGGGACGGACAAAATATGACTTCTCTATTCTAACATCTGGAAGGAAGTGCATGCATAACATCTCTTGACCAAAATTCATCTCTGATGTTTGCATATTTTAACAGCAAATATTTTGGTGTGGGCCCCTGAAAGTGTTGAAGTGAAGCCAACATATAAAAAGGACTTTCCAATCCAGGCAGAATTATTGAGACACATTAGTTGAAATCACACATCGTCAACCATTTGGCTGAGTTGGTGCCAAACACCAGATGTCTAGTGTCAGAAAGATCCTACTAAAGATGCACTTGGCATATTTATAAAATCTAAACTATCTACAGGTTACATGTGGGCTGCAAAACACCTGTGTGACTAGGATGAGTCTTAGCCCCATTGCTTAGCCCCATCTTAGCCCATCAAGTTCCTAAACACAGTGAGATTAGCTCAGGGAGTAAAGCAGAGACCTGGAGAATGCTCATCTGCAATTCCAGAGGCAAAGGCTTTCTGTACCATGTGATCAGTTTGGGTTGACACTGAAACTTCAGAAACCCCCATTTTCTTCATGTGACATCATTTGATACCTGAAGCAGCATCAGCATAATTCATGCTCACTCAAGCTTATTTCCATAATGCTCAGTTGACTTAAACTGTACAAATCTCTAAGATTCCTGGTTTTGCCATTACCTCTATCATTCTGCCACATAGGGAGAACTAGGAGGCTCAATAAGCAGTCAAGACACTTTTACTGAATGAGTTAGATCACAACAAGGGGCTTCTGTTTTAAGCCCAGATGTTTACATCATACTCTTGAACTAGCTATTTTAGGTATGGTGATGGAGTGACCTGACCCAAAGTGTGCCCTTCCTTTGGATGCCACCAGGGAAGTGTCTGGCAGGGAGCACCCAGATTTTTCAGTTCTTAACTTACAATGTTGACACCTGAGTCCCAATATCTCTGACTGGTCCAAAGTAACTTTTTTTGTGTGTGGAGGGTGCGTGTAACTGGGGATTAAACCCAGGGGTACTCAACCACTGAGCCACATCCCCAGACCTTTTTATGTTTTGAGACAGGGTCTTGCTAAGTTGCTTAGGGCCTCGCTAAGTTGCTGAGACTGGCTTTGAACTCACAATCCTACTGCCTCAGCCTCCTGAATCACTGTGATTACAGGTTGCGCTTCTGTGCTTGGCTGGTACAAAGTGATTTTTTAAATGCAGGGCATGAACATAATGACATGATTTTAATTTTGAAGATTTTAATTTTGAAGGAAAGATAAGTTTGTGTGTGCAGACAGGAGGAGGTACTAGGTTTGTCAGGAGTCCCAACCCCCCAAATAAATATCAGTGAGTGTAAAAAAAACTAGTTAGCACTTTTAGACAATCAGTGACTATAATCATTTTAGAACTGACATGTCATTGTTTTCATTGTTCTTACTGTGATAATGGTATGCTCATGAGTTCCCCAACCTACTTAGGGTTTTCTTTCTTAAAACATACTGGAGCTTTTCTTTTCCTACCAGAAAGCACCATCAAAATATTTCCCCCACTATTCAAATGGTTCCTATTCAAATAAGAACCACAGGAAGTCCAATCTTTTCTATCAGTAGTGTGAGTGTGTGTGTGTAGGGGGGGGGGGGGCCTTCTATTAAAATGCAAAAATCAGTCAGGCCTAGTGGTATGCACCTCGGGACCCTCCCAGCTACTAGGGAGGCAGAGGCAGTAGGATTGCTTGAGTCCAGGGGGCCAGCCAGGGAAACAGAGAGATCCCAAAGCAAACATCTTGGTCCTGTAAAACATGACAATTTAGGCTGTAAAGTACAAGTACTCAGTATGAGGGTCAGGGGACACCTGACTCTTACTCCCTTTAGCATTTTACTGGCCATACCTTGGGGCTTGATATTTGGTCCATGTCCTGGTGTCCTCCTGTATCAAATGGGACAAGTCCTGCACAACTCACCAGTAAGAGATTAATAAATAATATTTATTGTTGTATCTTATACAAATAAGACTGTCAGTGCTGCCCAAATTTGAAAAGATGAAAGTTGATGGGATCAGGATTCAAAATCTAGTTCTGTGTACTTCAGCCCAAGCCTCTGCCACCCTGCCTCTTGCCTCTTTTAGGTCAGATGCCCTGGCAAGGAAGAGGAAGAAAACATGCTCCTGTCCTGGCACCGCGGAGGCTATTTAGGGCTCAACATGTTCTAGGCAAGCGAACACTGTAGGTAAGACAAGAAGTAATTCAACTGAGCTTCATGATATCCTCAACCTGGAAAAGGACAAAGTTCTCTTTCTAAGCGTAAATATAAAAAGGTTGATTTCCTTTTAAATCTCCATATTTTATAAGGCCTTTTTCAAATTTCCCTAATATAAACTATCCCAAACTAAATGTATAACTTGTATTTCTCTGTATGCCACAGATATTCAAATCCATAAATACCTCTCATATATGCACCCATCCAGAGAATAACAGGTGCAGAGGTGCTTTCCATAGTCCAAAGTTAGCTTTGTATCTTACTCTTTTCACAATGCAAAGGTACAGCTTGGTTTTTACTTTCATTCTGTTTCTGAAAACACTTCTGGAGGAGGAGGACAGGAAGATGACAGACCCTGTCCTCTGGGAAGAAGCTGAGTTTCTGGGGGAGGGTCACAGCACAAAGGTGGTGACTACACAGTGTAGGACACCACACTGGGTGCAGCCACAGGCAGGCACCACAGGACAAAAGGAGGACTGATTGTAATAATGACATTTATTGAGATGGAAGAAATTTTATGTCCTGAAGGAAAATATTTGTTTTATAATCATACCAAGATAAACATTCTAGCTCATCTTTCACTAAGTAAGCCATTACCACTAGTATGGTAGCATATTTAACTACAAATTGGAAGACAACCCTTTTAGGATGGGGTAATATCTACTTCATAGCCAAGCCATGAGGGTAAATCAAATACTGCATGAAAATTGTACAGTACAGTCTCCAGCACTAAGGACTCCCTAACTAGGAATTCAGGGAACAGACACAAGTTTTACAGGGTCTGCGGCTTTAGTCCCTCTTCATGAAGAAAAAAAAGAACAAGAAAACACAAAGTTTTATACAAGCTGGCATTACCCAAACATCACAAAGCTAAAATCCAGAAAAAGTACCCATACATGTATTAATTAACTGCCCCACACTGCTATAAATACCTCTTTGGAGCTGTACATTCTGAAGAAGTCTCAATGGAAATGATTTACATTAATATTCACATTCTACAGGGTGAAAAGACAACTTAGTCTTCCCTGAAGCATGGGTGATCAAGTTTTATATTTAATTATTGACAATTTAGAAAACAGAGTGCTTTCTTAGTAATGCCATATAAATTTTCATAATTGTCAAATTCATATATACTTCTATCAATTTTCTTTCACCTTAGAGTAAAAAATTCAGGGTATTTCAAATTTTCTTATGCATCAACTAACTTTAAGCATTCTTTGTATTCATGACACTCATTAGCCAGTTTGTTGTTACTATTTTTTGGTGTTATCAATATAAATTCATGGCAAATGAACAAGAAACCTTCATAGAATTACCATTTTAAAATGGTGCATTTGTAACTGTATATTTGTGTTACTGAGTATATTCTTAAAAGAAGACAGCTCATACTGACTACATTCAGATAAGAACTGAATCCTTCACTAAGAATTTTATGCTTCCTCTCTCTTTAAGGGAGAGGAAGCAAGAGGGAGGGGGAACATAAATCTATGTCTCTATACACCCACCTATACACACACACACATACAGATTTTATACACATATGCAAATATGTGTGATGTATATATACACACACATCACTTACACATGTATTACACATTGTATGCAGTAGTCTCCCTTATTTGGAGTTTTACTTTCCATGGTTTCAATTACTCAATTTTAGTCCAAAAATATTAAATTGACAATTCTAATAATACGCAATTCATAAGTTATAAATTGTATGCCATTCTGAGTAGTATGATAAATTCATGCACGGTCCTGCCTGGGGTGTCAATCATCTTTGTGTCTAGTGTATTGATGCAATAATAGTTCCCACTAATAATAGTACCCACCTATTAGTCCCTTAGTATCCAGCTCAACTGTTCAGGTATCACAGTGCTTATTTTATTTAACCCATAAGTCCCAAGTTTTTAATTCTACAAATATAATATATATTCAAATATTATTTTATAGTTACTGTAAGTGGTATATTTGTTGTTCAATCTAAGTTTTCGTAATTGCTCCACATTTGGATTGATGGAACAAAATGGGTTAATAATGGCGCCGAAGTATAAGAGTCCTGATGTTGGCAAGTCAGACCATACATGCTTTCTTTAAGTGAAAAGGTAAAAATTCACAAATTAATAAGGAAAGAAAAAAAATCACATGCTAGGACTGATAAAAAATTGAGAAGGAAAGAAGAAATTCTTGGTAGTTGCTATTGTACCTCAACCTACAGAAGTTAACAGCCACAATGCACATTAAAACAGAAAAGGCGTTAAATTTGTAGGTGGAGGAATAAACTGAAAATATGTTTCAAATGATGGCAATGTATACGAAAAACCATAGCAGATGAATGGATGGAGGGATGGATACATAGAAAGAAAGAATGTGTGTTTGGTATTATCCATGGTTTCAGGCATCCACTAGGGATCCTGGAATGTATCTCCCACAGAGAGAGCAACTACTGTATGTTCCATTACGTGCATATGTAAATACATTATATATATATATATATGTAATCTATATATGGATTATATATTATATGTGGTACTCTCCCCATTGCCCCCCCTTATAAATTATATATATATATATATATATATATATATATATATATAAAAAACACCAAAGAAACAGTGACTATTCAGCATTAATAATCTAGTATCAAGACCTTATCCTGTCAAGTACATCCATCTCAGGAGAAAGTCCCTATGATAGCCTGGCAGACAATGAACAGTGCTTCCCTCACAAGGACAGTAGGTAGCCAGGCAAGGGAAACTAGCCATCAGGAGACTGTCAATGTTCTTTGGTGCTGGGCAGAAAGTCTACAGTTAGTGACCCACGAAGAGTCCCTTTGACTTCTGCCAAAGTGGAGAGAGAGTTATTGGAAAGACTTCATCCTTAAAGTGAACATCCATTAATCTGGTCCCCGCTTGCAGCTAGCCTTTAAAAATAAAACATGGTGAAGACTACTGCAGCATTCCAGTGCTTATTGTATGGGGCAAACATGATTTTATTTAAACTGATTCAGCATATGAAATGAAAGACACGTGAAAAAAATACAACAGATTTCTGACATTTCTAGTTTCTGACTTTCAAATTCCATATAAACAATATTTTAACCAGGTCAATATGGAACTAATTTATTATCTATTAGATTATCATGAAACAAAATATATGTGTCCAATCCAGCAAATATTGTTCATTACCAGAACAACACTGTCAAGATATGAAGGCAGGGGGCTGGGGTTGTGGCTCAGCGGTAGAGCGCTCGCCTAGCACGTGCGCGGCCCAGGTTCAATCCTCAGCACCATGTAAAAATAAAAGACATTGTGTACAACTAAAATAAATAAATAAATATTTTTTTTAAATCTCTTTAAAAAATAAAGGTGTTGTGTACAACTAAAGCAAATAAATAAATATTTAAAAAAATATGAAGGCAGGGGCAAGGAGAGGATGAGCAATGGGAGGCATGGAACAAAAACTAGAAAAAGCAGCACTTCTAAGGGATTCAGTGGCATTGTCTTCTGTCTCTCAGCCCTCAGTCTACATGGCCTTTGGCTTCCAAATAGTCCTAGGAAAGCCCCTCACATCAAGTGTCACTAGCCTGCTCCAGCCTCAAGACCTGTCACCAACAGGGAAGAATTGGGATCTCTGAAAACAGCTGTCAATTTGCATTGCCAGAACTGTCTAGGTAAGAGATAGCTACAAAATATGTGAATTCTAAAGGAGACTATTTTCTGAAGAATATGGAGGCTTTGGTCCACCCAGTCAGCTGCAAGCCGAGTTTTAGGGTCTACACAGTTCAGTTACATGTCAGAAAACCGTACACTAAAGGAAAACAATCACAAGTTTATGAAACTTGTGAGACAGAATGTTTGAAAGGGCTGCTTCATAAAGGGTGAGTTGGTTGTTTACAGATGAGAAATGAGCAGAGAAACTACTGAAGACATTTTGGAGATGGCAGTGAAATTTTAGACCCCGGGTTCCCACATGCATTTCAAACCTCCCCAGGCTCTGGACCTGGGCCCTTCTTGGGAAGGAAAGGAGGTAGCAATGGGGAGGGGGATCCTGCCGCCAAAGCCACAGGGTACAGGGAGAGAACAGGCAGGCAGCAACAAGCCTTTCATTCATTCATTTATTCAGTCAGTCATTCCTTCTCCCCACAGGAAAAGTCCTCAGGGGAAGGTACTCACAGGCAAAGGCACAGTGTCTTTTTCTAGTCCTGGAGTTTTTCAAATAAATTCAGGCCACAAGGAAAGGCCATGATGGAAGCCACTGGCCTTGACACCACTTTCCAAGTCCACAGCGGGGAAGACCTTTGCCAGAGTCTAAAGTGCTTCTGGCCACACTGTCCCGGACCTGGCTACTCCACAGATGTCACTGTTAACTCCTTCACCTCCACCTCTTTCAAGGTTTGATCCAATATCAGCTTCTCACAAGGCCTATCTTGACCAACCTATTTGAAATTCCAACACTTCTCTCTCCCAATCCATCTTACCTTGCTCTAACTTTCCTCTTTTCTGTATCACTACCTTCCCACATACTTTATCATTATTTCAAATGTTTATCGTCTCTCTCTTACTAGAATGTAAGATCTCTGAAGAACTGGGATTTTTATTTCCTTCACCGAAAATATCAAGTGTCTAGGACTGTATCTGCAAGTAAGTCTTCAATATAGATTATCACATAAATTCAAAATTCGAAATTACTTTTACAAATAGACCAAAAGATCAAATCAGGTAAGAATGATTCAATAGCTGCTTTCTGAGACCAAAAAGCAAATGATTTCATAGCACTGAGATTCAGGCATTTCATAAGTCTGGGGCATGACCTTCAGTGCTAACTTTAGTGCTACTGGTGTTTCTAAGATTCCTGGTTACCAGTTTAACTTCACCTATCTAGGATGTTCATGCTAAGAGCTTCTACAAACTCAAGTATCTACTTACAATGAGAAGCAAACAATCACCAACCAGCTTTTCCCGTCTCCAGGAAACAGCACTAGGGTTATGAATGAATTGATAGCAAAGCTGGTGGAGAAGCACTTCACAGTTGCAGGGCTGTGGGATTTCTAGGCAACTTAAGTGGGGTGTGGGGGAGGGTTTCAGTTGGGATACTGGTTGCTCATTGAGACAGTTGCTCCAGTACTGAACCAGCAGTGAAATGTAAGGGGGAAAAAAAAATAGGATCATGAGTACAGCACTCTTCCAAGAAAAAAAATAGCTAAAACAAAGGATGGTCTCCAAAGCCCCCAATCCGTGTTCCCTATGGGAAGAGAAAAACAGTTAAAAATTACGTGCTGGAGCCGGGCGCGGTGGCGCACGCCTGTAATCCCAGCACTTTGGGAGGCTGAGGCAGGAGGATCGCGAGTTCAAAGCCAGCCTCAGCAATGGCGAGGCACTTAGCAACTCAGTGAGACCCTATTTCTAAATAAAATACAAAAAAAAGGGCTGGGGATGTGACCCAGTGGATGAGTGCCCCTGAGTTCAATCCCTGGTACCACAAAAAACAAAAAAAAAAAAATACGTGCTGGGATATAGGTCAGGTGCTAGAGTTCAAGCTTTGCCTGTGTAAGGGCTTGGGTACAATCCCCAGAACCACAAAAATAAGCAAAGGAAAAACCTACAAGAGCTATGTGTATATGCATAAGATTGCAATGACCACTACTCACAACTTAATACACTTAATAGATTTGGATTAAACTATAGGTCTTGGAAAAAAAAATCTATTAAGCAAGACACATGCCATAGTACCCATAAACCTTCACTTCATGACTGCTTAAGGGTTCTGACTAGCGACTAAATGGTAATAACCCAGAAAATCCTGAAGATGAAACTGTTACCTAAGCATATCTCCAACCCTGTTTTGGTTGCTAAATAGTAAGACCTTTGAATAAAAACAGAATAACATACATCTTTTAGTTGTCTTTTTTTTTTTAATTATTTATTTGCTCTAGTTGTACACAATGTGTTTATTTGTATGTGGTGCTGAGGATCGAACCCGGGCTGCGCATGTGCTAGTCGAGCACTCTACCACTGAGCCACCACCCCAGCCCCCTTTTAGTTGTCTTTTAATGAATCTTTTTAATGTAGCCACTGGTTGACAAAGACATGAAATCAGTAAATCAATTATTAAAAATAATTATTTCAAAAATGTATAAATGGAATCACAAACAATAAATACCATATAAAAATAAGCGAATATACCTTTCACTGAGTGCCTTATATATTTTCATTTGTATCTTCATCAAAAGCATATTTATAAGTGTAGTTATATGATGCTACTCACTAATCAGGATGTTTTTATTCTTCACAAGATTAATTCCTACTTCTTTCTGTACACGGGGCTGCCTTTGAGAGCCATGGCCTTCTTCTCAGCAGAAGTACACAACAATTCATGTGACTCTGTTTAATCTGGGAATTTCAAGTGTTTGTTAATTTTAACATTTTCTTTTCATAAAGTTTGTGGGTTCAAACTATTTCCAAAGTATAGTAATTGTTAGTCCTGCCACACAATTTGCCTAAGTCATAGCCATTGTTATAAACATAATTTTCCAATATTTTCATCATTAAAAGAAAAACACTAGTCCTTTGGGAGTGAGATACCATTATGTAAAAGTTGAGTTTTAAGAAATTTATGAATCCTTAACTGTCTTAAAAGAAGTTTGCATAATATTGAGACAATTTCTGCAAACATAAAAAAATCTTTTATAATTTGCCCACAATTAAGTCTTAAAACATCTGATTACAAACCAAATTCTCAAGAGGGATAATTGTCTTTAACACATTTTAATAATTTATATTTTCTTTTAATCAGTCCAAGTAGACAGGCAATTTTTATTGGGTAAAATTATTACTCAGCTTACATAAATTCTGCTTTATCCTGATACAACTGTTAATGAGAATGGGTGGGGCATGCAAAGACAGTTTTCCACAGGTCAGGAGATATTATTTACTTATATTATTTACATATATTTATATAATTCAAATTTATAGTATTTATATTTATTGTTTTCCATTTATTATTGGGAGTAAGAGAAGGTACGTGAACTAACAAAATTTCGACTGAAGCTTTGAATTATGGGAGTTTTAACTTTATTTTAAACCAATCATCATGAAAAACCTGATTTATATTCTCAAGCACTTTCACTAAGGACTATGCAATCATGATATGAATCAGCAAATTTGTTACTCCATTCAACTGCTTTTAAGATCCCAAAACTAGAGAGTCTAATTCTTCAGTGATACCTTTATTAAAAAGAGATGGAAGAAGCTATGGCATGGATGTTTTGAAACTTGGAAAGTTTCAAAATTACTTGGACAATTACTCATCAGAATTATCTGTTCATTTTGTGGACATTTTTCTTGATTATTTCCCATTTTGGACGGTCCATTAAAACCCACTCCAAACAAGCATTCAATGCTTACTAAGCACCCACTATGTGCAAAGAGTATTGTAGGAAAGGAGCAGAATGCTCTGCCTCATTTTATTCATACATAAATACACAGCAGTCGTGATTTATTCTCTCAACTTTGTAGAAACGTGAGCTGCATCCACATGGCTGAATCCATGGCATTCATTTGGGCTTCCTAGGGCAATTTACAGGTCCTCTGGATTGCAGAGCCCGCTGAGGCATCACGCGCCCCCTTCACCTTCCTGCCCCCACAGGACAACTTGTGGACGCTGGACACACCTTCCGCAGGTGGCTAGGTCGCCAGAGCCAGAAGAACCCGACTCATCTCCCTTCATAGGGGCTCGGGATAGAAGTGTGGAAATGTGTGCAAGGACTTCTGAGAATCAGAAGACTTGTTGAAAGGTCCCTGGATCCTGAGCGTTCAGGGAAACCCGCGCCCCGCGGGGCGTTCATGTCCCCGCTTCGCCTGCGGCCGCGGCGCCCACGCGCTGCGCAGGCCGCCGCGGATCCCTGGGTGCAGCCGGCGCACCTCGGGCCTAGAACCATTTGAAATGCAAATCGCAGAGCCGGGGCGCATTTAAATGCCCGGCTGCGGGCCCGGGGGACTGTTCTACAGCGGACGCAGCCGCAAGGGCCTCGGGGGCGCCCCGGCCCCTGGGTGTTGGGCGCGGCCCGCGGGCGCACCCGGAACCTCAGCCCGCAGCGCCCCGGCGTCCGCTCCAGGCCGGTGCAGGAGCGGGCGCCCAGGGCCCCCGGGCCCGCCTTTCCCCGGCCCGCTCGGCCGCCACCCGGGAAGAGAGCGAGCGCCGGGTCCTCCGCCTGCCTGTGGCCGCCGGCCCCGGCCCCCTCCCGACGCACCACACCTAGCAACCGGCGCTGACAGGACGCAGTGGCGGCGGCGGTGGGAGGAGGAAGCGGAATGGCTGCCGCGGTGGAGCCACCCCCACTACCCCCCCGCTCCCACCTCCCAGCGGCTGCAGCCGCCGCCGAGCCCTGACAGCTCGAGCCGGGGCGGAAGCGGCAGGCGGCGTGCAGCGCCCGCCTCCCGCACCCCCGGCGCCCCGGGCCGCTCGGACCACCCGGGCCAACTAACTCCGCGCCCCTGCCCAGCGCCGGCCGCCTGCCTGCCCGCCGCGCCCTGCGCCCCCTCCCCCGGCCCCGCCGCCGCATCCCCGCCGCCCCGCCGCGGCGCACCCCCACTCCCACCACTTCGCAGCCCGCGTGCACGCCCCTCGGAGTCCCCCGGCCCGCCCGCTGCACCTCGGGGCGCCCGCCCCCTCCCCCCCACCGGAGCCTGCTCCCCGCCCCCCTCCCCCGCACCTAGCGCCTCCGCATCCCGCCACCCCCGGCCCCGGGGCGCGCACACACCCTCCCCGCCCCGCCGCCGCCTCCCTCCCTCCATGCCTCCCGGCCACCCCTGGCCATTCTGGGGCTTGTCGCCTGGGCAAGAGTTTCCGCGCGCCCGGCACCCCCGCCCACCCCCGGGCCATTTACCGATGTGGTTGTCCTCGATGTGCTCGATGAGGTCTGCCAGGGTGGGGAAGTGGAGTCCGCAGCCCCCGAATCGGCAGGTATTGGAGAAGAAGGAGGCGGCGGCGATGCCTGTCATGGTGCTACATCGAGAGCCCCCCTGGTGTCGGCTCTGCGAGCGCCGGGCGGGCGGAGGGAGGGAGGGAGGCCGGGTGGGGTGAGGAGAGGAGGGGCTGGGGGAGGGGGGAGAGGCGGGGTGAGGGGAGAGGAGAGGGACGGGACGGAGGGAGAGGGGGCGAGAGAGATGGAAGGAGAGCGAGGAGCCACCGGGAGGCAGAGGGGAGGCGGCGGCGGCGGCGGCGTCGGGAGCGGCGCGGGGAGGGTGGGGGTGGGGGAGGCCGCCGCAGCTGGGAGGAGGGACCAGGGCGCGCGGCTACAGCTGTGCGGTCCCAACCTTCCGCTCCCGGACCGAGGCCTCACCTGGCAGCGCCTGCCACCAACTTTTATCTCCCCAGGCCTGCCCTTCACAGTCTGTCATACATGCAGTCTGCTTGGAGCCTCCTCGGTTATGTATATTACATGCTTAATAGATCTATACCTATTAATTACACATACTTCCCTGCCATGAGCACCCAGGGAGTTACCAGGCCCCTGTCATGGACGTTTGTTTGCACTTGGCCACCTGTCTGGGTGTGACACTGACATTCACTGGAGACCCAGGAAAGGTAATTGTGTGCACCTTATTCTTTAAACCTTCAAAAAAAAAAAAAAAAAAAAAAAAAAGTCCATAATCTCTAGAGATTTGTACTAACTAATTGATTTTAATGAAGCTTCCCCCTAGGCCTGAAGAAATTCTTAGCTTTATTTAAATTTCAAAATAGAGTGCTTGGTTGTCAAGTGCATTTGCCTGTGTTTTACATATGTACCACATTTGTTCTATTCCTTGTTCCTTTTGGGAAAACAAAACCCAAAATAATTTCATTACCCCAAATTACAGTACTCCACAGCACCCACTACCTGTCTCAGATCTGTCCCCACCCCCCAAGAAAGGACAGTGTATTCGTTAAGGCTAGAAGTGGAAATTGAGGCAAGGGACATATTTATTCCTCAATGAAAAGTGAAATTTCACCAATCAATCAGGATTATGCCATCCCACGAGCATTTAAACCATAACATTGACTAGTTAAGACCTTTAAGTTGAATTTTGCAGTTTCTCTGAAAAGCCAGCATTTTGCTAAGAATCAATTACCCTGTCCCCACCCCCAGTTGCAGTAACATTTTTACCTGTACAGTGTGTGCTTCACCAGTAGCACTTTTCCAGTTGCCTAAGAAACATTGTACATTATCAGCAATTTAATATCCAAAAGTGCAGTTTTATCAATATATGCATCCTGAATTTAGCATTTTCCTTAGGACAAATTTCATTTACCTTCTGGTGCAGATACATACAGAAGTAATAGTCCCCCTTCCTGCATAAACTGTGTGCAACTCTAGTGTTATTTCTAATAATGGAATTGGTAGGGCCTTTCCTGTAAGTATAGGTAGTATTTCTGTCACTGCGAAAACTTTTACAATCTGACTGTCTCAGAAATTGAGGCTGAGTTCCCTCACCATGGCATTTTCTCTTCTGGCCCATCACCACTATCTTCTAGCTCACAAGGTAATGCACTTGCTAAGATGAGAGCTGGGTTGGGTGGGGCTGGGGCAGTGTGGTGTTCAAGTTCATTTTGGTGCCAAGAATGGTTTCCTGGGCCCAAGTGAGAGTGGGGGCAGGGCCCGGGTGGGCCTGATAATGAGCCAGGGACCCTGTTGGCAGGAGATTGGGGCCAAGGCCAGACAAGGTTGTAAAGAACAGGAATTAGAATTCTAGATCTTGAATTAGAATTTTGGCAGCTGTGTAGTACATTCAGCTGCCCAGTTTGGGAAGGCCTTCAGCTCAGAGCAGGCAGAATATCTGGCAGACACACACTACACTGAGTGGCATGGAATGCAATGCAAAGACGTTAGCCAAAAACAGTGCCAAAGCAGCCTCCCCTAGAGTTGAGTGATAGGCCCCCTCCCCACTCTGCAGCATCTGGGGAACACCCAGAGCTTTGAAGGAGTGGCAACTCTGCCCTCTGGAAGAAAAAACTGTTTATATGACATCTTTATACCCAGCAAGAATGTGGAGAAGCACAGAGGTAGTTTGGGCAAGGGAGCTTAGAGATAGAAAGTGCTAGAAATATGTAGGTGAAAGATGAAGGAAGGGGCCTGAGTTTCACTAGGCATTCCCAGCTCTCCGGTACCTCTGATCTCCAGTACTTCCTGTCACGAGGTTTTATTCCTAAAATGAAAGTTTAGTAAGCCAAGTTCAACAAATTCACTTAACAAAATGGATCAAGATTTTGATTTTTAAGACCTGAAATTATTTTCTTGACATTGGGAAATTATATTTTGTAAGGAATTAGTTTATTTTTCCTAAAACAACCAACCCTACTACTTTTTTATATGTGAATGAAGCTTTATTTATATAACATTGTGCTCATATTATTATTATTAGAGTAGTGTAATCTGCCTACTCTATTTTGAGCCCTTTTATGAGATATATGATCATGATCTTTCAAATCTGGAAGATATTCATGTCTTTGGGGTCCCTGATTTTGTATATGTGGTAAACTGAGGCCAGAGGCAGCATCAAGTTCTTCCCAGGTGCACACAGTTTTCTCTCTGTACTCCCAGTACATTCAGTAAGACTTTAACAGACAGTAAAAGGACCAAGATAGAGTAACCACAGGCAAACTTGAAAAAATTACTTTACAATGACATGCTTACCTTTGTGTACTTACATTTAAAAATGTTTGTTTGAAGGGTGTCCCTTTAGATAAAGTCAACATCTAGGCTATAAGAATATGTAAATTTCAACCTGTTACTTCCAAGAGAAAGTGATGACTGATGTATCTCTGTGCTTGGAAAAACATTACTTCTTATTTGGGGAGTAAAAATATCTCAAAGGAAAGGGCAGTGAGGAGTCAGAAAGATATGATAGTAGCCATAGAGTAGAAGCATTCACTGGGTTTAAAACCCTTTTCCTTGGAAACCTTGCCTCTCCCTGGAGAATTGTGCCTCCTACTGTGTAGGCCCAGACAAAGTATGGATATCTAGTGGTCCCATAAAATGATACTTAGCATTTGGGGTGATTAGGAATCCAAGGTCATTCTCCCCAAATCCAGCATGGCCAGAGCCTGCCCTCATTATGGGGTAGCTGCTGGGAGGTACCAATTTGGTGGTCTATTGAAGCCAACCGAAGCCACCAGAACATTCTGCTTCATGTAGCTGTCTATCCTCCACATACGGATTCCATGAATTTCAGGATACACTGATAATCAAGACTGGGGGTGCTGGGGTATAGCTCAGTTGGTAGAGTGCTTGCCTCACATGCACAAGGCCCTGTGTTCAATCCCCAGCACCACAAAAAAAAAAAAAAAAAAAAAAAAAAAGACTATGCACTTGGGGGCTGGGGTTGTGGCTCAGTGCTAGAGTGCTTGCCTAGCACCTGTAAGGGACTGGATTCAATCCTCAACACCATATGAAAATAAATAAATAAAGACAAAAAGACTACACTCTCTGTGCCCTGTGTGATCATCTGTTAGTGCTACTAGAGGATCTGAATGAACATTGGATTCTATTTTGAATCTAACTCTCTGCACTGCCTTCCACTGTAGATTTCTGTGATTCTGTAGGTTTTTCACGAGTCTCTTTTAAGGTCTTTTCAGGTTTACTAGCTATAAACATGCTTCTAAGTGGTATGGGTCATTCCTGCTGCCATTGTGTAGAATGAGCAAATCATGAGCCTAAGTCTTCTCCAGCTCATGAAGTGTGTGACCACCTATAACAATGTATGGCTCTCCCCATCTGTTGAAGACAGAGGCTGTCACTTCCACTGATAGCAACCCTTGCCTCAGGGATGTTTTCTTTAGACCCCACCTTATTCCAAAGAGGACACTGTCTCTTCCAGATTTTCCTGTTTAATATTCTGCAATCAAGTCCTCAAGTTTTTTGTATTGATTTCATTTTAGCTCAGAAATGAATCAGCTTCACCTGTACTTTGGTGATGAATTCTCATTTTGTCCCCCAGTCTTATTTTGTCTAGGATTAGGGACTGACTTTAGAATGAGTAAGGGAAGTTCTTTTGTGGGTCACCACAAGTGAACAGTGCTCATGGGCATTATCCTTTGGCTCCCTACCTGTTTGCTGTCACCCTACTGATAACACACACACACACACACACACACACACACACACACACACACCTGCATACGCACACACAATGATTGCATTTGTTTCTAGTTTCTTACAGGACTTCTTCAGAATTAAATTAGCAAACTACACAACCAATGACCACAGTTCTAATTGAATTTTCTGGGTACAGTACTCTGCTGTCATGTGACCCACTGCCACCCAGATGATAACTCCAAATCAGGCTGATCTACCTGTCAAGCTAGATCAGCCTGAAATTTAAAATAAGGTTCATAAGAGCAGCCAAGCAACTGCTATTTCATTCATTCCTTTGACAAACCTTGGTAGCACCTCTAGGCAAGGCTTCTATTGCACAACTACCGCAGACTTTATTAATATAGGCAGTTGCAGGAACTGTGAGCCCAGGATTTGGGCAACCCTGCAGTACTCATCCACTGTGCAAGACACAAGGGCTACAAATTGGATAGGACATATGCAATGAAATGGAGTCAGTAAGGCACCAATGCTATGAAAGTCTGCACAACCTTTTTGCCCAAAGGGTGTCCATAGGTGTTCCTGATACTCACCTAGCAATGTAGTGTAGAGGACTTCTGTCCTTCCAAAGACTGCTACTACCTTTTGTGTCTTGGCTTTCTGAGATTTCACCATCTCCCATTATTGCAATCCATTTCCTCCAGGACTCAGACAAGTATTAATGGAGAAGGAGCTAGAAGATCAAAATGGACACAGAGCTCCATGATCTCATCTGCCCTGCTTGAATCCCTTAGGAGTAACTTCAATTTTTAGAATAAGCTTCCTACTCTTCAGTGGCCTTCAAAATCTGGTTTATGCAGAAGCCTCCAAGCCTTAGTGGAAAAGCCTTCCAGCCTGCAGTTTCCCCATCTGTTGACAGATCAAGATGGACCAAGTAATTTTAGTTTTTCAAAGTGTATTCACTTGCTCATGCACAGACCACCTTGCCCTTGCCTGTGCTGTAGAGCCTAGCAGGAACATTCTTCTTCCCTCTTGCCCTTTCTCTCCACCAAACTCATTTCAGCAGCTCAGTCTGTCACCTCCTCCAGGAGCCCTTCCCTATATCCTGCCTGCTCTTCCTTCCTGCTGAGCTGGATGCTGCTCATCTATGTCCCAGCCAAGTCCCCTCTCCCTTAGATTTTTGACTGTGGGCTTACTGGTCTTTCTTGTCCTTTAAACCAGTGCTTCCCAAACCTTTTTGATCAAGAATTCCATCAATAAGCCAGGCATGGTGGCGCATGCCAGTAATCCCAGCACTTGGGAGGCTGAAGCAGGAGGATTGCAAGTTCAAAGCCAGCCTCAGCAATGGCGAGGCACTTAACAACTCAGTGAGACTCTGTCTCTAAATCAAATACAAAAAAGGGCTGGGGATGTGGCCCAGTGGTCAAGTGCCCCTGAGTTCAATTCCCCGTACCAAAAAAAAAAAAAGAATTCCATCAATAAGAAAATTTGAACTTTCATCTCATCAATATTTAGTTTTATTTATAAGCTATATACTATATAAACTATAAACTATATACAGACACCACTTTTTCATATATAGTATATATTTGAAAATATATAAATATATTTGTTCATATATATACACACACATATATATATACTTATTTTTTTAATGGCTGACTTTTGTTAAACACAGACATTGAAGGTCTAATATTTTTGTCCCATGTCTCAGCATGCTGTCTGCCCAAATCCTTGGGCGAGTGCCTTCTTCCTCAGAGCACGCTGCACCTGACCATTCTTCCTTGAGAAAGGAGATTATCTTTCATTGTCCCTGCACTTGGTGCTCAATAAAAGCTGTACGGGGGTATAGCTCAGCATTGTGATAAGGCGGTGTGCTGAGATTTCACTTTTCGATGCTCAAGTAATTTCTAACAATTTGTTACTGTTCTTCTCTTACGTAGCATCAATGAAAGATAGTCTTCAGTCATCTCAGCTTGGACAGATTACAACTGTTATTCCTTCCCATGATTGCAGTCCAACCTTTGATGAGACCTCTTTTAAGGTCTAGTACCGTGTCACTGTGCTGGGCTCATAACAGTCACATTCTAAGTGTTTGTCTCATTCGTTTTGATAGTGCTGATTTCCTAGTCTCTGCTGATGGAGAAGAAGCTGTCCAACTGGGCAGAGAGAGGTAGAGGGGCATTTAGCCATGATGAGAGATCTGACACCAGCTCCCCTTTTGTGGACTGACTAGGATAAACTTTCCCTTTCGTAGACATTCAAGTTCACTATGATTATTTTAAATAACAATTGCCACTATTCATGGAGGGCTTACTACCATGCCAGGTTTTGGACCAGAGGCCTTCACATAGAGCAATTTTTAAGCCCTGTGAGGTGGATAAATGTTGTTATGCTCAAACTGTGGATGAGAAAAAACAAAATCCACAGAACAAAGGTAGCAGGCTGCTGGTCTTAGAGCTAATAAGGTTGGGACTAGGATTTGAACTCATGTCTGTCGGACTCCAGAGCCTGGCTCTTAACTTAATATCCATGCTTGAATTTGTGGATTATAGAATATCTTTTTTCTCTCCCCCTCTTGAATCTAGGGGAGAAGTTGGCTCTTTGTACAGGCAGAATCATGCTTACATAAATCACAAATACTAAAATCAGGGGGAGGATGCATTTTTTGCCAATGAACTTAGGTAAGGATTAAAAAGTATCAGGATGGGGTGTTGGTGATGAAGAGGTTATGGTACCTCCATCAAGAATAGAGACTCTTGGCTTATCTTTTTCCCTTTCTTTTTGCTTTGCTGTTGCCAAACTTAGTTTCTGTTCTTAAATATTGCTGTAGTTTGGATCTTGAATGTTCCCCAAAGGTCCTTGTGTTGAAGGCTTTTGTCACCATCCCATGGTGTTATTGGGAGGTGGTAGAATCTTTAGGAGGTAAGGATTAGTGGAAGTAAGTTAGGACACTGAGGCGTATGCCTACCCCTTGAAGGGATTGTTGGGACCCCAGGCCTCTCCCTTTCCTCTCATTCTTCCCAGACACCACGAGATAAGCAGCTTCCTCCACCATGATGTGCTGCCTCATGACAATACCCCAAATAGGCTAACTGAACATGGACTGGAACCTCCAAAACTGTGAGCCAGAATAAACCTTTCCCCTTTCTAGATGGATTATCTCAGGTATTTTGTTACAGTAATGGAAAGCTGACTAACACAAATACCTTATTTTAAAACTAAACTTTATCATGAAGTAAGACTTTTAAAAGATAACCTTTGTTTTGTTCTTTTTTTCTTTCTTTTTTTATTTATAATAGTAGTATGTATTACAATTCATAATGCACATATATAGCATCTTTTTACATACAACTGTTTGTATACAAAGTATATAAGTACCATTCAGATCTTCAATCATGCATTTAGGATAATGATATCCATCTCATTCAACCACCAATTTTTTTTCCTCCCCCCCTTCCCCCCTTGCTCCCTCCCTTCCCCTCCCTTTCCTTTGACCATTCTAGTGTTCTTCTAATCCTCCTATGTACCCTCATCCAACAACACTGTGAACTAGCCTCCTTATATCAGAGAAAACATTCGGTATTTGGATTTTCGAGCTTGACTAATTTCACTTAGCATTATATTCTCCAACTTCATCCATTTACCTGCAAATGCCATTATTTTATTCTCTTTTATTGCTGAGTAAAATTCCATTTTGTATATATGCCACATTTTCTTTATCCACTCATCTACTGAGGGACATCTAGGTTGGTTCCACAACCTACCTATTGTGAATTGTGCTGCTATAAACATTGAAGTGGCTGTGTCACTGTAATATGCTGTTTTTAAGTTCTTTGGGAATAGACCCAGGAGTGGGATGGCTGGGTCTTTGTTTTGATCTTCAGGCAGTTCTTGACCTAACCTTCACTTTGTGCCTTCCTACTATTGGTTTTGGGTTGGAGCTGAGAACATAGGTATCACCTATCATGGAGAATGGCGATCCATTTTGCTTTCGTCATCTCCAGTTCTGTAAGAACTATGATCATGTTGCTTGTCAGTCAGTTGTTTGATGTACTCATCCTTTCTGTTACAGTTTTGGTTCCCAGAGTAATAGAACAAACCATCCACTGGATGCCATCTCAGAGGCCTCTGCCGCTCAATCCCTTCTTTCCAGAGCTAGATCTAAGTGGAGGCTACTCTTGCCTTCCAGAAAACAGACCCAGATTCTAGTAATTTCATTAGGAATGACTTTTCTCCTTGTTTGTGTAACTAATAACTTGACCTTTTTAGGATTTTCATCCCACTCTGTGTTTTCCAAAATAAGTGCTTGATTCTTCTCTCTCTTGCCTTATATATTTAATGACCTTTCTTTTATCTTAGAGGTCTCAAACCCAGAAGTCTTAAGGGCCAGGTGGAAGAAGTGGTGAAAGAAGAGGTGTGTGTGTGTGGTCAAGTCTATATTGTGTGAATGGCAGGAATCAGTGGTGGACTAGGGAGAACTCTTTTCTGAAAACATTGGAAAGCAAACAAGCTGCACCTGTAGCCCAACTCTGGTCCATGTGCCCACCAGTTTGCAACCTAACCCTCCACGCCACAGTGCAAAAATTAGATCATTCTCATTTCCACAACAACCCAATTTCTCATCATCACAAGATTAGATACAATCTAATTCCTAGTGCAAATGATTCAGAGGAGGCCCTTTGCCCCTTAAACAGATCTAAAAGTTGATATCAGAGGGAAGAAATAGGTAAGGACTATCTTCCAGGCTCTAGCAGTTCTTGGTTCTCAATACCTTTCCATGTTTCCCAAAGCAGATCAGAGTCATAAGACAATTAACTTTTACCAAAATGAGTATATTAGTATTCCAATTTATCTAAAATGAGTGCTATAAAACATAATATCCATATCCTTGCCATCATTTATTGTTGCTTATATTTGGGGGGAGGTACTGGGGATTGAACTTAAGGGCACTCACCCACTCTGCCACATCCCCACCCCTATTTTGTATTTTATTTAGAGACAAGGTCTCACTGAGTTGCTTAGTGCCTCTCTTTTTTTCTGAGGCTGGCTTTGAACTCACAATCCTCCTGCCTCAGCCTCCTGAGTCGTTGGGATTACAGGCATGCACCACTGTGCCTGGCTGTTGCTTGTATTCTTGATAATTGCCATTCTGACTGGGGATGAAATCTTAGAATAGTTTTGATTTGCATTGATGTTGAACATTTTTTTCATATAATTATTGATGAATTGTATTTCTTCTGCGAAGTGTCTTTTGAGTTCCTTAGCCCATTTATTGATTGGGTTATTTGTTTGTTTGTTTGTTTGTTTTTGGTGTTAAGTTTTTTGAGTTCTTTATATATCCTGGAGATTAATGCTCTATCTGAAGTATATGTGGTAAAGATTTTCCCCCCTTCTATAGGCTCTCTCTTCATGTTATTGTTTCCTTTGCTGAAAAGAAGCATTTTAGTTTGATTCCATCCCATTAATTGATGCTTGATTTTACTTCTTGTGCTTTAGGAGTCTTGTTAAGGAAGTCAGGTCCTAAGCCAACATGGTGAAGATTTGGGCCTACTTTTTCTTCTATTAGGTGCAAGTTCTCTGTTCTAGTGCCTAAGTCTTTAATCCATTTTGAGTTGAGTTTCGTGCAAGGTAAGAGATAGGGTTTTGATCTCATTTTGTTACATGTGGATTTCCAATTTTCACAGTGCCATTTGTTGAATAGGCTAGCTTTTCTCCAGTGAATGTTTTTGGCACCTATGTCTAGTATGAGATACTGTATTTGTGTGGGTTTGTCTCTGTGTCTTCTATTCTGTACCCAAAGAGCTTAAAATCAGCATATTACAGTGGCACAGCCACATCAATGTTTATAGCAGCTCAACTCACAATAGCTCAACTATGGAACTAAACTAGGTGCCCTTCAACAGATAACTTTTTTATACAGATAGATAAATATAGATAGATATCATATATATATCTATATATATATCATTTTCTTTCCATGATATATATCTATATATTTCTTTCCATGATATATATATATATATATATATATATATATATATATATGATGGAATACACACACACAAATATATGAATGGTGGACTATTACTCAGCCCTAAAAATGGATGAAATTATAGCATTTGCTGGTAAATGGATGGAGCTGGAGAATATCATGCTAGGCCAAATAAGCCAATCCCAAAAAACCAAAGGCCAAATGTTTTCTCTGCATTTCTGAATGCAGATACTAATTCACAATAAAGGGGGTGTGTATAGAAGAATAGCATTACTTTAGATCAGATAGAGGGAAGTGAAGGGAGGGGAGGGGACCTGGGGGTAGAAAGGATAGTAGAATGAATCACACGTTATTACCGTATATACATATATAACTATTTGACTGGTGGGATTCTACATCATGTACAACCAGAAGAATAAGTAATTATACTCCATCTATGTATGATGCATCAAAATGCATTCTACTGTCATGTATAACTAATTAGAAGAAATTTTAAAAGATAATATTTTATAATGTCTGGACAGTCTTCATCAATACACTTTAAAATAATCAACAATCCTTGGTCTGTAGTTCAAAGTTACATTACCTTGAAGGTAACATAACATCTTAAATTATAGTTACTTTTTGTGTCATAGACAACAAATGAGTCCTGTTTCTTTCTCTTTTTCTTCCAGCATCCTCATTCTCTTCCCCCTTCCCTTATACCTGGCAGCCCACCCCCTCTTACCTTGCCCCACTTTGCCCTCTGCCCCTTTCTCCCAGGAACCTTTTCAGGATGGATTCTTGAATGGGGCTTGGACGTAGAAAGTGTTTGGTACCATGTTTTAAAAAATTGCACCAGAGAAGAGAATTTCAGAAAGAAACAGTTAGGAAAAAGGAAATTGGGAAAGAAAACCAAAAGAAAAGGGCAGAAGCAAAGGCTGAGAAGAGCTTTCCCGTCTTCTCTCCTGTGCACGAAGTCCTGCAGCAAAGGAATCCACCTTGCACAGGCAACTCAAAGTCTCATCCCTGTTAGCCATGATCAAATTTGCATCTTATCTTTCTTATTCAATACCCTGATCCAAAAGACCTATCAGAGGAAAAGGATTCTACAAAAGTTCAGAATCAGAAAAATCTACATCCTAATGCATAAGAACTAATGACAGCTCTATTGCTTACAAGCCATTGACCTTGAGTAAGTCACTCAATCTCTCTGAGATTTTTTACCTACAAACTAGATGTAACAGTACAGCTCCTACGAAGCTCTCAGAGATGAAATAAGATGCTTATAAAAGCACTGGAAACTACAAAATGCTAGTTGAAGATGGGGCATTGTCATTTTATCTCGAATCCAGTGCTATAAATGCTATGGCCTGCGGTCATTGCTTCTAATTTTTCTCAGATTTCTTGGAGAATAGGGTGGGTGTTACAGTGAGGGATAACTTCAATTTTTAGGAGGAAAGATGGCATTTAAATGGCCAACCAATGCTATTTGTAAGGTACCATGAGGAAATGAAATCACTTCAGAGCATGCTTTCTTTGTTCTGAGATGAGCCATTTGAGTGGATCTTTTTGGTTATGTAGACAAAGTAAGACACCCATTATCCTAGACACTAGGAGAAGTACACAGGAGTTTGTTTGCTTGCTTGTTTGTGTCTCTAGAGCTTAGGTCTTCAGCATTTCAGGCAGATGGAATTTTGCTGCCCCAACAATTGATCAGGAGGTGGGCCCTTGGCCAGAGTGTCAGTCAGAGGTAAGCTCAGTGCTTTTGTTCAGTGGTTATCTGGACTGCTGTCTTCTCACTTGAACAAGGAAGCACATGGCCCAGATGATGCTGACAGACATCTTTAGGCCATGAGGACTTCTGTCCAATGATGAAGCTGACTTGGTTCAGTGCAGAGTTGAGAGATGTCAGAGACACTGAACTGGAGCTCTGATAGAACCCACCATGAGCCAATGACTCATCTTGATTGTCTAAGCCAGTTTGTGTTGGGCTTTCTAGTAGTAGATATTGCTGGTGAAGTCATCTGAAATGGTATAGACTTGGCAGGATTCTGGAGAAGCTTTGGGAAGTTTTCTGTAGTATTCAGGGAGCTTATTGAGAGGAAACTGCACAAGTCTCCTGACCTTTCCCACCATGGCTCACAGCTGATGGAGAGGACTCTGCAGGAGGGAGTGTCTATAAGGTCTGCATTGTCATAGGAGGAGAAAGGCTGACTGGGCCTTGGTGTAAGGGTGGGGATGAAGCTGTGTCACTAAGCTGATGGACATGAGTATGGTCTACGAAGATGCTTGTGTTCAGTTATAGTAGGTGCTGCCAAACCATTCTCTTAAGCGGGTGTACCAAGTTACAGGCCTGAGAGTTCCAGGAGCCTTGTATTTTACT
This sequence comes from Tamias sibiricus, assembly GCA_025594165.1. Classification (NCBI taxonomy): domain Eukaryota; kingdom Metazoa; phylum Chordata; class Mammalia; order Rodentia; family Sciuridae; genus Tamias; species Tamias sibiricus. The sequence continues at coordinate 62,461,335 of CM046664.1, read as the reverse complement.
TTGCCCAAGGGCTGATAAGCAAGGGGTCTGGCTTTATCAGAGTGTAGCAATTCACAAACAGTAATGGAAAAGATGCTGCTAGAAAAAGACACCAAAAAAAGGTAACACACACACACACACACACACACACACATACACACACACATACTCACACCAGCATAAGAATTCAGGTTGAGGCCTGGGGTTGTGACTCAGCGGTAGAGTGCTTGCCTAGCAAGTGTGAGGTGTTGGGTTCAATCCTCAGCACCACATAAAAATAAATAAATAAAATAAAGGTATTTAAAAAAAAGAATTCAGGTTGCATTTTGTTATGGTTTGGATGTGAGGTGTCCCCCAAAAGCGCTTATTAATGTTGGAATAGTCAAAGGTGAAATGCTTACATTGTAAGAGCTGTAGCTTAATCAGTCCCTCCTAGTTTGAATGGACTGTCTGATAACTGCAGGCAGATGGGGTGTGCCTGGAGGAGGAGGGTCACTGGAAGTGTGCTTCTCCCCCCTACCCCCCCCCCCCCCCCCCCCCGTTTCCACCATGAGCTGAGTGGCTCTCCTCTGCTGGGCCCTTCTGCTGTGATGTTCTGCCTCACCTTGGACCAAGAGCAAAGGAGTCGGCCATCTAGGGACTGAGACCTCTGAAACCCTGAGCCAAATAAACTTTCCCTCCTCTAAGTTGTTCTTGTTGGGTATTTTGGTCACAATGATACAAAAGCTGACTGAAACACATTGCAATTTAGGGCAATAATTTAGAAGTAAATACATTTAAAGCATCTGAGTGAAGCTATTTTAAAAGTGCAAGTATAACCCAAGTACCTGAGAACCTGCTCAGACTCTAAGTTGTCCTCCATAACCCAGAAAGCACCTCAGCACCCATTAGAATTTCCCTTCCTATATAAAGGTAAGGTGGGAAGCAGTGGGGGTGGGTGGGGGATAGTGAAGGGGGAGAGAGTAAGAAAGGTTATTTTCTACACAAATAGCAGCCCATCAAAAATATCCCAATATGGTAAATCATTCAATATATGTGTTGATGAAAAAAACAGTAAGGTATGGTATGGTATAATTTTCACTATTATTGGTTAATTTTTTATTCATTGATATGTAAAATAATGTTTCAGTTATCTAAAAAAAAAAAAAAAAATCCTTACATTGGGCTTAGTTGACCAGTAGCACCAGCTTTTTAAGTATGAAGAATTTACTTGAAGGTGCAGGAGAGAGTTGACACAAATTTTATTGATATAATATTCTCTTTTAAATATGTATTTGCTAAAAACCAAAATATTAAAACTGACAAGACAATGCATGCTCTTTCACATAGTGCCTAATATTCTCCCCTGTTACTTCTCATGGGTTCCATCCTCAGAGCAGGGATTGTAACCTCATGAGCTGGTTTATGTGTTGAAGGGCAACATCATTCACTTCCTATCGGGTTGGCTTGCCCCAGGGGCTGGATTTGCGGTGTTATTAGCCGTCAGTGTTATCTGCCAGCCTTTGGAAGCTGGTGACTGGAGCCCAGGCTTCTGAGTGTCTTCTATAGCTTTTTCCACTGCCATGTCTCATTTGATCACTTTCAGGATTTCACATTCCATTCATGGACATGTGGCAGAGAGACTTCTAGGTGCCTATCCAATATCTATTCTCACCTTGCTCCTTAATAACAGATCTTATCAAAAGAAGCAATATGTTCAAATTAAACCCAAATTTTGCCAGCCAGCCTGCATGATTTGATCATCAAAACATACGCGAAAGTTGTTGAATGGGGACTCCTGGGAAAGCTTCTTAAAAAAACACGATGACTCAACCGCTGGGCACCCTTTTTCACTTGGCCCTTTTGCCTGTTTCGGGGAGTACTGTGTGATTGCTGGAGCAGCAGTAGCTATTTGATGAACATTAGAAAGAGGGCCACAATCTAGGATGGTGCCCCCGGGACTGCTGTATCAGCCCTGAGCTGCCTGCTTCTGCAATTCTCATTCTATGCAAGCAAAATAAACTCCTGTTTGTTTAAACCACTGCCTCTCAGGTTTCTATTACTCACAGTTGAATGCAATTCTGGCATTCTAAATATTCATTCAGCATAATCCTCCATGTGATTTGTTCAACATTTTACAATTGTCTGTGAATGGAGGCCTGTGCAACAGAGATGTGCACCACTCACTCAGGTTCCCTGACCTGGAGCAGGCACACTCAGCTTAAAAGGTTCTGCCATGCGCAGTCAGCCAGCGTGGAAACGGGCTGGGTGGCAGGGCAAGGCTTTCTACTCCACTGTTGTACTGGGGAGTCCACAGGATTGAATCAGCGTTCAGGTCTGGGGTCATAGTTACTGAGCTTTCAGCTTGTTGTCCTCATGGGAAGGAGAGGTCTGTGGCAATACGTTGGAACAAACCTGAGGCTGCCTCCTGCATTTCCACTAGAGCCAAGTAGACCCACCCATCAAGTTTATGAAGACCCAGAGTCTAAATGTCACCATCTTCTGGCAGGTATAAAATACACTATAATCAAACCAGGGACACTCTCGCTACATCTGCCTTTTTCCACCTGACCTGGGACTGGGGTGGTCCTGCACCTACCCCACCCCAGCACCACCATCAGTGGAGAATTACTGCCACTGTGAAAAGAGCCAGAAAAATGGTCACTGTAGTCAACCTCATTTCCGCTCCATGGCTACCCTCCACATTCCCTCTTGCCCTCTGGAACTCAGATCCCCCCAATCATTTTGATAAATAAAAAAGTATTTACCAGTAGAAAATGTTCATGGGAGTCAAAATAGGTCAACTGTATACTGAAATATTTTTTGTAAAGTATTACCTTCCAAAAGCAATTTATAGATGCACAAGAACTAAAGCAAATTTGAGACTAAGGGGGTGGGGAGAAGAGGAGGAGGAGGAGAGGAGGAGGAAGAAGAAGAGGAAGAGGAGAAAGAAAGAAACAAAAAAGAAAGAAAGAAAGAACAAAAGAAAGAAAGAAAGAGGTTTGAACTTAAGCAGGTCTGGCCTACCTGCTCAGCAAATAAATGAACACATTTCCAAAACAAGGATGTTGTCTGTGCTCTGCCACTTGCTAATTATCTGAGCTAGACCCCTTAATGCCATCATCGTCTTAGAAACTTCACTCTCCTGGGGGTTTCTCAAGCAGAGCTGGAGCCAGCTTCTCAAACAACATTTAAGTCTAGGAGCTGCCTCTGTGGGTCACAGGCTTCAGGGAGCGCTACCTCCAGTGAGCTCCAGACCTCCATGCTAGATGTATGCTTGAGGTGCTAATGAGGAGTGGCACTCACAATTCTGTGTTCTGGCTGCCACAATCTCCTTGTCCAGTCAAGATAGAACTGCTGAGGGACCTGTGATACTTCCTTTCCTTCTGGTGCTAAATTTTCTGTCCCTGACAGCCCTGTCCCGGGGCTCTTGCAGGGTCTCTGTGATATTGCAGTGCTGTTCTGCTCCGACCCAGCCCTGGAGCTGCACCAGGCCCACCTGGCCTCCTCCACCCTGGGGCAGGAGAAAGTGAGAGGTCCCAGAAACACAGGGCAACTCAGGCTGCATCTGGACAGCTATCTCTCCAGATGTGCTCAGGCGATCCTTTGTCTCTGGGATCCAGAGAACACAGGAGCTGTCAGTAAAGCAGGTAGCCTGGTGTGTGGCTCCCTCCTCACCCACAACATTAGGTCACAGAAGTGGTTCATTAACATCTGAATCACTTGATCTTCCTAAACCTCAGTGTTATGGTTTGGACGTGAGATGTCCCCCCAAAGCTCATGTATGAGACAATGCAAGAAAGAAGTGAAATGACTGGATTTAACCTAATCTGTGCATTAATCCCCTAGAGGGATTAACTGAGTGGAAATTGAAGGTGGGTAGGGTGTGGCTGGAGGAGGTGGGCATTGGGGGCATGCCTTTGGGGCATATATTTTGTATCTGGCCAGATGGTCTCTCGCTACCTTCTGATCATCATGTGAGCTGCTTCCCTCCACCACCTCCTTCCACTATGATATTGAGCCTCACCTTGAATCCCAGCTGTTTAGGGACTGAGACCTCTGAAAACATGAGCCCTCAATTGAACTTTTCCTTCCCTACAATTGTTCTAGTTGGGCCTTTTAGTCACAGTAGCAAAAAAACAAACAAACAAACACAAACAAAAAAACTAAGACACTCAGTTTCTTTTTTCTGTAAAATGGGAATAAATAATGGTACCTTTACATTGCTGTCATTTTTCTTCCCATTTACTACAGGAAGCATATGGTTTCATGGTTAGACATGCAACCTGTTAAACCAGATTGACTGGAGTCAAGTATTGCCTCTGTTAAGAAAAAAATTCCTGGATAACCATAGCAAACTGCTTCAGTGCTCTGTACCTCAGTTTCTCCCTCTGTAAAATGGGGACAATCATATTATCATACAGGGCTGTTGTGGAGATTAAGGAAACTAGTGTCATGGAACTTAGAGGAGCCTATAGCAAGTAAAATAGTGTCAACCTCACCATAGAGGCAGGTCTCATTATTTATTCCCATCTTACAGATAAGTAAACTGAAGTTTAGAGGGACAAAGTGGCTCCAACATCAAGCAATGGCACTTTTATGTGCTTTTAAGGGTCTCAGGACTTCTTTCCTTTGCTTTGATAAGTTATGGATCCCATCAGTTAGAAGTCATCACTTGTGGTTTGGATCTTACTGTCCCTAAAGCCATGTGTTGACGGCTTGATTGCCAGCCTGTGGGACTATGGGGAGGTGAAGGGGCAGGGCCTAGTGGGAGGAAGTTAGGTCACTGAGGCATGCTCTTGGATGGGATATTGGGACCTCAGCCCCACTCCCCTGTCTGTCTCTTTGCTTCCTGGATACCATGAGGTGAGCAGCTGTACTCTACCACCTGCTTGCTGCCATGATGTGCAGCAAGACTCACCACAGACTCAGTCACTAGGGCCAAGCAACCATGGACTGAAACCTCTGAATGTGAGCCTAAATAAACTTTTCCTCTTTTTAAACTGATTTTTCTCAGGCATTTTGTCACAGCTATGGAAAGCTAACACATCACCCATACTCCTCAGATCAATGTTGTGCTTTACCAACTGTTTGTCCATCCCTCAAACCAAAACTAAAAATAATTTCTTCCCTTGTTTCCAGTAATAGCCCCTAATATTCTCCCACAATTACAATACCCTTCCCTCCTGGAGCCACATAATGGGGGCATGTTCTCCTGGGTTCCCTGTGTCTTCCCTGCAGAGAGAAGGGTGCAATCCCTGCAGAGAGGTAGGCCTCCAGCCTGCAGGGACAATTGGTTGCCTTGGGTAATAATTGCACCAGTTTGCAGGAGTTGCTGAGGGCTGCTTCCTTTCCTTTGCAGTTCACACTTAATAATGAGCTCTTGCCTCATCACCTTCTTAGGTTTCCTGTTCTAGGTTTCTGGCTCATGAAACCAAAATTCCTTTCTGCTGCATCTTCTTAGCATACTTTCGGGAAGATGCATGATCTCTTCTTCTGAATGGTCTCATTCTGCACGTGGCCTTATTGTCTGTTTTTTCCACAATGACCTTGGGGCTTTTTCCCTCAGCTTCTATCTGACCTTCAAGTCTGGCTGCTCTGGAGCCCACATTAGCAGTTCTCACACCCAGCAGCTAATTGTTTGTGTCAGGAAATGTTGTTTATCTACTCTCCCCAGAAGTTCAGGGCAACACACCTGCAAAATGCCAATCAGACTAAGCATGGTTTCTTTATCTTGTTCCCCAAAGAATTGGGTGTAGAAAATGATATTTTATCAAGTGACAAGTCTCAAAATATATGACAGTGTTTAGAACTGCACTGTGAAAAGTAAATCTGCCTTCTGACACTGATCACCCTCCACCCACTGTGCCCCTTTCCAGAGGTGATCACTCTTATAGGGAGATAATCCCTTATCCAAAATGCTGAAGTGTTTTGGAATATTTTCACATATATAATGAGATATCTTAGGGATAGGACACGATTCTAAACACAAAATTTGTTTCACATATTCCTTATATGCCTAGCCTGAAGGTAATTTTATGCAATATTTTTGTCTTCCACCCATCCCATGAGGTCAAATGCAGAACTTTCTACCTGCAATGTCATGTCAGCACTCAAATGGTCTCAGATTTTAAAGCATTTTGGATTTGGGATCTTGGGATTAGGTATGTTCAACCCATAATAATTTTTTGTTTTGCCTTCCAGAAATATATGGGCCTGAACCATTGTCATTGTCCTGGTCCTTGACTTTTTTAAAAAATAACATATCTTGTAGATCTTTCCATATGCAAATGTAGACATGCCTTTTATTCTTTTAAATAGTTGCATAATATTTCATTATATATGAAAGTACCTGTATGATTTTCCCGTTATCTCTGTAACAAATTATCACAAATTTAATGTTTGGAAACAACACAGATTCAAATCTTACGGGTCTAGAGGTCAGACATTCAAAATTGGTCACACTGGGCTAAAGCTGATATGTTCCCAGGCATGTTCCTCCTGCAGGCTCCAGAGCGGAACCCACTTTCTTGCATTTTCCAGCCTCCCGAGGCCTCACCCACACTGTGGTTCACAGCCGCCCCCACCCCCAGCAGTCACATCACTCTGACTCTGATACCTGTCATCACATCTCATTCCCTCTCAGTCTTACGCTTTTGCCTTGTGATTTCACTGGGCCACCTGGATAATCCAGCATCATCTCCTGCCTCAGATCTTCCCTGCATAACATCGGCAAAGTCCCTTTTGCTGTAGCAGGTAGCATATTCACAGAATCATGGCGTCTTTGGGGGGAGACCTTCACAAGTGGGACTAATGGCATATGGAAGGAGAGCTCCCTCGCCCCGTCCTTCTACCATGTGAAGACACAGCAAGAAGGTGTAGTCTGTGATCCATGAAGGGCCCGCCCTTGATACTGAATCTGCAAAAGCCTCGATCTTGAACTTCCAGACACCAGAACTGGAAGAAATACATTTCTGTTTTCATAAGCCACCCAGTCTTTGGTATGCAGTTAAAGCAGTCTGAGCAGCTAAGACACCCTTCATTCAATGAACATTGATTAAGTGCCTACCTTGTCCCATGCATTGTGTTAGACATTGTTGGGAATAAAAAGATGTTTCATTTTTAAAAGATCCTTGTTTCAGGTAGGTCACAAATCAATGGAGTAAAACAGAAGTGTTTCCTGGACTTGACCCAGGAATGTCAACTAACTATAGCTGAAAAAAATAACAAGTACAAGAAGTTCCAAAGCAATTTGGGAGCACAAAGGAAGTACATAAAGTGTATGGGTGATCCTGCAGATAAGACTATGAACTCATTCTCCCCATTTTCTAAAACCATTGAAATGTTCATCAATATTTTATATGTAAACTATGCAAGAAAGCATTCAGCATAAACACTCTTTTAAGACATTATAGAGAAGCAGTTACAGCACAGACTGGGGTCACACTATACAGGGTTTAAACCCAGATTCTATTATTCACTAGCTGTGTGACATTGGGCATGTCACTTAACTCCTTTGGGCTTCTGTTGTATCAGTTAAGTACTTATTTCACAGGATGTTTTGAGAACTGAATAAGTTACTATCTATTCATGCTTAGGATGGGTCTGCCACTTAGTGTGTACAAAGTTTTGCCTGTTATTATTTTCTAAACTTGAATATCTATAATGCTGCCACCCAGAAAAAGTCTAAATGGTTCAATTAGTTCTGAATCAACCAGGGAAGAGTTCAGTGGTTTGCAGGAATCCACAGGGGCTTCTGGTTGGTGAAAAAGATGTGACGTGCCCCTGGCCATCCTGCCTCAGGTCCATGGACTGCCCTCCCTGGGCTCCTCATGGGATAATGGTGCTAAGGGAATTTGGAAATCTAGGGCCTGAGTTTCCTCTCTGATATTGACTGAGGGGATTACTCTCCTGGCAGATATGCCTGGGTAATTGGTAAATTTGGTCATGTTCTTGCTCTTATTTTTAAATGTAACAGGTAATGTGCTCTTTATTGACTCCAGCTCACAGTGCCAAATATACCCCTCCAACCACAGCCTGGAAATTCGGGTTCCTGTGAGGGTCACAATTTGTAGCCATCAGGACCTGTCTTCCTTTGGGTTTCTCCAATATCCCTGCTCCTTTGATCCTGTACCCCTTTGGATCACTCTTGGTAGCCTCTGCCTCTTTCTCCCACCTTTGAAGTGATGCTAATGCCAACCAGAGTGGCTTCCTGAGATCATTAACAGAAATAATTTTAAAAATCAGAAAATACTCAGCAGATCCAAAGTGCTACATAAGTGTGAAATAATGCCTCTGACTATAAACTGTACATTTTTCCGTTTCTTTGTTACAATCTGTATCGGCAAAAGCCTGCTCTTGGGTAGTAAATTCAACTCCAACATTTGGGAATACCCATTATAAGCACGGGTTTGTTGTGTGGACTAAATACTCAGCACCTGCTTCTACGTGTCTAGGGCTGTTATCTCTCTACAACTGTCAACTTTTATCTTACAGCCAAACTATAGAACTTTCGATAGTTTTCTGCAAATAAAGAGTTCAAAAAAGAAAAAGAAAAAAAGCTACATCTTGCTGTTTATATTTTCCTTAATACAAATTGGCTAAAGATTTCTTCCGAAAAGCAGGAAGAATGGAGCCCTTTCTAGTGAGCCCATGGACCACTGTTGTTCTAAGGCAGATCTACCCTACAACTAATGACACTTCCATTTGAGGCCCCTCATTTTCATGAGTCCTTACCAAGGCCCTGTGTCTAATGCTGCTGCTTTTTTTTTTTTTTTTTTTTTGTTCCTTAAAGAGCTCACACCACCAGATATATAAACATAAACCTGCACAAAACCCAATATCTTCTGCAGGTGCCATGGTAATTATCACACATGGCTACTGGCACCTGGGACAACTGCAGGGCGGCTGTATGGTCTGTGCCAAGAGTTGAGCTCTGCTGTGCTGAAGATCATGTACTATTTGGTCCAATTGCTCATGTTGCTGATCCAAGACCTTGGACATGATCTTTACCTCCATCAGGCAGTCCCTGTGGGCTGAGAAACATTCCCTAAACTTCATTCCACACTTCTTCAGAATTCTGAAGGAAAGAGTGGCCCAGGTGCCAGGGAGAAAGGAGACATATTCAGAAGCTCTTCCTTTAATTCTGAGTTTTTCAACCATAGCATTATTGGCATTCTGAGCCAGAAAATTATTTGGAGGTGGGGTCTCTTGTGTATTGCATGATATCTAGCAGCATCCCTGGTTTCTGTGCTTTAGATGCTAATATTGCCCTGTTCCCTCCACCCAAATTGTGACCATCAAAAATGTCTTCAGATATTGCTACAGATCCCCTGGGGATGAAGTCTCTGTTCAGGGGCCAATGCTTAATCCAACACCCCCGCAAGTCCTAATTAAAAGGAAAGGCAGATTGGAAGATTTAATATTGTTAAGATGACAATATTCCCCCAAACTGATGTACAACAACACAGCCCAAATTAGTCAGTGTAATCTCTATTAAAATCACAGATTGCCCCCCACCTCTGTTTTTTGCAGGAATTAATAAACTGGTCCTGAAGTTCATATAGAAATTCACAGGATCCAGTATAATCAAAACAATCATGGAAAAAGAACAAAGTTAGAGGACTTTCCATTCCCAATTTCAAAACTTACTGCAAAATTGTAATAATCAAGCTAGTATGGAACTGGCAAAGGAGACCTATGGACCAACAGAATAAAACTGAGGGTCCAAAAGTATTTATATTTATGTGATTTTCAACAAGGGTGTCAAGAAAATTCAGTGAGAGACAACTAGGTATCCACATGCAAAAGATTAAAGTTAGAGTCCTATCTCACACCATGTTACAAAGTTTACCTTAAAATGTATCAAAAAATTGAAGTTGAAAACTAAAAGTATAAAACTAAGACAAGACAGAAACTTCTCTTCATGATCTTGGGTTAGGCAATAGCTTCTTAAATTTGATCCCTGAAATATTAACAACATGAACAAAACAAAATGATAAATTGGACATCATCAAAATTAAAATCTTGGTACTTCAAATATACCATCAAGAAAATGAAAACTATCTGCAGAATTGGCAGAAATGTTGGCAAATCATATATCTGATAAAGGACTTGTATCCAGAATATATAAAGCAGTCTTAGGATTCAACAATAGAAAGTCAAAACAGTCCAATTTTTAAAAAGGCAAAGGATTTGAGTAGACATTTCTCCAAAGATGATATACAAATAGTTCAAAAGCACATGAAAAAAAATATTTGACATTATTAGCTATCAGGAACAAGGAAATCAAATACACAATGAGATACCACTGCATACCCATTAGGACTGATATAATTTCAAAAATAAAAACAAAAATCTGCCAATAACAAGAGTTATCAAGGATGTGGAGAAATGGGAGGTCTCATAAATGGCAGGGGAAATGTCAAATAGTACAGGCACTTTGTAAAGCAGTTTGGCAGGTCCCCAAAATGGTAATCAGAGTTACAATGGCTCAGGAGTTTCATTGCTAGGCACTGAATTGAAATATGAGAACGAAATCAAAGAAAAATGAATGAGAATTGAAAGTTTACACCTATCACAAAAACTTGTACATTCACGTGTATTATTCATTACAAAAAGTAGAAACAATCCAAGTGTTCATCAATTAATGAATCGATTAACACAATGTGGTGCATCAGTATAACGGAATATTATTCAACAATTAAAAGAAGTGAGCCAGATGCGGTGGCGCATGCCTGTAATCCCAGCACTTGGGAGGCTGAGGCAGGAGGATAGAGATGTCAAAGCTAGCCTCAGCAATGGCAAGGCACTTAGCAACTCAGTGAGACCCTGTCTCTAATAAAATACGAAAAAGGGCTGGGGATGTGGCCCAGTGGTTGAGTGATCCTGAATTCAACCCCTGGTACCAAAAAAAAATTAAATAAATAAAAGAAGTGTAGCAGCCACAACGTGAATGAACATTGAAAACGTGATGTTAAGGGGAAAAAAATCAAGTACAAATGATCACATATTGTATGTTTCTATTCAATGAAATGTCCAGAATTGGCAAACCTATAAAGACAGAAAGTGGATTGATGGTGGTTAGGGACTGGGGAAGGAATTACTAGGGAATGACTGCCATTGGGTATGGGGCTTCTTTGGGGGATGATGAAATGTTCTGGAAATAGTGGTGATGGTTGCACAACTTTGTGAATATTACTAAAAACCACTGAATTGTAGACTTAAGAAAAAATTAGATGAAGGATAGTTGGGGAAAAAAAAACAAACCCACGCCAGTCATTGGGAGAATCGGGATCACTATAGGAATTTCATCCGATTGGGTCTGATAAAGAAGGGAAGCTGTGACTTAGATTGCTTTGAGGTAAGTCTGAGGGATGCCTTTTCACTTTACCATGACAGCTGCACGTTGATCACAGGCAGTGGCACTCCTGGAGCACTTGCCCCTCCCACCCACCCCACAATGTCTGGGCTGTGAGTTGGTCTGCTGAGAGCACCCAAGGGAATCTATGATGAAATCTGCAGAGAAAGGCCCGGATGACTTGCTTGCAAAGTATGATGCATTAAGTACCAGGAGCACCAGTCCAAGACCCTCCTGCCTCCCTGGTTCCCATGAAGATGAAATTCTCATCCAGGAACTCAATATGGACCTTGTTTACTTCTTACCTGCTATAATCTACTTCCTTTGAGGTGTGCTCTCTGTTAATTACAGATTTAGGACTGTATTCTTTGTGAGTGAAATGTGAGCATGCAATAAAAGAAAGGTGAATGAGCATTGAAATTGTGGCCACACAAATTTGTACATATTATTCATATGCATTATTCATTACAAAAAGTGGAAACAATCCAAGAGTCCAACTGATGAATGGATTAGCATGATGTGGTATATGAGTGTAATGGAATATTATTCAACATTAAAAATGAACTAATTGCTGAACATTCTTCTAGGCACTGGGAAACAGTAGTAAACAAAACAGACCCCGATCCCTGCCTGTAAAAGGTGTATTCTAAGGGCTGAATGCTGACTCTCTACTGAAAGCTTTACTTACACTCATTACATTCTTTCTTTTTTTAAAATGTTTTTTTGAATTGTTGATGGACCTTTATTTAACTCATTTATTCATATGCAGTGCTGAGAATTGAATCCAGTGCCTCTCACATGCTAGGCAAGTGTTCTACCACTAGGCCACAACTCCACCCCTCAATATATTCTTTTTTTTTTTGTACCAGGGATTGAACTCAGGGGCACTCAACCACTGGGCCACATCCCCAGCCCTTTTTTGTATTTTATTAGAGACAGGGTCTCACTGAGTTGCTAAGTGCCTCGCCATTGCTGAGGCTGGCTTTGAACTTGCAATCCTCCGCCTCAGCCTCCCAAGTGCTGGGATTACAGTCGTGCGCCACTACTCCTGGCCCTCATTACATTCTTTTTACATCTTTTAAAAAAAGTTTTTTACTTGTTCTTTTTATTTATACATGACAGTAGAATGTATTTTTTGACATATTATACATACATGGAGTATAACTTCCTATTTTTGTAGTTGTACATGATGTGGAGTTACACTTGTCGTGTATTCCTACGTGAACATAGGAAAGTTATGTCTGATTCATTCTACTGTCTTTCCCATTCCCATCTCACCGTTTTCCCCCATTCCTCCCTGTCCAATCTGGTGAACCTCCCCTCTTCCACCTTCCCTGCCTATTGTGAGTCAGCATCCACATATCAGAGAGAACATTCAGCCTTAATTTTGAGGGATTGGCTTACTTCACTTAGAATGATAGTCTCCAGTTCCATTCATTTACCAACAAATGCCATAATTCCATTCTTATTTATGGCTGAGTAATATTCCAATGTGTTTATGTACCACATTTTCTGTTTTTAAAAATATATTTACTAGCTGGGCGCGGTGGCGCACGCCTGTAATCCCAGCACTTGGGAGCCTGAGGCAGGAGGATTGCGAGTTCAAAGCCAGCCTCAGCAATAGCGAGGCACTTAGCAACTCAGTAAGACCTTGTCTCTAAATATATACAAAAAAGGGCTGGGGATGTGACCCAGTGGTCAAGTGCCCCTGAATTCAATCCCCGGTACCACACACACACAAAAAAAATTATTTATTGGCTTTAGTTGTACACAATGCATTTTTATTTTTACGTGGTGCTGAGGATTGAACCCGGGTGCACACACGCTAGGCAAGCACTCTGCCGCTGAGCCACGACCCCAGCCCATACCACATTTTCTTTATCTGTTCATCTGTTGAAAGACTTGCCATATCTTTATGAGATAGTTACTATGTTAGCGAGTTCTTAGTCACTGAAAAAATACCTGAGATAATCAACTTCTAAGGAGGAAAGATTAATGTTAGGTCACAGTTTTGGAGCTCTCGGTCCATAGCTGGTTGGCCTATTTATTTGGCGGGGGGCGGGTTGCAGGAGTCTATAGCAAGGCCGTACACCACATGGAAATGTGTGGCAGAGGAAGCTGCTCACTTCAAGGCAGGCAGGAAACAAGGAGATATGCAGGAAGGGGCTGGGGTCCCAATGTCCCCTTCAAAGGCATTGCCCCAGTGACTTTCCACTAAACCCCACCTCCTGAAGTTTCCACCATCTCCCAGTAGAGCCACAGGTTGAGGACTGAGGCTTCAACACAGGGGCATTTGGGGAACACTTCCAAACCACAGAAGCTACTACCTTAATTCTCTTCACAGGCGGGGAAGCTAAAGTTCAGGGAGGCCTCATTACACACCTCAGCTCACACTGAAAGGGAAGGGCCCAGTTTTGAATCTGAGCAAAGTACTCTCGGAGCTGAGCACTTAACCATCCTCCTCCCAAATGGAGGTGCCCCAGAAGGCTCAGGGAATAAAGACCACTACAGGATCTTTTTTTTTTTTTTTTTTTTTTTGGTGGTACCGGGGATTGAACTCAGGGGCACTCGACCACTGGGCCACATCCCTAGCCCTTTTTTTTTGTATTTTATTAGAGACAGGGTCTCACTGAGTTGCTAAGTGCCTCACCATTGCTGAGGCTGGCTTTGAACTCGCGATCCTCCTGTCTCAGCCTCCCAAAGTGCTGGGATTACAGGCGTGCGCCACCGCGCCCGGCTTACAGGATCTTTTAATTTTTGAGAGAAACACAGGTATGTTTCATATGCCACATAAACTACTGTTATTAAGTTTTTTGAAACTAAACTAATAAATACAACCATTAGATATTTCTTTTGACCCAGGGTTGCTGTGAAATATTATTGAGATGCTAAAGGCCCCGCACGCATAGAAAATTTGGGAACTTCTGCACTCTACTACTGTCTTCCACGTCTACGGGGTTCCTGTGGACCGCAGGCTCCTGAGGCTGCGGGCACAGAGGGGCACCCTGAAAGGAATGAAGGGAGGAATGAACAAGAGAATGGAGATGGAGCAGAAGTAAAGAGGAGATTTATAAACAAGTCAGAGCCAAGATGTAACCTGCAAGGCTAACAGAAAAAATGGAAGAAGATGATACAATATTTGCAGATTTAAAATTATGTGGAAACTATGTTATAGCAAAGGCAGACTCAGAAGCCAGATTACCTGGCTTCAAATCCCAGCTGTACCACATACTAGCTCTGTGATCTTGAGTCTGAGTTTCTCATCCATAAAATGGAATTTTAAACAGGTTATATGAATACATGTGTATACATATATATGTATATGTATATATGTATATATATATACACATATGTACATATATGTGTATATATATATATATTATATATATATATATGAATGTCAGGTTAAATGAATCTGTGTAAACAGTCTGCTTAGAACAATGACCAGCACATTGTAGTTGTTAAATATGTGTCATTTGATATTATTATTATTCGAGTTCTATGCAATCAGGGTTTTTGTTGATGTTGTTTTGTTTTGTTTTTTTTTTTTTTTTTGGTACTGGGGATTGAACTCAGCGGCACTCGACCACTGGGCCACATCCCCCCAGCCCCCTTTTTTTTTGTGTATTTTATTAGAGACAGGGTCTCACTGAGTTGCTAAGTGCCTCGCCATTGCTGAGGCTGGCTTTGACTCACGATCCTCCTGCCTCAGCCTCCCAAAGTGCTGGGATTACAGGCGTGCGCCACCGCGCCCGGCTTTGTTTTGTTTTTCATCTCAAAGTCATTCGGACTCTAAGGGGACCGGAGATCAGCCACACTGGTGACAGCAAGGTAGCCCAATGTCCCAGTTTGCCCGGGGAACGAGGTTTCTCTGGGGATGAGCCTTTTGGTGCTGACAGTAGGGAAAGTGCTGGGGAAACTGGGATGAGTTGGTGACCTGAATGGCAGAGTTTCTTTAATTCCTGCAGGAATTTGATTGGAGGATTATTCTTGACTCAGGAGACACCACTTCCTGGGAGGCCCAGAGAAGCCAAGGGTGAGGAATTCAAGTTGTGATGCGGCTGAGCGCCAGGAAGCAGTGTGTGTAATTAAGGCAAGAAGATGGATGTGGTTGAGATTTATGGTAACACCAAAAACAGAGGAGAGAGGATCCATCACTACCTACCTCTATGAGGCAAGAGTTTTCAGAGAAGCGGGAACAATTGCTTTAACTAAATTTTATTGATAATTTGAAAGACTTAAAATTATTAGATCATGTAAACATATACGCTAAAAAAAAAACTTGCTCCTTTTTGAACAAGAAAATGCCCACATCTATTCTACTTATTTATTTATTGGTACCCAGGATTGAACGCAGGGGCACATAACCACTGAGCCACATCCCCAGCTCATTTTAATATTTTATATAGAGATAGGGTCTTGCTGAGTTGCTTAGGGCTTTGCTAAATTGCTGAGGCTGGTTTTGAACTCACAATCCTCCTGCCTCAGCCTCATGAGCCACTGGGATTACAGGTGTGGGCTATCTCGCCCAGCCCATATCTATTCTTATTTCACCCTGATTCTGACATCAGGTTCATTACAAGTGGAAACAAGCATTCTGGTTATTGGAGAGGCCATCCTTTAGTGAATGGGGAAACGAGAGACAATCTTTAAAAGTCTGTTTGTGCCTGAGACTACTGATGAACTGAGGATTGGGACTTGTGGAATTGAGGAGCCCCTGAAATATGGTGACTACAGGGCCCAGACACCTGCTGAGGTCCAAGTAATTGACCACCAGCCTTCATGATGCCTCCTAATCTTTCTTCACTCTTATTTCCATATAAGGACTGCAGGGTTTTTTTTTGTTTGTTTGTTTGTTTTGTTTTCTTTTGTTTTTTACTTATTTATTGTCAGGATTCCCAACCACTTCTTTGCAGAATCTTCAGTAGCTATTCCATTTCTTTTCCTTCCACATGTTAGTTCAGGATGTTGGACAGCCCCCTCCCGTCATTGTCTTCTGTGATCAGTTTCTAACTGGTGACTTGGGTTTTGTTGGGACTAATTCTACATTTAGATGCCTTGTCAGTCTTTCTCTGAAAGTTGCATGGGACTGATGTAGGTGTGGGCTGGGTTTACCCAAAGGTTTCATCCAACCCTCTGTTTTTTTTTTTTTTTTTTTTTTTTTTTTCTTTTTTTGGTGTGTGTGTGTGTGTGTGTGTGTGTGTGCCAGGGATTGGACCCAGGGGTGCTTAACCACAGAGCCACATCCTCAGTCCTTTTGTATTTTGAGACAGGGTCTTGCCAAGTTTTTTAGGGCCTTGCTAAATTGCTGAGGCTGGCTTTGAACTCGGAGATCCTCGTGCCTTAACCTCCCGGGCTGCTGGGATGACAGGTGTATACCACCATCTCTGGCCAACCCTTTGTCTTATTTCCCTCCCCTTTTGTCATCATCCCCTCTCCCTCTCTGCTGGTTGTTCTTATGTCCTCTCATTTTCTCTCCTTTTTACATGTAACTCCTTCTTACATCAGCAACCTTCCCTCTAGGTTCACTTTCATCTGGCTGCAGTACCTTCTTCAAATTTTTTTGATTGAGGGTAGACTGGTAGTAAGCTAGCCGGTATTCTTTTTCTACATAAAGGTCTTAATTGCACTTATCTCTGAAAATTATTGTCACTGAGAAATATATAAAATTCTACGTTGTCAGCTAGTTTCTTTCAGTACATTGAAAATATCACTTCTATTAAATGAATGTCAGATCTTATCACTTTATAGTCCATGCCTCCTAATCTTTCTTCCATTTTTTTTCCATTTGCTGGGTTGTGACTATTTTTTTTTTTCTGTGTCTAATGCTACTGATAAATTCATCTATTGAGGTTTTTAAAAATATTTATTTATTTATTTGCTTTAGTATCGTACACAATGCCTTTATTTTTACGTACACAATGCCTTTATTTTTACATGGTGCTGAGGATCGAACCCGGGTCGCCCACGTGCTAGGCGAGCGCTCTACCACTGAGCCACAATCCCAGCCCCTCTATTGAGCTTTTAATTTGAGTTACTGGTTCATTTCTAGACATTCAATTTAGTTCTTTTTAAAATATGCTAGATCACTTTTATATTTTCAATATCTATACACCAGCTGTATCTAATAATTCCAATATCTCAGCTAAATTTATCTGTCTGTACTTTCTCTTGGCTTTGCTTTTCATGCTTATGAGGCTTAATTTCCTTGGGTGTTTATTTTTGACTGTGTGTTTCTCGTTGTCTTTGAAAAATGATATGTGGGTGTGCCCACTCTAGAGAGGATTTGGCTTTGATAATACCACATTTAATAACTGTGCTTTTAGTCTCTGATCACTTTAAACTAAATTCATAGCTTGAGGTTCCTTTGGACCAGCCACACAATGTAAATTTGAGGTAAAACTCTCTGGTGGGCTACTCAGTGGACTACAAAAGGAAAGAAACACTCAGGATGGGGTCCCCCCTCATGCCAGCAACCCCTCCCCCCCCCCCCCCGATGACAACTTTCTTTGCCATCCCCTGGGGATGGGGTCAGTGTTGATTCAAAGCCAGCCTCAGCAAAGGTGAGGCACTTAGCAACTCGGTGAGACCCTGTCTCTGATAAAATACAAAAAAGGGCTGGGGATGTGGCTCAGTGGTCAAGTGCCCCTGAGTTCAATCCCTGCTACCAAAAAAAAAAAAAAAAAAAAAAAAAAAAAAAGATCCTTTATTAAAAATAAAGTAAATGAACCATAGCTTATATCATAGAATTTGAGATTTCTTTCAAACTTCTCCTATCTTTTCCATTTATAATGTAAACTGAAATCATAAATCTACCAAAGTATTGTAAGTTATAAAAATAGCATTTTTTTACTTTTTGAAATGATTTCAAAATTATAGAAAAGTTGCAGGAATAGTTCAGAGAACATACTCATAGGTATCTATCACTGAGACCCCATTCAAGTTTTGCCTCTTGTCCCAATGTATTGCTTTTAGAGGTCACACCTCTTCAGCTTCTTTCAGTTCAGAACAATTCCTTGGTACTTCCTTGACTTTCATGACTGCAACATTTTTTAAGACAATGGAAATATTATTTTTTAGAAAGTTCCTTAACTTAGGGTATTCTGCAGTTTCCTCAGAGAATCAGGTTATGCATGTGGATTTGGCAGAAATATCTAAAACAATGTTCAATTCTTCCAGCATCCTATCAGGTGGTACTTGATTTTAATCTGACAATGTTGCATTTGATGCTGCCCTTGAATAAAGTGGTATCTGCTGGGTGGCTTCCAGCAAATTCATTCTTTTCCATTTATAATGAATATGTCTTTTATGAAAATATACTTTGAGACTACGGAAATATTCCATTTATCACCTAACTTTTGCCTACAGATTTTACATTCATTTATGTTTCTTGCCTAAATTAATTATCACTGTGACCATTGCCAAATGGTGATTTTTTTATTTCCATCACTTCTTCCACATTCAATAACTGGCATACAGAACTTTCTCTTCTCCTTCTTTATGTGTTTGCTTAAATATGCACAGGCTCAATGATATTTGACTCAGTGGGTTAGAATCAATTCTTATATCTAATTTATTTTAATGATCACGTAGTCTCGAACTTCCCCAGTGGTTCAAACGTCCTTCTGACATGCCCCCATCATTTTTATGTACTTCATTACTTCCTGCATTGTCTTTCAGACCATAATATAAAAAAGCAAAAGTGGATTATGCCTGTAATTCTGGTGGCTCTGGAGGCTGAGGCAGGAGGATCAAGAGTTCAAAGCCAGGGGCTGGGATTGTGGCTCAGCGGTAGAGCGCTCGCCTAGCACGTGGGCGACCCGGGTTCGATCCTCAGCACCACGTACAAATAAAACTCACTGAATAAAACACATTGTGTACAACTAAAGCAAATAAATAAAAATATTTAAAAAAAAAAAAAAAAGAGTTCAAAGCCAGCCTCAGAAAAAGCAAGGTGCTAAGCAACTCAGTGAGGCCCTGTCTATAAATAAAAAATGGGGCTGGGGATGTGGCTCAGTGGTTAAGTGTCCTTGAATTCAATACTCAGTACAAAAAATAAATAAATAAAAGGATTGTGCTCTTCTGCTCCAGTCCTGAGATCAATCATTTTTTCCCCTAAAAACAACTTCTTCTGTTAGTGGAAAATGGTTTTAAGAAATTTGTATGCTTGGCAAGCTTACTGCTATTCATCTATTGCTGCCTTTAGGATCCCTCATGGAACTATGATCACTATGATAGAACATAGAAACATTCATATTCATTTTATATATATATATAAATATATATATACATATGCACATATGTATATATATGTATACACACATATGTTTTTGATTCTCAAATGTCAACTTGATATTCAGTGGGATTTTGACATATTATAAAAAAAGTACTTGGTATATATACAACTTAATGTTAATAGTATAAGCATTATTATCATTAATACTTTGTTGAATATCTATATGATAATCAATATCCATATCTAGATGATATAGATATGAGTTCATAACCATACCTCCAGTTCAGTTCAAACAGTGCTTAAGGAGAAAGGCAGAAAGACAGGAAGGAAAACATGAGGAAATAAAAAAAAATATTAATGGCAATACTAACATGGATAAGTACGTGAGCAGAACAATCTGTGGATGAGGGGAAGAAAACAAAAAATAGAGATCTAAGCCAGGTGTGGTGGCACACGCCTGTAATCCCAGCACTTGGGAGGCTGAGGCAGGAGGATCGCGAGTTCAAAGCCAGCCTCAGTAATGGCGAGGCACTTAGCAACTCAGTGAGATCCTGTCTCTAAATAAAATACAAAAAAGTGCTGGGGATGAGGCCCAGTGGTCAAGTGCCCCTGAGTTCAATACCCGGTACCAAAAAAAAAAAAAAAAAAAAAAAAAAGAAACCTACCTGGATGAGAAGGTAATTATTCAAGGAAACTAGGTTACATTGCAGTAATACTATA
This sequence comes from Tamias sibiricus, assembly GCA_025594165.1. NCBI lineage: Eukaryota > Metazoa > Chordata > Mammalia > Rodentia > Sciuridae > Tamias > Tamias sibiricus. Next base: position 62,441,062 of record CM046664.1, on the reverse strand, counting down.
AAATCTTAGGGCTAGAGTTATGGCTCAGTGGTAGAGCACTGCCTAGCATGTGTGAGGCCCTGGGTTCTATTCTCAGCACCACCTAAAAATAAATGAGTAAAATAAATCTCATCAAAATCTAAAACACTATTTGAAAATAAAATAAAATAACCAATGCTCCCTGGTGGTGCAAGGCATGCACTCTTTCTGTGGGGACTCTGACCTCACTGTCCCTTGTCCTGTGATGACTCCCTTTCAGTCCTCCGGGATTACTGAGGTGGGGAGGAAGATGGGAGATGGCCAGTCAAAAACACTTCCTCGTAGAAGGGACACACATCTCTTCTCTGCTCCCTGTTTGTCAGTTCAAGAAAGTCACACGACCACTCATAATTTCAGCAAAAGGAACAATAGTTCTCCTGCTGCCCCCGAAAGGAGAACATGACGTCCCTCAAAATCTTTTTCTCCCAAGTGTTAGGAAAAGTGGGAAATATTCTGACTATTCGGGTTTATGTATTTGTAAAGCGAATTTGTCTTCCTTGCCCCATAAATATTTCTGAAATCTAAGATAATCAAGATAAGTCATGTGATAGACATTAAAAATAATTTAAAAATTACTTATTTTGAATTTACACAGAGGAATTGAATGTGGAGATGGTTCACGTGGTTTCCACTCTGAAATCTTTTATTTTTTGGTATTGGGGATTGAACTCAGGGGCACTCCACCAATGGGCCACATCCCCAGCCCTTTTTTGTATTTTACTAGAGACAGGGTCTCACTGAGTTGCTAAGTGCCTTGCTATTGCTGAGGCTGGCTTTGAACTCGCGATCCTCCTGCCTCAGCCTCCCAAGTGCTGGGATTACAGACATGTGCCACCGTGCCCGGCTTGAAATCTTTTTAATAAAGGTGTAAATCAGTGATTCTCAAACCTGGCCACAGGACAGATTCACTTGGAGGGAGTTATAAAGACAATTTCCTGGGTGGACCTCACTCACAGAGACTCAAGGGATTGGCCTGGGTGGGATCTGGAAGCAGGAGTTTTAAAAGCTTTCTGGGTAAGTCCAATGCAAAGCTAGGATTAGAATCCTGCTTCCAGCCCTGATGCCACTGTACTCCCCCTGTCCATTCAGCAGGCAGGTAAGTCACCTCCCCAAGGAAACCCTGTAGCCCTAAATTTTTTTTTTTTTTTTTGGTACCGGGGATTGACCTCAGGGGCACTCAACCACTGGGCCACATCCCCAGCCCTTTTTTGTATTTTACTAGAGACAGGGTCTCACTGAGTTGCTAAGTGCCTCGCCATTACTGAGGCTGGCTTTGAACTTGTGATCCTCCTGCCTCAGCCTCCCAAGTGCTGGAATTACAGGCGTGCACCACTGCGCCCGGCTCCAAGCCCTAAATTATTGAGGGGAGGTGCTCTCATGCCCCTCTGTGCTTTCTTTTCCTTCCTTCCTTCCTTCCTTCCTTCCTTCCTTCCTTCCTTCCTTCCTTCCTTCCTTCCTCCCCCCAACCCCTACCCCAACCCCGCCCCAACTGGGATTGAACTGATTGAACTCAGGATTGCTTAACCACAAAGGCACACCCCACTCCTTTTTATTTTGCATTTTGAAATAGGGTCTCACTTGGTTGCTTAGACCCTTGCTAAATTGCTGAGGCTGGCTTCAAAAGTGCCCTCCTGCCTCAACCTCCTGAGATGCTGGGATTACGGGTGTGCCAGATTCCTCTGTGCTGCTGCTTCTTCTTCCTCTTCCTCTTCCTCTTCCTCTTCCTCTTCCTCTTCTTCTTCTTCGTATCCGGATTGAACTCTGAGGTACTCAACCACTGAGCCGCATCCCCAGCCCTATTTTGTATTTTATTTAGAGACAGGGTCTCACTGAGTTGCTTAGTGCCTTGCTTTTGCTGAGTCTGGCTTTGAACTTTCGATCCTCTTGCCTCAGACTACTGATCCACTGGGATTACAGGCATGAACCACACAGTGCCTAGCCTTCTGTGCTTTTTTTTTTTTTTATTCAAAGTTGTATTTACAATAGTAGTATGCATTATAATTTATAATAAACATATAGAGCATCTTTTTACAAAACACTGTTTGTATACAATGTATATTCGTACCATTCGAATCTTCAATCATGCATTTAGGATAATGACATCCATCTTATTCAACCACCTTTTTCCCCCCCATCCCCTCTTGCTCCCTTCCTTTCCCTCCCTCCTCTTTGACCTTTCTAGTGTTCCTCTAATCCTCCTATGTACCCCGACCCAACATCACTGTGTGCTTTTAATCTGTCTTTAGTATTTGGTGCTGAATTTACCCAGATGCTTTGCTGTGTTTGGCTATCAGCTCTGTAAATGTAGGGACATAGCTTCTTTGTTGATTGACTGCCCAGCCCTTGGCATTAATGCCTAATCAGTTAATGTGCATCGACTACATTAGTAAATTAATACACAATATTGAATTTAGAACTGTCTTTCCTGTTCCAGTAGGAAGCTTGGAAGTGGAGACCTAAGGTTTGGCAATTTGTTTATTTGTATCCTTGGTGACTAACTGCTCTAGACTCACTGCACAACGAACATTTTTAAGACTGGGTAAAAACGGCAACTAAAACATGTGATGCATATTGTGATTATTTGAACTCCTTTGATGATTAGACATACTTGCAACTTTGGAATCTGAAATGGCTAATCTATTTACTTGAGCATATTGTACCTGTATACTTTTAGGTAAGACAAAAATGAACAATAACACCACCTGCAGGGAAAAATACCAGTTTTTCTGTCCTTTGAGGACCTTCCGAATTTCTTCACAGTCTGTTTTTCTAACAGTTGCATTTTGATTTCAAGAAGTTTGGAGTTAAAGTGTTGCACTATATTCCAAGAACATCTGGCCTGTTTCCTAATTTCTCTCAGTCCCAATTTTGCCATCTGTAAAATGGGGAAAGAGGGGACCCCCCCTCACAGCTCTTTTAAGGGTTAAGTAAGATACTGCATATGACAATGCTTTGAAAAATGGGAAGTCCTTTGCCGGGCACGGTGGCGCACGCCTGTAATCCCAGCACTTTGGGAGGCTGAGACAGGAGGATCGCAAGTTCAAAGCCAGCCTCAGCAATGGCGAGGCACTTAGCAACTCAGTGAGACCCTGTCTCTAAATAAAATACAAAAAAGGGCTGGGGATGTGGCCCAGTGGTCGAGTGCCCCTGAGTTCAATCCCTGGTACCAAAAAAAAAAAAAAAAAAAAAAAAAAAGGGAAGTCCTGTACAAGTGATTCTTGTCACTAGTTAGTTGCCAGTAGAACTACTGATAGGTGTTGTCCTGAAGTAAGTGTCTAAGGGTTCCCTGCTTGATGCTTTCCTCAGCCAAGAGAGAATTTTCTCAGATTCTATCTTGCTATTATACTTAGTAATTAATAAGGTCTCCTTCTCTTCCCACCCCTCATACCTTTTTTTTCTTTTCTTTGTGAGATGAAGTTTCACTGTTTTGCCGAGCTTGGCATCCAACTCCTCAGTTCAACCAATCCTCCTGCCTCAGCCTTCCAGGTAGCTGAGACTGCAGGTGTGCACCACTGCTACCAACTCTTCCTTTCTCTCTTACATTGTTGTTTCTAAATGAGTCTGGGCAATAGAACTGAAGCGGGGAGGCAGTGTTAGGGGAAAAGATGTCAACCTGGATTGCTGTATTTTCTTGTAATGCCTCAAGGAGAGAAGAACAGGCGAGTGAGGAAGAACAATTTCAAATGTGCCATTGACTTTTAATAATTTATTATAATATTTCAAAGCATATTTTGTAAAAATTAATAAAGTCTGAGTAATTTGAAAGCTTTCCAGTTTAGTCTGCCAATACATCTTTGCTGAGAAATGCAGAACATGGAATTCTGAAAGAATGATTTGACCCATGGGCCAGGGACAGAAGGATTACTGAGGATTTTCATATGTTCCTTGAGTGCCTTTCTATTTCAGGAAAAAAATAATACAAATTCTGTTTCACAGAAGCAGCCCCAGTTACACCAGAGAGGTACTTTCTAATATAAGTCACCCTCTTTATATGTAAAAATCTTAAATATAGAGTGAAAAGAATTTAGAAAGCAAAAGTGATGGTTTCCAGTGAACTTTAAAAACACCAATGCAGACATGTAAATGAAAATGTTAGTTGTGTGATTAATTGTTGCATGCTAAGATTTGTTTCCAGGGTTCCTTATGAGAATGGAGACTGATACCAGCATTTACCAGCACCCACGTCATGGAAGGCTGATTCTGCAGGATGCTCTGTCACGAAAAGCTTTGAGGTTAAATCAGTTAAACCACGCATGCTCTTCTCCCTCCTTACAGATTCACAACGTGTGTCTACCTATTAAGACGCCAAACCTCCAGCAGAGGAGTCTACATGAATTTGTTTTAACTCTATCATTTCCAAATTTTCTTTACCATGGAAATGCTTTACAAAAGAAGAGTCACTATTAACATCATTAATCAGCTAAAAATCTGTTATCCTTGGGAGTAGCTGTTAGAAACTCTGAATTATGTCAATTAAATGTATTCACTTGCCCAGCAATGCACAGAGTGTTCTTTCTGGAGTAGAATTGAAATATGAATTATGCAAAGTTTTATACAAAAGTATAAAGTGATTTTAAAAAGTAGTCATAAAGCTGGGCGCGGTGGCACATGCCTATAATCCCAGCACTTGGGAGGCTGAGGCATGCTGGAGTTTTTAGCTCCCCTGAACCTGGGTTTGGCCTTCTCTGGCTGGCAGAGAAGGCTGGGGGAACATGCCCCAGCGGTGAGGCGGAATCAGGAAGAGGTAGAAGTAGACTGGTGGCCACACTCAGCCTTCGCGATGGAAGACAATCAGGCATACACCAGGGAGTCCGGTCAAGGTACAAGCTCAGTTTATTGAGGAAGTTGGACGGCCCTTATAGAAGACATGGGCCAATCAGCAGAAAGATCATAGGGGCACATAGGGAGCATGAGCAAATCACATTGGCGGAGCCATTAGCCTATCCTAGTGGCAGTCTGACCTCTCGACACATGTCAGGGGAACGCCCCTTGGCTAGGCCAAGTTCCCATATCAGGAAGTGGGAGACAGCCAGAGAGTTTCTATCTACTGGCGTGTTGTTAATGTCCCCAACAAAGGCAGGAGGATTGCGAGTTCAAAGCCAGCCTCAGCAATGGTGAGGCACTTAGCAATTCAGTGAGACCCTGTCTCTAATAAAATACAGAAAAGGGCTGGGGATGTGGCCCAGTGCTTGAGTGCCCCTGAGTTCAATCCCTGGTACCAAAAAATAAAAATATAAAAAAAGTAGCCATAAAGGACTTTTTTTGGAGGAGCTTTATTAAGATACAATTCACATACCATATATGAAAGTGTAATATGACTCGTTTGGGGCATCTTTAGAGTTGGGCACACATCACCATTGTCAATCCTGGAGTGCTTCCACCACCTCAGTAAAGAAACCTATCCCCTTTAACCATCATTCCCCATCCCTCTATCCTCCCACCCATCCCTAAGTAACCATGAATCCACTTCCTGTTTCTATAGATTTGCCTATTCTAGAAATGTTATATAAACAGACCATATCATTTGTGGCCTTTTGTGCTTGATTTCTTTCACTTCACCTGATGTTTTCAAGGCTTACCCTTGTTGGACCATGTTTAAGTCTTTCTTCCCAAAACTGAGTAATAAAATTTTGATGGTCCGCAGATGACCAGGAAGATATGAGAGTAAAGAAGGACTGGATGGATGTGGTCCCCAGGGACCTACATGGCCCCATGGTGAGGCTCCCCCGCCCCCATCAGGGGAAGGGGACCCTGGCTGGGATAAAAACTGCCCCATCTGGGGAAGGAGCCCCTAAGCTTTCCTTTCTCCTATATCTTCTTATGGTTTGCACTCCAAATGTTTTTACACATACTAAATTCACCTCCTCTGCAAAATCTGCTTCCTGCAAATTGCTGGTGGATCAACAACCATAGACCAAAGGTCACGCTGATGCTATCTTTGGGATGTGGGGCCCAGGGCTTGCACCTGTTTCTCAAAACTTGGGGTTTGAGATGCTTGAACTTTGTTTCCTGCTTATTGCAGAGACTTGAGGAGGGAATTTCCAGGGGAATTGCTCTGGTGCTTCAATTAAACCTTTTAAAATGTAAAAATAGTCAGGAGAGGAAATGCTGCCACTCTCCTGAGGCACCTATCAGAGTCACCAGAGGGATATTATATTTTGTAAAGTGCCTCCTAGCGATTTTCATTAATTAACTGGGAAGCACCCTGGGACAGGCAGAGATGAGTTCTTCTTCTTAAGAGAGCAGGTAAATTGGGAGCTGGGCACAGAATTTGCCACCCAGTCATACTATCCCCAAGAAGAGGGGAGAAATAAGTTTAAAAGGAACAGAGTCTACCCTGGGCACCCAGGCTGAGGATGGTTGTGCAGCTTGCTTCTGTGGTGCAAGGTCAGGACTTCTTCCTTCCCATTCCTGCTGCTTGTTCATGGTGGTTGAGCATGCTATAGCTTCTTTTAGCTTGCAGAGTTCAAGGACCCTGAAACGACTGTGGGGGTGTTTTGGAGGTAGGTCTGGCACTGGCCTTAGGAGATGCTCACGTAGTTCTGATGGGTGGCTTTGACAATAACCTGGTCTGTAGCCAGTCTGGATTATGTTCAGGATAATATGGAGGCGCTGGGGCCAGGAACTCTCCACACTTTCCTTCTTTCCTTCCTTCCTTCCTTCCTTCCTTCCTTTTCCTTCCTTCCTTCCTTCCTTCCTTCCTTCCTTCCTCCCTTCCTTCCTTTGCAAGGGCTTACTGTCTGTAGACAATGGGGATACCCCAGTAAATAAGATGGTTCCTGCCCCCCAGATTTGATAACCTGGCTCAGATTCTTCTAAACCAGGATCCTTCGGGTTTCCTGTAGATTCCACAAAATAATTAAGAGTATTACAAATTAATTCATTTCTGACCTGAGCTCCTGAGAAAGACCTCAAATGAGCAGGCCTTTGTGTGCCATGTGCCAGTCACCTCTCTATGTGTCACATGCCTCATCTCCTTTCATCTTCCTGCAGTTGAGGTTCTGTCATGACCCTGTGATAGAAGAAGAAGTTAAGGCTCAGCAAGGTTTATTAAGAAGCAGAGGCAGGATTAACTCTAATACCATCTGACTCTAGATCCCATTTTTTTTCGATGAATCAGTGCTGTTGCAAGAGATTGAGAAACTTTGGTACTGACCCTCAGTTCAAGGGATGTCCAAAGGAACACTACTAAGTGACAACAAAGAGTGCTAAGGCCAGCAGGCACACAGAGCCAATTTTGCGTCTTGAATGCTCTCTTGTGGTGAAGGAGTATAGGCTTTCATAAATCAATAGGGATTGGATTAGTCTCCATGTAATTAAAATTCCAAAAATAACAATTTATGATTAGGAAGAATATTCATCTTTTATATAAAAGGTGGTTTAAAATTCCTGGGTCTTCAGGATGAGGAGCTTTTTCAGTTTTCACTTTCTTTTTCCTCATTGTCCAAGATGGTTGCTGGTGCTCCAGATATCATATACTAGTTGTAGGCAGCAGAACAAGAAAAGTTGAAAAGGTGTGTGGCCCTTTCTTTTAGGGAAGGCTTCTCAGATGTTCTACATAATACTTTCATTTCTTTCTCATTGGTCAGAACTTAATCACATGGCCAACATAGCTTCAAGGGAGAGTGAGACATGTGATCTCCCCGCCCCCACAGTTTTTTTGTTGGTACATTATGGTTATATATAATGGTGTGATTTGTTGCTACATATTCATACATGCACACAATATAACAATATAATTTGGCCAACACCATTCCCCAGTATTTCTTCTTTCCCTCCCTCTTCCCTCCCCCAAGTTCCTTTCCTTTCCTCTATTGATTTCCTTTCAGTTTTCATGAGATCCCCCCACAACTATCTTTTCGTTTTTCCTCTCTAGATTCCACAGATGAGAGAAAACATACAACCCTTGACTTTCTGAATTGGGCCTATTTCCCTTAATGTATTGTTCTCCAGTTCTATCCATTTGCCTGCAAATGACATAATTTCATTCTTCTTTATGGCTAAAGAAAACTTCATCATGTATATATACCTTTATCCATTCATCCATTGACAGACAACCAGGCTGGTTCCATAATTTGGTTCTTGTGAATTGTGGTGCTATAAACATGGGTATGCATATGTTGCCACAGTATGCTGATTTTAATTCTTTTTTTAAAAAAATATTTATTTATTTGCTTTAGTTGTACACAATGTGTTTATTTTCACATGGTGCTGAGGATCGAACCCAGGCTGCACACGTGCTAGGCGAGTGTGCTACCGCTGAGCCACAACCCCAGCCCTGATTTTAATTCTTTAGAATAAATACCAAAGAGTGGTATAAGTGGATCACAGGGTAGTTCCATTCTTAGTCTTTGTGTGTGTGTGTGTGTGTGTGTGTGTGTGTGTACTAGGGACTGAACTCAGGGGCACTCGACCACTGGGCCACATCCCCAGCCCTTCCTCGCCATTGCTGAGGCTGGCTTTGAACTCGTGATCCTCCTGCCTCAGCCTCCCAAGTGCTGGGATTACAGGCATGCACCACCGCGCCCGGCTCATTCATAATCTTTTGAGGAACCTCCACATTGCACGGCCAGCCCCAGGTCAGTCCCGCTGATGCCTGCGGGTATGCAACCCGGCTCCAGCCAGCCCCGCAGACCTCTGCCCCAGAGCAGGAGACAGCAAGGACAGACCCACCAATTCTGCTTAGAGTGCAGGTGGACCCAGTTCAGTCCCGGGGTCCTACATCAGAGTGCTGCCAGGCCCAGGCTCCATCCAGTCCCGCTGCCTCTGCCCCAGAGCAGGAGACAGAAAGGACAGACCTGCCAACTCTGCCTGAGCCCAGGCGGGCCCAGGGCAGTCGCACTGACCTTCACCCCATTGCGGTTAGCCCCAGACCACCGTAGGAGCTCAGACTCAACCGGTTCGGCCCACACCAACCAGTGTGAACCCAGCCCCAGGTAGCATACTTTGAGGGTCAGTGTCAGGTTCTGATAGTCCAGCGCTAAGGGGAAGCACAGACAACCTGCAAGGGTATTATAAGAATATAGGGAAGAAACTGTAATAACTCAGATCTACACTGCAAAAAAGTAAAGCAGATAGACATCGTGAAAAAGCAGGGGAGGAAAATACCCCAAACAAACCAGGATTCTACAATAACAGAACCCATGCTCAGTGAAGTTGAAGAAATGTCAGAGAAGAAGTTCAGAAGGTTCATAATTAAAATGATCTGTGAATCAAAGAATGACCTAAATGAGCAAATACAGGCAAAAATTGACCACTACAACAAAGATATAAGAGAGCAAATACAGGTAGCAAAAGATTACTTCAAAAAAGAGATAGAAACTCTGAAAAAAAAAAAAAAAAAAAAAAACAGCCAGAAATCCTTGAAATGAAGGAAACAATTAACCAAATAAAAAACACAATTGAAGGCATCACCAACAGACTAGATCAGCTGCTGGAAGAAAGAACTTCAGACAATGAAGACAAAGTATATAATCTTGAAAATAAAGCTGACCACACAATGAAGATAGTAAGAAACCATGAACAGAACATCCAAGAAGTATGGGACAGCATCAAAAGACCAAATATAAGAATAATTGGGATAGAGGAAGGCACAGAGTTTCAAATCAAAGGAATGCACAACCTCTTCAATGAGATAATATCAGAAAATTTCCCAAGCATGAAGAATGAATTGGAAAACCAAATACAAGAGGCCTATAGGACACCAAATGTACAAAATTACAACAGATCTACACCAAGACACATTATAATGAAAATGCCTAGCATACAGAACAAGGATAGAATTTTAAAGGCCACAAAAGAGAGGAATCAGATCACATATAGGGGGAGACCAATTTGTATCACAGCAGATTTTTCAATTCAGACACTCAAAGCTAGGAGATCATGGAACAACATATTCCAAGCTCTGAAGGAAAAGGGATGCCAACCAAGAATCTTATACAAAGCAAAATTAAGCTTTAGATTTGGGGACGAAATAAAAACCTTCCATGATAAACAAAAGTTAAAAGAATCTACAAGTAGAAAGCCAGCACTACAGAACATCCTCTGCAAAATATTCCATGAAGAGGAAAAGAAAAACAATGATGAAAATCAACAGAGGGAGGTATTACACTGAAGGAAAAAAACAATCAGAAGAGAAACCATGTCAAGGTAAATACCAGAAATAAAAATGGCTGGGAATACAAAACACATCTCAATAATAACTCTGAATGTTAATGGCCTAAACTCACCAATCAAAAGACATAGACTAGCAGATTGGATCAAAAAAACAGACCCAACAATATGCTGCCTCCAAGAGACTCATCTCATAGGAAAAGACATCCATAGGCTCAGGGTAAAAGGTTGGGAGAAATCCTACCACTCACATGGACTGAGGAAACAAGCAGGGGTTTCCATCCTCACATCAAATAAAGTTGACTTCAAGCTAAGTCAATCAAAAGGGATAAAGAAGGACACTATATACTGCTCAAGGGAAACATACACCAACAAGACTTAACAATTATAAATATATATGCCCCAAACAATGGAGCATCCATGTTCATGAAACAAACTCTCCCAAAGTTTAAGAGTCAAATTGACCACAACACAATAATTCTGGGTGACTTTAACACACCTCTTTCACCACTGGATAGATCTTCCAAACAAAAGCTGAACAAAGAAATTATAGAACTCAAAAATACAATAAACAACTTAGACTTAACTGACTTATACAGAATATTTCATCCTTCAACAAGTGAATACACTTTCTTCTCAGCAGCACATGGAACCTCTCTAAAATAGACCATATACTAGGCCACAAAACAACTTTGAGCAAATACAAAAAAGTTGAGATACTACCCTGCATTCTATCTGACTATAATGGAATGAAATTAGAAATCAATGATAAATAAGAAATAAAAGCTACTCCAACATCTGGAGACTAAATAATATGCTACTGAATGAACAATGGGTTGCATGAACAATGGGTTGTGGCTCAGCGGTAGATGACATCAAAGAGGAGATTAAAAAATTCTTAGAGGTGAATGAGAACACAGACACAACATATCGAAATCTCTGGGACACTATGAAGGCAGTTCTAAGAGGAAAGTTCATTGCATTGAGTTCATTCCTCAGAAGAAGAAAAAGTCAACAAATAAATGACTTAAAATTACATCTGAAAGCTCTAGAAAAAGAAGAAAAAATCAAACACCAAAAGTGGTAGAAGACAGGAAATAATTAAAATCAGAGCTGAAATTAATGAAATTGAAACCAAAGAAACAATTGAAAAAATTGACAAAACAAAAAGTTGGTTCTTTGAAAAAAATAAATAAAATTGACAGACCCTTATCCAGGCTAACAAAGAGAAGGAGAGAGATAACTCAAATTACTAACATATGTGATGAAAAAGGAAATATCACAACAAACACTATGGAAATACAGGAAATAATTCAAAATTATTTTGAAAACTTGTACTCCAACAAAATACAAAACACCGAAGGCATCAACAAATTTCTAGAGTTGTATGTTCTACCCAAACTTAAACAGGATGATACACATAATTTGAACAGACCAATTTCAAGCAACGAAATAGAAGATGCCATCAGAAGCCTACCAACCAAGAAAAGCCCAGGACCAGATGGATACACAGCTGAGTTCTACAAGACCGTCAAAGAAGAACTGATACCAATCCTCTTCAATTTATTTCAGGAAATAGAAAAAGAGGGAGCACTTCCAAACTCATTCTATGAGGCCAACATCACCCTGATCCCCAAACCAGACAAAGACACATCCAAAAAAGAAAACTTTAGACCCACATCATTAATGAACATAGATGCAAAAATTATCAATAAAATTTTAGCAAAATGGATACGAAAACATATCAAAAATATAATACACCACGATCAAGTGGGGTTCATTCCAGGGATGCAAGAATGGTTCAACACACGGAAAACAATAAATGTAATTCATCACATCAAAAGACTCAAAGATAAGAACCATATGATTATTTCAATAGATGCAGAAAAAGCATTTGACAAAATACAGCACCCCTTCATGCTCAAAACACTAGAAAAACTAGGGATAACAGGAACATATCTCAACATTGTAAAAGCTATATATGCTAATCCCCAGGCCAACATTATTCTAAATGGAGAAAAATTGAAAGCATTCCCTCTAAAAACTGGAACAAGACAGGAATGCCCTCTTTCATCACTTCTATTCAACATAGTAAGTGAAATGCTGGCCAGAGCAATAAGACAGACAAAAGAAATTAAAGGGATACAGATAGGTAAAGTAGAACTCAAATTATCATTATTTGCTGATGATATGATTTTATACCTAGAAGACCCAAAAAATTCCACCAGAAAACTTCTAGAACTCATAAATGAATTCAGCAATGTAGCAGAATACAAAATCAACACCCATAAATCTAAGGCATTTCTATATATCAGTGACAAATCCTCTGAAAGGGAAATGGGGAAAACCCCGTTTACAATAGCATCAAAAAACAAAACAAAACAAAAAAAAAAAACTTGGGAATCAACTTAACCAAAGACGTGAAAGACCTCTATAATGAAAACTACAGAACACTAAAGAAAGAAATTATGGAAGACCTTAGAAGATGGAAAGATCTACCCTGTTCTTGGATAGGCAGAACTAATATTGTCAAAATGACCATACTACCAAAAGCACTATACAGATTTAATGCAATGCCAATCAAAATCCCAATGACATTCCTCATAGAAATAGAAAAAGCAGTCATGAAATTTATCTGGAAAAATAAGAGACCCAGAATAGCTAAAGCAATACTTAGTAAGAGAAGTGAAGCAGGTGGCATCACTATACCAGACCTTAAATTATACTACAGAGCAATAGTAACAAAAACAGCATGGTATTGGCACCAAAATAGGCTGGCAGACCAATGGTACAGAATAGAGGACACAGAGACTAATACATATAATTTCAGTTATCTTATATTAGATAAAGGCGCCAACAATGTACATTGGAGAAAAGATAGCCTCTTCAACAAATGGTGCTGGGAAAACTGGAAATCCATATGCAATAAAATAAAATTAAACCTCTATCTCTCACCATGCACAAAATTCAACTCAAAGTGGATCAAGGATCTAGGAATTAGACCAGAGACACTACACCCAATAGAAGAAAAAGTAAGCTCTAATCTCCAACATGTTGGATTAGGCCCCAAGTTCCTTAATAAGAATCCTGTAGCACAAGAATTAATACCAAGAATCAATAAATGGGATATACTCAAATTACAAAGCTTCTTCTCAGCAAAAGAATCAATCAGTGAGGTGAACAGAGAGCCTACTAATTGGGAACAAAGTTTTACCACATACACGTCAGATAGAGCACCAATTGCTAGAATATATAAAGAACTCAAAAATCTTAACACCAAAAAAACAAATAACCCAATCAATAAATGGTCCAAGGAACTGAACAGACACTTCTCAGAAGAAGATATACAATCAATCAACAAATACATGAAAAAATGCTCAACCTCTCTGGCAATTAGAGAAATGCAAATCAAAACCACTCTAAGAGCCGGGTGCGGTGGCGCACGCCTGTAATCCCAGCACTTTGGGAGGCTGAGGCAGGAGGATCGCGAGTTCAAAGCCAGCCTCAGCAATGGCAAGGCACTTTGCAACTCAGTGAGACCCTGTCTCTAAATAAAATACAAAAAAGGTCTGGGGATGTGACCCAGTGGTCGAGTGCCCCTGAGTTCAATCCCCGGTACCACAAAAAAAAAAAAAAAAAAACAAAAAAAAACAAACAAAAAAAACCACTCTAAGATTTCATCTCACACCTGTCAGAATGGCAGCTATTAAGAATACAAACAACAATAAATGTAGGAGAGGATGTAAAGAAAAAGGCACACTCATACATTGTTGGTGGGACTGCAAAATGGTGCAGCCAATATGGAAAGCAGTATGGAGATACCTTGGAAAACTTGGAATGGAACCACCTTATGACCCAGGGGACACAGCCACTCAATGTTTATAGCAGCCTCAATTCACAATAGTATAACTATGGAACCATACCTAGATGCCCTTCAGTAGATGAATGGAAAAAGAAAATGTGGTATATACAAACAATGGAGTATTAACTCAGCAATAAGAGAGAATAAAATCTTGGCATTTGCGGTAAATGGGTGGAGTTAGAGATATAATGCTAAGTGAAGGTAGCAATCCCCAAAAAGCCAAATGCCAAATGTTTTATCTGATATAAGGGAAGCCAATTCACCAGTGGGGTTGGGATGGAGCATAGGAAGATTAGAAGGAACACTAGATTGGCCAATGGGGAGGGAAGGGGAAGGCTAACTTAGTGTTGGATGTTGTTGTGGGGCAATGGGGAGGGGGGGTGGGGGTGGGAGGGGGAGGGTGGGGGAGGTGGGGGGAAGGGGGGGGGGGGGAGAGAAGAGGGTGAGGGTGGGGGGGGCGGGGGCGGGAAGGAGGGGGGGGGAGGGGTTAGGGGGGGGGGGTAGGTGTGGGGTGGAGGAGGGGCGGGAGGGAGGGGGGGGGGGGTGGGCCTCGACAAAAGGAAAGAAGAAAAAAAAAACGAGGAAATGAAGTAAAAAAAGGAATGAAAAAACCATGAGAATAAGGAAAAGAAGAGAGGAGAAAAAAACGAAGAAAGAAAGAGAGAATAAAAAGAGAATAAAATGGAGAAAGGGAATAACATGGGAAAGGGGAGAAAGAAAAAAAAGGGAGTGAGAAAAAAAAAGTGCGAAAAGAGTGGAGAGAAAATGGGAAGGAAGAAAAAAAAAACAAAGAGAGAGGGGGGAGAAGAGAAGGAAGAAGAAAAAAAAGAGAAAAAAAAAGAAAGATAAGAAGGAGACAAAAGGAAAGAGGAGAAAGGGGGAAAAAAGAGAAAGGAAATGAAAAAAAAAAAGAAGAAGAAGAAAACAGAAAAGAAAAAAAGATAGAAAAAAAGAGAAAAAAAAAAAAGAGAAAAAAAGGGAGAAGAAAAGAAAAAACAGCTATCCCACTCCTGGGTCTTTACCCAAAAGACTTGAAAATAGCATACTACAGGGACACAGCCACATCAATGTTTATAGCAGCTCAATTCACAATAGCTAAACTATGGAACCAACCTAGATGCCCTTCAGTAGATGAATGGATAAAGAAAATGTGGTATATACAAACAATGGAGTATTACTCAGCAATAAGAGAGAATAAAATCATGGCATTTGCAGGTAAATGGATGGAGTTAGAGAATATAATGCTAAGTGAAGTTAGCCAATCCCAAAAAGCCAAATGCCAAATGTTTTCTCTGATATAAGGAAGCCAATTCACAGTGGGGTTGGGATGGGGAGCATAGGAAGATTAGAGGAACACTAGAATGGCCAATGGGGAGGGAGGGGAGGGGAGGGGGAAAAGGGTGAAGAAAAAATAAAGATAGTAGAATGAGATGGATATCATTACCCTAAGTGCATGTATGAAGTCACGAATGGTGTGAATATACTTTGCATACAACCAGAGATTTGTAAAAATGTGCTCTATATGTGTAATATGAAATGTAATGCATTCTGCTGTCATTTATAACAACTTAGAATAAAAAATAAATTAAAAAAGAATAAAACTACCTAAAAAAAAATATATATATATATATATAAACCCAAAAGCCACGCCCCCAATGACCCACCTCTCTAACCACACCTTACATGCCCACAATAACCAAGTTAATCTTTATCAGGGGATTAATGAATTGATTAGATTAATACTCTCATAACCCAATCATTTCACCTCTTTCTTGCATTGTCTCATACTTAAGCTTTTGGGGCGCACCTAATATCTAAATCATAATTTCATTTACAATCCCATCAACAGTGTAAAAGTGTTCCTTTTCTTCCACATCCTCTCTAGCACTTACTAGTGTTTGTATTCTTTATTTTTTAATATTTTTAAATTGTCAATGGATATTTATTTATTTATTTATTTATTTATTTATTTATATGCGGTGCTGAGGATCGAAACTAGGGCCTCACACATGCCAGGCAAGCGCTCTACCACTGAGCCACAACTCCAACCCTTTGTTTGTATTCTTGATGGCTGCCATTCTGGCTGGTGTGAGATGAAAGGTCAGTATAGTTTTCTTTTTTAAAAAATATTTTTAAATATCTTTTTTAGTTGTAGGTGGACACAATACCTTTATTTATTTATTTATTTATTTTTATGTGATGCTGAGGATTAAACCCAGTGCCTCACATGTGGTAGGCAAGTGCTCTACCACTGAGCTACAACCCCAGCTACATGTCAGTGTAGATTTGATTTGCATTTCCCTTATTGTTAACGATGTTGAATTTTTTTTTCATATATTTGTTGGCTATTTCTATTTCTTCATTTAAGAAGCATCTGTTTAGTTCATTTGCTGATTATTGAGTGTTTTTTGTGTGTGTATGTGTGTGTGTTTCTTGAGTTCTTTTATATATTCTAGATATTAATCCTTTATCAGAAGAGTAGCTAGCGAAGACTTCCCCCATTCTGTAGGTTCTTTCTTCATTTTTCTTTTTTTGGTACCAGGGATTGAACTCAGGGGCACTTAACCACCGAGCCATATCCCCAGACCTTTTTAGTATTTTATTTAGATACAGGGTCTCACTGAATTGCTTAGGGCCTTGCTAAATTGCTGAGGCTGACTTTGAGGTCACAATCCTCCTGCCTCAGCCTCCCAAACTGCTGGGATTACAGGCATGCGTCACTGTGCCTGTTTCTCTCCACATTCTTCATTGTTTCTTTTACTTTAATGAAGTGAGGTTTGTGGTCTTCTAGCTGTAGGGCAGTGTGTCCAAATGTAAAATGATTCTGTTTTTAATGGGTCTAGATATCAGAAGGCAGCCAGCAGTCTTCTTCTATTCTATGCTGTTTTATGGTGGAATCTTAGCTATGGATGAAGAGAGAGATGGGGTGCAGGTATATTTGGAGACACTTCTAAAAATACTGTTTTAGCCAGGTTTCCATCACTGCCACAAATACCACGGATAAATCAACATCAAAAAAGGAAGGGTTTATTTTGGCCCATGGTTTCAGAGGCATCAATCAGTCCATGGTCACTTGGCTTTATTGCTTTGGGCCTGTGGTGGCACAGTACCTCGTGGTAGGAGCACATAGCAGAGGAAGACTGTTAACCACATGGCAGCTAGGAAGCAGAAAGTGAGGAAGGAATGGAGGTCTCAATAGTCCCTTCAAAGCATGCCCCGTAGGGCCTAACTTCCTCTAGCTAGGCCCCACATCTGAAAGTTTCAAGCCAGGCCTGGTGGCGAATGCCTGTAATCCCAGCACTTGGGAGGCTGAGACAGGAGGATCGCGAGTTCAAAGTCAGCCTCAGCAATAGCAAGGCACTTAGCAACTCAGTGAGACCCTGTCTCTAATAAAATACAAAAAAAGGGCTGGGGATGTGGCCCAGTGGTGGAGTGCCCCTGAGTTCAATCCCTGGTACCAAAAAATAAAAAGTTTCTACCCACTAATAGTGCCATAGGCTGAAGATGGAGCCTTTGGCACCTGGGCCTTTGGGAGCTTTTCAGGTCCAAATGGTAACAAGTCCTAACATACCTACTATTACAGTAGAGCCAGGAAGTAATGGTCAAAATTGATGATAAAGAACTTAAAGAATATTATGAAAGGAACTTATGTAAAAACTGAAGTGTCATCACCAACATTTCAGAGGAGGGAAAGAAAAGAGTAATAAAATGAATTAAAATTTTCATCCTTTTTTGGCAATTACTTGAATTTTTTGGTTATTAGTTTCTTCAACTTACAAATAATTTTTTTGGAGAGAAATATAAGCTTCGGACATGAGGAAGAACTAAACCCAGAACTGGCTAGAAGAGATATCTTCTGATATGGGATGGGGCAGAGCTTTTAACGACACATTCTTTTGCACATTAAAAAAAAAAAAAATGCAGCAATAAAATGTTGACTAAAATAAACCCCAAGACCCTTCTAGTAAGGCAAATCCGATTCTGTTAATTTGATTAATCTGATCTCTCTCAAGACATCAGCTACAGTTTATGAGTAAATCTGAAAACCAAGGCACTTAAATGTCAAAGAATTAAATTTAACATGAAAAACAAAACAAAACAAACCCACCCAGCAGTGGCATGAATAATCCTGGGTGTTTCCAAAGCTTCTTTAGCCTCTATCCTTATAGAGTTAGTTTGTGCCTCAAGATTCTTGGTCATCTAGTTACTTTTCTTGTCTAGTTTTGAGTTGCTCTTTTCTCCCAGGTGTAAAACATTTATCTCAATGATGTGTTTCACTTGGTCCACCCAAGTGAGTAATATCTATTGATTCCATCAATGTGCTAAATTCTGTGTTTTTATTCTTCACGGAGATGAGCAGACATTCCAGGGAGCCTGAGACACATTCCAATTAGGCTCTCTGCCCCATCATTTTCAAAGTCTATTCCCTCCAGGCCCCCACGACCTGTTTCCAGACTCAGAGATCGATTCTTGGTGCACGTCTTAAGCAACGGATCAAACTCAGCCATCATTTATCCATGCACTAGCTTCACTTGGACCAATGATCTTGGTTTACATCCTTTCCTAATTGCTTCTTTTCAGTTTTCTATATTGTTTCCATCTCTAAACACTGGCATTGTTAGATAAATTCGGGCTGATAGGCCTCACCCCCCAGGTACCTTAGGTTATCCAGCGAGCCTGAGCTTTAACTTCCTGGAAGTGCCCATCTCTCCAGAGAAACCACCTTTGGCGGGCTCACCCTTTCTGAGACAATCCCAAGCCTACAAGTCCCGCTTCGCCCCTCTGTAACTGGAGTCGGTACTTAACCCCCACCCCCCATGCTGGAACTCATCCCTTTTTCCCCTTTCGCTGCCTTCTTCTTGCTGGCTTCCCCTTTCCCTTCTTCCCTTCCCCCTTTCCCTTCTCCCCTTCTTCCCTTCCCCCTTTCCCTTTTCCTTTCCCTTCTCCCCTTTCTTCACCCCTTGTATGCTTTTCTTCTCCCCGTGGGTTTCCTTCCCTTCTTCACCTTCCCCTGGCTCCCCTTCCCTCCATGTGCCCCTTCAGTCCCCGTGGGCCATTAGGGGCCGTTAAATAAACCCCTTTGCTACAGGGCGGTTTCCGGTGTGGGTTATTTGCCCTTCAGGCATGCCTCAGGGGTCAGTCTGAAGACCTCTTTCCTCTCTGGTTTCACCCACCTACTCATTCCTTAAATGATCTTATTATCCAAGTCTTGTGGCCATCTCTGTACCAGTGACACCCAACCTTCCATGTATCCAGTCCTCTCCTCTCGGCCAGGAGTTCCAGCTGTCTATTTAGTGTTGCCACTTGGGTGATTTAGGAGTCATTTCAATTGTGGCAAGTTCCAGAACACTTCTGCCAAGCTTTATTCTTTTGCAGGATTTCCCAGCTCAATAAATGAAAACGCCCTTCTTCCAGGGCTTAGGCCAAAGCATATGGACTCTTCCTTTGTTCTCCTCTTCCTCATACTTCAGTTGTAACCTGTCAGTGACACTACAGCTCTCTCCTTAGGTTTATGCAGGAGATGAACACTTCCCAGCTGCTCTATTACCACAATCCTGGCCAACCAGCCATCATTGCCACCTGGATTACTGCAATGAGGTCTCCCCGTGTCTGCTGGTACCCTTACAATTGATTCTCCATATAGAAACCAGAGACTCTTTAAAAAAAAAATTTTTTTTTTTTTTTTTTTTTTTTTACTGCTAGATGAACACAATGACTTTATTTGATTTATTTATTTTTACATGGTACTGAGGATCTAACCCAGGGTTTCGCACATATTAGGCAAGTGCTCTACCACTGAGTCACAACCCCAGCCCCACAGAGTGAGGCTCTTATGACATCTAGCATATCGTGTTCCTCCCTTGTTTACCTCCACTCCCACCCTAATGACTCTTCTTGCTCAGAGAAAAAGCCAAAGTCCTTGCATTTTCCCCTGAGGGGCAGCCTTATCTGGGTTGGTTTCAGTCTACTCTGATGAATCCTTTTTCAGCAGCAAGCTATTTTGAAAGCATAGGTCACTGATCGCATAGCACCCTGAGTGAAAGCAAGTGAGTGGAGAAGAGTATTTCCATCTGCAAAAAAACAAAAGGGAAAGTAGAGGGAAAACCTTTAGTAAGGCTAATGATGCCCCAAAGATGATGACTATTGATATGCACCACAGGTAACAACGTCTGTCCATAAGCTTAGCTCTTCCAGGGATGCAACTTATTTTTCTATAACCTGGTTTATATTGAGCACAGTGTGCAGTCTTGAAGAACTTTCTGAGATGATAGAAACATTCTATATCTAGGTTATCATAGAAACCATCAACATCTTGAGCAGTGTAGACCCTGAATCCCACTCCTTCTAGTGGTGGAAAACATAATCAGAGCAGGTAAACTCAAAGCATGGATATCTCAGTTCAAGGGGTCCCCCTCCCCTCTTCATCCCTAGGTTGCAATTAAGTTTTACAAGGGTCTCTGGATTTCAGTCTTCCAACACCATCTGCTGAGATATCCCAGTTCTTATCTGGTTTCTTATTATTTTTCTCTCAGGTGACTATCTTCTGGTTTGTTGGCCATCCCATAAGTATTATTTGTGACCTTGTGGCAGGCGTGTGCATGTCTGGGGAGGTGTGCTGGGTGAATATATATTTGCTCTAATGTCTGGGAATATTCAATTCTGTTACAGAAAATAGAAATGGAATAGTAACACTCATAAGACATGTTAAGTATCAATAAGAAAGTCAGTAACTTGTCGGACTTGTTAAACACAGATAAAGTAAGTAGGGCTTATTTGCACTGAACACAGATAGGGAGAGACAGAACTAAGAAACACCTAGTTTTCACAAAGCACAAAATGTACGTGGGGCAGTAGAGGGACCTCATCATGATACACTGAATACACGTGAGGCATATAACACTCCATATTCATGATGTCTGGAATTAGCCACCCATTGGTGACACCCATTTAGATTCCAAGTGCCCTCTACTAGATAAAATCCACAGCTGCTCATCAGGCTAATTGGTGAGCCACAGCTCTAGCCAGCTGTACAGGGTAACACCCCTGTGTTTCTCCCGCAAAATCAGGGTCTGTGTTGGTTCTCAGCATCCTACATCCCCTGGGCATCTTTTCTCCTCTTTGGTCCTGGTAGCTGCAGCACCAGCAGGCAAAGCTGATGGGGCCTCTGTATGGATCTGTTGTGTGATCCAGGTGTCCAGTGGTGTGGTCTCCCTGCTTGGCTTGTACCCTACCCCATCTCTCTCCCCCTGTTTGTTGCTGTGTTTTGAATCGATTTGATAAGTTGTATGATTTAAGTGCCTTAATTTGATCTCTGAGCCTTCCTTCCACCATCTCTGGGGTAGCTTGCCTGGCATGTGCTGGATGTATAGAGGCTATGGTGGCATCCTGCTGTTTTCCCTTGTGGCACTAGGGTAGAGCAAAGAGCTGCAGGTACTCTGCTGGGAGTGAGGCCACCTGAGGCTCTTCGTGTTGATAAACTATAGCGTCATCACTCCCTACTGGAGCTGTTCTGCCACAGCTGTGGTGCACGCCTATAATCCCAGCAGCTCGGGGAGGCTGAGGCAGGAGGATCATGAATTCAAAGCCAGCCTCAGCGAAAGTGAGGTCTCACTCAGTGAGACCCTGTCTCTAAATAAAATACAAAATAGGGCTGGGGATGTGGCTCAGTGGTCGAGTGCCCTTGAGTTCAATCCCTGGTCCCCCTCACATGCCCCCACCCCTGGCAAAAAAAAAAAAAAAAATCTTGGTTTTGATTCTGATGATCCAGGCATTTGCAACTCAAAACTCTTTATCTCAAACTATATCTGTAGTTTCAAAAATCTTGCTGGAGTTTGGAGCTGGAATGTCCTCAATGATCCACGTGTCAAAGGCTTGGTGGCCAGCCCATGGCACTGTGGTGGAAACTCTAGGAGGTAAGCCCTATTGGGAGGTTTTAGGTCATTGGGGCCTGCCCCAGGAAGGGATTACGGGACCCCAGTCTCTTCCTCTTCCTGTTTCTCTCCTTCATTCCAGGCTGTGAGGTGAGTAGCTTAACTCTGCCATGTGCTTTCCACCACAATATGTTGCCTTTCCATAGTCCCCCAAACAGTGGGACCAATCACTCATGGACTCAAACCTCTAAAACTGCAGGCCAAGATGAACCTTTTCTTTTTTATGAGTTGATTATCTCAGATATTTCTACAATAACAGAAAGTTGACTAACATAAGTCTATTTTGAAACTCTTCTATGGTCTGAATGTCTTCCAAAATTCATGTGTTGAAACTTGATCCCCATTGTGGTGTGATTAGGCAGTGAGCTTTTGAGGAAGCTATTGAGTTGTGAGGACTCTGCCCTCACAAATGGATTAGTGCTTTATAAAAGGGCAGGAGGGAACTATTTTAGGTCCCCTTTTGCCCTTCTTTCCCTTCTGCCATGTGAGGAAACAGCAAGAAGGCCCTTACCAGACATTACATGCTAACACTTTGATCTTGGATTCCCCAGACTTCAGAACTTTGATAAATTTCTATCATTTACAAATTACCCAGTTTGTGGTATTTTGTTATAGCAGCAGGAATGAACTAAGACAAATTCATTTTCTCTTTTCCATTTCCTTACGTTTCTGTTATAGGAACCCATCTCTAAGGATATGTGTGTATGCAGGTGTGTGTGCGCGCGCGCGCGCACACACACACACACACACACCCCTTCTTTGTTGCCTTAATTGGGAGAAAGTCTGGGCTTAGCTTGGAATTCTGGGGAAAAAAAGAAGCATAGGATAATATTTCAAAATTTTGTTCCTCCCCATGTGTGAAGGACTGTACATAGTTGTATCTGAAGCTTGAGTAAAGGTGTTTGAACATGGGGTTCTCCTCTTTGTGTCTGTCTATTGTTTTGTGTGTCTTCATTTGATGGCAAGGTGGATACTGGCTGTTTTATAAAGCCATCAGTAGAATTCAATAAATGCTACCAATTCCCTCCAGGTTTGAAAATGTCTTTCTTGCCCTCTGATTTAACTTTTTAAATCTCATAACTTTGGTTCTTCAAGGGAATGGAGACAGTATCTATGGATTACTTTCTACAAGCTGGGCATTGCTTTGCAAGAGACCCCTTTAAAATGTAAATTCCCTTTGGCAAGGAAAAACCCTTAAGCCCTCATTATCTAACCCCTAGAATTAACTTATTAGAACCATTTCCATCTGTTATAGCCAGCTGCGATCAAGGCCATGTGAGACAAGTCAGGATAGCTGTTCTGAGGAGGACCCGAGAAGAAGGGAGCAAGGAAATGGGGCGGAGGTAGACGGATGTCCAAATCAGTTTACCTGCTCCACAAAAAATTTGCCCTCTCCTAACCCTGAAAAGACTGCTACTAACAAAAATTCCTGTATTCATTCAAGCAACCAAGAGAAAATCTCTGCTTTGCACTGAGCTCAATCAGTAATCCAGATATAAATATGAAAGCAATAAAAGTATTGCTTTAACAAAAATTCTCTTATTTTGTTTTTTTTTTCCTATCAGTAAAAATGATGGGATTTTAAAACTTCATTTTAATCCTTACAAATGCAAAATATGATTTATCAGATGACGGAGGAAGTATAGATTATATGGAGAGGCTAGCTTGAGATTTACGATTGAGCCAGGCATGGTGGCTCATGCCTGTAATCCCAGCACTTGGGAGGCTGAGGCAGATGGATCACGAGTTCAAAGCCATCCTCAGCAATGGCGAGGCACTTAGCAACTCAGTGAGACCCTGTCTCTAATAAAATACAAAAAAGGGCTGGGGATGTGGCCCAGTGGTCGAGTGACCCTGAGTTCAATCCCTGGTACCCCCCCCCCAAAAAAAAAAGATTTAAAATTGATATTATATAGACTGACCACAAATGGGTGTAAACTACAATGTATAAAAATACTGTTTGGCGATAGAAAGGAAGGAATTACTGATATGCAACAACATGGATGAATCTCAAAAACTAACCGAGCGTGAGAAAATAGACACAAAAGAACATGTACTGCGTGGTTCCATTTTCAAACATGTACAGTTCACCTGGGATGAAAATAACCTGAACAGCGTTTGCCTCATGAGGGTGAGAGGGAAGGGCTGAAGCACGAGGGAACGTTCTGGGTTGTCTTGGTTTGGGTGTTGACTGCATCAACATGCACATTTCACATCTGTTCAAGATTCTCAAATTGCACACTTCAGGTATGCATATCGCATATGTAGATCATAACAAAATGAAAAAAAAGTATTTTATGGCCTTCTGATGAGCTCTCTTTCCCAAGAATTGGCTAATTGCATGTTGGTCTGCTATCTGAGCCACCTGAGGAAATAGGGACTTTTAACACAGAGCCCTGAGGGCAAAGGTGTAACAGGAGGCAAGATATAAGTCAAGCATTTGGGCTGCCTGCTTGCCGCCATGTTATTCATTACTTTATTGTGTCAAACTTGCCTAAAGTATAGGCAGTGTGAGCACATTTCATGAATACTTTTTTAGATTCCTTATTTATCCACAATATATTTTTAATCGGAAAATTGTGGAATATAATAGCCCCTATTCCTTTAAATCAATGCTTCAAACAGCTTGCTTTTTTTTTTTTTTTTTTTTTGACTAATCCCCATGAATTCTTATTGTTTAGGAAGGAAAAAACATATTAAAAAATAAAATAATTCAGCTCTATTTCTGTATCATACTATACATTATAAATTCTATATACTTATAAATTTCTTTCCAATGCACAATTGCTGTGTACTTCTATACAATTGAAGTGTACACAGAGTGTTGTGGAGACTACATTAGTCTCTCCCACTACCCTCTAAGGCACACAGAGGTCCACAGTATAGTAGCAAGTGAGGTTGCCTAGAAACTGAAATTGTGTGTGTGTGTGTGTGTGTGTGTGTGTGTGTGTGTGTGTGCGTGTGTGTGTATATATATATAAAATGTGTGTGCATATATATATGTATGTGTGTATATATATATGTATACATATATATATATATATATTTATTTATTTATTTTTTATTTTTTTTCCACTGAGCCACATCCCCAGCCCTTTTTTGTATTTTATCAGAGACAGGGTCTCGCTGAGTTGCTAAGTGCCTCACCCTTGCTGAGGCTGGCTTTGAACTCATGATCCTCTTGCCTCAGCCTCCCAAGTGATGGGATTACAGGTGTGTGCCACTGTGCCCGGCTATGTTCTTGATACTAGGGATTGGATTGAACCTAAGGGTGCTTTGCCACAGAGCTACATCCTTAGTCCTTTTTATTTTTTAGTATGAGACAGGATCCTGCTAAGTTGCTAAAGCTGGCCTTCAACTTGTGATCCTCTTGCCTCAGTCCCCCAAGTCACTGGGATTGCAGCAATGTGCCACCATGCCTGGCTTGAAGTATTTTTTGTTTTTTTTTAAGGATAAAATAATTCTGAAATTGTTCATGGCATACACTCTCATCCTAATATTATTTGTCTTCTTGTTGGGAACAAGAATCATGATTATTTTTATTATTTCATCTGCTCCTATTTATTACTTTTCTAAAGTCTTAATCCTCTCCTTGAGACACCCCAGTTGGTTGCTATGGAAATGATTACTTTGCCAAACACATAGAATTATGACTTACAGTAAAGAATAAGTAGGCAGAAGCAAATGAACTCTTGGAAAATAACTCGGTTCTACTAAAGCCAAAATAAGACCAACACTGTTAAAACTGTGAGAGGCCGGCTGGGGTTGTGGCTCTGTGGTAGAGAACCCGCCTAGCACGTGCGTGCCTGGGATCGATTCTCAGCACCACTTAAAAATAAAAACATTGTGTGCAACTAAAGCAAATAAATAAATATTTACAAAACAAAACTGTGAGAGGCAGTAACTTTCCTTGAAATGTTCTCATATAATTATTAGGTTCATGGATGAAGAATTTATAGCTTGAAAGATTTTGGGGCACTATGATATGCCGTGTTAAAGTTTATCCCTGAATATAAAGTTTATAACCTCACACAACTAGTAATTTGATATTAGCAACGATCATTTAATTTTTCCTGGCATACCCAAAAAAGTACATGTAATATTCTACTTCAAGTTCCACTATTTAAATTCCTGTGCACTCCTTTCTAATGTTCTAACTACAATTGGATAAAAATTTAATTATTAGTATATAATTATGTCTGCATGCTATGTAATAAAATATTTCTTTTTTCCTATCAAATAGAAATATTTTGTTATTACATATGTTCATTTTCATATTTCTACATTCTCTGAATATTTATAATTTCCAAATTACATTTGAGAAACTTCATATCCTGGTTTTAAATAGTTGAATACTTAAATTGTATCCAAAAATTTTTTTGCCATAGTAAATAAAATGGCAATAAATGTCTTGATAGGGGTCTTGTCAAGAAACTCTAGAATTCATTCAGAGGATTTGGGTTCAGGGTAAAGAGTGTCAGAATTTTACTGTAACACACAGCCCTAAATAATAAGAGTTTGTGGAATGAGTGGACCTCCTCACCTATCCTTACTTTATTCCAGGTGATAGGAAAACTAGAACAAGAAGTTTCAAGAATTTTAGGGAAGAAAGCAAATTTTGCATAGACTGAGGTCCAGACAAGTTAAGTGGCTTGACTCTGGCCTGCCTGGGAAGAGCATGTTTAGAAACCTGACCTTCCCTTTCCATTTAATGTTCCTTTGCACTGCTTCTCAGGGAAGGCCCTGAGGGAACCCAGCATGTTGCAAACTCCCTTTGTTTGTTAGTTTTTAATTTTTGTGTCCTTTTTTTCCTTCCAAACATAATTTTAGAAGTTTATGTAAAGATGCGAAATACAGCAAAATAACACATTAAGGTAAAAAAGGCAATCAACTGGGAGAGTAAGTATGAATAAGCATATAAAATTATCTCCAAAATGCACATTCAAGGTCATATGGAGTTGAAAAAGATGTGACACAATTTGATTCGGAGCTTCTTCTAGGCCAAAGGGAATTCATCCTGGCACCTAAGGCACAGCATCTGTAAGATAAGAATTCTCCAGTTGCCCAAGGGAAGAACAGCGCTTTCTGTCTCTGAGTCTGTGTCTTAGAGCCCCCAAGCTGTTACATATTGCTAAGTCATGCTTCCGTTTCAGCTCCGGGGCTGTCAGGCTTCCCTGTTGTGACAGATGCTGCCACTGAAATAGGCTGGATTTATAACGCTGTTCCCTGGAGTGCCTCCCACTAGATGACTGAATTTTGATGACTGCCACCAGGTGGGCAGTAACAGTCCTGATGGGAGAACTTAGATGTAAAGACCTGAGATTCCAAATGCACGCTCCATTTGAATTCAATTAAAATACATTTTTTTTTACTGTGATGCAAGACAAGAAAATGTAGTTGATTTTCAATAATTTCCTGATTATGAAAGAAATATATAATACAGTCTTCTGGTAGAAAATAGAATTTTTTTAAAGACTCTTTACAAAATATTTTTTAAAATATTTTTATTAGTTGTAGGTGTACACAATACCTTTATTTTATTTATTTATATGTGGTGCTGAGGATATAACCCAGGGCCTCACACATGTTAGGGAAGCACTCTACTGCTGTGCCACAACCCCAGTCCAAAAATAGAAATTTTAAAGAAAAGAAATTTCACTATAAATTCACTGTTTCTAAACCTCTTAGTGTATTTCTCTCCACAGTTATTTTTTGTGTGTTTGTATGTGTACATATATGTATGTATATGACATGTATATGTATATGTGTATGTAGTTTCAGTCATTAATGGACCACATATATAATAGTGGTCCCATAAGATCATGGTGCCTAATGATGTAGCCAGCTTAGTTGTATGAGTATTCTGTGATGTCCACACAATGATAAAATCACCTAATAACACATTTCTTGGACTATATCCCATCATTAAATGACTCACAACTGTATATGTGTGTATGTGTGTGTTTGTGCATATATGCATGTAGATGTATCTACCTCCATTTATATTCAACTATATCCATTCATATATATTTGTGTATATATGCATACACACACACACACACACACACACACACACAGACTCCAGACAAAGCAAAAGGGAAAAGAGATAGGCTGAAAAGTACTGAAGTGTAACCACAGGGGTTTGATAGGGTCTCATTGGCCTCATTCAAGGGATGCAAAGGAATTGGGTTAAGGTCTCCAATTTCCTTCATGTGGCACTCTCTCAATTTTTCTAAGACTCTTACCCCTCATAAAATGTTGTGATTTTTCTGTGTTTGGTTTCCACACATGCTTGTCTCCACCTGAGAAGACACATACCATGTACCTCAGACTGTCCACTCAAGAGATCGAAGAGGTGAAGTTGTCCAATAGTATGCTAGCACCTGCTTGGCCCAGCTTGGTGCAGCCTACCATGCACCTCTCTTGACAACTTTGTGCTCAGTAATATCAAGTTGGTGGCTTGAAACTGACCACATAGGGTTATTTAAACTATAGAAATGGCAAACACCACAAATTAGGGCTATTTATGGTTGTAAAACATTTGCTGGCATAAATATTTATCCACTAGCTCCCTTCCTTTTTTTTTTTTTTTTGGTACTGGGGATTAAACTCAGGGGTACTCAACCACTGAAGCACATCCCCAGCCCTATTTTGTATTTTATTTAGAGACAGGGTCTCACTGAGTTGCTTAGTGCCTCGCAGTTGCTGAGGCTGGCTTTGAACTCACATCCTCCTGCCTCAGCCTCCCAAGCTGCTGGGATTACAGGGGTGCACCACCGCGCCCGGCACACTAGCTCCCTTTCTTCATAAGTCAGTGGGTCACCCTGTGGGACCTGAACCCTCTTGGTCTTCTAACTCTGCTCAGACAGTGTGTAGGTACCCCACAGGACAATGAGAATCTCCTCCCAGCTAAGGCGAGGTGCTATCGTCTTAGACTTATGCAGCTTCCTCCTGCAGCCACCACTGGGGTGAAAAGGCTGCAGAGGAGAGTAAGGCCAGGAGGAGACTTCTGCAAGCACTGCTAATGCTTTGATAGTCGTCTTTCTTATGTTGTCTACGTGCACACACATAGAAGCACTCCATTTTGAACTTATGAAAATGGCATCATACCAACCCCACTCTCTCTCCTTCTTAGCCATTTTTGTTTATTTGACAAGAAATGAAAACTTTCCATATAAGCAAATAGGACTTCACTGGTTGCAAATTATTAGATATACCATTCAGTCTTTTACTAATCTTCTACTGTTGCACACCTAGGCTATTGACAATTTCATGCTATGATGTAAATGTATGTGTATATATATATATATATATATATATATATGTACATATATGTATATATATATATATATATATATATATAATCTCTATAAATTTCATGAAGCAGAGTTATTGGGTCAGAGGGCATTCTTTTTTTTTGTTGTTCTTCTTAGTTATGCATGACAGTAGGATGTATTTTGACATATTATACATACATGGAGTATAACTTCCCATTCTTGTGGTGGAGTTACATGATGGGGAGTTACACTGGTCGTATATTCATATATGAATATAGGAAAGTTATGTCTGAGTCATTGTACTATCTTTCCTATTTCCATACCTTCTCCCTTCCCTTCATTCCCCTTATGTAACCCAGTGAGCTTCTATTCTTCCTTCCACCCTCCCTTATTGTGTGTTAGCATCCACATATCAGAGAGAACATTCGGCCTTTGGTTTTTGGGATTGGCTTATTTCACTTAGCATGATAGTCTCCAATTCCATCCATTTACTTACAAAGGGCATGCATATTTTTAAGACTTTAAAAAAATGTATTGCCTAGCCGGGTGCTGTGGCACACGCCTGTAATCCCAGTACTTGGGAGGCTGAGGCAGGAGGATCACAAGTTCAAAGCCAGTCTCAGCAATGGCGAGGCACTTAGCAACTCAGTGAGACCCTGCCTCTAATAAAATACAAAAAAGGGCTGGGGATGTGTCCCAGTGGTCGAGTGTCCCTGAGGTCAATCCCCGAAACCACACAAAAAAAATGTATTGCCTAGCCTGTAGTACATGCATCAAAAAAGCCCATACCTTATAATCTTTTGAAGTCCCTTAATTCTCTCATTCTGTAATTATCTCATTCAGATACAGAATACATTTTTATATTCTGATACAGAAATATAAATGCCTCTTGTTGGATTAGCATAAACTGCAAAAAATAAATAGGTTACTCACAACTCTGTATCTAATATCCCTGATTAGTACGTACTTATGAAAACAAAACAAAACCATTTTAGTTTAATAATCCATGTAGAGAAATAACATGCTTTTCCATATTTATGACCCAAATTAACAAGTGATAATTTTTTTTGGATTTTAACACTTAAGTAAGACATTCCTATAACTGCTATTAACCAGCAGCCTTAGGTATATTGCCTTTGTGTGTCTTTAGGCCCAAGAAATCTTTTGTCCATACATCTACTCTCCATAGCTATTTTATCTGGAAGAGAGCATGATGAAGATGACAAATGATTCATTGTTCTGGGAGCAAAGTAATATCACTCCAGAACAAAAGGAAAGAGAAAAAATAATAAAGATTGTTCTGATATTTTTGAATTTGGTTTCATTTAATTCTTCAACACTATTCCAATCTATCATACTTTATTTTGTTCCATTTTCCTAGTCAGATATTTGATGCAAAAATAATGTTTGATATCTTGCTTATGTGGTTGGGCTAGAAGACAGTGTTACCATATTCAGTTCTATTGCTAAGAGATTAGAAAATACAAAATCACTGTAATTAAGTGAATGGGGTTTCTGAAGGCTTCAAGTTCAATTACCACACATGCTGAATGCTTTTCCTGTTTTAGTTGTGATGCTTGGCTCCAGAAACAGTGCAGTGAACCAACCATACAGATACCATCCCTATTTTCATAGAACCTGCAACTACAAATCATGCTCTGAAACAAATGCCCAAACTTGTGATCTCCCAGAGTTCCGTTGCCTTCTCAGATGTTAAATAACCCCTTTGTGTCATTTCCTTTCTGAACAATGAAGGTCCTGGCACTGGCTTAACTTTTTTATGAGGAAAAGCTCATAAAATTGATTTGCCAAATTTAATCACAACTCAAGGGCACCTCATTTTTATAGCAGAAAGCAACAAAGTGACAGGAAGAACAAACACACCTATCTTAATTGATATCAACCATTGCTATGGCTTGTTATTGAATGTCCCCCAAAGGCTTATGTGATTAAAGACTTTGCACCCTACTCCACCCCTCCCCCCAGTTGGCACTATGGGAGGCAGTGGAACTTTTAGGAGGTGGAGCTTAGTGGGAGGTTCTTGGGTTACTGGGAGTTATACTCTTAAAGGAGTTTGTGGAACCATGGCCCTTTCCTTGTTTCCTATTTTGATGAGGTAAGTCATCTGCTCTGTCACATGCTCACTATCATTGCTACCTGGTGCACCCATAAGGGGCTCAAAGTGGTGGGTCTGCCCACTCTTGGACTGGAATCTACAAACCTGTGAGACAAAATAAAACTTTTTTCTTTATAAATTAATTATCTCAGGTATTTCACTACAGTGGCTGAAAGCTGACAAATATAAACATATTCTTAGTGGTTAACATTTCTGCCAACTTTATACATAGAGATCCTTTGAAAAACTCAGCTATTAGCATCTCAGGGATGTCACTGACCATGAATCCTAATAGGTCCATATCAGGCTGGTCCAGGGTAAAGCTGTGGAGTAACAGTTGCCAATCATTGGTGCACATCATGGTGGGAGTGCATAGTAGGGCAAAACCACTTAACTCATTAGCCAAGGAGAAAGCAGAGAGACTGGATGAGCTAGTCCTAAAATCCCCCTCAGAGACACATTCTCAATGACCTAAAGACTTCTCACAAGGGCCTACCTTCCAGGGTTCCACAATTTACCAATATTGCCATTCAACTCACCAATATTGCCATCCTGAAAACCAAACATTTCACACACAGGCCTTTGGGGGTCACTTAAGATCCAAACTCTAGCACCTTGTTATTGAATGTTAGAGTTCTTTCAGAGTCTTAGTTTCTTCAACTACAAAATGAGGATAATGATATCTATAATGAAAGATACCATCTATTTTATATCATTTAATCAATTTATCATGAGGATTAGATACGATAATATATGCAAAATAGATGGACCACATAAGTGCTCAATCAATATTGGCTATGGTCAGATTGCAAATGTGCTTATGAATTTGGCATATGAGCATTTTTTGACTTGCTTTCCTCTCTGTCAAATTACATTCAACAGGATTTTGAGCTGAGTCTGAACCCCAATAATTTCTAAGGCTAATGGAGAAACACGGAAGGTAGGGTGGGAAGAGCAGACTAATTAAAAAAAAACAAAACAAACCCAACTTCAGTTCATTCTTCTAGAATAAAAGCATGGGTTCTTTGGTTTGCATTAGAATCATTCAGGAAACTCCCCCTTTCTGTTTTCATTTATTCATTCAGTTATGAATGCAAACTATGGTAAGCCATATTCTTCTCCACTGAAAATATGTTTTTGTTTATTTCTCAATTTTCTCAACCCTTTATTAAGTTATAAAACTGATAAAAGGAGCATAACTTTGGGGGAAAAAACACTAAAAATATGAAACATTTCACAAATTCGTGGGTCATCCTGGCACAGAGGCCAGGCTAATCTTCTCCGTATTGTTCTGATTTTAGAATATGTGCTGCCAAAGGGAGCACAGGAAACATGTTTTTAAATGTAAAATCTGGGGCATGTTCCTAAGAAATTCTGATTCAGAAGATCTTTGGCAGGTCCTTGAGAATCTGCATTTTTATAAAACTTTTTAGGTCATTCTGAGGCCAAGCAGCTGTGGGCGGCTTTGAGAAACAAAGCTGGAGAGAGTGTGCCTTGATTTCCACTTTGAGAAAGTCTTGTTTGGGAAATTTCTTTAATAGGCTAGTTGGTAATGCAAAGGGAAAGTAAAATTCCTTTCCGAAGTGCACAGATTGTAGGCAATGAACAGCTAAATTGATTGGCAAATTGAAATCTTGGCAGTGTGTTTCTTTAGGAAATACTTCTTTGTTCTTAATATAGATTTAGATTACTTTGAATCTGAACATCATTTGCTTCTCAAAGAGTTACTCTGCTTGAGCCAGGAGAGCTGGTGCTGGAGATGGAGTTTCTCTTTATTGCTAAAAAGGCAGCCCAGGGTGGGCCTTGGAGTCCAAAGCCCTCATTTGTAGTTCTATGAGTGACCCCCTCCTGGGGTTATTTCAGACCAGGTATTCCCAAACATGGAGAAGGCTCTAGGTCTGCAGGGATTCTGATGTGCTGTGTTGTTGGTGATAAGAGGTGGATCTTCTTGAAGGTCAGGGCTTTCTGGATGGTTACCCTTCCAGAAGGCAAAAGATCTTGAACTTCAAAGTCCTCACTCGAGCACTGGCTGGGGATTGGACTCTGGGAGAAGAAACCTGGCCTAGGATTATCTTGTTGGGGAAGGCACCAGTCACTTCAAAATGGTGGCAACATGGCCAGAGACTAATAGGCCACTGGCCTCTGGAAGGGTTCTTTATGACTGTCACATCCAGTTGGAATTGAAGTCTTTGCCATTAATTGGCCTTTTACTTGTTTCTTTGTGTTATTTCCAATCCTTCAGTAAAGATGGGCACATTGAGCAGATTTTTCAATTCCACAAATGTTGAATACCTCTGCCTTTAGCGAGCTTGGTAGACAAGCATCCTTTCTAATGTTAGATTCTAAGGTCAGAGAGGAATTAAGAAATAACTCGTGTACAAAACTGAACTGGCTTGTCTGAGGAAGGCTGCACAAAATGTCTACACTACTTCTGAGCACCTGGTAGGACTTGCCTGGGCTCTAGAAAGGTCTGAGCACTTAACCCATCTTGAGGCTACAACTGACAGTTGGTTACCCTCCCCCCATAGAAAATTCTTTTTAATTTGGGCTCACTCAATACACATATTTTTTTAAATAATGCCCTGGAGAATTTACATATTGAACTCTAAAACATACAAAAGAAATTCAACTCTGTGTAGCTAACAACACTGGCTCTGACTGAAAGTATAAGCAGAAACTGCCTGATCAGTTTTGATGAAAGTGAGAATCGTTTATAATTAGAAATTCCTTTTTTGGCATCCAAATAGCTGTCTGTTTGCTCTCCTTAGGCAAGTTCACATCACTCACCATCTTATTTAAGAAAAATTTCTTTCCATTACAGATATGATATAAACTCCTATTGAAAATTTGGAAAATAAAAATAAAGAGAAGGAGCCGGGCGCGGTGGTACACGCCTGTAATCCCAGCACTTTGGGAGGCTGAGGCAGGAGGATCGCGAGTTCAAAGCCAGCCTCAGCAATGGCGAGGCACTTAGCAACTCAGGGAGACCCTGTCTCTAATAAAAAAAACAAAAACAAAAACAAAACAAAACAAAAAAAACACAAAAAAGGGCTGGGGATGTGGCCCAGTGGTCGAGTGCCCTTGAGTTCAATCCCTGGTACCACAAAATAAATAAATAAATAAATAAATAAATAAATAAATAAATAAATAAATAAATAAATAAAATAAAGAGAAGGGGAAGAATTTATCCATACTATCACCTACAAATACATTGCAGCGTATTTTCTTCCTTTTAAAGGTATTAATTTTTTCATAGTTGCAATTACATGGTACACATAAAATTACATATGCTGGTTTCTTTAAAATCTGTGTTTAAAATATCTGCTAACTATATGATGCAGGAAAAATGCCACTTAGAAATCCATCCTCCAGAGACACTGTATTTTCCTTTAAATTTTTGGTGCATTTCCTTATATTTCCTCTCCGACCTGTCCTCTTCCTCCGACCTGTACTTCTCCTTCATCATTTTTATTTATTTATTTGTCTATATATTTATTTATTTGCAGTTGAAAATATGCTATATTAAAGTTTGGTTAAGAGACAAGAACATGTGTGAAGAAGCTTAGTGACATGTCAGTCATGTGTGTTACCTGGTGGATTAATCATCTTTTCTCAGGACTCTCAATATGACTTTCAAAGGTGCAGAAAACCATCATTGTGCCAGAAAAAAAAAAAAAAGCGTCATTATGTTGCACTATGTCACTCTGCTTTTGTGCAGGGAAAACACCTTTGAAAAGCAATTCTTCTGGTTCAGTTTCTTCAGAGTGACCAGTGGAGCTATTAATAGCAAATGTTGGAAGAGAACACTATTCATTACTGTTTTAAGTGGCCATTAAACATGCAAAAGATTTCCTCTGAACTGAAAGTTGAAGGATATGGCTCAAAAAGCCCATTTCCTGGCACTGGAATGCACAGACAGGAGTCACAGCAGAAGCCAGTGAAGGAGGCCTGGTAGGGCCACACTTAGGCTTCAACCCAGGGGACCCCAGTGGGAGCTCTTCATTTCAGTTTCCTACCTGAGTGGCTGAGCTACAACAACCTCTTTTTGAAGCTCTTAATTTTCACCTACATATTGATCACCTGAATATATTTTCTAGAAATCTCAAGTAGGATACAAGGATGATTCACTTTCTGAGGCATCATATACTTGAGAATGACTTACTACCATCCAAGGAGCATCCTAGTCTGAAAGTTCAGAATCTGAAATGTCCCAAAATCTGAAACTTTTGAACACTGACTTGACACCAGAAGTGAAAAATTCCACATCCAACCTCGTGTGAGGTCAAAGTGCAGGTGCACTAACAACATTGTATAAAATTACCTTCAGGCTGTGTGTATAAAGGCATGTATGAAACCAGTGGATTTTGTGTTTAGGCTTGGGTTCAGTCCTCAAGCAGTCTTATTATGTACATGCAAAAATTCCATAATTCTCCAAATTCCAAAATCCAGAAGACTTTTGGATAAGAACCTCAACCTGTCTGTCTGTCTACCAATCTGTCTATGTTTGTGTGCATAAATTCTGGTGTCATAGTCTTTTTCGTAAAGTCTGCAGACATGTCATGTTTCATTGTCCTCTAGAATTTACTATAGTTGAGACCAACTTTGAGGTAAACCCAATTTGTATCCTTTTGTGGGTAACCTTTTGTTCTCTCTGCTTGAATTTTCCTTTGATTTAATTTTTTTTCTGGAGTTATTTATAGTGTGGATACTTTTGTAAGTCCCTTAATATGTTTTCCTTCTGTGTAATTCAGTCTTTCCCCCCTTTCTCTTGCAGCCTTTCTGTCATGAAGGCTGGGCTTTGAAGTCTGTTGCCCAGGGATGGAAAGGTCAGTGGTGAAGATGGTTCTAGAGTACAGAAAGAGGAAGGTACAGTGCAGAGATGCCACGGGCAGAAACACCTTCTACCATTTGGGCCCTGACTGAACTGAAAGAACCAAACAGGAGTCACCCCAGGAGTAGTGGACACCAGTGGGGACTGATGCTCACTCATGGGCTTGGGCAGCTCCTCCTACACACCTCTGCACACCTGCTTCCTCACTCCCTGAAGGAGGCTGCTGCATTTCACCTCCCTGGGGAGGCCTTCCCTGGTGACCTGTCCCCACTCCCACCCTCGGCGCTTCCTCTCTTTCCCCCTGATTCTCTATAGCATTTACCCCACCTGATGTAGGACAAGATGACATCTCTGTGGTCTCACAGGATTTTCTTAGTCTGGATTTTCTGGACTGCATGGAGATCTACCTCTTGGTCTTTGTCACTCTAATGGAAAATATGTAAAAAAGCTGGTGTTTTCCTGTTTCTACCACCACACTTTCTTAGAGGCCACACCCCCTCCTGTGGTGCAATGCCCTCATCCCCTCTCTCCCTTCCCTGTTTCTCTGTACTGTTTGAAAGTACCTTTCATAAGAGCAGTCTGTCTTGTTCATTTCTGTATGGGATCCCTGACTGCCTTAAAAAAGCAGCAGTCACAGTTTTGAGTTACAATTTTTCGGCTTGGCCTGGGACTTGTATTTGTATTTGAACTTGACTTTGTGAGTCAAGGTGGTGGTGAAAGAACACAAGCTTTCCAGCTGGGGAGAAGGTGGCAAAATTAGGAAGACCTACCTGATTGTCCTTGTTGGTCCTGGGAATTTTTGTTTCAGGTGGCTTCCTGTGAATGTTAATAGGGTGCTGGGCAAGGCTGTTCCAGGGTTTCCATCCAGATGCACCATTTCAAATTGGGTTTCTATTTATACCTTTAATTTATTGGAAAACTCTTCATAAGGAAGGAAAAGGTGAGCTATGGGTTATTCAATTCATCTTCCAAAGGGTAAACAAGAGACCACTGGTCTCATTTATGTCCATATTATAGAATATTTAAAAGAGCGCTTTGTTTTTGCTTTCAAAATTCACATAAATATTTTTTAGTGATTTATATCGGCCACATTCACTCTTCTTATTTGGTGTATATTAGTGAATTTTTACTGTTTTGAAGAAATTTACATGATTAAGAAATTTGACTATGGGTTATACATGGCTCACCTCCATTTATAAATGCAAAGAACTGAAGACTTAACAGGAAAATAACATCAGAACTCATAGAAATAAGTAAATGTATTCAAATAGCTCTTTGGCAGTTTATTGATGCTAAGATGTTTTCTTTCCTTGAAAATTCATGAAATTTCCCTTTTATCTTCCCTGAAGTATGTCAGAATAAATTAGTGACTATATAATTAAAATTCAGGTATTTTGTTACATTTTGACAATAGGCTTCAACCTCTTCTCATCTCATTTTTATATTTCAGACAACTTATGTGCAGTTTTTTGGTAATGCATTTGGTTGTAGCCTTGAGACATTTCCAGGTCGAAAGCCAGGTTCACATTTTTGCTTTGAGGAGACAGAAATTCCAAACAAATACAGATGGTCAGGCCATAAACTAAATTAAAATTTCTGCTTTACTGGATGTTACATTAAATATGGCCACCATGCCAAGAGAAATACATGAAAAATCCATTTGCATCACATCCTGCTGCTTCCACATGGTATAAAATAACAGAATGCTAAGAAGTGTGTGTTTGTGTGTTTGTGTAAATGTGTGCAAGAGCATGTGTGTGTCAATCCAGTTCCCTCTGTTGGCTTGACTACCATACATGTTTTGACCAGTAAAAGATGTATTTTAATTAAAATCTGGGATTGACCAGATGTATATCTGTAAACTTTTCACAAACACACACACACACACACACACACACACATGTACATATATGTATATATATGTTTTATATATATATAAAATACTTGAACACTATATTAAATATTTTTGGAAGTACTGTGTGATTTTCTTTCTTCTTTTAGTGCAAACATAGGACATGTTTTTTTTTCCTCAACCAATTTACCCAGAATATTTGCTCATTTAGAATTCTGTGGAGATAATCACTCATTTCTAGGAGTATTAGGAAGGTCATCATAGGAAGGTGACTTTTTAAATAGAACTTGAATGGGAGGAAGGGACTCATTCCTGTGATTTGCAGATAAAGACTTATGTCATGGGAGGGCAAAGGAGAATACATACCTATTGCAATTTGGCTAGTACACATTGAGCCCAGTGCAGTGTGGGCAGTGAGGGTTGAAAGCACAGCTGGGACCACATGGGACATATTTGGTTGGCCCTGCAGTAGGAACCTATCCACTATTTCCATTTGATGTCTTAGTCTTAAATCCCTAAGGAGAAGGGCCTGAGACTAAGGCTTATGTGTAAAGACTCCACTGGTGGGTGTGATCCTGAAGAGGGACAGGGATGTCAACCAGGGAAGGGTAAGTTGGCCACTAAGGTCAACTGGTTGCTCTGTCCTACAGGACCTTATAAGGAATCCAATAAACTGTATTTGGAGACCCTCTGTTATAGGTTGAATTGTGTCCCCCTAAGATCCATATGTTGAAGCCCTAAGTCCCAATATCTCAGAATGTGACTGTATTTGGAGAGAGGGCCTATAATTTGGTGATTAAGTTAAAATGAAGGGACAGTGAAATGAATCTGACACAACTTTCCTATATTTATATATGAATATCCCACAATGAATCTTCACATCATGTACTACCACAAGACTGGGATCCTAATTAGAACAAGATGTACTCCATGTTTGTATAAATATGTGAAAATATACTTTACCGTCATGTGTATCTACAAAGAACAAATAAAAATTTTTTAAAAAGTTAAAATGAGCCAGCTGGGGTGAGTCCTAATCTAATCTGATTAGTGCCCCTATAAGAAGAGGAAATTTGGACTTGCAAAGAGAACCAGGGTTGTGTGTGCCCCAGAAAAGGCCACATGAGGTCACAGCAAGACAGAGTCCATTTGCAAGTCCAAGAGAGGGCCCTTAGGAGAAAGTAAACCTGGAGAAACACCTTGATCTGGGACTTACACCTCCAGGACTGTGAGAAAATAAATTTCTATTGTTGGAGCCACTCAGTATATGGCAGCAGCTTTAGCATGCTCCAGGTTTTGACTCTTGGAGGGTTCACTGCTCAGCACTTCTGGGTTGCATATCCTTGCATGAAAAGCAACTTCCCCTGGAGTCTCATGTATTGGTGTCAACAGATGCCCCAGGGGAGGAGGTTGCAGGAGCACAGCTGGGTCTAAGGTGTGACGCTGTTAGGCAGCCAATGTGAAAAGCAGCCTGGAGCCCGTGCAGCAGTGAGCTGTGGGGGACTAAGACGGGGCGAGGTAAGGGAGACTGGAATAAGAGACAGCTGTGGTGAAAGGAGCTAAGCAGAGGTAAATTGGTTCCTGATATACAGGGTGATAATGGTGTTGATAATAACAATGATAATGATTGGTGCTATTGAACATCTTCTGTGTCAGACACAGGGCTATGCATTCACTTAAACTATCTCTTAATTTCCCAAAACATTCTGACATTTAGGTACTATTTTACAGATGAAGAAACTGAGGCATAGAGAGGCGCAGGAACTTGCCAAGGTTATAACAACTCTTGGCAGTAATTGAACTCCAGTTGCCTGGCTCCAAGGCCTGCCTGCTTACTCTATTCTCTGTTGATCAAAACGGTCTTCTAGAAAGATGAATTTGCATAGCAGTTTCAATTAAGTTTAATTTCATTCATAAGTTATTTGCTAAAGAAAATATAAGGTATTCTATGCATGAGATGATCAGAAGAAAGTCAGTAAGGTTAGGCTGTCAGAGCACAAGCATCAAGCTCTGTAGGTTCAAATCCCAGCTCACTGCTTACCTGCTGTGAGACTTTGGGAAAGTTCCTCCACTTCTCTGGGCCTCATTTCAAACCCTGTGGATCTTAAAAGTAGCAACTACTTCATAAAGTTGTGAGAATTAAGTTATCTAATATACATAAACTACTTTTTGTATCTAGTAGGTGTTATGTGTTTTATTACTATAATCTTTAAAAAGCATTGACCAGATGTGATTTTTTTTCAATAACTCACATCTGTACAAAGTTCTTGAATAGTACATGTACAGCTTTTGATTTTTGCAACCCTACTTTTGCTATGTAAGTCGTGGGACAGATTTTTTTGAAAGCTGTCAAATGTCAGCAGTTAAGCATCACATCGCCGGCATCATAAATGAAGTCACTATTTGGCAAATAATTTCTTAGCAGGTGGAAAATAATCTCACCAACAGGGAAAATGAAAAAAATAAAATAAAATAAAATCCCTATTGTGATCTATTTCAGACACATGGCTTGGCAATTTTTCTAATTGTAAATTTCTTTTCCTTCTATCTTAGAATTCAGAAGGCTGAGCTATGTAAAGGAGGTGGAACTCTGGGCAATACTTTTCTTTTTTTTCTTTTCCTTTCTTTCTTTCTTTTTTTTTTTTTTTTTTTTTTTTTTTTACTATAGCTATCATTTTTCTTCAGGTGAAGTTGTTTACTGCAGGACAAAGATAATCACATTCTCTAAACCCAGGCATGGTCTCTGGATTAAAGGGTCATAGTTTATTATCTGATTGCTCTAATTCAATGTGGGGAATCCAACTGAATGGTTGCAATAGTTGTTCTTATCTCTTATCTCATTTCCTCCCTCTCAATGGTAGATGGAACAAGTTTCCTCATCTGTGAAATGAGGGGGTTGAACCAGGTGTCCTCTAAGTCCCTTTTGGTTTTGACATCGTGTGGCTTCAGATTCTTTTCTCCTCGGGTAATATGCTCTGTTTACAAGGGCATGGAACAGGCCCCGACATCCCTGCGTGGTCATTCCAGTTTGGACTGCAACAGGCCTGGCCTTAACATTTCAGTAAAGCTTTGTTATTTATGAAGTGTCTTCACATATTCATCCTTTCTAAGATCTTCACAGAAACTCCCAAGAAACTCTGTAATGAGGAGAATAAAGCCCAGGGAGATTACATGACTTGTTCAAGGTCATGTAACTTATAGGAACAGAGCCAAATTTAAAATAAAAGGCCAACTTCTGTATGTTGGTGGAGTGCTGTTTGTAGTATGAAACTGACTTCCAAACCAAGAGATAGACATGGTTATATTATAAGGGCTATTTTGGTTCCTTCAGGGAACAATCCAGCATTAATCCTGTTGATTCTGATTGGGTCATATGTATATACTGAACCAGTCACGTGTATATAGTGGACCAGTCATGTATATATATAATGGACCAGTCATGTATGTGTATATACATGAACCTTGAAACCAATCATGTGGCTAGAGGATTGTAAAGCTTTTGATTAACCAGGTCTAGTACCAGCCTCCTCCTGAAGCTGGGGTGCTGTCTGCTCCCTGAGGCACATAAATAAAAATGGGAGATGGAAAATCAGGGACAGTCATCAGAAAAAGAAAAAATAAATGATGCACAAAAAAATTTTCATCATACAGAATTTCCCTTGAAATACCCTTCCAGAGTAAGTTGTGGGCTGGGGATATAGCTCATTTGGCAGAGTGCTTGCCTCCCATGCACAAGGCCCTGGGTTCAGTCTCCAGCACCACACACACACACACACACACACACACACACACACACACAAAGTAAGTTGTTCTAAAATGTTTTATTTTCTATTTTGTCATAATTGAACTACATTTTTGCAAAAGCAGTTTTTTCCTTGAACAGATGTCAAACCAAATACTAACAAATACTAACTTCAGTTACTAATGTAACTGAAGGGTAGTTGAGAAAGCATAAAAATAAAAGTGTACTCATTTCAAGTACTGTGATTTCCAAAAATCTATATCCATTTAGTGATTTTGGATCTCAGCTCAATGAGACAAACTCATTCTTCTTTGGGGCATGCAATAAGGATTTGGAGCTCTCTTAGTCTGATTAAACCACCAAATATTTCTTAAGCAACTTATGTGCAAATTGTCTCATGGTAAAGCAGGGTGGTTGGGCTGGCTATTTTTCCTTCTTTGTCATTTTGACTGTACCATCTAGTTGTTTGTTTCTTGACTTGTGATTCCCAGGTTTTATATATCATTCAAATTCCCTTTGGCTTGGAGAAGCTGCTGAAATATTTTTTTTTTTTTTTTTTAGTATATTCTGTTGACCAAAACTTTCCCCTCCGTTGCCATGGCAACTTTCATATTGCAAGAGCTCAACATTAGCCTAAAAATTTGACAAGCAGACGACTTCCAGACAGAGTGGCTGATTTAGGACATTTGGACTGGGACACAGGGTTTTTACTGTACTCTGCACTAGTTTACAGAACTTGCAAATCGTTTTGGTTCAAGTAAGCTAACTTCTGAGTCAACCTCTCAATTCATTCATTTACTTTTGGCAAGTTTCATCTAGTAGCTTGACTAGTTAGCCTACCCATAGGTAGGGAGTGAAAATTGTCTGCACATTGCCCTGGTCCTTAGCAAGCTGGATGTGGTTGTGCTTTTTTGCTTCACTTGTTTCCCACTCCCCCCCCCCCACCCTCCACCCAAGTCCTGCTGACCTCTACAGCTCTCCTTCACACTGCTAACTTTCTGCCCAAGCCAGACTCCTGCATGCTGTCTGGAACCACTGGTGGGGAGAATGAGTGTCCAATCACAGTTTGCTCAGTGAAAGAAAGTGCTCCTGTTACATTTGAGGTTGCGGTTTTTTTCTTTAAAGACTCTTTGCTTCATTCAGGTTGCCTTTTAATGATACTATGTTTTCAATGAGATTCTATGTATTTATTTATTTTTTATTATTATTGTATTTTTATTGGGAAGTTATCTGTGGTACCAGTTCTTGAAAATGAAAACCTATTTAAGTCATCATGAAAAGGAAGAATGTTTTTAAATATTGATTGGGGTGTAATTCACATACCACAAAATTCACCCATTTTAAGTACATAATTTAATGAGTTTTAGCAAATTATAGAGTTGGACAACCATAATCCCAATCTGATCTTAAAACACTTCTAACAGTAGAAAAAGATGCTCAGTGTCTATTTGTAGTCACTTTCCATCCCCACTCCTGCCAGCACCAGACAGCCAATAAAGAAGGCTGTTGTACACTTAGTCTATTTGGCTTCACTACTATATGCTAATGTTCCTTTGGGAATTTTAAAAAATTGGTTCTTCTTAGTT
This sequence comes from Tamias sibiricus, assembly GCA_025594165.1. Lineage (NCBI taxonomy): Eukaryota > Metazoa > Chordata > Mammalia > Rodentia > Sciuridae > Tamias > Tamias sibiricus. The sequence continues at coordinate 62,397,734 of CM046664.1, read as the reverse complement.
ATACATGACAGTAGAATCCATTTTGATAAAATTATACAAGCCTGGGATATATCTTATTCTAATTAGGACCCCATTCTTGTGGGTGGGCATTTTGGTGAGATTCTTGAATGGCCATCCTTAGGGGTGGGGAATGGGAAGAAGAGAAAGAAACAATTTTTCCCCCCCTGGTTACAAAAGTAAGAACTGCTTATTGTGAAACAAATTCAAATTTAAAGTATTTTTCAAAATGGGTGATTGTAACAGGCAAAAAACCAAAACAACAACAACAAAACCCTATTATTCATCATCTTGTATGAAATATTTCAGTTTATTTGCTTTTATCATCTTATAAATAATATAAATTTATTATAAACTGGGCGCGGTGGTGCATGCTTGTAATCCCAGCACTTGGGAGGCTGAGGCAGGAGGATCGTGAGTTCAAAGCCAGCCTCAGCAATGGCGAGGCACTTAGCAACTCAGTGAGACCCTGTCTCTAATAAAATACAAAAAAAAAAAAAAAAAAGGTCTAGTGCCCTGAGTCCAATCCCCGGTACCAAAATAAATAAATAAATAAATAAAAAAAAGAAAAGAAATTATTGTAAAACCTTTGGAAATACTTAGAAGCAGGGGAATCACGGCAATCTCAGTTAGCTGTTTCAGCATAAAAAATGGCCTTGAGCCCTGAGCTAACATTATCTTAAATGGAGAAAAATTGAAAGCATTCCCTCTAAAAACTGGAACAAGACAGGGATGCCCCCTTTCACCACTGCTATTTAACATAGTACTGGAAACTCTGGCCAGAGCAATTAGACAGATGAAAGAAATTAAAGGGATCCAGCTAGGAAAAGAAGAGCTCAAATTAGCACTATTTGCTGATGACATGATAATATACCTAGAAGACCCAAAAAACTCTACCAGAAAACTTTTACAACTGGTAAATGAATTCAGCAAAGTTGCAGGATACAAAATCAATACCCACAAGTCAAAGGCATTTTTGTACATCAGCGACAAAGCCTCTGAAAGGGAAATGATGAAAACTACCCCATTTACAATAGCATTAAAAAAAAAAAAAAAACTGGGAATCAACTTAACAAAAGAGGTGAAAGACCTCTATAATGAAAACTATAGAACACTAAAGAAAGAAATTATAGAAGAACTCAGAAGATGGAAAGACCTACCTTGTTCTTGGATAGGTAGAATTAATATTGTGAAAATGTCCATACTACCAAAAGCATTATACAGATTTAACACAATTCCAATCAAAATCCCAATGTAATTCTTCAAAGAAATAGAAAAAAACAGTCATTAAATTCATCTGGAAAAATAAGAGACCCAGAATAGCCAAAGCAATCCTGAGCAAGAAAAGTGAAGCAGGTGACATCACCATACCAGACTTTAAATTATACTATAGAGCAATAGTAACAAAAACAGCATGGTATTGGCACCAAAACAGACTGGTGGACCAATGGTACAGAATTGAGGACACAGAGACTAATACATATAATTTCAGCTATCTTATATTAGACAAAGGTGCCAAAAATGTACAGTGGAGAAAGGATAGCCTCTTCAACAAATGGTGCTGGGAAAACTGGAAATCCATATGCAACAAAATGAAATTAAACCCTTATCTCTCACCATGCACAAAACTCAATTCAAAGTGGATCAAGGACCTAGGAATTAGACCAGAGACAATGCGCCTAATAGAAGAAAAAGTAAGCTCCAATTTCCAACATGTCGGATTAGGCCCCAAGTTCCTTAATAAGAATCCTGTAGTGCAAGAATTAATGCCAAGAATTAATGAATGGGATAGGTTTAAACTAAAAAGTTTCTTCTCAGCAAAAGAAACAGTGAGGTGAATAGAGAGCCAACTAATTGGGAACAAATATTTAATACATGCACATCAGATAGAACACTAATTTCTAGAATATATAAGACCTCAAAAAACTTAACACCAAAAAAACAAATAATCCAATCAATAAATGGGCTAAGGAATTGAAAAGACACTTCTCAGAAGAAGATACACAATTAATCAACAACTATATGAAAAAATGCTCAACATTGCTGGCAATTAGAGAAATGCAAATCAAAACTACTCTAAGATTTCATTTCACTCCAGTCAGAATGGCAGCTATCAAGAACACAAACAATAATAAATGTTGGAGAGGATGTGGGGAAAAAGGCATACTCATATATTGCTGGTGGGACTGCAAAATGGTGCAACCGTTATAGAAAGCAGTATGGAGATTCCTTGGAAAACTGGGAATGGAACCACCCTATGATCCAGCCATCCCACTCCTGGGTTATTCCCAAAGGACTTAAAAACAGCATATTACAGTGACACAGCCACTTCAATGTTTATAGCAACACAATTCACAATAGCTAGGTTGTGGAACCAACCTAGATGTCCCTCAGTAGATGAGTAGATAAAGAAAATGTGGTATATATACAAAATGTAATTTTACTCAGCAATAAAAGAGAATAAAATAATGGCATTTGCAGGTAAATGGATGAAGTTGGAGAATATAATGCTAAGTGAAATTAGTCAATCTCAAAAATCCAAATACCAAATGTTTTCTCTGATATAAGGAGGCTAGTTCACAGTGTTGTTGGATGGGGGTACATAGGAGGATTAGAAGAACACTAGAATGGTCAAAGGGAAGGGAGGGGAAGGAAGGGAGGAAGGGGGGGGAAAAAGAAAAGGTGGTTGAATGAGATGGATATCATTATCCTAATTGCATGATTGAAGACCTGAATAGTATGAATATACTTTGTATACAAATAGTTGTATGTAAAAAGATGCTATATATGTGCACTATGAATAGTAATACATACTACTATTATAAATAAAAAAAAGAAAGAAAGAAAAATGCCCTTGAAAATTTAGTGGCATACAACAGCCAGCAGTTATTTCTCGGGGATGACTTGTGTAGCTCTGCTTCCGGCTACGGGACAATTTCAGATTTGTCCCATAGGCATCACATTGTGTCTTGGGCTCAGTGGTTCTGTCGACCATGTCTGCTCAGAAGACAAGTGGAGAAACGAGGTAGAAATTTAGGAATGTCTTGATGCAGAGGCAAATGCCAGAAAAATGCCCACTGGTGTGCAAGACTGGGGGAGAGTCATCTCTTCCCTGTTTATATACTCCCATTACCATGACAACTCCCGCCACTGTGACAACTCCCGCCACAGGTTTGGTGTCCTAATTAGGCCCAAATCAAGTAACCAATGGGAACAAATGGGGCAAGTTCTTCAATCAGGTCGGAAGGGAGAAGGACCAAGGCACAGCTTGACATATAAGATAAGATCATTCAGACATTGGGGCTTCAAGACATGTTCTATCCCTGGCTCCACTCTGCTCTGCTTAATGGAGTGTTATTTTTCTCTCACTTTCAATAAATCTGGTTCCTCTGTTTGTCTTGCTCAATTCTTTGTTGGGTACACCAACAAACTGGACCCCTACTGGACACCCACCAGTATCAGAAACATGTGGTACCTCTTAAGATTGGAAATCTCACCTGTCATCCTCTGTTGGCCAAAATTAGGTATGTGGAGAAATTCAACTTCATAGGCATGGAAATATCCTCCCCCCATGGTGATACTGGTGAAAGGAAATCAGTATCTGCTTAACAGTATTTCAACACACTAAAAATATTTCAGTGCCTATACCTTTCCTCTATGTAATAGATTAGTATGTAAAAGTTTGTTTCTGTTACAAAAATAGTTTCTTTCTAATAAGAACATGCAAGAATGTGCAATATCATCATCATTAGGGAAATGTAAATCAAAACCAAAATCAGATACCATTTCATATCCATTAGGATGATTGCTATTAAAAAAAGAAATAAAGAAAAAGAAAATAAACAACAATTGGAGAGGGTGTAGAGATGGCAACAGTGTACACTGTCGTTGGGATAGAAGATGGTACAGCGGTCACCATGAAAAATAGTATGGCAGTTCCTCAAACAATTAAAAAAAGCGGTTGGAAAAAGAATTACCACATGATCCAGCAATTCTGCTTCTAGGTATATACCCTAAAGAATTGAAAAGCAAGGACTGGAACAGATAATTTTACACCCATGCTCATAGCATAGCTTTCTTCATGATACCAGCAAAAGGTAGAAGCAATTCAAGTGTCCATTGACAAATAAGTGGGTAAATAAAATGTGGTATATCTGTACAATGAAATGTGATTCATTCCTTTTTAAATTTTTTATTTGCCTTTTTTTATTTGTTCTGTTTAGAAATACATGACAGTAGAGCATATTTTAACATATTATACATAACTTATTCTAATTAGGATCCCATTATTGTGGTTGAACTTGATGTGGAGTTTCACTGGTCATGTATTCATATGTGAACACAGGAAAGTTATGTCCAATTCATTCTACCGTCTTTTCTATTCCCATCCTCCTTCCCTTCACTTCATTCCCCTTTGTCTAATTCAATGAACTTCTACTCTTCCCTTCCCTCCCCTTATTGTGTGTTAGCATCCACATATCAGGGAGAACATCTGTCATTTGGTTTTCTGGGATTGGCTTATTTCACTTAGCATGATAGTCTCCAGTTCCATCCATTTACTGGCAAATGCCATAAATTCATTCTTCTTTATGGCTGAGGAATATTCCAGTGTGTGTACACAACATATTTTCTTTTATTTTCTTTATTCATTCATCTGTTGAAGAGCACCTAGTTTGGTTCCATAGCTTAGCTATTGTGAATTGAGCTGCTATAAACATTGATGTGGCTTTGTCATTATAGTATGGTGATTTTAAGTCCTTTGGGTGTATACTGAGGAGTGGGATAACTGGGTCAAATGCTGGTTCCATTCCAAGTTTTCTGAGGAATCTCCATATTGCTTTCCATAGTGGTTGCACAACTTTGCAGTCCCACCAGCAATGTAAGAGTGTACCTTTCCTCCACATCCTCACCAACATTTATTGTTACTTGTTGTTATGGTTTAGATATGGGTGTCCCCCAAAAGTTCACATGTGAGACAATGCAAGAAGGTTTAGAGGAGAAATGATTGGGTTACAGCCTTAACCTAATCAGTGAATTAATCCCTAGTGGGATTAACTGGTAACTGGAGGCAGGTGGGGTGTGGCTGGAGGAGGTGGTGCATTGGGGACATGGCTATGAGTATTTGGATCTGGAGAGTGGAGTCTCTCTCTCTCTCTCTCTCTCTCTCTCTGCTTTCTAATTACCATGTGAACTGCTTCCCCCTACCACATTCTTCTGTCATGATGTTCTGCCTCACCTGAAGCCCCGAGTAATAGATCCTCCTGTCTCTGGATTAAGACCTCTGAAACTGTGAGCCCCCAAATAAACTTTTCCTCCTCTATAGCTATGCTGGTCTATCAGGTCATTTAGTCACAACAGTGAAAAAGCTGATTAAAAACTTGTATTCTTGGGCTGGGGTTGTGGCTCAGCAGCAGAGCGCTCGCCTCGCGCCAGCGCGGCCCGGGTTCGATCCTCAGCACCATGTAAACATAAATGCATTGCATTGTGTACAACTAAAGTAAATAAATAAGTATTTAAAAAAAAAACTTGTATTTTTGATAATTGTCATTCTGACTGGAGTGAGATGAAATCTCAGTGTAGCTTTAATTTGCATTTCTCTAAGTGTTAGAGAAGTTGAACATTTTTTCATATATTTGTTGACTAATTGTATTTCTTCTTCTGTGAAGTGCCTGTTCAGTTCCTTTGCCCATTTATTCGTTGGGTTACTTATTTATTTTTATTTTTTGGTGTTAAGCTTTTTGAGTTCTTTATATATCCTGGAGATGAATGCTCTGTCTGAGGTGCAGGTGGCAAAGATTTTCTCCCATTCTGTAGGCTCTCTGTTCACATGGAACATGATTCATTCTTAAAGGGAGGAAATTGTGACACATGCTACAACATGGAAGAACCTTGAAGACAGGATGCCTGTAAAGTAAGCCAATCGTAAAAGAACAGCTACTCTATATATTCCTCTTACATTAGGTACCTAGAATAGTCAAATAGGAAGGAACAGAAAGTGAAATGGTGGATTCAAGGGGGTGCGGAGTGAAGTGTTATTGTCTGATTAGTACAGTTCTGGGGCTGGATGGTGGTGATGGTTGCACAACAACGTGACTATAATTAATGTCACTGAACTGTGCATTTAAAAATGGTCAGAGGAGTACATTTTACGTTACATAAATTTGACCACAATAAAAAAAAAAATGGTTTCTCTATGCTTGGTTCGAATTGCTTTATTCATATTTTTAGTCAATAAATATTATTTTGTAACATATAAATGACTGCAATGATTGCTTACAGCTTCTCCATGGAGATCTTTCATAATTTAATTTCTTACCATGGGCATTTACTTTTGAAATTTTTTCCATTGTAAGTAATATATTTTCATTCCCATCTCTGACTTCTTTCTTTAGATAAATTTTCAGAAATAGAATTATGAGGTCAGTGACTATGAACACTGAAAATGCAAAAAGCCCTGCATTTCCTATTTTTTCATACACTTGCCAATATTGCATGTGAATAGTAAAAATTTTATTTTGCAGTGTGAAAATGTCATTTCATACATGTTTTAATTTGCATTTCAAAGAGGTAAGTGACTTGAACTTTTTTTTTTTTTTTTTTTTTTTTTTTTTTTTTTTGGTACCGGGGATTGAACTCAGGATCACTCGACCACTGGGCCACATCCCCAGCCCTTTTTTGTATTTTATTAGAGACAGGGTCTCACTGAGTTGCTAAGTGCCTCGCCATTGCTGAGGCTGGCTTTGAACTTGCAATCCTCCTGCCTCAGCCTCCCAAGTGCTGGGATTACAGATGTGCACCACTACGTCTGGCAAATTGAACATATTTTGATGTGGCTTTTCTTTTTCTCCTCTCTCTCCCTCTCTCTCTCTCTCTCTCTCTCTGGGTGTGAATTTCCTGCTTAGGACATTTACCCACTGTTCTGTAGGGACAGTGGCATACAGAAGACAGGGCAAATGTTGCAGTCTACTCTGGGTGCGGGCAATATGTGGAGTATAATTCCTGATGTCAACTTAAACCACTAATAAGATGCTCTCACAGTCAGTCTGCACCAGCATTCTGAAGAGTGTCGATGATCAAATGCTCCTAATCACCCCAGCCTGGTCTAATAACTTCTACTCATCTCCCTTTTCCTTATGGGTTTATAAACTCTTTATATATTCATTATTAAACTTTGTCTGACATTCATGTTGATATTTGACATTTCACTTTGTGGATATTTTTAAAGTTGTTTTGAATAAATTCATCCACATGTTTGACATTCACAAAGTAGAGAAGGGGGGCTGGAGGTGGGGCTCAGTGGTAGAGCACTTGCCTAGCGTGTGTGAGGCACTGGCTTGGCTCTCCAGCACCACATAAAAATAAACAAACAAAATAATTGTGTATTGTGTCTGTGTACAACTAAAACAATATTTTTTTAAAAAAAAAGTATAGAAGGATGATCAGGAAAAAGCGTCCCTCTCACCTGAATCCCCAGCTACCTGATTCTCCTCCTCCTGAACAGCCATTGTAATTCACTTCCTATGCATCCTGCCAAAAAAGAGTTTAAACAGAAACATATCTCTTCTCGAATCAGGAGTATAATACAATATTACTTAGTATATTGCTTTTTTTTTTCCCCACTTAGTATTAGATGTTAGAGATGTTTCTATCATTAACCTTTAAACCTGCCATTTTACCCCCCTATTCTACTATACTGTGGACTCTATTGTATGCATGGCCCCCCTGCTGATGGACATGAATCATTTTTAAAAAATATTTATTTATTTGCTTTAGTTGTACACAATGCATTTTATTTTTATGTGGTGCTGAGGATCGAACCTGGGCCACGCATGTGCTAGGTGAGTGCTCTACTGCTGAGCCACAACCCCAGCCGCCTCCCCCCATACATGAATCATTTTACATGTATACCAACCAGTATATTTGTCAGATAAATTCCCAGTGGGGGAAATTTTTTGCTATTCAAGAGATGTGGATGTGCACATTTGACACTGTGACATTGTGTCCTCTACAAGTCTTATCCATTAGCACTTCTAATACTTAGGAAAACCCTTTCCTGAGCCTGTTCACTACCATAGGGTGCCTGCTGCTAATCTCTTAGCGAAGAAATACATTTTGCTGAACTGTTTGCAAGTAAATTGCTAACAGCACAATGAGTTGTCTTTAAGAATTCAGCATACTCTTCCTAAAAATTCTCCTATGGAATCACAGTGTCATTATTAAAACTGTTAACCTTAACAGTAATTTCATAATATAGTCCAGTGGCCAATCCCTATTCAAATTCCCTAATTTTCTCAACTTTTATAGATATTTTACTACTTGGAGTTAGGAATAGAACAAGCTATTTTCTGGCATATTTATATGGTTGCTACATGTCCCTAATTTCTTTCGATTCTTTCTTTCTTTGAATTCTTTCTTTCTTTGAATTCTTTCTTTCTTTCTTTGAATTCTTTCTTTCTTTCTTTCTTTCTTTCTTTCTTTCTTTCTTTCTTTCTTTCTTTCTTTCTTTCTTTCTTTCTTATCAGGGATTAAACTCAGGGGCACTCAACCACTGAGCCACATCCCCAGCCCTATTTTGTATTTTATTTAGAGACAGGGTCTCATGGAGTCACTTAGCATCTCGTTTTTGCTGAGGCTGGCTTTGAATTTGTGATCCTTCTGCCTCAGTCTCCAGAGCTGTTATGATTACAGGTGTGCACCGTTGTGCTGGGCTCACTTGGATCTTTAAACAGCCCCTCACTGCAGATCAATCAGAAAATAAATTGTCTTAGTTTGAGTGAAGTTCAGTATCCTTTTATTTATTTATAGGCCACTTGAATTTCTTTTTCTGGAATGTCTCCTGATTTCCTTTACCCATTTTTCCTTTTCCTTTAATTCTTTAAAAACTTCAACACATACCATTGTAGCAGCCACAATAATGCACTTTTCCATTTTTCTGCTGCGGGGTCAATAATTGACAGCCCGGCACTTCCTCTTGAAAGCGCCTTGTGATTCACACTAAGGTCATACTTTCCAAGGCTGATTCCCAACTTCGACATGACAGGGACGCTGTCCCTACATGATAGGGACTCCCTTGATGGATGATCTTGGACTCCTCCTTGACCTGGCTGGCACTTACTGAAATTGTATTGCAGTCCAAGTAAGTCTCTTCCTGCTGCATCCTGCTGGCTTCCCTCTCTCTTCCACAGGTGTCAGAACTGCGTCATGGTCTCTTCCAGGCAGTTCCTTAATAATCTCTGATATGTTTAATCCCATCCTGGTGCCTGTTTCTTAGGGCACTTGAGCTAACACATTCATAAACACGAGAGTTACAAAACACATGTGTGCACACTATGCAATAAAAAAACAAAGATGTGAATCTGCCACTCACGTGAAGAAAAAAATTACCTGTAACCTCCTCCTTCGCTTTTGTCACTTCAAAGTTAGCCACTGTCCTGACACTTGGGTTAACACTCCCACACTTTTCTTTATTGCTTAATCACTGATAATTTAAAATCAAGCATAGAGCTGTTGATTTTGTCTGGGAATTTCATATAAATAAGACTCTATTTAGGTTTTTTTTTTGGTACCGGGGATTGACCTCAGGGGCACTTGACCACTGGGCCACATCCCCAGCCCTTTTCTGTATTTTATTGGAGACAGGGTCTCACTGAGTTGCTAAGTGCCTCGCCATTGCTGAGGCTGGCTTTGAACTTGCGATCCTCCTGCCTCAGCCTCCCAAGTGCTGGGATTACAGGTGTTCACCATGGTGCCCGGCTACGTATTCTTTTATAACTTTTTATGACTTACTCAACAGATTGAGCCTTCAACACAGCACTTAGATGTATGCAGTCATAGCTAAAATCAATTTACTTTGGCATTTGCCCAATTTGATTATGTATTTTGTTCTTTTGTAGTTTTTAATTATATATTCTGAACATGAATCTTTTGCCAATTATGTGTGTTGTAAATGTCTTCTTATTTATGGATTTTTAAACTCTGTGATATTGTTTGATGAACAGATGAACAGAAATAACAAACCATTGTCTCTCTTTTCCTATCTTGTGTCTTGTTTAAAAATTTTCCCATACTCTAAGATCTTAAAATATGTTTCCCTGCATTGGGTATTTATTTATTTATTTTTAAATATTTATTTGTTTGTTTTAGTTGTACACAATGCCTTTATTCTTACATGATGCTGATGATCGAACCCCCGCCTCACATGTGCTAGGCAAGTGCTCTACCACTGAGCCACAATGCCAGCCCTGTGTTGGGTATTTAAAGTTTTATTTTGACTTTTTTATTTTAATCCTTATTATAACTGACATTGATTTTATTTTATTTTTTGGTACTGGGGATTGAACTCAGGGGCACTTGACCACTGGGCCACATCCCCAGCCCTTTTTTTGTATTTTATTAGAGACAGGGTCTCACTGAGTTGCTAAGTGCCTGGCCATTGCTGAGGCTGGCTTTGAACTCACAATCCTCCTGTGTCAGCCTCCCAAACGCTGGGATTACAGGCATGCGCCACCGTGCATTGATTTTATTAAGGCATAAAATAGACATCCAATGTAATTTTTCTTATTAAGGCATATTTTTCCTGTTGGTAAAATTCAGCTTTTTCTGTTCTATGATTTTGACAAATGCAACTGGGTGCCTACCACCACCATCAAGAAAGAACAACTTCTTTACCTCCAAAAGTTCCCTTATGCTGTTTTGTAATCAATCTCTTCCCTGCCCTCAGACTCAGAAAACCACTGATCTATTTCTTATCTCTGTAGCTTTTTCCAACTGTATAAGGTTTTATAAATATCAGAATTATTATGACGTTTTGAATATGGCTTTTTCCACCTTCTAACATGTGTTTGGGATTTACCCATATTGTATGAGTCAGCAGGTCCTTCATTTTTTCATGGCTGAGTAATATTCCAAGGTGTGGCTCTAGCACAGTTCACAGTTTGTTTATTCCTTCATCCATTGAAAGATATTTGGATTGTTTTTAATTTTTTTGTGATTTCCATCAGCAATATAAAAGACTTCCATAGTTCTGCATTCTAACCAGCACTTGGTATGTCAGTAATTGTTTTTCTTTTTCTTTTTTAAAAACTATTCAAATGCGTATATTATAGCATCTTATTGTGGTTTTGGTTACATTTCCTTTGGAATTAATGATGTTAAGCTTCTTTCCATGTGTTCATTTGCCATTTTCATCTCTTCTTTGATGAAATTAAAAAAAATTGTTTGTGTCCTTATTATTGGATTGTAAGTGTTCTTTGTATATTCTCAACAAAAAGCCTTCTTGAGAGAGTGGTTTGCAAATGCTTTCTCCCATTATTTGGCTTACCTTTTCATTTTCTTAATCATACTATTTGAAAAGTATGTTTCTAATGTAATAATAACATCTAACTTACTAAATTTTTAGAAGGATCCTGCTTAGTGTGTTCTAAGAATTGTTTGCCTAACCCAAGTTCACAAAGTTTTTCCTCCTAAATGTTTATAGTCTTTACTCTTATTTTAGGGTTATGATTCATTACCAACTAATTTTAATATTTAAGGGGTCAGGCAAGCCATTTGTAAAGAATTTCTTCTTTTTAGATATAAATGACAGTAGAAGGTATTTTGACATATTATACATACATGGAGTATAACTTCCCATTCTTGTGGTTGTACATGATGTAGAGTTACATTGGTTGTATTCATATCTGAGCATAGGAAAGTTATGTTCAATTCATTCTACTGTCATTCCTATTCCCATCCCCCCTACCCTTCATTCCCCTTTGCCTAATCCAATGACTTTCTATTCCCCACCCCGACCCCCACCTTATTGTGTGCTAGCTTCCACATATCGGAGAGAACATTTGGCCTTTGGTATTTTGGGACTGGTTTGGTATTTTGGGACTGGCTTATTTCACTGCAGACAGGATAGTCTCCAGTTCCATCCATTTACTGGCAAATGCCATAATTTCATTCTTCTTTGTGGCTGAGGAATATTTCATTTGTATATATACCACATTTCCTTTATCCATTTATCTGTTGAAGGGCACCTAGGTTGGTTCCATAGCTTAGCTATTGTGAATCGAGCTGCTATAAACATTGATGTAGTAGCATCACTTTAATATGCTCATTTAAGTCTTTTGGGTATATGCTGAGGAGTGGGATAGTTGGGTCAAATGCTGGTTCCATTGCAAGTTTTCTGAGGGATCTCCATACTGCTTTCCATAGTGGTTGCACCAAGTTGCACACTCACCAGCAACGTATGAGTGTGCCTTTTTCCTCACATGCAAGCCAATATTTATTGTTACTTGTATTCTTGATAATTGCCATTCTGACTGGAGTGAGATGACACCTCAGTGTAGTTTTAATTAAGCAAGACACTTTTTAACAATAAAACATACTATTCTGAAATATTCTAATGACAGTTACATAAAATATGTCTCAGCTACTTAAACTTCTTTTTGTTTTTTAAACACATTTTTCTTTATTTTTAATTGATAGTTATGTATATTTATGGGGTGAATGTGATGTTTTGATATATGTATACATTGTAGAAAGATTAAATCAAGCTAATTAACATATCCATCACCTCACCTAATTATTTCTTTGTGGTGAGAATATTTAAAATCTACACTCCAGCAATTTTGAAATGCACAACGCATTATCATAAACTGTGATCGCCAGGCTGTGCAGTGGCTCTCCCATGCTACTCCTCCATTCTAACCAGAACTATCGCCTTTGACCTACCTTGCCCCTTCCCAGCCTCGCCAACTCTCCAGCTCCTGGTAACCACCATCTTACTCTTTGCCGCCATGAGTTGTACTGTTTTAACACCCATACATGAGATCACGAAGTATCTGTCTTCTTCAATGACAGAATGTGTTTTTGAACTTTGTTCTTTAACCAGCATATATACTACAGCTCAAATCCATACCTATTAGCCAATTTCCTTGATTTCACAAGAATTATCAAGTATTTCCAAATGCAGAGGAAATCTTGATTCTAAAGTTATTGAAACCATGTAGCTGAAAGTATGGGTCTCAAAAATCTAATGAGAGACTGGCTTTTTAAAACTTTTCAGTGGAAATATTGTTTTAGTAATTTCCTTTTTCTCTAAATTTCTATTTACTTATTTGATGCATTAAAAAAAAAAAACTCTCTAATGAGGTATTTCACAATAAGATGCATTTGGATATAAGCTTTGAAAGAAGCTTCTCCCTTCAGCAACATCTGCCGGCAGTTTGCCTGTGGCAAGGCCAGTTGACAGAGATGGTAGATCTTATTTTTTCCCTCATCTTCTGAGGAGGGTTACTAAGATTCACGGTGTGTGTGTGTGTGTGTGTGCGCGCGCGCGCGCGTGCGTGCACACGTGTGCCTGAGGAGACCTGGTGGAAATGAAAGGCTCTTCTACTTTATGCACGCAGGGACGCAGCCCTTTGAACAGCGAGCACAGTTGAAGAGGCTCCTATGTAAAGGCCTCTCGCTGTTTATGAGGCCACCTCTTGGGCTCACCTTGGCCTGAGGTCTTTGTCACAAAGAGCAATTTTATCTAGCACTGCTAAAGCTGTCCCTCTGGTCAGACTTTTCTGGGAAGTTTTTTTTTTTTAAGTACAGTGTGACTTACAATTTGCAATGCCCCCCTTGCAGGTGGCAAAGGGCATTCAACACACTCTGCAGAATCACACAAGTACACGTTCCAATAAAAAAGTTGTATTTTCTACTCTCTACGTACTGGATGTAATAAAGGGTTGACATCAAAGTCACATGCAGAATAGAAGAAAGAACCTCCCTGATGGCTCAAGATGCTATTATGAAAGCTGTCTGCTAAATTATCAGTCTTCTCGGGCCTGATACTGGAATCCTGATGGGGAAGGGAACCCAATATAACCATGTCTTGGCTTTGGGCCAGACTCTCTTCATTTATTTATTTATTTTGGTACTGGGGATTGAACTCAGGGGCACTCGACCACGGGCCACATCCCCAGCCCTTTTTTGTATTTTATTAGAGACAGCGTCTCACTGAGTTGCTAAGTACCTCGCCATTGCTGAGTCTGGTTTTGAACTCACAATCCTCATGCCTCGGCCTCCCAAGTACTGGGATTACAGGTGTGTGCCACTGCGCCCAGCCCAGACTCTCTTTAAACCATATCTTATTTTTAAAGTCTCAGAGGATAAGGACCAATCATGGAGTCACTGACATCTCTTACTTCTGCCTGTGTGGATCTACTATGACCGTGGGTGACTGAGAAGTCATGAAATGATTGAATAAGAAATTCCATGATACTGTTACCAATGCAAAAAAGGTTAGGATGTCCTTGAAAAACTAAGTAGGGGAAGAATCATCACATTCAGCTCTGTGAATCACAAACATTTAGTTAATACTAAATTAAATGCTACTCTTTAAATAACTAGATGAGATTGAGTTAACACCTCTCCTTTTTAAATTTGGTTGGTTTATGCCCTGAGTATATGTAGGCAAGATTCTTTATTTCCTAATTCCCCAGTTAGAATCTCCCCAGTTCTGCAGGAACAAGTTGGTCTTCTCTGTGGCAGAGCGAGTTTGTGTCCAACCTAAGGTCATACAGGTAACTGGAAGATAGGGTGTCATTGGCAGGGTTAAATAAGGGCTTTAGAAGGATCAATGGCTATTAGTTGATTGTATCAGCTTTTTTCATACTTAATTTTGCAGCTGTTAATTATTGGCACCTCTCAAAAATTATTGTAAAAATTATTGAAAAAATCCTCTCCCCTCACAGAGAATTCTTTCTCCGTGAAGAGTACAGCCTTCCTGCAATTTCCTGTTGTGTTCTTTACAAACAGGCCCTTTCTGGGTATCTAGCATCCTGGCTCTGTGTCAATTTTAATTTTTGCTTTCTTAATATATATGTAGTTAACTAAAAACATGAAGTCAGAGATGTTGAATTCAAAAAGCGTGAAAAGCCTTGCCATTGCTCCCCACCTCCTCTTTTGAATTTCTGTGGCTTTGCTTAATTCAAGGATCAAAGTTGGGTGTCCTTACCCCCCAAAACCTGGAAGTTTTCATCACTACTATTTTCCAAAACAGGTCAACTTTCTTGTGACTGAGGAAGAGAGGAAAGGCTAGATTAGAAGGTGGGAGCCATGTAGGGTGGTATGCAGGTAATTCAGGGGAACTCTGTCTCCACATGAAAAAATGTGTTAGGATTTTGTACAGTGCTGAATGGAAAAGCATTCTAAGAATAAATTTATTTAAAATGTGTCTTTTCTTTTTCCATGACAAGAGTGTTGACTTTGCAAAATCACTATCACCATGGTCACTTCTCTCAAGACTTCTTACTGAAGACCATGTAGGAAGGAAAGTAGTGATAACACACCATTCCTCAGGATGAGAAAGTCAAGGGGCCTCCAAAGCCACTTGCCTCACCTGTTTCCTTTAGCAGGCCCTCAGTCTTGTGTCCACCTCAGTATACACCTTTCCTAGGTCCTTTGTCAAGTCTTTGGAGCTTTTCATTGTAAATGAGAGAAACAGTTTTCCTCCCACACATCAGTGACTGTCGATGACTTGCTCTGATCTCACCTGGAATGCCCTGAGCATGTCATTGTGATATCCAAAAAAATACCCAGAAACCCATCTCCCAAAGCACATCCAAATGACGGTGATCTTGCTGAAGAGTTCCAGAAAGTAAATAGAATTTCAAAGCCAGCCTCAGCATTAGCAACTCAGTGCCCTGTCTCTAATAAAATACAAAAAAGGGCTGGGGACACCCCCTTGGCTAGTAGAATTTCATGGCAAGTTCAGGAAGATCTCTTTTAAAACAAACTTAAACATTCAGAAGGATTCAAGATGAGACAATCTGGAGCATAAGAAATGCAAGGAAAAGAAACATGAGGGTGGGCTGGGGCTGTGGCTCAGTGGTAGAGCACTTGCCTAGCACATGCAAGGCCCTGGGTTAGATCCTCAGCACCACATAAAAATAAATAAACAAAATAAAGGTATTGTGTCCATCTACAACTAAAAACAATATTAAAAAAGAAAAGAAACATGAGGACAAAGCCAGGTGATGGAGACCAGTTTGGCATGTTGGAGAATCAGAAAGGTGAAGTGGCCAAAGCAGGCAGGCTGAGCGTGGTTCCCCTGTAATGAGGGAAGGAATTTGGGCCAGACTCTTAGTCATGCGCAGCCCTTTCAGCAAGAAAGTCTTGCCCCTGCCTCAAAAATCTTCTGAGGGCTGGGGTTGTGGCTCAGTGGCAGAGCACTTGCCTTGCACGTGCGCAGCCTGGGTTCCATCCTCAGCACCACGTAAACATAAATGCATTGCATTGTGTACAACTAAAGTAAATAAATAAATATTTTTAAAAAAATCTTCTGAGCCAAACGGCAAACGGTATGCTTAGTTAAAGTGATTTATTCTTTTATGGTTCAGATTTGGATTTGGGAAGGATGTGAAGAATCATGGCCGGGCATGGTGGTGCATGCCTGTAATCCCAGCAGCTGGAGACGCTGAGGCAGGAGGATCACAAGTTCAAAGTTAACCTCCGCAACGGCGAGGTGCTAAGCAACTCAGTGAGACCCTGTCTCTGAATAAAATACAAAATAGGACTGGGGATGTGGCTCAGTGGTTGAGTGCCCCTGAGTTCAATCCCCAGTACTAAAAAAAAAAAAAAAAAAAAAAAAAAAAAAGAATCATGAAAAAGTTTAGTTTAGGATTGTAGAAATTTGACATAATTTTTGTAGTTTAGTGATTTAAACTTATCTTCAATTCTTCAATCTAAGATATTTTATTGTTAAAGAGAAAACATTGTATAAGCTATAATTTAATACTTTAAAAATCTTCTACAATCTGATCACTTCACTTTTATTTTATTTTAATAACATTTAAATCTTTCTTCCTGTACAAATATATCCTTATGTGGTTTCAATCATACTGTATACACACTAGTGCTTTTAAATTAATAACAAACTACACAGATTTTAGATATTTATAAATAGAAATTAAAATCATCATTTAAGTAATTATATTTATTGATTTTTAAATTATTTTTTAGTTGTTGATGGACCTTTACCTTATTCATTTATTTATATGCGGTGGTGAGAATAGAACCCAGTGCCTCACATGCAATAGGTAAGCACACTACTACTGAATGACAACTCCAGCCCATCCACTGGATTTTTTAAAAAAAATATTTATTTATTTGCTTTTAGTTGTACACAATACGTTTATTTGTACATGGTGCAGAGGATCGAACCTGGGCCGTGAGTGTGCTAGGCACGCGCTCTACCACTGAGCCACAACCCCAGCCCTGGATTTTTTTTTTTTTTTTTTTTTTTTTTTTTGTACCGGGGATTGAACTCAGGGGCACTAGACCACTGGGCCACGTCCCCAGCCCTTTTTTGTATTTTAATAGAGACAGGGTCTCACTGAGTTGCTAAGTGCCTTGCCATGGCTGAGGCTGGCTTTGAACTCGCGATCCTCCTGCCTCAGCCTCTCAAGTGCTGGGATTACAGGCGTGTGCCACCGCGCCCGGCTAGCCCTGGATTTTTTAAAAATATTTTTTAGATGTAAATGGATCTTTTATTTATTTATTTATTTATTTATTTATTTATTTATTTTTATTTATATGCAGTGCTGAGGATCGAACCCAGTGCCTCACACAGGCCAGGCAAGTGCTCTACCACTGAGCCACAACTCCAGCCTCCCACCCAGTGGGTTTTTAATAATTGATTTAAACATCCATCTTTTATGAGTAATTATTTTCTTTTTTAAATTATAAATAACTTGGTTATTGGGGCTGGGGTTGTGGCTCAGTGGTAGAGCACTCGTCTAGACATGCACGGCCCGGCTTCGATCCTCAGCACCATGTAGAAATAAAACGCATTGTGCACAACTAAAGCAAATAAATAAATATTAAAAATAAATAAATAAATAACTTGGTTATGAAAATCTAGACACATATTCCTTTTCCTTGTTATATCCTTTAAAAATTCCCAGAAGTTGAATTACTGTGTAAAATAATATGAACACATATTTGCTCTGTATTACCTTGTTCATTTCTAAATGGTTGTGGGTATTGAAAAGTTTAAAATTGTATCTTCAGAACTTTTTGTGCAGCACAGCCATTGGTTTGGGTTAAATGTTTTTCTTTAGAATTCCCAGTTACAGAGGAGTTGACATCCACAAGTGAACTTATGCAAAACATTTTATTTTACACATATTTCCATAATTCAGTTAATAAAGTAATTCCTGAAAGGGCCTGGAAGCAGCAATAATTACATGTTGATAATAGAAATGGTGGGGCTTGTAGTAAAACCTTTCCACTTGTCATGCACCCTGACTAGGACAAAATATGGCAAATGGAGTGGCTATTTCATCTTTCCAGTATTGTAAGAGCCCTAATAAGGAGATAGCTAAGATGGCGGCTAGCTGAGAGCCATAAGAGGTGTTTCAGTATTTTCACCTGATATTCATGCATTTATCTAAGAATCTCTCTATGCCCATGAAAACTATGTGACGCACCTGTAAGTTTGAGCTGTTGACACGTGTATACTTGTTAAGGCATAAAGTATTTAACTGGGTGAGGTTGGCTAGAGGGGGTGGTTGGAGTTGGAGAGGTTGTTGGAGCCGAGAGAAAAGTTAGAAGAAGCAAGAATAAAGATCCTATTCATTTTCCAGTCTGCTTCCGAATTCTTTCCTGCGGTATCGTTGCTGTAGGCAGCGATAGCTGCAGGCAGCAACACAGTATGATTTGCTTTCTGATGTGATTCTTTACTATACTTGGGGATAAACGCCCTGCTACAGGATGAAGTTGCTAGTATTATAGAAGCAGGGAAAGAAATTGTTTCAGTAATACCTCCATTGAATCCTAAAATCAGTAGAGCCACAGAATCACCGAGTCTATCATTTCTTCCAAATGTCCCAAAGTACTAATGTGAGAACACTTTTGAGTGTCACAAAAACATATTTGGGAGGACCCTGACTATTGTGTTTTTGCTTTTAATATGCTGACTCATTTGACAAGTAGGATTAAAATTCTTCAAAATTCAAATTTCTTAGGTAATTTCCCCCCCCCCCCCTTTTTTTTACACAATACCTTTATTTTATCTGCTTATTTATGTGGTGCTGAGGATCAAACCCAGTGCCTCACATGTGAGGGGCAAGCACTTTACCACTGAACCACAACCCTAGCCCCTTTTTTCCCTTCCTTTTTCCTATAGATATCTTCCTTAGGTAAGTGTTTTTTGTTTTTGTTTCTTTTTAGTTTTTGGCCCTATGTTACTCCTGTTAGATAAATTCAGGCTGACAGGCCATACCCCCCAGGTGCCTTAAATTAGCCATGCCCCAGATGACTTAGGTTGTACAGCGAGCCTGAGCTTTAACTTCCCGGAAGTGCCCATTTCTCAGGAGAATCCACATTTGGTGGGCTCCAAGTGCCTGCCCTTTCTGATCCTGGGAATACGCGCCTCTCCAGGGAATTCACCCTGGGGCGGGCTCACCCTTTCTGAGCCAATACCGAGCCTACAAGTACCGCTTCTGCCCTTCTGAAACTGGAGTTGCTACTTGAACCCCCACCCCCAGGCTGGAACTCGTCCCATTTTTTCCTCCTTCACCGCTGCCTTCTCGCTGGCTTCCCTTCTTCCCTTCCTCCTTTTCCCTCCCCTTTCCCTTCTTACTTTCCTCTTCCCCCCCCCCGTTTTTGTCCCCTTTTCATCCCTTTTCCTTTGTCACCCTGTCTTTGCCCTTCCCCTTCTTGCCAGCTTCCCATTCATTCCCTTAGCTCCCCTTACCTCCACGTGTCCCTTTGGTCCTCACCAGCTGTTAGGGACCCAGTAATAAACCCCTTTGCTACAGAGTAGTTTCTTGTGTGGGTTTTTTGCCCTTCAACTCCAGCAGTTAGGAAGTTAGAAACAGGCATGACTCTAGACTCAGGTGGCTACATTCAAATTCCAAATATCATTCACTTACTTACACTGTGACCTGGGCAAGTTACTTTTTTTTTTTTTTTTTTTTAGTGTCAGTGTCTTCATTTATAAGAAGAGAATAAAAGAAGACTAATTTCATTGGTTGTTCTGAAGATTAAATGAGTGAATCAATGTGAAACACTTAGAACAGCTCCTGGCACATCATAAATCTTTGAAACATTTTTGCTATGTCTTTTTTGAAAGTAGGAGATCAAAGCAATGTTTAGGTATTGGTGGCAGAACTCTTAGCTGAATTGGATTAATGTTCTTAAGCTCGTTAATAATAATGTCCAGTGCAAGCAGGTCCAAGATTTAAACATGCAAATGCTATTCTGAGTAAGTGGTGCTAATCAGTTTTCCTACTAGTTCACAAAATAAACTCCAAAACTTGAGTGTGTATGGAGACCATGTGCAGGATTTTGTAAGATGCAGATTACTGGGCCTCACTCCAGGGTCTGAAATTCAGCAGCTCTGGAGGGCCCTAGATTTTTCTTTTATAATGAACTTTCAGACACTACCCCTCTGCTGTTCCATGGACCACATTTTGAGATCAGGTCTTCGAATCTGGAGAGTTCATGTAAACTATATGGAGGAAAAAAAAAAAAAATCCCCTCCCCTTCTTTCTTTCTCTGTGAGGAATACAGCCTTTCCACAATTTCCTGGAAACTGTTGTGTTCTTTTTTTTTGTGGTACCAGGGATCGAACTCAGGGGCACTCGACCACTGGGTCACATCCCCAGCACTTTTTTTTGTATTTTATTAGAGATAGGGTCTCACTGAGTTGCTAAGTGCCTCGCCATTGCTGAGGCTGGCTTTGAACTTGTGATCCTCCTGCCTCAGCCTCCCAAAGTGCTGGGATTACAGGCGTGTGCCACTGCGCCCGGCTACTGTTGTATTCTTTACAAACAACTTGGTCCTTTTGACTGAATTAAAGACTCCACTTACTATTTTACTTCCTCTCTGCAGGTGCTTCCCAGACAGTTCAGCTTTGGTCTAGAGCACTGGTGTTTTGTTCATTTTTTTTTCTTTTTAGTGTTGATGGACCTTTATTTTATTCATTTATATATAGTGCTGAGAATTGAACCCAGTGCCTCACACATGTGAGGTAAGCCCTGTACCACTGAGCCACCATCCCAGCCCTGTTTTGCTTTTTAGTTTGCTTAGGAACATGAACTTTGCATAGGAGAGATCACTTTTTGCTTCTTGGCAATGTTTAAACTAGTTATCATAGTGTGATCTTGGGCATGTTTTCTAATCTCTCTCTGTGGTTTCCTCCTGAGCAAAGGGGCTTCATCTCTCACTCTTAGGGGTGTTATTGATACTGCCATTTACCGTGATGAGTCCCTGATGAGTCCTTGCTTCCCGGAGTGCTGAAGTATATCACCAAAGAAGCACACCGAGGCAAGTATAGAATGGAAAGTGAAAGGCTGTTGTCGCCTGAAGCGATGGCCGCTTGGAGCAACGAAGCCGCAGGAAGAAGTTCAGAGGTGAACTGGAAACAAACAGCTTTTTATTCTGATAACTTTTCTCTCTGGCTCTAACAACGACTAACACGCACCACACACACCACCACAAAATGGCGCTGACCCGATCAGCAAACTCGGCTCAAGTCACTTGAGATCCCGGGCCAAGTCCCTGCGAGATCCCAGGCCAAGTCCCATGAGACTATGGAAGGCAGCAATGCCCAAAACTCCATGGCCTATAGTCAACCGCAATTTAAGCCATCTCCCCAAACAGGGCTCCTGCAAAAGGCTTTATTAAAGGATAGCAGAAAAGACTCCCCACCACCTAGGGAAAAGAGGACTTGAAAGGTGTGGGACCGGAGGTCTTCTCCCGTTTATATCTAAGGGCTTCTTTTGGTCTCCTACATTCCTGTCCTTTATTTTGCTTATCTTCCTCTATCCTGCCTGTGGTGGGGGATGCAGGTGGGAAAGCCTAAAGGTAGAAGACAGGTGGGCCTACAGGGTGGGGGAGGAGTGATCTGGGCAGGAAGGGCCTAGGGTGATTTGATTAGCATCTCCCTGTCTTGGGGAGCTGCTTCATTAACAGTTCTTTAGGATGGATGGGGTGTGTGGGGGGGGTGGGCTTGGGAACATTAACCTTTTAATCTCCCAGGTGTTGTTCTGGTTTCCCAGGCTCAGATCCACTCCATTTTCTTTATTAGACTTGATTTTAGAGTGGATTTACATAACTACACTAACTATGTATCTTTAAACCTGGCTATATGGATGAAATGCCATGAAAGTCCTTAGCATAGTTCCTGGCTCAGAACAAGAGCCCAAAAAATGTCAGCTACTGGTACCCAAGAAACAAAACTTGAAGCTGAGAACTGGATTTAAAAAGCAAAGCAACAGACAAGAAAAAAAAAATTTTTTTTTTTAAGTGGTTGGGAGTGAGGTAGATTTTAATTTTTAAAAAACTATTTATTTATTTATTTTTAGTCATACACAATGCCTTTATTTTTATGTGGTGCTGAGGATCGAACCCGGAGCCGCGCACGTGCTAGGGAGCGCTCTACTGCTGAGCCACAACCCCAACCCCAGATTTTAATTTTTATCAGATCAAGAAAACCAAGTCATCAATCACTTCACTTCAGCACCTAATAATATCATGCATGAGTTAAGGCCAACTTACTGAGTATTCTGACTTGTTTCAACTTGAGGGACTAGAAAAAATTTGTTGGGGTGGACCAACATGTTGTTGGAGAAATTTTGCTATCTTTCTCCTTTGCTCTTTCAATGCTATTTACATATAACCTCTAGGTAAAGGAAACTCTCCAATTCTTCTGGTGCTTTTTCATTTAACAAATGCAAAGCTTTCTCTTTCAACTGATTTTCTTGGACTGTACACTTTCCAAATCACATTTTAGAAAATCATAACTTTGGTACTGCTGGTTACTGGTGAGAGTTCTTCTTCCCTTATATTTTCCCTTCCTGCATACAAGACTAGGCCCAGGAATGCTCGGTGGGCTGGCCAAAAGGTGGCAAACAGGTGGGATGAAAGGGGAAGGGCAGGATGGTGCAGCCAAAGACACTTTCACAACCCTATAGCTCTTGGTAGGGAGGGGTGATTCCTGGACAAGTTACCTTGGCAACAGGTTGGAGCAGGGGCGGGTTCTTGATAAGGGTGGAGGAAGGGCTCTGAAGGAATTAACATTTCAATCCCTTAAGGGGACAGTCTCCTACTTCCCAGACTCACTTGAAATTGGCCTGACTGGATCTAACCTGACTCAATTTACCTATCTATAATGACTGCCTGTCTAATTCTGGCCTCAGCTTCACATAATTTGTCAGAAGTCAGTGCAACAGGACAATTCTCTTTTGGAAAAGTTTAGGGTTCTTCAGAAGAAATTTGTCACTCTCATCTTTGCCTGATGTCACTAAGTTGATTCATTTGAGGCACATGGATGTCTTTCTGACAACCCTGGACATCATAAGGTTATGTCTACAAAAGTGAATCTTTGTAGTTGATATGTCATAATTCTCAATAGGTCTCTAAAAACCACCTCTTAGTGTAAAATAAAAGAGGCTATCTCTGTTAACAATATTTTTTCCTGTATTTTTTGGCTGGGTATTGAACCCAAGACCTTTGTCATGCCAAGCAAATACTCTACCACTGGGCTACATCCCCAACCGTGGTAAAACAATTTTAAAATTTATCTTGCACAGGAGGTCTCATATAAGGAAGAGAACTTTGAGAAATATAAACTCACAGAGAAAATTTTATATAGAGATTTCTTTTATGTTGAGGAAATTCAAAGCATGTATCCAATAAAATGTATCTCCAATAAAATGAGTGAAACAATAACTTCAGGCCTTGCCGCAAAATATGAACTCAAAGCCTTTCTTTTTAACCTTTTAGTTTAAATATTCACAATGTGTGCATAGTTCAAAATTGACAAACACCTTTCTGGGTCTTGTTTTTATTAACAGAGTCCTGCTCATGGGAGTTTTACTTTGGGGGAAAGGGTCTTAAAAAGAAACAAGCAAGCAAAAAGACCCAATTGGAACTTAAGAGCAACAGCCCTCAGACTCCAGTCTGCGTCAGAATCACCTGCAAGGTTTGAACCTGTTTCTGACTCAGTGGGTCTGGGGTGGGGCAAGAAAATTTTCATTTGTAATGAGTTCCCAGGTAATGGTGCTGCTGTTGTTCTAGGTACCTTGCTTACTTACATGATTATCTTCCCTCCTATTTAGTTGATGATCATAATGAAACATTTTAATTCCCTTACCTCTCATTTTGGGTATGCTCTACCAGTATTTCCTTGTGGTTCCCACGGGGGGTTCCATTTAATGTGAGAAAGAGATGCCACTCTGATGTGAATCTATAACAGCATGACTTCAGTAGGGTACCAACCCTGCCCCCTCAGTTACTGATGGAACAGTGTAATATACAGTATTTATTCAACACCAGAGAATAAAATTGGGATGTTTTGCTACACTATTCTTTTACATCATGTAGAAAAAAAAAAAAAAAAAGCACTGGTTTTTATAATTGCCATGAAGTTGCTTTATCAGGGATCTTTCTGTCTTCATCAAGATCTGAGTTCCTATCTAAGGCCCTTTAATGAAACCTAAAGGACTCCCCTAGTGAGGACCAACTCCCTGGGCTCTTGTTTATCAGGTGCTGTCCTTTGAATGTGCATCTCCCTCCAAAATTCCTGTTGACAGTTCAGCCTCAGTGTAAGAGTTTGAGAGCTGGGTAGGCCAGGAAGCTCCAAGCCCAGGGATGGGATGTACATATTAAGAAGGCTTCTCCAGCATGTGCAAGAACCTGGTTCAGTTCCCAGCACCACACGCACTCACACACACACACACACACACACACACACACACAGACACACAAACACACAAACACATGTATGTTTGTGAAGTTGGGTGCAAGGACATGTGGCTCTGTTTTAATTAGGTTTTTGGTCACTATGACTAAAACACCCAACAAGAACAACTTGGGGGAGGAAAAGCTTCTCTGGGCTAACGGTTTCAGAGGTCTCAGTCCACAGACAGGTGACTCCATTGCTCTGCCCAAGGTGAGGTCGTCCATATTGGGGAAGGGCCCAGGGGAGGACAGCTGCTCAGTGCAGGGCAGCAAAGAAGCAGAAACATGGAGTGTAGATATGATGAGGTCTCCCAAGGCCACAGAGGTATTACAGATTTTCAGACTTAAAATGAAAAGACTGCTGAAGTATCGTATAAATTTTAATTTCAAAACAAGTAACTATCAGCTTCCATAACACATTAAAGCAAAAAACCTTCCAGAGTTTTTTCTTATTCTTATTATGCAAGTGGAAAAGGTCCTAGGGGCCCAAAACTGAGATGACTGCTGGGAGTT
This sequence comes from Tamias sibiricus, assembly GCA_025594165.1. Lineage (NCBI taxonomy): Eukaryota > Metazoa > Chordata > Mammalia > Rodentia > Sciuridae > Tamias > Tamias sibiricus. The sequence goes on along the minus strand of CM046664.1, from coordinate 62,372,501 downwards.
ATGCCCAGGTGTGACTGGGTCATTTCTTGCCCTGACCTGACAAGGAGCCATTCTGAGGGAATTTCAAACTGCAGCTGGGTTTTTGTCCATAAGTAGAGGAAGCTCTTGGTGGTGACCTGTCGTCTCCCAGATAGTTAGCGTGTTTGGTGGTGGTTGGTGGCTGGTATTTGTAGTCTTTGGATATTGGTTTTTTGATTTGGGTTTTTTTTTTTCTTTTGTTTTGTTATTTTTTTAAATTTTTTTTAGCTGGCATCCTAAGATGGTGTTCCATTTTAGAATAAGCAGTGAGAACAGTCGGAGTAGTGTAGAGCTGCGGGGGCCAGGCTCCTATGAGCTTGCTTTTATGGACAATCATGAGGTTGTGCAGGGCATTGGGGAAGGGGCTTCGACAAGGTGAAGTGTGCCCATCATCTCCTCACTGGGACAGAGGTTGTGGTGAAGTTCATGGTGAAATCAGCCTGGAACTCCCCTTCCTATCCGAATCTGAGCTTGGACCACCCAAACATGATCCAGCCCTTCCAGGTCCTTGAGACCATCAAATACGTCTACATCATCATGGAGCATGCAGGTGGGGGACATCTAGGGAGCCTCATCTCAGAACCTGGTGGCATGCTGGAGGAGGAGGCCTGCAGACTCTTCAGACAGGTCATGAGTGCCGTGCAGTACTGCCACGAGAAGGGTATTGTGCACCTGGTCTGGAAGCTGGAGAACATCTTGCTGGATGCCAGTGATGTGAAACTCATTGACTTTGGCCTGAGCACCAGATTCACAGCTGGGCAGAAGCTGAGCAGGTTCAGGGGCACTTTCCTATACTTTGCCCCTGAAGTCGTCAGGCGGGAGGACTATGAGGGCCCCCAGGCCGATGTCTGCAGCCTGGGCGTCCTTCTCTACTTCATGCTGACAGGGAGCTGCCTATTTATGGCCAGCACTGCTCGGGAGGTGAGGACGCTGATCATGGAGGGAACGTATGGCATTCCCCTGCATGTTTCCAAGGGAGCTCAGAGCCTCGTCTGTGAGATCCTGACGGTGGACCCCACGGAGAGGCCCAGCCTAGAGCAGATAATGGGGCACCTGTGGCTGAGCCAGGGTAAGGAAGCTTTACCCAGTCCTTCTGATCAGGCACTCCCCAACCTCCCGGATCCCGCCATTATAACAACCATGTTCGACCTGGACTACAGCCCCTATGATACCTGGGTGTCCCTGTCAAGTAAGAAATATGACGACGCCATGGCTTCATACCTCCTGCTCAGGCACCAGAGAACCCAGTGGTGGGCTGCACATGCCAGGTGAAGCCCGTGCGCTGTAGGGTGGTTGGGCCTCTCCCAGGCCCTGAAGATCCTCCCAGGCTCGGCCCCAAGAAGCGTCCCAGTGAGCCTGCCCTTCCCCTGCCCTGTGAGCAGCAGCAGCCTGAGGAGGCCAAGCAGACCCAGCAGAAGGGTGGTGGCAGTGCCAGCGTGCCTGCCATTTGTCTCTGCTTTTTCCATGTGGACCCACCCCCTCCCAGCCTAGCCCCCCAGCATGTCCCTGTGCCCAGCAGGCCTGACCCCCCGATGAGCCTCAGTAGGGGGTCGCAGAAGATGGCAGCTCGTCCTCCCGAGGTGCCTCCACAGGGCAGTCCCAGGACCCCAGCACGGTTGGAAGGGGGTGAGAGGAGGCTCGCCACCTGCCTTCCACAGCTCTGCTGTGGACCACGCTTCAGTCGGTCAGCCGTGAAGAACACGGTGGCTCCAGGGGAAGGGCCGGGCCAGGACCGACAGAACCAACAGGCAGACAGAAGACCCTGAGCTGTGCCAGCTGGCTCAGGCTTCTCTGCACGGATTCCAGGCAGGAGCGCCTCTGGACCCGCCAGGAGTCTCCTCTGCCCCCACCTGCGAAGACACCTCATAGAGACTTTTCCCTGGGACGCTTCCCCCTGCCCTGCTCTTTGTCCTTTCTCCCATGCTTTGGGAGAATTTATTCTTAATTTTATTCTTAATTTCTTTTTCTTTTTTTTTGGCGCCAGGGATTGAACTCAGGGGTACTCAACCACTGGGCCACATCCCCAGCCCTTTTTTGTGTGTTTTATTAGAGACAGGATCTCACTGAGTTGCTAAGTGCCTCGCCATTGCTGAGGCTGGCTTTGAACTCGCGATCCTCCTGCCTCAGCCTCCCAAGTGCTGGGATTACAGGTGTGTGCCACCGCGCCTGGCTGAGAAATTTATTTCTTGATTATTTTTTTCCCACAAATTGTAAAATAAAATTTATGTTTCAAAGATTTTTAGAAATGCATTTTTTTTGTTTTTGTTTTTGTTTTGTTAAAGAGGGAGGCCTCAGGGCAAAGGCCTGAGCGCAGCAGCCATCCTCTCCAAGGCCAGGACCACTGTCCCTCTCTCTGCTTCTCAGTGTAGATATGCTCACCTTGAGCCAGTGTATGTGCAGCCTCACTTGCTTTGAGCCAATGTAGATCTGGACTTATTCCCCTTGACCTAGTGTTAACATGTGTTCTTGAGCTAGTGTAGACTTGATTCAGTTTATCTGGTTGGTTGCTTTGGCCAGAGGAATTCTGTTCTTGGTCTTCAGGCCCAGCCCTTCAGGGTGGGTTTTCTGAATGAGAAAGTCTTTTGTGTGGTAAAATAAAAAGCTGTAGAATTTCTAAGTAAGTTCCAGAAGGGTTGTGGAGGGTAAATCTCAAAAAAGTTTGTATGTAACTAAGTTGACTATGATTAGTAAAATCAGTTAAAGCTATTCAATTTTTTTTCTCAGGTCAAATATTAATATACTTTTATAAACCTATTTAATCCTCTATGTGTTAAAGTAACAAAATTTATTAAAACAATGTGCTCTTATCAAACAAGATAATTTCTCATGTCTGTTAAGTTTCATCTTTTAGAGAAACTAGTCTTAAAGGAATTAGGATTTCTACAACTCTGTTTAACAACAACTATCATTTTAGAAGTATTACAGTATATTAGAGATTCTTAATTTTTCATCAAAAGCTAAACTTGGTTAATATAAGAACATCAGTGCAACGGTGGTGCTGTTATGGGCTTCCTTGTATACTAGATATCTTCGTATCTTCCAAGTATACAAGTTTTTAAAATATAACGTTTAGAAGAACATTTTGCTAAGCTGGTGTTCTTCCAACTAAAGTATAGAGTAAGGATTTGGGATTATAAAAATTGTTTCTCGGATCATAGCTCTTATACAAGCTCAATATGTTTTTACTCTTGTTAAAAGTTCATTTTATATATTTTTGCAAACTTTAAAACAATGGTCCTTTAGTGCCTTACAAAAGTACAACTTCTAACATAAACAACCAGAGTTAATTTAAGATTATAGGGCATCACTCATAGGACACCATGATATAAGGCTGACTTTCAGTGCTAATAATGACCCCAATTAAAAGGAATCGGTAAATAACTATAAAGTTACAGACATTTAAGTTAAAACCCAGCACTCCTACTTTAAGACTGGTGAAACTGGCTTGCTGGATGTTTAAAACTAAAACTTAGACACTAAAGTTAAGGAAGTAAAAGAGCCAAGAACAAAATAGTCAACATTTGGCACTTACCCTCTGAGGTCAGCTCAAACCTATGGAATGATGGGACTTCTCTAAAGGCTTTGCAACTCTGGACCACATGACCTCCCAATCAGGGGGATCAATGAGACCCTAGAGAACAGGTGCACATGCTGCAAAGAGGATGAGAGAGAAATGTCCCTAATGCTTCCAAGGGAAGCCATATGGTCAACAAGACCCTGAACTATCCTGGCAGATGGCACCAGAGGAGCAAAGAGTCTTCTCCCACGTTCCTGAGAGTGACCCCCCTAAGGAAACTCAGTTAACTCTTAACAGTAGATAAGAACAAGGTCAATTTGACCAGTGCCATCTTAAACAGCTGACAAGAAAGTTATAACCAAAACACATCATTTAGAAGGGAAGAAAACAGTTCTTTGAGTATAACTTAAGAGGTACATTTGATTAGCCCCACCAAGAGTAACTAAGACTGAAGGCTGTGAAAGAAAGATTCTTAAAGAGTGTCCAGTGATTATCAAAAGAGACTATCAGCATCAGAAGTTTTTTTTTAGTTAGTTTAAGACCTTTACATCTTCCTAAACTTCTATATAGGCAGACTTGATCTGTGTTTGCTAGTATGATTATCTAGCCTAAGTGACAGAAATAAAGGAATCTCTACTAAACACAGAGGTTATGCCAATAAAAAGGTATTTTTTAAAAAGATCAGATTACATTAGATATCTTACTACATCTTAAGGGGGGCATATATGACATTATAAAAACTGTTTTGTTCTGCCAGGTGCGGTGGCGCACGCCTGTAATCCCAGCACTTGGGAGGCTGAGGCAGGAGGATCACGAGTTCAAAACAAGCCTCTGCAATGGCAAGGCACTTGGCAACTCAGTGAGACCCTGTCTCTAATAAAGTACAACAAAAAGGCTGGGGATGTGGCCCAGTGGTCGAGTGCCCCTGAGTTCAATCCCCAGTACCAAAAACAAACAAACAAACAAAAACTATTTTATTCATGTTCCTGATAACTCTGGCAATGTAACTAATATCCTTAAAGACCGACATTCCCAAATAGAGGCCATGTCCTCGCCAGCCTTGTCATGGGAACATCTTCTTAGCTCTTGCACCTCCTGGTGAAAAATTACTGGTTTCTATCACCATCGTGATATTCATGGACATGTTCCAGATGCTATGACATTTATTTTGTATTACTCTCATTCCAGTACTCATGTCTTCTTTTTTCTCTCTCATAGACGCACCCACCGCCAGATGACTTACAGCCTCTTCTTTCCAGACTTTTACTACAGAACCCTCAACTGACCCAAAACATTCCTAAAAGGGAACCCTGTTGTCGCCGGAAAAGGATTGCAGCCTGGAACGGCAGCGCCGCGGGAAGGAGTCCGGAGACAGGATGGAGACGAAAATATTCTTTAATCTTACAAGAAAACTACAATATATCTATACAATAGCGATAACCCCTGTCTTTTCTCCCTCTGGTCTCTTCCCATGCGCCCGAGCAGCAATGGCGCTCGCTCGATCTGCTGAGTCACCGTTCAAATCTCTCCAGAGCCTGGACCAAGTCCCACGAGATCCCGTGAGACTACGGAAAGCGGAAATGCCCAAAAATGTCTATGGCCCAATAGTCAACTACAATCTTAGCTATCTCCCCAAACAGGGCTCCTGCATTTCCCCCTTTTGTTTTAAAAGAGGGGATGCTCTAGGACGTCTATGTGCAACCAACATTCTTACCCGTCATCGGATAATCAAGGCTGTGCCCTTGACTCCTGTCTTAGGTTGATATGTCGGCCACATGAGACTATCCCGTGCGACTGTGCCTGTCTTAGGTTGTCCCCCTCTGGGGATCTTACCCGTCATTGGCTAACCAGCCATCCAATGGAGCCCTTTAGGATTGACTGTGTAAGATGACTAACAGCCAGCCGTCCAATTGTGGGGAGATGCTGCGGCTTTAAGGCAACAAGCCTTTTGGTGACGAGCCAAATTGCATAGCATACCAAATTCTTTAAACAAATCAGCTGCCCTAAGTTCTATCAAGTAACACACTGAGTTCTCTAAACAAATACCCCCAAGGTACTGTCCCATGAAGTCCCAAACAATGAAAGATCAAAATGTCCACTTGTTATAACACGTAGATCTAGGAGGCCCCATGCATGCAGAGCAGAGGCCACACTGCTGGTGAGGTTGTTTGACATTTGAGCAGCAGGGATGCTTGCAGCGACCGCGATCCCTGCATCTGTAGCAGCAGCCGTCTTTTTTTATGTCTAGACAATGCCACCGGCAAATCTTCAGGGCCCGCTCCCTAGAGACTCAAGCATCAATTATTAAGGAAAGGCAGTGCTATTCCAGCACTGAGTCAAGAGGCGAGTTGTCAAACTAAAAAATAGAATTATTAGATTAGAAAATTAAAGTTGATTTCTGCTCACACACATTGCAGCCTGAGCTCCCACAAACATAAGCTGGCAAAACATCATATTTAGAACAAAACAAAGAAAGACTGAGGGTATTTACTGTATTAAAGATAGATTAAAGAAAAACTAAAAGCACTTTGGAGAAATAATTTGTTAGCTGGAACTCTCGAGTTTCTGCATACACAGCAGTCCTTTACCTGTTGAAATGATTGAAATTAATCATTTATTAAACAAATGAAGTTAATAACAAATAGCAACCTTATGTCAAAAAACACCAAAATATCAGGTTATACAGCCCTAGTCATATTTTTCTCCAAAGAGAAATCCTTGGGACACCTATAAAACAAAATTGAAGGTACCTTCACTTATAAAATTATTTACTCAATTTGAATACTCTTAAACTTAAATGAATTAGAGTTATTTGGATCCACATATATATATATATATATATTCACAAGCCTTTGTTATTTTTGATGTCACACTGGACAGACAGACGCACATACAAACATATATTTGTGACGTCACATTAACATGAAATTTAGACAAATACACAGACATAAATACATATATAAAAAGAAAAAAAAAAAATACAATTGTGTGCACACTAAAGAGAGATCTCTTCGTCCCAGCCGGGAGGGGAATGACACTTAAGTTGTGACGTATTTTGAAGGACTCTTTTAAAGGGAATCATTCCATATCTTCATCATGGTCCTCTTGATTTTGTACCTTTTTTATTAAATCTTGATTCCTCAACAACTTCATCTTGATCCTTTTGATTTGGTACTTGCTTTATTAATCTAGATGGTATCCATATTGGAGAGGATTCATGCTTTGTGAAAAACACAAACAGATCCTCTCCCCCAAATTAACACTGGATCTGGACCCTTTCCATGTACCTGAAAGAACATCCTTCCAGTAAACCAAAGGTTTATGTTGTTGATGTGGGTTCCAATGTCTGTCTCCAGCAGAATAACCATCAGAGTCTAAAGTTAAAAAATTTAAGGTAAACAGGGCAACTGCCAATCTGTCCTTAGGATTTTTCCAGTTTCCTTCTTTCTGTTTTAACAACATAACTTTTAGTGTGCGGTTTGCTCTTTCAATAATGCCCTGACCCTGAGGATTGTATGGGATGCCTGTTTTATGGGATATGTTGAATTTTGCGCAAAACTCTTTTGAAAGATGAGGACGTATATGCGGGGCCATTATCTGTTTTAAGCATTTTGGGGATGCCCAATGCAGCAAAAGCTTGTAAACAATGAGATGTGACATCTTTAACTTTTTCTCCAGAATGTAAGGAAGCAAAAATCATGCCTGAGCATGTATCTATGGTTACATGAATAAATCGCAATTTTCCAAAACTTGGCTCATGAGTAACATCCATCTGCCACAAATGATTGGGCATTAATCCTCTAGGGTTAACACCAAAATGAGGATTGGGCAAATGTGTCATACAAGATTTACAATCTTTTACAATTGTTCTGGCTTGCTCCTTTGTGATTTTAAACCTACGTTGCGAGGTGGTGCTGTTGACGTTGAAACTGGGAATGAAATAAAGTAGCTTGTTGTAGCGCTGAAAGTATAAATATTGTTTTTGTAAGTTCATCAGCCTTTTGATTACTTTCATGGAGGGGGCCAGGCAAATTAGTATGTGCTCTAATATGGCCTATGAATAGAGGTTCTTTTCTTGCCCACAAAACTTTTTGTATTTGATAAAACAATTTAAAAGCTGGAGTATGAGGTGCTATTGGTCCCCTGCTAACTCTAATTTTGGGACGGCTTGTACAATATAGTGGCTATCTGAAAAAATGTTTATGGCTGGTCTCTAAAATTTTCCAGAGCTCTTACCACAGCTTCCAATTTCCACTAGTTGAGCTGATTTGTGTGCAGTTATGTAAGTCATATTTTCTTTTGTAGTGACTACTGCAGCAGTACCATTTGAGGACCCATCTGTAAATAACATTAAATGCCTTAGGAATAGGTTGATTTTTTTATTACCTGTGGAAATATAATAGGATGATTAATACAAAAAGATAATATAGGAGACTTAGGAAGGTGATTATCAAAATTTGCAGAGGTAGAGCATCTAGCTATAGCCCAGTCATTATCGTTGAAGCATAAATATTCAATCTGTGACGATGAATAGGGAGTAATAATAGTAGCAGGGTGAATGCCAAATATTTTAGTAGAAGTTTTAAGTCCTTGAAGAATAAGTTTAGCCACCATGGAGGTATAAGACTCAATTATGCTTTTAGGAGAGACAGGCAAATGTATCCATAATAAAGGCCCTTGTTGCCAAAATACTCCTGTGGGTGTATATTGTGAAGAAATAATAATCAATATCAGCGGTTGAGTTAAATCAAATCTGTCACAATGAGCTCCTTCGATGGCTTTTTTCTACTACCTTTAAAGCTTTCCTAGCAATCAGGAGTCAATGTTTGCGGTGAGGATGGATCAGGGTCCCCTCGAAGGATATCAAATAAAGGTTTTAATTGGCCAGTAGTGAGGTTTAGTGTAGGGCGAAGCCAATTAATGTCTCCCAGTAGTTTTTGGAAAATCATTGAGGGTGGTTAAATGTTCTTTATTTATTAAAATTTTTTGGGGTCTAACAAAAGTATCCATGATTTTAAATCCTAAATATAATATGGGAGAGATCTGGTTTGAACTTTATCTTCTGCTATATATAATCCGTATTTTTTTTAAATTTTGTACCACGTCACTGAATATATTAAATAAGATTTTTTGATTAGGGTGGGCCAGTAAAAATATCATCCATGTAATGTAGACACATGAGGTTTGGATATTTATTTTTAATGGGTTGGATGGCCTTGTCCACATATATTTGGCATATGGTGGGGCTATTAGCCATTCCCTGTGGCAAAACCTTCCATTGATATCTCTGATCAAGGCCATTATTGTTAATAGAAGGAACTGAAAAGGCAAACCTGGGGGCATCCAGAGGATGTAGGGGAATAGAAAAGAAGCAATCCTTTATATCAAGACTAATAACATGGAAATTTTTTGGAATAGCTATAGGATTCGGAAGTCCAGGTTGAGTAGGGCCCATGACTTGCATGGTTTTATTAATTTGTCTAAGATCATGTAATAATCGCCATTTTCCTGATTTTTTCTTGATCACAAATATGGGGGAATTCCAGGGAGAGGTGGAAGGTTCTATATGTCCTGCTTCTAATTGTTCCTGAACTAGTAGGTGGGCCGCTTGTAATTTCTCTTTAGATAGGGGCCACTGAGGGACCCACACTGGCTTATCAGAAAGCCATGGTATTTTCAAAATTATTTTCTCAGTGGCCCCGAAGAAAAATGTCTTTTTCCTATATGATAATGATTTCTTTTAGGGTTAAGCTTACCCTGTACTTTTTGATGATTTCTTATAGGGTTAAGATTACTCTGTAGATTTTTACATTTAACACCTGCAGGTTTGGTTGCAAGGTGTACTCCCATTTGTTGTAAAATATCTCTTCCCCATAAAGTAAACCGGTAGATTAGGTAAAACATAAGGCTGAAACGTGCCTTTATGTCCTTCATCATCCTCCCATTTTAAAATTACCGCACTTTTTTCTGGGAGGTTATTATATCCCAAGCCTCTTAAACTGGTTGAAGCTTTTTGCAGAGGCCAGTGTTTGGGCCATTGACGTAAATTAATGATGGAAGAATCAGCTCCAGTATCTTTAAGACCCTCCATTTCTATTCCCCCATTGGATTCTTATTTTACACATAGGCCTCCTTGTACAGTCCTGAACCCAGCAAACCATGGGTTTCGAATCAGTGGAACAAAATCCTCTATTGTTCCTATTTAGAGGCATATTCATTTTAAATGACTTATGTAATTTGGAAGGAGGAGCAGCTGAGCAATTCTAGCTCCCTGATTAATAGAACTTATACTTGGGGTGAGCTAAGCATTATTTTTATTTCCCCTTTATAGTCTGAGTTTATTACGCCTGGGGTCACTTGCAAACCTAATAAGCTCTCAGGACTTCGCCCGATAATAAGTCCTACAGTCCCTGAGGGAAGAGGTCCCCTGACTCCTGTGGGAATCAGTTGAACCCCCATTTCAGGTGTTAACACTATTCGGGCGGTGGAACAGAGGTCTAATCCTGCATTTCCTCCTGTTCCTCTGGCGAGGGAGTGGATGGGTAATAGGGATTGTGGTCGGGGAAGCATCTGAGTGGATGCTTGAGGATACTCCTCCTCCAATGCCTCGTACATTTGTGGGCCCCGGGGCATTGGGCCCCGTACCCCGTTTTTTGAATTCCTCAACAAAGGATTTCCATGGATGTCCAAATTTTGAATAGCATTTATTGGCCCAATGATTTCCTTTCTTACACCTGGGCAGCAACCTGGAGCACGGTATGAATTTGGTCTTATTTCTCTTTTAGGATTTTGCCTAGTAATAGCCTGATTGATTATGATAATTTTGCCTAGAATATCCTGATTGATTATAATGTCTATGTTGAGCTCTTGTAAAATTTTGAGGGGCAGCATCTCTCACAGCTGCTGCAATCATATTCCCTGTGACAAAGGCATCATTTATATCTTACATAATTGTATATATATGGAAAGATCCTTTTTATTTTTCCATGTCCTGATGGCTTCCTGGCAATACTTATTAGCATTTTCGTACGCTAATTGGACAACTAATGGCATAACTTGATCAATGTCTCCAAAAACTCTACCTGCAGTTCTCAAAAGTCGATCAGCAAATTCAGCATATGGTTCATTAGGTCCTTGAATTACTTTGGACAAGCTACCTTGTAGATCCCCAGGTCCTTGTACAGTTTTCCATGCCTTTAAGGCAGCTGCGTTTATCTGAGCATATACTCCTGGGGTATAATATTTTTGATCCTGTACGTCTGCAAATTGCCCTTCTCCTGTGAGCATTTCTATATTATGGTCTCCAAACCCCGCATCTGCATTTCTTTTAGCTGTTTCTATACAAAGTTCTTGAAATTGCGATCGCCAAACAAGTATTGTCCCCCACTTAATGTTGCTTTACATAGACGTTTCCAGTCTGCGGGGGTTAAGCTAAAGGTGTTAAGGGACTCCAGTATACTCAACGTGAAAGGAGCTTGGGGTCCATAAGTCATTACTGCCTCTTGAGATTTTTTATTGTTTTGAAATCTACTGGCTGGTGGTCCCTCCATCCATTTCCATATTCAAATACTGGCAGTTCCCAACGTATCTGTGAGTTACCCTCGAGAGCACATAAGCGCTCAGAAAGACTTTTTATTTCTGTTTCTAGGGTATGCAAACGCCTAGTGATACCCTTCCATATTTTCTGTAATCGATTTCACCCATGGGGGAGTAGAGGACACAAGTTCCTCCACTTGATGATCCCTTATCTTGGTCTTCCTTAATTTCCTTTTGTTCATTTTCTCAAAATCACCTTTAGTTAATTCCTCCTCACTACTACTACTCTCATTGGTCCTAACTGAGACTCAGTAACATCCTGAGTCCCAGGTTCAATTGAGACCATGTATCCGTGAAGTATCTCTAATAAATCTTGAATAGCTTTAGCAGCTCGGATCTTTGTCATTTTGGGGAACGCTTCTAATAATCTCTCCTTACTGGTCTTAGTTGACTCAGCGGAATCTACGCTTTCATGATCGCCTTCCACTGTTTTCTAAATCCTCCTCGCTAACGACAGACTCATCTATATCAAAGAATTCATCAAGAGCCTCGTACACTTGGGTCTTAGATATTTTCGAACCCATTTTTAACCGCTCTGACTAGAGATTCCTGCGAGGTTTCTCAGTTCTTACCTGCCGTGCTGAATTCCCCGTACAGGCCACCAACTGTTGTCGCCGGAAAAGGATTGCAGCCTGGAACGGCAGCGCCGCGGGAAGGAGTCCGGAGACAGGATGGAGACGAAAATATTCTTTAATCTTACAAGAAACTACAATATATCTATACAATAGCGATAACCCTGTCTTTTCTCCCTCTGGTCTCTTCCCATGCGCCCGAGCAGCAATGGCGCTCGCTCGATCTGCTGAGTCACCGTTCAAATCTCTCCAGAGCCTGGACCAAGTCCCACGAGATCCCGTGAGACTACGGAAAGCGGAAATGCCCAAAAATGTCTATGGCCCAATAGTCAACTACAATCTTAGCTATCTCCCCAAACAGGGCTCCTGCATTTCCCCCTTTTGTTTTAAAAGAGGGGATGCTCTAGGACGTCTATGTGCAACCAACATTCTTACCCGTCATCGGATAATCAAGGCTGTGCCCTTGACTCCTGTCTTAGGTTGATATGTCGGCCACATGAGACTATCCCGTGCGACTGTGCCTGTCTTAGGTTGTCCCCCTCTGGGATCTTACCCGTCATTGGCTAACCAGCCATCCAATGGAGCCCTTTAGGATTGACTGTGTAAGATGACTAACAGCCAGCCGTCCAATTGTGGGGAGACTGCTGCGGCTTTAAGGCAACAAGCCTTTTGGTGACGAGCCAAATTGCATAGCATACCAAATTCTTTAAACAAATCAGCTGCCCTAAGTTCTATCAAGTAACACACTGAGTTCTCTAAACAAATACCCCCAAGGTACTGTCCCATGAAGTCCCAAACAATGAAAGATCAAAATGTCCACTTGTTATAACACGTAGATCTAGGAGGCCCCATGCATGCAGAGCAGAGGCCACACTGCTGGTGAGGTTGTTTGACATTTGAGCAGCAGGGATGCTTGCAGCGACCGCGATCCCTGCATCTGTAGCAGCAGCCGTCTTTTTTTTATGTCTAGACAATGCCACCGGCAAATCTTCAGGGCCCGCTCCCTAGAGACTCAAGCATCAATTATTAAAGGAAAGGCAGTGCTATTCCAGCACTGAGTCAAGAGGCGAGTTGTCAAACTAAAAAATAGAATTATTAGATTAGAAAATTAAAGTTGATTTCTGCTCACACACATTGCAGCCTGAGCTCCCACAAACATAAGCTGGCAAAACATCATATTTAGAACAAAACAAAGAAAGACTGAGGTATTTACTGTATTAAAGATAGATTAAAGAAAAACTAAAAGCACTTTGGAGAAATAATTTGTTAGCTGGAACTCTCGAGTTTCTGCATACACAGCAGTCCTTTACCTGTTGAAATGATTGAAATTAATCATTTATTAAACAAATGAAGTTAATAACAAATAAGCAACCTTATGTCAAAACACCAAAATATCAGGTTATACAGCCCTAGTCATATTTTTCTCCAAAGAGAAATCCTTGGGACACCTATAAAACAAAATTGAAGGTACCTTCACTTATAAAATTATTTACTCCCAATTTGAATACTCTTAAACTTAAATGAATTAGAGTTATTTGGATCCACATATATATATATATATATTCACAAGCGCTTTGTTATTTTTGATGTCACACTGGACAGACAGACGCACATACAAACATATATTTGTGACGTCACATTAACATGAAATTTAGACAAATACACAGACATAAATACATATATAAAAAGAAAAAAAAAATACAATTGTGTGCACACTAAAGAGAGATCTCTTCGTCCCAGCCGGGAGGAATGACACTTAAGTTGTGACGTATTTTGAAGGACTCTTTTAAGGGAATCATTCCATATCTTCATCATGGTCCTCTTGATTTTGTACCTTTTTTATTAATCTTGATTCTCAACAACTTCATCTTGATCCTTTTGATTTGGTACTTGCTTTATTAATCTAGATGGTATCCATATTGGAGAGGATTCATGCTTTGGAAAAACACAAACAGATCCTCTCCCCCAAATTAACACTGGATCTGGACCTTTCCATGTACCTGAAAGAACATCCTTCCAGTAAACCAAAGGTTTTATGTTGTTGATGTGGGTTCCAATGTCTGTCTCCAGCAGAATAACCATCAGAGTCTAAAGTTAAAAAATTTAAGGTAAACAGGGCAACTGCCAATCTGTCCTTAGGATTTTTCCAGTTTCCTTCTTTCTGTTTTAACAACATAACTTTTAGTGTGCGGTTTGCTCTTTCAATAATGCCCTGACCCTGAGGATTGTATGGGATGCCTGTTTTATGGGATATGTTGAATTTTGCGCAAAACTCTTTGAAAGATGAGGACGTATATGCGGGGCCATTATCTGTTTTAAGCATTTTGGGGATGCCCAATGCAGCAAAAGCTTGTAAACAATGAGATGTGACATCTTTAACTTTTTCTCCAGAATGTAAGGAAGCAAAAATCATGCCTGAGCATGTATCTATGGTTACATGAATAAATCGCAATTTTCCAAAACTTGGCTCATGAGTAACATCCATCTGCCACAAATGATTGGGCATTAATCCTCTAGGGTTAACACCAAAATGAGGATTGGGCAAATGTGTCATACAAGATTTACAATCTTTTACAATTGTTCTGGCTTGCTCCTTTGTGATTTTAAACCTACGTTGCGAGGTGGTGCTGTTGACGTGAAACTGGGAATGAAATAAAGTAGCTTGTTGTAGCGCTGAAAGTATAAATATTGTTTTTGTAAGTTCATCAGCCTTTTGATTACTTTCATGGAGGGGGCCAGGCAAATTAGTATGTGCTCTAATATGGCCTATGAATAGAGGTTCTTTTCTTGCCCACAAAACTTTTTGTATTTGATAAAACAATTTAAAAGCTGGAGTATGAGGTGCTATTGGTCCTGCTAACTCTAATTTTGGGACGGCTTGTACAATATAGTGGCTATCTGAAAAAATGTTTATGGGCTGGTCTCTAAAATTTTCCAGAGCTCTTACCACAGCTTCCAATTCCACTAGTTGAGCTGATTTGTGTGCAGTTATGTAAGTCATATTTTCTTTTGTAGTGACTACTGCAGCAGTACCATTTGAGGACCCATCTGTAAATACATTAAATGCCTTAGGAATAGGTTGATTTTTTTATTACCTGTGGAAATATAATAGGATGATTAATACAAAAAGATAATATAGGAGACTTAGGAAGGTGATTATCAAAATTTGCAGAGGTAGAGCATCTAGCTATAGCCCAGTCATTATCGTTGAAGCATAAAATATTCAATCTGTGACGATGAATAGGGAGTAATAATAGTAGCAGGGTGAATGCCAAATATTTTAGTAGAAGTTTTAAGTCCTTGAAGAATAAGTTTAGCCACCATGGAGGTATAAGACTCAATTATGCTTTTAGGAGAGACAGGCAAATGTATCCATAATAAAGGCCCTTGTTGCCAAAATACTCCTGTGGGTGTATATTGTGAAGAAATAATAATCAATATCAGCGGTTGAGTTAAATCAAATCTGTCACAATGAGCTCCTTCGATGGCTTTTTCTACTACCTTTAAAGCTTTCCTAGCATCAGGAGTCAATGTTTGCGGTGAGGATGGATCAGGGTCCCCTCGAAGGATATCAAATAAAGGTTTTAATTGGCCAGTAGTGAGGTTTAGTGTAGGGCGAAGCCAATTAATGTCTCCCAGTAGTTTTTGGAAATCATTGAGGGTGGTTAAATGTTCTTTATTTATTAAAATTTTTTGGGGTCTAACAAAAGTATCCATGATTTTAAATCCTAAATATAATATGGGAGATCTGGTTTGAACTTTATCTTCTGCTATATATAATCCGTATTTTTTTTAAATTTTGTACCACGTCACTGAATATATTAAATAAGATTTTTTGATTAGGGTGGGCCAGTAAAATATCATCCATGTAATGTAGACACATGAGGTTTGGATATTTATTTTTAATGGGTTGGATGGCCTTGTCCACATATATTTGGCATATGGTGGGGCTATTAGCCATTCCCTGTGGCAAAACCTTCCATTGATATCTCTGATCAAGGCCATTATTGTTAATAGAAGGAACTGAAAAGGCAAACCTGGGGGCATCCAGAGGATGTAGGGGAATAGAAAAGAAGCAATCCTTTATATCAAGACTAATAACATGGAAATTTTTTGGAATAGCTATAGGATTCGGAAGTCCAGGTTGAGTAGGGCCCATGACTTGCATGGTTTTATTAATTTGTCTAAGATCATGTAATAATCGCCATTTTCCTGATTTTTTCTTGATCACAAATATGGGGGAATTCCAGGGAGAGGTGGAAGGTTCTATATGTCCTGCTTCTAATTGTTCCTGAACTAGTAGGTGGGCCGCTTGTAATTTCTCTTTAGATAGGGGCCACTGAGGGACCCACACTGGCTTATCAGAAAGCCATGGTATTTTCAAAATTATTTTCTCAGTGGCCCCGAAGAAAAATGTCTTTTTCCTATATGATAATGATTTCTTTTAGGGTTAAGCTTACCCTGTACTTTTTGATGATTTCTTATAGGGTTAAGATTACTCTGTAGATTTTTACATTTAACACCTGCAGGTTTGGTTGCAAGGTGTACTCCCATTTGTTGTAAAATATCTCTTCCCCATAAAGTAACCGGTAGATTAGGTAAAACATAAGGCTGAAACGTGCCTTTATGTCCTTCATCATCCTCCCATTTTAAAATTACCGCACTTTTTTCTGGGAGGTTATTATATCCCAAGCCTCTTAAACTGGTTGAAGCTTTTTGCAGAGGCCAGTGTTTGGGCCATTGACGTAAATTAATGATGGAAGAATCAGCTCCAGTATCTTTAAGACCCTCCATTTCTATTCCTTGGATTCTTATTTTACACATAGGCCTCCTTGTACAGTCCTGAACCCAGCAAACCATGGGTTTCGAATCAGTGGAACAAAATCCTCTATTGTTCCTATTTAGAGGCATATTCATTTTAAATGACTTATGTAAATTTGGAAGGAGGAGCAGCTGAGCAATTCTAGCTCCCTGATTAATAGAACTTATACTTTGGGGTGAGCTAAGCATTATTTTTATTTCCCCTTTATAGTCTGAGTTTATTACGCCTGGGGTCACTTGCAAACCTAATAAGCTCTCAGGACTTCGCCCGATAATAAGTCCTACAGTCCCTGAGGGAAGAGGTCCCCTGACTCCTGTGGGAATCAGTTGAACCCCCATTTCAGGTGTTAACACTATTCGGGCGGTGGAACAGAGGTCTAATCCTGCATTTCCTCCTGTTCCTCTGGCGAGGGAGTGGATGGGTAATAGGGATTGTGTCGGGGAAGCATCTGAGTGGATGCTTGAGGATACTCCTCCTCCAATGCCTCGTACATTTGTGGGCCCCGGGGCATTGGGCCCCGTACCCCGTTTTTTGAATTCCTCAACAAAGGATTTCCATGGATGTCAAATTTGAATAGCATTTATTGGCCCAATGATTTCCTTTCTTACACCTGGGGCAGCAACCTGGAGCACGGTATGAATTTGGTCTTATTTCTCTTTTAGGATTTTGCCTAGAATAGCCTGATTGATTATGATAATTTTGCCTAGAATATCCTGATTGATTATAATGTCTATGTTGAGCTCTTGTAAAATTTTGAGGGGCAGCATCTCTCACAGCTGCTGCAATCATATTCCCTGTGACAAAGGCATCATTTATATCTTTACATAATTGTATATATATGGAAAGATCCTTTTTATTTTTCCATGTCCTGATGGCTTCCTGGCAATACTTATTAGCATTTTCGTACGCTAATTGGACAACTAATGGCATAACTTGATCAATGTCTCCAAAAACTCTACCTGCAGTTCTCAAAAGTCGATCAGCAAATTCAGCATATGGTTCATTAGGTCCTTGAATTACTTTGGACAAGCTACCTTGTAGATCCCCAGGTCCTTGTACAGTTTTCCATGCCTTTAAGGCAGCTGCGTTTATCTGAGCATATACTCCTGGGGTATAATATTTTTGATCCTGTACGTCTGCAAATTGCCCTTCTCCTGTGAGCATTTCTATATTATGGTCTCCAAACCCCGCATCTGCATTTCTTTTAGCTGTTTCTATACAAAGTTCTTGAAATTGCGATCGCCAAACCAAGTATTGTCCCCCACTTAATGTTGCTTTACATAGACGTTTCCAGTCTGCGGGGGTTAAGCTAAAGGTGTTAAGGACTCCAGTATACTCAACGTGAAAGGAGCTTGGGGTCCATAAGTCATTACTGCCTCTTTGAGATTTTTTATTGTTTTGAAATCTACTGGCTGGTGGTCCCTCCATCCATTTCCATATTCAAATACTGGCAGTTCCCAACGTATCTGTGAGTTACCCTCGAGAGCACATAAGCGCTCAGAAAGACTTTTTATTTCTGTTTCTAGGGTATGCAAACGCCTAGTGATACCCTTCATATTTTCTGTAATCGATTTCACCCATGGGGGAGTAGAGGACACAAGTTCCTCCACTTGATGATCCCTTATCTTGGTCTTCCTTAATTTCCTTTTGTTCATTTTCTCAAAATCACCTTTAGTTAATTCCTCCTCACTACTACTACTCTCATTGGTCCTAACTGACTCAGTAACATCCTGAGTCCCAGGTTCAATTGAGACCATGTATCCTTGAAGTATCTCTAATAAATCTTGAATAGCTTTAGCAGCTCGGATCTTTGTCATTTTGGGGACGCTTCTAATACTCTCCTTACTGGTCTTAGTTGACTCAGCGGAATCTACGCTTTCATGATCGCCTTCACTGTTTTCTAAATCCTCCTCGCTAACGACAGACTCATCTATATCAAAGAATTCATCAAGAGCCTCGTACACTTGGGTCTTAGATATTTTCGAACCCATTTTAACCGCTCTGACTAGAGATTCCTGCGAGGTTTCTCAGTTCTTACCTGCCGTGCTGAATTCCCCGTACAGGCCACCAAACTGTTGTCGCCGGAAAAGGATTGCAGCCTGGAACGGCAGCGCCGCGGGAAGGAGTCCGGAGACAGGATGGAGACGAAAATATTCTTTAATCTTACAAGAAACTACAATATATCTATACAATAGCGATAACCCTGTCTTTTCTCCCTCTGGTCTCTTCCCATGCGCCCGAGCAGCAATGGCGCTCGCTCGATCTGCTGAGTCACCGTTCAAATCTCTCCAGAGCCTGGACCAAGTCCACGAGATCCCGTGAGACTACGGAAAGCGGAAATGCCCAAAAATGTCTATGGCCCAATAGTCAACTACAATCTTAGCTATCTCCCCAAACAGGGCTCCTGCAGAACCCCACACTGCTTACCCCATGTTGCCACCTCTCATCTTGAAGCACCCTAGTGGTCATTGCCCATTTCCCTTAATCAGAAAGGGGAATGAGATCAGGGCAATAAACAGCCAATTATCAATGAAAAGGCAATAAGTAGATAGCACATCCCCATCAACCAGAGGCTAACACCTCTGGGGGGGGTGGAGGTGGGGGGAGGATCGCACTTTCCAATGGAAACAATCACCCCTGGATGGCTCTTTTCCTGCCTTTTGGCCACTTCTGCATTTTGGTCAGGTAGGCATGAGAAGAAAGGAAACCTAAAAATCTATAAAGGGGCAAGACACCCCCACTCCCATGGGCACCAGTTCTACGTCCCTCCTCTCCAGAGTGTTCTCTTTCTCTCTCTGTTCTATCCCTTATATAAAATTTACTGTCTGATCTTGCCTTCGTGTTTCTTGGGTGTTTATTCTTCAGCACTGGGGAACAAGGACCCTATCCTGATTTTTCAAGACTGGTATCCATATAAACTGTGCTTAGCATGCTGGAAGTCTTGGGTTTGACTTCCAGTACCAAACAAACAAAACAAAATCAAAAAGCAGAACACACACACACACACACACACACACACACACACACACGTACCTTCAACAAATAAATTTCACAGAGCTTGTGCAAAGAATGAATTGCAAGGCAGATCAGGCAGCCCCCTGAATCAGAAGTTCAGAGAACTCTGGCCCACAAGATGGGCAGGCAGCATTTATAGGAAGAGCAGAAATGAGGCCCAGAAACAGCTTGATTGCCTACAGCTCAGCGTTTGCCCTATTTGGACATGTTCTGATCAGTTGACAGCCTGTGATTGAAACTCAGCTGTTGTGATTGGCTGACACCTAGCTACTTGTTATAAAATACACTCCTAAATTAATCTTTCAGTTTATGTACTGAATTAGGCTGCAGTTTGTTATATAGGGACTCAAAGTACAGGAGCCAACTTGGGCCAAATTTAGTTAAACACAGTCAAAGCCAATCAAGTGACAGCCAAGGCAAGCACTAGGAAAACAAGGTACAAGATGCTGAGCGCTGTGGAATGAAAACCTGACCATATTTTCTGTCTCCGACTGAATTGGTTTGCTGTTGTTCTGTATGAAATCTCATCAACTAGAAATTGATTTCAGTTGGCCATCATCTGTCCTCTGCAAGGTATTTCTTTGGTCAGGTACACTAAAAAATCACACAATGATTTTCTTTTGAAATTATGGTGAAATATGCATAATATAAACTTTTCCATCTTTATGATTTTCGAGTGGACAGTTCATTAGTGTTTAGCATATTCACACTGTTATGCAGCCAGTCTTCTCAACTCCTTTATCTTACAAAACTGAAACTTTCATACCCAATAAACAACAACTTTGCATTTCCTTCTCCACCTGCTCCTAGAAACCACTATTAGTCTCCATGAATTCAATGATTCTACATACCTTATATGTGTGAAATTATACCTTACTTATAATTTCATAACTGGCTTGGTGTAATGTCCTCAAAGTTCACCTACATTGCAGTGTGGCTCAGGATTTCTTTCCTTTTTAAGGATGAATTATATTCCATCACATGAATATGCCACATTTTGCGTCTCCATTTATCCAGAATAAATAAATGGAGATTTATGCTTCCACATTTTGGCTATTGGGAAAAATGTTTCTATAAATATGGGGAACCAAAATCTCATTGAGATAGTTTTTTAAAATTTCTTTGGATATATGTTCAGAAGAAGAATTGCTGGACTCAAAAGTATTTTTTTTTTTCTGATTTTTAAAAAAAATTTATTTGCTTTAGTTGTACACAATGCATTTATTCGTATGTGGTGCTGAGGATCGAATCCGGGTGAGCGCATGCTAGGCGAGCACTCTACCGCTGAGCCACAACTCCAGCCCTTTTCTGATTTTTAAATAGCCATCCCAGAGAGTGTGAAGTGGAAGTGGTTCTCACTGTAGTTTTGATTTACATGCCTCCAATGATTGGTGCTGGTGTACATCTTTTCATGTGCTTATTGGCCACTTATAGATATTCTTTGGGGAAATGTCTATTCAAGTTCTTTGTCCATTTTTAAATCAGGTTCTTTGCTTTTTTTTTTTTTCTTTCTCTTTTTGTTGTTGTTGTCATTGTTGAGTGGTAAGAATTATTTATATATTCTGGATTAACCTCTTATCAGATACATGATCTGTCAATATGTTCTCCCTGCCTTTTCACTCTGATGATTGTGTCCTCCCGTGCACAGAAGTTTTAAATTTTTGATGTTGTCCAATTTATCTAATTTTTTTGCTGTTGCCTGTGTTCTTGGTGTCATGTCCAATAAATTACTGCCAAATATAATGCCATGAAACTTCTCCCATTTACCTCAAGGAGTTGTTCTGTTCAGCACTTACATTTAGGTCTTTGATACATTTTGAGTTAATTTTCATGTATGGTGTAAGTTAAGTCACTAATACTCTCTCTTTGGCTAGGTCCAATTTCTGTTTGAGCCACCCATAGAATTTTTAAATTTCAATAATCATGTTTTTATTGACCAAATTTTTAATCTGATTCTTTTATGAATCTGCCTATTCATTTTGATAATGTGTGTCATTTGTAAATATTTTGCATTCTGAGAAACACTTTCATAGAGTTGTATTTTGTTTCTGATAATTCCAGTATCTGAGGTTTTATTTATTTATTTTTTTTTTAATACGGTTTCTGTGGATTCTCTCTCATGGGGCCTTGTTTTCTTGTGTGTTGATTTTTTTATTATAAATTCCTATTTCACTTAGCCAATCATTTATTCATTCAACAATTAGAAATTGAGTGTATAGTCTCTAGGCTTTGTTTAGATGTTGGGTATACCAAAGGAAACAAAATAAATAAAATCTCCTTCGTGGAGCTTATGTAGCAGAGAGAGAGAAGGAGAAAAAAAAGAGAGAGGGGGAGAGAGAGAGAAGGAGAGAGAAAGAAAGGAGGGGGGAAAAGGGATAAAAAATAAAATATGCTCAATATATAATATGTTTTGTGACTGACTAAAACATAAAGCAAGGAAATGGGATATTGAAGTATGAAGTGTTGGTTTACGTCTATTTGCTTGAAATGTTGGATAGGATAGCCAGAGGAAGCTTGTTCTATTTTATTTATTTATTTTTTGGGGGGTACTAGGAATTAAACTCAGGGGCACTTGACCACTACTGAGTCACATCCCCAGCACCATTTTGTATTTTATTTAGATACAATGTCTTCCTGAGTTGCTTAGTGCCTCACTTTTGTTGAGGCTGGCTTTGAACTCTCAATCCTCCTGCCTCAGCCTCCCGGAGCCCCAGGGATTACACGCGTGCACCACTGTGCCCAGCAGGAAACTTCTTTCAAAAGATGACATTTTTTTTTTTTTTAAAATGTGTCAAATATAGGATGTGGACAGACAGATATTTGGAGAATATATTCTAGATGGAGAAAATTATAAGAGACAAGACTCTGAGGTGGACTCTTGACTAACCAGGTGGGAGAAGTGAGGAGGCTGATGTGGTTACAGAGGAGAGCAGGGGAGCAATTAGGAGGTGAGGTCTGACAGGTACTGAGGACCAGATTATGTAGAATCTTGCAGGTCATAGTAAGGATGGTGGCTTTTGTTCTGAATGAGTTCGCAAGCCATCAGAAAATTAAGCCCAGAGGAATGTTTTATTAGAAACCTTCTGGCTTCTGTGTTGAGATTAGACCAAAGGGAAGCATGTGGAATCAGAGAGCCAGCTTTGAAGCCACTTCAGTAACACAGGCAGGACATGAGTTGCTTGGGACCGTGGTAGTGGCATTGGTGATGGTGAGAAATGATCAGATGCATCCACATCTTTACTTTTAAATTTAAGGCAGAAGCAACAGGATTTTCATGATTAGATGGGCAGGGATAGTGTATGTGAGAGAAATAAGGAAAGAAATGAAGAACAGCTGCAAATTGTTTGTTCTGAAAGACTGGAGGGAAGAAATTGCCATGAGCTGATGAGAGGCTCTGGAGAGACAGGTGTGTGAAGGGAGAAACTCAGGAGCTCAGTTTTAGATTGGGTTAAGTTGTTAATGCTACTAGTGATCCGCCGAGATGGCTGGGAGGTGATTGAACATGCGGGTCTGGAGTTCTGGAGAGATCTAGCAGAGAGGCGTAACCTTGGGAGTGCCCGAGCAGACGTGGAACTTAATACTGAGTCAGATTACCTAGGGAGGGAATGTAAAAGAGGAGAGGTCTAAGGATTAAGCTTGGGAGCTCTCTGAAGCTTAGACATCAGGTGAATGAGAAGGAACCAGAAAGGGACCGGGAAAGTAGGAGAAACACCAGATAACTGTGATATTCTACAAGGGAGGCAAATGATTCAAAGAATGTCAAATGCTGTTGAAAGTTCAAGTGACACTGAAGAATAAAGTCAGTGGATTTAGTAACATGAGGGATATTAGGGACCTCAGCAAGCATAGTCTCAGTGGGGTTTTTTGGGATGAAAACCTGATCAGAGAAGGTTCAAGAGAGAATGGGGCCGGGCGTGGTGGTGCACGCCTGTAATCCCAGCACTTGGGGGGCTGAGGCAGGAGGATCGCGAGTTCAAAGGCAGCCTCAGCAATGGCGAGGCACTCAGCAACTCAGTGAGACCCTGTCTCTAAATAAAATACAAAAAAGGGCTGGGGATGTGGCCCAGTGGTCTAGTGCCCCTGAGTTCAATCCCTGGTACCAAAAAAAAAAAAAAAAAAAAAAGAGAGAGAGAATGGGGTACACACATGTTCAGAGCAATGCTATTCACAATAGCCCAAAGGTGGAAAACAACCCACATGTCTATGATGGGTGAATGGACAAGTGAAATGAAATGTGGTCTATACACACAATGGAATATTATTCAGCCTTAAAAAGGAAGAAAATTTATTTGCTATGTATACCAAATATTAAATTTATTTTATTTGATATATATCAAATAAATTTCTTCATGTGTGTGTGTCTGTGTGTGCGTGTGTGTGTATGTGTGTGTGTGTGTACACACATATACATATATATATATATATATATATATATATGGCATTGGAGATTGAACCCAGGGGTGCTTAGCCCCTGAACCACACCCCCAACCCTCTTTTATTTTTTTTATTTGAGACAAGTTCTCACTAAGGTGCTTAGGGCCTCTCTAAGTTGCTGAGGCTGGCCTCGAACTTGCCATCCTTCTGCCTTAGCCTCCTGAGCAATTTAATATTTTCTATTGGTGAAATATGAAGTAAATTTGAATTTATGCTTCAACACAGATAAAAACTTGAGGACATTAGCTAAGTGAAATAATCTAGTCACCATGTTACAAATATGGCATGATTCCACTTACATGAGGTACCTAAAATAATTAAATTCAGAAAGAAAAAGGAGAATGTTGGTTGCCAGTAGTTGGGGAGGGAAGAATGGGGAGTTGTTTAATGGGTAAGAGTTCAGTTTTGCAAGAGAAGAGAGTTCTGGAGATGGGCTGCCTAAGAATGTGAATATACCCGACACTATTCAACAGCACACTTATAAGTGAATAAAATGGTAAATTTTATACACAGGTACACATCCTGTGTATTTATTGCAATTAAATGCTTAAAAAAGCAACAAAGATCAGGAAGACGTGATGGAGAGAGGAAGTATGGAACTGTTGAAGGGGTTCTTCTGCGAAGGGGAGCAGAATGACAGAGGTAGAAGTGAGGTCAAGCACGGTTGTTCCTGAGTCTTGCTTGTCTGTTCGTATTTATGAAGAACTGATATGTGCATGAATTTAAGAAAGCCTGGGTGAATTCCCTCTTGTTCAGTGGGAAGATTGTGAGTGAGCTAGGTCTGCGCTCAGTCCTTCTGAGTTAGGAACATGCAGGTGAGACAAGTGGGCAGAGGAGTTTTTGCACTTGTACAAATGGAATAATAACATTATTTACACATAAGTTGAGGGTGATTATTTTAGTGAAAATACTGGAAATACATGAAAAGTAATTTATTTGGTATTTAGTGATGCATAAATATTAGGTACAGATATTAGTTATTGTTTATTATTTGCTACTTGGAAAAGACAAAAGTTTAAATTTTATATTACTTTCGAGTTTGTAACTTTCTTAGGAAATATGAGGCTACTTTGTTAGAATGACTAGCATTGTTCAACAGATTTAGTGATGTTGTCTATGACCCTAATATTTTTCAGTTTGATTCCTGGATCTTTTGTGGGAGAATTGTAATAAACAGGATTATCCCCCCTCATATTTGATTTGGTGTGGTCTGGTTACATATGGGGGTTGGGGGTAGCCAAAAAGCAATAACTTCTTGTGAGCTAGAAATAAAAATATCTTTTCTGTTTGCAAAGGAGAGTGTTTAAGTTTTCCAGGATCTTTATCCTGGACCATGTGAAAAAAAATGTTGCTTGGGCCTTTTTGAAAGATCCAAGTTGTCTCAGTGCCAAGAAAAAGGCAGGCTCAATTTTGTGAATCATCATTTTATGTGAACAAAATGAAGCCTTTATAACAACATTAATTTGGTTTCTGAAAAGGATCTAGGCAATTGGATAATTTAAAAAAAAAAAAAAAATATGTTCTATCTATGATCTAGGGCCAAACTGCTTTTTCTTGGGTTGCACAGTCTCTGCCCCCTTGTGGCCTTCCTGGGGGTGGTTATTTATTTATTTATTTATTTTTAATGCTGCGTTTTCCACTTGGAAGCTGATGTTTGACAGAAATAGAAGGGAGGCTGCCTGGCTCCCTGAACACCAGGAAAGACTGCAAATCACATTTGCCCAGATTTGGGAGGTGGGGGTGTCCCTCAAACGACAGGACTTAATTTTAGAAATTTGCTTTCAGAATGAAGCAGGAGAGGGTTGCTTTCCAAACTGAAGGGAATTAAGTTACAGGCGTTTGATTGTGTGGGGAGGCAGAATCACAGAACAGGAAGGAAATCCTCAGAAGTTACTTAATCCAATCTGGACAGCAGAAGACACTCAGGACAGATGGGCAGGACCCTAATCTCTGTGTTCTATCTTCCTGTCTCTCCAGTCAAGAATAGTGACATGATTCTTTAGAAACATTAGGTATCAGAAATACATGTGAAGTGGAAAACATTTGGAAAATGTAAAGAGTATAATGAAAATAAAAGTCACCTATAACCCCATCACCCTGAAATAGTCCCTATTCACATGTTGTGTTAATACCTCCTGGTATTTTTGGATGGAGAGAAGGTTTTTGCATAGATATCTGATAAAGTAAGGGTTTTCAGACTGTATGGAGCAGGATTAGCAAAATATGGCCTGTGGCCCCTTCCCAGCCCACAGTCTGTGGCCTGTGCAGCCTGTGGGCTAAGAATGGTTTTATATTTTTAAAGATGTGGAAAAAAAAAATCAAAAAGACTAACGTCTAGTCACAAGTGAAAATTATGTGAACTTTGAATTTCAGTGTCCACAAGTAGAGTTTTACTGGAACACAGCCAGCCATATTCACTTATATAGCATCTATGACTATTTTTTTTGGTGCCACCATGGTAGATAGAATTAAATAGTTATAGCAGAAAATGAAGCACTATGAAGCCTGTAATATTTACTATCTGACCCTTTACAGAAACATTTTGATCAATGTAGGCATAAACTAAGCATTTCCAATACCCTTAAATATTTTAAAAAAACAATAATATGATGAAATTATTGTTCATATATTTGGGGGATGGCTTCTACTTTTTACTTCTCCCTCATTCTCTTGATCTTAAAAATAGTATTTTTCCCCCAGTGGTCTTTAAAAAATTATTGTAAAAATTCAAACCTGCACAAAAGCAGAGAGGACAATATTGCCACTTAAATTTGGTAATTAAGATTTTTCCACATTTCTTTATTATTTTCCACTTTTATTGCTTGCCGAAATATATTAAAACAAATTACAGAGATCATGTAATCATGAAATTTCATCTCACTTGAGCAGGTTTATTTTTTTTTTAAAATTAGAAAAGTAGTATGTGCTTATGTTGATGAAAGTAATTCAGAACAGTACAGATACACACTAAGCAAGAAGTGGGAATCCTTCTCTTCAACTTCTCCCTACTAGTTTAGTGGCATCATTCTGGCTATTATGCGTGTCAAAGTAAATTCTGTATAACTTAGATTGGTTACTTAAAAATACTTTTGGAACAAAAGAAATCCAAAATCAGGCAGAGATGATCAGATCAGACTCCAAACCGGTACCTTGACTAACACAGGGCAAGGACCGTGGTTAGGGTAGGACGTTTTCTTCCCCATGCCACCCATCGTGAAGAAACACACACCAGAAAGCAAGATGGGAAAGGTCATGTGGTGGGGACACCCCTTTTATTGCTCCCTGCTGCCACTCCAGTTAACTTCTCAGGTAAAAGGTGAATACATAGAGTAAATTATAGGGATGTGACATTAGGATCCCCCAAAATGAGAGTTGGGTTTTAATCTACTTTCTTTTTTTTCAGCTCTTATGTTTTTATTTAAGCACAAATAAAATGCACACATGAACTGTCTATTTGTTTTCTTAGCTGAGGAGCCGGGCATTGGGATTGGTGACTGAGCAGCTGGGCTGCTCTTTCCACCACGGTCCTTGGAGGAAGCACTGTGAGCGAGCCCAGCACAGTTAAGATATGTGGCAGAGCCTCAAGCTACTTGACTTTGTGGACCAGGACCTTTCAGAAGCCACCGGGCATCATGTGCTTTGTTTTCTCATTACTCCCGTATATAGTGTTGGGCATCAAGATCTTTGCACCCTGTTGTCACCACCACTGGGTTTCCACCAGTTGCACTTAATTGGGACATACTGGTCTGACTGGTGTCAAATGAGCCTCTTAATCCTCTTTCTAACAATCTTTGAGGCAGCCATGATGCTGGGTAGGAGATGGATGTGACCTCTGTTGGCCATGCTGAGGAAGAGAGCGATTTCATCTCTTAAAAACCTCTTATTTGGGGTGTGGGGAACAACTCTAGAGAAAAGTTATTTATATATAATGAACTACTACTACTACTACTACTACTACTACTACTGTACACCCTTAATCTGGATTAGCCAAATGTTATTGCCATGTTTGTTTTATCTCTTTCTACTAACATCACTTTTTATTATTGCTAAAGAATTTAAGAATAAATTGCAGATACCTGGACTACTTTGTGGGGTGGGGTTTCATTTTTTTTCTTTTTTGGTACCGGGGATTAAACTCAGGGGCACTTGACCACTGCGTCACATCCCCAGCCCTTTTTTGTATTTTTATTTAGAGACAAGATCTCACTGACTTGCTAAGTGTCTCGCCATTGCTGAGGCTGGCTTTGAACTCACAATCCTCCTGCCTCAACCTCCCAAATGCTGGGATTACAGGTGTGTGCCACCGCGCCTGGCAGGGTTTCATTTTTGAATGTGTACTGAATCTTCAGAGTCTGTTGGTACAATATCATTTTCACATAGAATTCACTTGAGTATGTTGTAGGGTTATTTGATTATTTTTAAACAATTGACAAATTACTCATTTTTTTCAGGTTTTTAAAAATCTTTCATTTTTCAAAAGAAAAACATTTACAGTGGAATTTTTGAATGTTGGGGGTGTAACTTGGTCTGTGATTCTTTTTTTTTTTTTTTTAAATATTTATTTATTTACTTTAGTAACATGCAATGCATTTATGTCCTAGGCTGTTATTCTTTTCTTCTGAAAAGGACATACTTTAAAAAAAGTAAATAATAGCTTTATTGAGATATTATTCACATCACATCTTAGTCCTTTCAAAGTGTATAGTTCAGTGGTTTTTAGCATGTTCATATAATGTGCAGTTGTTACCACTACCTAATTACAGAGCATTTTCATCATGCCAAAAGGACCTTGGACCATTGGGCAGTAATCTCCCAATTTTCCCTCTCTCTAGTCTGAAGCAGTCTCTAACTCTGCCTTCTGTGTGTATAGATTTACAGACTTGCCTACTTCAGACATTTCATAGACACAGAATGACACCATATGTGGCTTTTTGCATTTTACAAGGTTCATCCATGTGTTGTAGCATCTATCAACGTTTTACTTATTTTTGTGACCAAATAATATTCCATTACATGTTTATCCATTCAGGAGTTGGTGGACCTATGAATTGTTTCCACTCTTTGGCTATTATGAACATCTGTGCACAAATCTTTGTGTAGAAATTTGTTTTCAAATCTCTTAGGTGTGCATCTAGCAATACAATGGGTCCATGTGGCAATTTCATGTTTAAGCTTTTGTCCTCTTTTTGAGGAACTATTTGACTACTTTCCCTCACAGATGCACTGTTTGACACTCCCCCTAGCACTGCACAAATGTGCCATTTTTTTTTTTTACATCCTTACCAACGCTTGTCATTGCCCATCCTTTTGATTAGAGCCTTCCTAGTGCATTTGAAATGTCACCATAGTTAGGATTTGCATTTCCCTAACAACTGATGATGCTGAATATCTTTTCCTATGTCTGTTGGTCATTTGTGTATTTTCTCTGAAGGAATGTCTATTCAAATTCTTTGCCAATTTGTTTTTTGGTAGGGTTACTTGTCTTTGTATTTTTGAGTTTGTAAGTTCTTTATGTATTTTGAATAGAAGTTCCTTATTGGGTCTCTGATTTGAAATCTTTTCTCCCATTCTGTGGTTTGTCTTGTCATTTCTTGATGCTGTCCTTTGAAACATGAAAACAGAGCCTTTAGCTAGCATGTGTGAGGCACTGGGTTGAATTCTCAGCACTGCATATAAATAAATTTTTTTAAAAAAAGGTCCACTGGGGTTGGGGTTGTGGCTCAGCAGTAGAGCGCTCGCCTAGCATGTTCGCGGCCCAGATTCGATCCTCAGCGCCACGTAAAAATAAAAAGGCATTGTGTACCACTAAAACAAATAAATATTTTTAAGAATATAAAAAGGTCCATTGACAACTAAAAAGTATTTTTAAAAAGTATTTAATTTTAAGTAAGTTCAATTAATGTATGTTTTTTCTATCTCCTGTGCTTTGGGGATTATGTCTAATAAACCATTGCTTAATCCAAGGTCATGGAGACTTATGGTTATGCTTTCTTCTAGGAAGTTTCATAGTTTCAACTCTTATTTTGGCCTATGATACATGTTGTGTTAGTGGGTTTTTTTGTTTGTTTGTTTGTAATTAATCTGGTATGAAATAAAAGGTGTAGGAATTTTAAAAAATAAAATATTTAAAAGTAAGTTTACAATCAAAATAAACTGACAGCTTTCAAACTCCTAAGCTCTGTTGCTTCAAAATCGGCTTGCCTGTAGGCTAGTTATTTAAATTACTCACATTAGACTGACTTAAGAAAAAAAAATTAAGTCAACTTTTCCCTTTATAAAAAATATCTGGTAGTGGATTGTCAGATGCCTGTTGGCCTTGGAATTCTGCATGACAGAGCATTATAATCCTGATTGTTCTCTCTCTCTCTCTCTCTCTCTCTGTGTGTGTGTGTGTGTATGTGTTTTGCTCAAAACAAAAATTGAAACAAAATCTCATTTATTCATAAGAAATCTAAAAACAATCATAAAGATCAAACTGAGAACTTGTAAACAGGCAACTCAAAAATAACAGAAGTTTGAAATGTTCAACTAACACATATTTAAAATGGTTTATGAACCTCAATATAACTTTTATGCACATTTCATGAAGGCAAATGGATTTAAAGTTTCAAGTCTCCATTTTCAGAGTTTGTAAGAAATTTGTGGGGTTTTCTTAGGTATTTTTCCCTTGTTACTTATGGTAAGCTCTGGCATATAGGCATCTTGTCTTAATCATCTTCCTTTTTCCCTCATTGCCAGGGAAGTTGTATATATTTATTTGAACTGTGCCATGCCCCGCTCTAAAGGGTGCCTGGAGTTGAGCAGTGCACATTTGCCCAACTGTACATGGCAGCCCTGACTAGTGGAGTAAACTGCAGGTAGCAAGTCTTGGAAGTTATTTGTTGAATTGAAATTATTTCCTCTAAATTCCCCGTAAAAATCAGATTTTTGGTGAGCAGCATATATTTGAGGCAGGAAGTAAACACTGTTTGCTTTGAATACCTGTGTTGTATTTTTCAGCACGTAGCGAGATGGACTCTAGCTTTGTTCTACTAAACAAACTACTGAGTTAATCCAGGGAGAGGTTGTAGGGCAGGCCGGAAGTACAAGTTCTGCTGGGTGTCAGGAGATTGACTTCACCCTCCTCGCACTGTTTCCTAAGGAACATTTTCTGTCTGGAAGCTGTGATGTCAGGTCTCTTTGTCTCTGGTTACATACCCAAGGAAACATTTTGTGTGCACCTTGGATTCCTTCCTTTGCACCATGCAGAAATGAACTTGGCTTTGAAATAAACAAGGCTGTTTTCTGAATGACACAGCAGCTGAAGGACTTTGGAGAGCGAGTCCCCCCCAGCACCCCACAGCTCTTGTTTTTCATTTATCTCCCCATCTCCTTCTCCTCTCCGCCTACCTCCTCCAGTTTCCTCCAGCCAACCACCAAGCCAAAAACCATGCCCATCTCCCTTCCCAAAGAGTCACTTCCTTCCCTTTCCCCTGAGCCATCTGCTCAGTATACAGCGGGAGGCCAATTAGAAATGGAGGAGACAAATCCCCTCTGAACAGCTGATCCAGGCATGGATTTAGAGGCTTATCTTCAGTCTGAATCACAGGGTCATGCCAGGGTCATCCCTAGAGCAAATGTCCCCCTGGCTTCCACCGAGCTTACCCTGAAATGTGCAAGTGTGTCTCTTTTCCTATGGATTATGAAACTATTTGGTGAAGGCTGCTCATTTGATGTACTCACCAGCACCTTGACATAACATGCTGGAAGAATTTGATAGTTAGCCTTTCTGTTGCAAGGCTCCTAGGGTAGTTTCTAATTCTGCTTACAATCAAGGATAGAGGGTGGGGACCATGAACCTGAAACAGGACTTCCAGAGACTAGGGCAGGGCCTCTCAGACTCTCCTGTGTCAGGAATCATCCAGGGATGTCATTGAAATGCAGATTCCAATGCAGAGGATCTAGGGCAGATCTGAGCTCTCTATTTCTTTCTTTATTTTTTTTAAAATATTTATTTATTTGTTTTTAATTGTACATAATGCCTTTATTCTTACCTGGTGCTGAGGATCGAACCTGGGCCGCGCAGGTGCTAGGTGAGAGTGCTCTGTCGCTGAGCCACAATCCCAGCCCCTCTGAATTTCCTTTTCTTTTTCTTTTTTTTTTGTGCCAGGAATTGAACCCAGGGGCCCTTAACCACTGAGCCACACCCCACCCATTTTTAAATATTTTATTTAGAGACAGGGTATCTCTGAGTTATTTAGGGTCTTGCTAAATTGCTGAGGCTGGCTTTGCTCCTCCTGCCTCAGCCTCCCAAGCTGCTAGGATTATAGGCATGGGCCACCGTGTGGGGGCTGAGATTCTGTATTTCTAATAAGCTCTCGGGAATGTTTATGCTGTCTTCCCTGGACTGCACTTGGTGTATCCTGCTTTATGCACCATCAGCTGTGAAACTTTCTGATGGAGGCGTGTTTAGGGGAAATCTGGTCTTCTTTAACCACTGCCCCAGACCTCCTCTGTGCCACTGTTCCAGTTTAGCCAAGCATGTTTGCCACCCTTTTCATAGTTCAAGTCTTTATCATCACCATTGTTATGTTGAATACATGGGGCTTTTTATTTTTATTTTTTTTGGCACCAGGGATTGAACTCAGGGGCACTCTATCACTGGCCACATCCCCAGCCCTTTTATTAGAGACAGGGTCTCACTGAGTTGCTAAGTGCCTCGCCATTGCTGAGGCTGGCTTTGAACTCATGATCCTCCTGGCTCAACCTCCCCAGTACTTGGATTACAGGCGTGCACCACCATGTCCAGCCCTGTTTGTTTTGTTTGTTTGTTTGTTTGTTTTTTGTACCAGGAATTGAACCCAGGGGTGCTTAACCACTGAGCTATATCCCCATCCCTTTTAAGAAATATTTTATTTAGAGAGAGAGTCTCTCTGAGTTGCGTAGGGCCTTGCTAAATTGCTGAGGCTGACTTTGAACTTGCAATCCTCCCATCTTAGCCTCCCACACTGCTGGATTACAGGCATGCACCATTGTGCCAGGCTTGAATATTTGTTTATGATGTATCTGCCACCTAGACTCTGAGCTCATAGGGATAAGACCTCCAACTCCACTCATTTTCAGATCAATGGAGCTAGAACAGCCTCTGGAAAACCCAGTGGGCATTTGACAAATATTTACCAAAATGAAGAAAAATTAATAGAATTTAAATTCATCAGATTAAAACCATCTGTCCCAAACATCATAACAAGATAAAAAGGCAAATGACAAACTGAGAGAAATATTTGCAGCATACTAAGCTCTCTTACAAGTTGTGATGGGTTGAATTGTACTCCCCAATGTAGATACTGAAGTCCTAACCCCCAGTACCTCAGAATGTGACCTTATTTGAAAACTTTGTAGATCTCAGTAGTTAAGATGAGGTCACATTGGAGTAGGGGCCTTGATCCCATGACTGGTGTCCTTATTAAACATAGAAAGACAAGGAGAGCCTCACATGTAGCTGGAGCAGAGATGGGAGTGGTTCATTCGCTGGCCAAGGGCCACCTGGGCTGCCAGAAGGTGGAAAAGGTGAAGGAGCCTCCTCCCCCAGGCACTCCGGAAGGTCCTGCCAGCACCTTGATTTTTGGACTTCTAGTCCCAGAACCCTGAGAGATGCATTTCTATTGCTTTAAGTTCCCTAGTTTGAGATGTTTTGTTACCATAGCCCTAGGCAGCTAATACCCAAGCAACAAGAAGAAGAACAATTTAATATCACAGAGAGCCAAGAGCTTAATAGGAAGTGCAGGAAAGAACAAGCACTCATAAACAAGAGCTGTTCAGGGGCCAGTGATCTAAGCAGTACAAACGGAAGTGACATTGAAATGCCATCTTAATTATGTTAAATATATTGTTTTAATTGCTTTGAATTTAGAAAGAAATGCAGTATGAGAATTCAGGGGAACTGGTCCTTTTCTGTGCTTGAGCCATTCCAAGCTGTTGATTTGGTCTCCAAAATATGTCATAAGTGCTTTCCATTCTATGTCTTCCGCCACTGCTTACTTCCAACTATTGTCATTGACCCTGGACAACCGAATTAATCTATTTTTATTTGTTTTAATTAGTTATACATGACAGTAGAATGCATTTATGCACTGTGATATATCATACATAGATGGGATATAATTTCTCATTTTTCTAAGTGTACATGTTGCAGAATCATATTGGTCATGTAGTCACATATATACATACAGTAATAATGTCTGTTTCATTCCACTATCTTTCCCATCCCCACATCCCCTCCCTCTCCTCCCTTCACTTCCCTCTACCTAATCTAAGGTAATGCAATTCTTCCCTAGTGCCCCCCACCCCCTTGTGAATTGGAATCTGCATATTAGAGAAAACACTTGGCCTTGCAGTCTTGCTACTTATTTTGCTTAGAGGGAATCTTTTATGAAATAACAATCAGATCACATGATTCCTCTGCTAAGAGCTCTTCAATGCAGTTTCCCTCCACAATGCATGGCCCCTGGGAGCCCCTTTCCTCCTAGGCACTGAGCTCCAGCCCTTCTGGCTTCCTGGTGGAGCTCTTGTCCTGGGGCCTGCCCTTTGATAGTCCTTCCTTAGCAAGCTTGTCTGTGTCTTAGCTTCACAGTCATGGGGTAACCTCCTTGGCCTGCCTCCTCCAGCCCTGCCTGTTAGGTCCCTGGATTATGTTTTCTCATGATACCCTGTTCTTTTTCCTGATGATTTACTTCTTATAAGGGGGTGTTTGCTTAATGGCCTTTCTCTGTCTAGATTATAAACTCTATAGAGGCGAGAACTGTATCTATTTTACTCCCTGTAAGTAACCCAGACTCAGAAATGGAACCAAGAACCCAGCAGGCAGTCATTGTATGCTTACTGACTGAATAAACCCAGACTGATTTGAAAAAATAAAGAAGCCAAAGACTTAGAAATGTGTACATCCTTTGGGTCAGCAATCCCATTTCCAGGAATATGTTTAAGAAAATAATTACAGATATATTTCAAGACTCGTCATGTTGTAATTTAACAACAAAATAAATGATAGCAGCATATTAGGAGCCAAAATAACTGTCTATAAATGACTGGCACAATACATTATGGTTTATACATTCAAAGTAGTATTATGTAGATACTAATGGTATTGTAGAAATATATTCACTGACATAATTTCAGTGATCATATATATATGCTGTATGTTAAAATAAAACATTTATTTTATATTGTTCTATAATATACAGAAGAATTTGAAAAACAGTATACCTAAATGTCAATTGTGGTTCCCTTTTTAATTTATTTAAATTTTTTCATATATATATTTTTAGAATGTTTCACGAAAAGGATATTCCTTGGAAAATTAGAAGAATAAAAGGAATCTGAATGTTTATTGAGTGAATGAGAGAGAGTTACCTGGAATGTTTGGTTTGAATTTCAAACTTTTATTCTTACCAAAACTAAAATGACTGATAAAATCCAAAGATATTATAAGGTGCCATTCAGATCCCAGACACTGTTAGGCACCTCCATGCTGGCTTATGCTGTGAAGGAAAGAAGTTCCTTCAGTAGTGAAGTCCTAGACCAGCTACAGTTTTTCAGGGTGAAAAGGTTATTTTGCATCTTTTGTTGGATGAACTCTTTATATAAGGTTTTTTTTTTTTCCTCCTATTTGTGGTTTTGGGTAAGAATTGAAAGCAGGAATCTACAATTGGTCCTGTTGAAGAAATTCTAATACTGTATTTTGGGAAGAATCCAAATGACACATTCTACTGTATAGACCAAATATAGCACGGAAAAAATTGGCTTTGGACCCACTTTATGCAGACATATGAATGAGTTTTATCATTTGAAGATTTTAGAGGTGAAATTACATCTAGTCTCAATGTCAATTTCCTGGAATACCCTTCCATGAGGACCCCTGAAGTTCTCTGGAGACTTGTCCTCATTTGGCAGAGGTGAGCTCTGACACTTCCTGACTTCCCTTTTGGTGGGGCTCCTGGCTTAGGTTCAGATGGACCCTTGCTCAGAGTCAAGTACAAGTTTGCTTTGTTTCTAGTCTCCAGATTTGTTGTTTTTCACCAGAAAGAACAAGTTAAAGAAACACATTATTAGTTTGTGTATTTATTGATGAACACATACACAACTTTATTTATTAAGGATATGTACATTTATAAACTTTACAAACTTGCAAAGTAAGGAGTCAATGCCATTATAATACTGGGGCAATTTTTAATCAATGTCCTGCAGGTAATGGAACTGTATAAAATAACAAGGGACAATGTTTGCTTAGAAACCAAACCCGAACTCATTCTCTTCCAGGGTACACAATTTCTTTCTCTTTCCTCAGAGCTATGGTTTTGGGAAGTGGGGGAAGAAGAAAAGGAGTGATTTAGGAGAAATGAGGAAACGTATGAGAGTGAGTGGGTAAGGAGAAAATTCTTATAGATAGTTCCACGTTCAAACTAACCAACTAAATTAATAAAATAATGACTGTCCCCCCACCTGAGGGATGGCCTCTCCCCTGTATTCTCAGAGCACTTGCATTGCTCACCTTACTGCTGTGATAAAGTCCACCTCCACCACTAATTGCCTGCATGCTTCTAGGCCTCAAAGTCCTCACTGAATTTTTTTTTTGTGAGTGTTAAATGAGATATGGCATATCGTGCTTGGCATGGTAGCTCATAGGTGTCAATACCTGTTGCAGTTTTGTGACCTACCTCTGTCTTCCTCAGGATCAGGTCTATTTCTCTGCATCCTCCTGGGTACCTAGCAAAATGATCAGAATGTCACAGATGCTTAATGAGTGTTCGTACTATTTAAAAGAAATTAATCAAGCTTTCTTTCCACTAAGATGTGTTCTAATTCAGACTAACTCTGGAGGAAATGACAACCACTTCTCAATTCCTGGTGAACATTTTTGGGGATGTGAATGAATCTTTTTTTTTTTTTTTTTTTTAAGAGATAGGGTCTTGCTATGTTGTTTAGTCTGTCTTCAAACTCTTGGACTCAAGTAATCCTCCTGCCTCAGCCTCCTGAATAGGTGGGACTATAGGTATATGCCAGATCCTCTATCTTTTTTTTTGATGTGTTCATCTTCTTTCCATTAAAATAAAACATTAAAATCCATGCATTTTGATGTCAATCCTTCATTAGGTATGTGTTTCCTTGACTGTTGGCCCCAAATTCAACTTGTTCTGACAACATCAAGTATGCCTCAGATTTTCTAATTTAAATCTTTAGTTTCTATTTTATTTTGGTCTTCTCTGCTTCCTTTTCAAATAAAGACACAGTTCACCCTAACCATCCTATAAGGATTCACCAAGGACAGGTAACAGGGACCCAGTGTGGGTGGGAGGGAGACATACTTTTCCCCGCATATCCTTCTTCCTTTTTTTTTTTTTTTTTTTTTTTTTTGCTTTCTTTTGAGAGGAACTTTCACTATTTATCAAATGTATAATAACTTCTTTCTCTCCACGCACAATGGGCGTCAACCCCAGTCCCTCAAACACATACACACAAAAAGTGCCCAAGAACTCTTGGAAGGAAAACATTGCTTACTGCTTGGCCTCCTGATGAATGTCAAGTTCTTAACCCCCTCCCCCACCACTAAATTATCCCTGAATTTAGACAGTATGGACAAGCTGTCCTTTGAAGACCATTTTGTTCCTTCCTGCTTAGTCCTTAAAAGACCCTAATTTGAACCTGGAGAGGTTGTCTGGTTCCTGCCTGCTGGATGATCGTGGACCCTTGTCTATGCTGAATAGAGGTTAGTGTTCAGGATGGGGAAGCCATTACCAATTTAGTTCATTAGAATTCAAATTTTGGGGAAAAAACACATCTTTATAAGATTAAATTATTCTAAGATACTTGTGGAAATTCAATCACATCCAAAGGGTACCAATGACAGACACAAGAGCAGAACCATTCAATTAAAAAACACAAATCATTAAGGAAGATGATCTAAATTAAAGTTCTTGTGGAATAATTTTGTTAATCAGCATTCCCCATCCAGGACCAGTGACATAAATCCAGGCACAGTGCAAAATAAAAATATAGGATCCCTTGTTTTGATCATTAAGAATTTCAAGACAGTGAGAGTGGAGCACTATTACAGTGTGGATCTGAAATGTCCCCTAATGGCTAGTGCTAAAGGTTTGGTCGCCAGCTGGTGGCGCTATTGGGGAGTGGTAAAAAACCTTCAGGAGGTCAGACCTAGTAGAAGGAAGGTCACTAGGCCAGGGTTGAAAGGGATATTGGGACCCTGGCCCCTTATCCCTCTGTTTTCTGACTGCCATGAGATGACCAGCTTTCCCCCACTGTATGCTTCTGCTATGATGCACTGCCTTGTCACAGGCCTGAAAGCAACTGAATCAAGTGACCATAGACTGAAACCATAAGCCAAAATAAATCTTTCCTCCTTGCAGTTGATTTTTCTCATGTATTTTGTCACAGTGAGGGAAAGCTGACTAGCACAAGTACAGATCCAGGTTCAGGTCCTTCTCTGCCCAGATCCTGTGCAACTTCTCAGGTGACACAGACATGAAATGGGACCATACAATTTCCAGTCTCTAGCAAGGAAATTGTATAGCCTGGTGGTTAAAAGTATAGATTTTAGAACCAGGAGATCTAGGTTCCAATCTGTGCTTTGCTACTTACTAGCTGACAGACTTGGTGGGCAAGCTGTTTATTTTTCTGGGCATTAACTTCCTACCTGTGTTATGGAGAAGATAATATTCTCAAACTCAACAGCTATGGTACGCATTATATGAACTAATACGTTGCAAGTGCTGGCATGACATGTGCTCAAGAAATGTCAGCTTCATATGTATGTGCACGTGTGTGTCCTACGCTGCCTGATTGCCTGTACAGTAGCGTTCACAGCTTTCAGACTTGAAGCTGCACCATTTTTCTTTCCCACCTTTTTATTTATTGAAATAATTTCTCTCTGCATATGGAAGCTTTGCTAAAAATTATCCTTCTCTTTCTTAATCCCAAGCACTTAACCTTAAATGATGAGTAAATTTTTCTTAATTTGTAAGTTTTTCTTAATTTGTGACCTCATGTCAAAGTCAAATGCCCAATTTGCCTGCATCTTGCAGTTAGAACATGCAAAGGCTGGAGGTGCTGGGATGACGGCAAAAGAATGGATTGGCTTGTTTTCTATTTCCTGCTCCATTACCTGGTCTGTGAGGCCTCAGACAAAGTACTTCTCTATACTTCTCTTTCCATTGCACAATTTACGCTACTAGTAGAGAGAAAGTCAAAAGCAAACATTTCTACACCCTGCTTTAATTTGATATGATATTTATTTAGTTTTAGGTGCCATAGAAACAAATAGATCAAAGTGGTAATGTGCCTCCAAACACCAGGCCAGTGGTAAAGAGGGCGTCTGGCCAACTTGCAAATCGAACCCATTTGAAAAGGGTTTTTTCCGAAGGGGCAAATGTTCCCTGGCTCACTGGAAGCCAGCAAAGGCTTATCTGGAATATGACCCAGGAACATCTGCTAGTGGTGCTGAGAGAACAGAGGTTGGGGCAGAGTCTGAGCCATGGAGGAGCCTGTGCCACTGACCAAGTCCCTGCCTTGGGTCTTTGCACATCCCCTAACCTGTAAGACTCAATGTATGACATCCACATTCAAATTAGATACATTTCAAAAATAAATGGGGTCAGAAGTAGCTCTTCTCATTTTCTTGGATCATAACAGCACTGGGTTATGAAAGAAATTCATGCTTATGAAATGAAAGCCATATAGCAGTTTGTTCTTTGGACGGCCAAGTTCAGTGTTTTTTTTTATTTTTTATTTATTTATTTATTTATTTATTTACTGGGGATTGAACTCAGGGGCAATAAACCACTGGGCCACATCCCCGGCCCTTTTTGGTATTTTATTAGAGACAGGGTCTCACTGAGTTGCTAAGTGCCTCACCACTGCTGAGGCTGGCTTTGAACTCGAGATCCTCCTGCCTCAACCTCAGTGTTTTTATTTTATTTAATTTATATTTTTAATTTGGTACTGGGGATTGAACCCAGGGGCACTTTGCCACTGAACTACAACCCCAGCTGAGTGATTTTTAAATTTTGAGACAGGATCTTGCTAAGTTGCTGAGGCTGGCCTTGAACTTGTGATCCTCCTGCCATAGCCTCCTGAGTTGCTAGGATTACAGGCACACACCACTATTCCTGGCCAAAATTCAGTCTTCTTGACCAGGGCCTTGAAGCAGAGGAAGTTCTTCTCTTCTCATAGTGGAACTATGAGCTTCTCACTCATAACTGAGCTTTTCTTGGGGAAGGTCCCTCCATGGAGGGGAGCTGTCCTGATAAAGTCATGACTCATCCATTGACTGGGAGGGGGATGACTCAGCCCATTACCTGGATGTGGGACAACCTGAAGGACTCCAGATCTCCCCGCGAGATCAGTTGATACCTTTATCACAACTGTAGGTCCGTTCAGCATCTCCCTCTGCCCAATCTGCCTCCTTTGTTCCCTGAACACACCATTGGTGTCACTCCCATCAAGCCTCCTATGTAGGGAACCAGAGTAAGACACTGTGCTAGGATTACCTTCTGAGAGCATCAGGAACCTGACAGCAGTGGTCTGGGCCAAGGGTGATTTTGCACCCCCATTCAAGGACATTAAGTAATGTCTGGGAATTTTTTTGTTGTAACAAAGTAGGGTGGTGGCAGGGGGAGCATGTCATGGGCATATATCGCCTGGAGCCAGGGATGCTGCTAAACATCCTACAATGCCCAGGACAGTCTACTGCCTGGCCCCGTGTGCAACAGTGTCGACGTGGAGAAACTCTTAATTAGAATGGTTGTTTCCAAGTAGAAGAATGATGTCAGACAATAAGAGTAATTCAGATCATCAAATAACACTAAAGGTAAATGTTATTACTTGAGGAGGCTCCAGCCAGCCTCCTCAAGCCTCATCTCTTCTCCCTGTGAACCTGCTGACTCTCCATTCTGGTTGATTCTGCAAGGTTCCTGATCAGCCCCTATCATCAATTCCAGCCAGCAACCCTGGAAAACACGAAGTGGTGCTCCTCATTGACAGTGTTTCTTCAGTAAGGCTCTTGCCCTTGCTTTTCTTCTTCTGCTTTCTCCAGCGATACCAACTCCATTCTCCTATTGCTTTAGGGCAAAGAATCTTTCATTAATTTAACAACAACAACAACAAAATCACTTCTTTGCTTCTTCTCACGCTCTTAGGATGTGGAGCTATTATTGACTCTCATTGGGCCAAGCTGAGTTTGTATTACAAACATGCCACCCTCAGAGAAAGGTTTACCCAGCAGAATGTGCCAGTGCCTTTCTTTGAAAGTCAGTGCCGACTCCCCGAGAATGGGAGTCTTCACACGGCTGGGGACTGGAAGGAGCTGGTGACTTCTACCTCTGGCTTGTTCAGGGATGAGACACACTCGGGCACTTAGACCTTGGTTCCCTGAGGTGTTCTCATCTGGGGAGTGAGGTGGGTGAGATCAGTGTTCTCTTTTTTTGGATATGTTGGATGTAAGATACCAATTGATTGCCAAGGGGAGCAAGCAGGCAAGAGGAGAGGCCAGGGAGATAGAAAGTCTGATTGAGAGGGAGCTGCCTCTGAGGTTGACATTGAGCTAGCAGGCGGCAGAATCAAGGAAGCAAAGAAAGGAAGTTTTGTGAGAAGGAGGGACTGCTCGGCTACCTCCAATTCTGAGGAGAGGCCTTGGTAAAGTGAGAGAAGAGAATGGGGGTTAGATTGCAAATGGAGAAAGGGACAGGAGCCTGGGGCACCTCCCTTAGCCATGGTGAGGGAGTAGCACCTGGATTACTAGAAACCTGTTTGAATGGTCCCCACAGATGACCCTGAGCATCCTTAGCCAGTGCCACTTTCCGCCTCTTCTCAAATTGCAAAGCCCTGAGCTTTCATTGAAAGAGTGTTGAATGTCCTCACCTAATGGAGCAAGAGGTTGTCCCCAAGTAAAAAGAAATGGGAGCCGGGCGCGGTGGCGCACGCCTGTAATCCCAGCACTTTGGGAGGCTGAGTCAGGAGGATCGCGAGTTCAAAGCCAGCCTCAGCAATGGCGAGGCACTTAGCAACTCAGTGAGACCCTATCTCTAATAAAATACAAAAAAGGGCTGGGGATGTGGCCCAGTGGTCTAGTGCCGCTGAGTTCAATCCCCGGTACCAAAAAAAAAAAAAAAAAAAAAAAAAAAAAAAAAGAAATGGACAGAAAGTGGAAGTTGTCTTTGCTCTCTCAGCTCATGGTCATTTGAGTTGCTCTCATTGCAACGGATCTGGGCAGAGCTGTTAGACACAGTAGAGGGACGGAGCCTTTCCATGGAGTCACTGCCCTTCTTTGAGCCTTGCTTTATCCTATGTGACAAGTTGGGACTGGAGATCTTTAAAGCCCCTTCAGACTGCAATACCGTGTAGCTCTGAAGTGGTTTCATTTCATTTACCAGTAGTGAGAGCAGCATGCCAACTAGCTGTTCAATCAATGTTGTCAAAGCAACACATTCCACCTTCTTGAATTTGCCGTTAGCCAAATTTAAGAGGGAAATGTGGGCTGCATTATTCCCAGCATGGGGAGCTTGGTCTGAGAGTCTTAGTCTTGCAGGGTACATTTATTTCTTGCTAATGATCCCTGAAACTGATTTTGGTTTTAATCGCATGAGCCTAGCCTAGCACAGATGCTCAGATTTGTTAGACCAACTCTATGAAATCAATACTGAAAAACCTTGGGTTATATGAGCCTGCTACCACTCAGTGAATCATACCGTGCAGTATTTCCTAAAAGATAATGGGTTTCAAAACCAAACATATATCTTCACCGACATGTTGGCTATTTGTCATGTTTTCTGGTGGGGGAATTACAGCAGCTTCAATAAAATCCATTTGGTGGTTGGGCCATAGATTAATATCTGATACAATCATGGTCTCAGGACCACAAGAAGTGAAGTTCCAGGGGGAGGGAAGCAAGTTAGCAATTGTTCTAGGGTTCTGGTAACCCTAATGCCAAGGGTTGGCCCAGAAATTGCTTAAAAATTAAGGAAAAAAAGCAATATAATGTGGGACTTTGACTATTAAGAACTGTAAAGTGAGACTATATTCTTGAAATGGTAAACATGAGTTCCAGATGTGTTGAAATGTGCCCAATACCCAATACCACCAACTCTAACGCAAAGCAAATTGATCTGCATCTGTCTTGTTCACACCATTTTAACTCCTGGCTTTCCAATGGAGTCCTTGACACAATATAATTACGTCTACATTTTTCTCCACTTAGCAGAAATAGTTTCCCCTTGACAAGAAAATGAAATCGATTTTCTGATTAAATGACTTCAGTTGGTCCTTCTGCATTAATACTGCTTCTTAGTGACAGATTGAGTTGGCGGCAGTTATTGAGCCCCCACAGGGCCAGAAGTTATTTACAAGGTGTTACATGAACCTATAAGAACAATAACTTCATGGCTTTCCCAACTCATCCATGTTTGGAATTCAGCAGCTATTTCTGTCTAGATGCCAGGTTGTCACCTAATTCTCTCAATGTTGTGGAGAAAGGGGAGGTTGTCTTGACAACAGTTTGGAAAAAGTCAGAAGAACTTATTTAACCTAAAACGGCCGTCTTAGCAATTGACTATGGATACAAGTTCTTTTAGGAATTTAGGTCAGTAACTGGCTAACTACCTCTTAAAAAATGAATTAACTAGCCAGTCATGGTGGTACATGCCTGTAATCCTAGCTACTCCTCAGGTTAAGGCAGGAGGATCACAAGTTCAAGGCCAGCCTCTGCAACTTATTGAGACTGTGTTTCAAGAAAATAATTTAAAGTGAATGAAAAAATAAGAAATTAAAAAAATAGGAAATATAGTCATATGTTGCAAAAACCAGAAATATACAAAGACAACAATGCAGGAAACCATCACCTTCCCATTCTAG
Source organism: Tamias sibiricus (assembly GCA_025594165.1). Lineage (NCBI taxonomy): Eukaryota > Metazoa > Chordata > Mammalia > Rodentia > Sciuridae > Tamias > Tamias sibiricus. The sequence goes on along the minus strand of CM046664.1, from coordinate 62,328,628 downwards.
TCCCCACAGGTATTCACAGCCCCCCATTTATCCACTGTATGTCCTTTCAGAAATATTAAATGCATATAAAAGCAAATACATATACATATATGTATATACATATTTGTAAAATTTGTTTTCTTGCTCTTATTTAAAAGGCAATTGCACCCCTTTATAACAACAATGAACAATTGGTTTGTTTTGTGTTTTGTAGTGCTAGAGATCAAACCTAGGGCCTTGCCCAGGAAAGGCAAGCATTGTACCACTGAGCTACATCTCCAGCTCTGTTTCCCCTTTTAATGTGGCACACCATATACATTGTTCTGAATGGTTTTCCAAATAATGAGATTTCTTAGAGATTCTTGCATATCAGCACAAAGAGAAATGTCCCCACTCCTTTTAATGACTCCTGGTAGTCCATTGTGTGTAGGCACCACTATTTATTTAATCAGTTTCCTGCCTTGGTTTTTATAAATAAAGTGCAATGGATAACTTTGAATAAATGTCACTTTACTTAGGTACTGGCATATTGATGGGGATAATTACTTGAATTGGGATTACTGAGTCAAAAGGTAGGTACATCTTAAATTTGGATAAATATTGACTGGTTGCTCTCCACAGGAGTTTAAATTTTTTTTTAAAGCTGCTTTTATTTTAAAAAATATTTTTAGTTGTAGATGAACACAATACCTTTTTCTATTTATTTATTTTTATGTGGTCATAAGAAATTGAACTTAGTGTCTCACAACTGCTGGCAAGCACTCTACCACTGAGCCACAACCCTTTTTCATGAAAAAAAAAAAAAGTATAAAATTTCCTGTTAATCTATAGTCTTTTTGGTTTTTGCAAACCCGTGAGCGGAGAGCAGGTGGATCAAGAATGGATGTGGATAGAATCCAGGTCTTGTGTCTTTCAGTTCAGAGTTTTTGTCTCTAGAACCTCGCACAGGGTGCACAAAAGACACGGTAGACATGCTGCATATGTTTATTGCATGAATGGAAAGATGGATGGAGAAAACTTGATGAAGATGGAATGGTTAGTGTTTTAATTTATACATTTATTTTTAGAAGTATACTTGAACATTGTTTCAAGTTTCATCTTTTCCCTTTCCTTTTATATCCTCTACATTTTTTTATATCCTCTATATTTTTTCTAACTCCTACCTATTTGCATATTAAAGCTGTTCATAGGGATACCAGCTGTCTTATTGCATTCTCTTATTGTTTGTGATAGTTCTTTAGTTGATTCTCTTGGGTTTTCTAGGCCATATCATCTGCAAATAATAGAAATTTGATCTCCTTCTTTCAAATGCTCTTATTCCTTCTCTCAACCTCTTATTCCTTCTCTTGTCTGTGTTGGACAATATTTCTAAATCAATATTATATGACAGTGGTAATACTGGCTATCATCATTTTTGTCTGGTGTTGATTTTAAATAATTTTGTTTTCCTCATTAAACATAATTTTGGCTTCTGTGTTGAGATAAAATATTTTGTTACAGAAGTGTTATTAAGTGTTAGTATTTAATATTAATTAAATATTAAGGAAGTGTTCATCTATTCTGCTTTCTTTTAATTAAGAGAGTTTTAAAAAATAAACTCAAGAGTAGATATTGATTCTTGAAAAAATTAAGAATAGAATTATCCATGATCCAGTAATTTCACTTCTGGATATACCCCCAAAAGAATTAAAAGCAAGAACATGAATAGATATTTGTATAATTGTGTTCATAGCAGCATTACCCAATTGTCTCTGAATGGATGAATACATAAACAAAATATGGCATATACATAAGATGGAATATTATTCAGTTTTAGAAAGGACTGCTGTTCTGACTCATGTCACAATATAGATGAACTTTGAAGACATTATACCTAGTGAAAAGGACAGGTACTGTGTGAGTCTACTTACATGAAGTACCTAGAATAGTCAAAAGACTATCATCTAAAGACAGAAAACAGAACGGAGGTTTCTGGGTGCTGGAGGCTGGCAGGAGTGGGTATACAGTTTCTGTCTGGGAAGACAAAAAGTTTGGGAGATGGATGGTGGTGATAGCTACATGATGCCTACAGTGCCACTGGACTGTACATTTAAAATGGTCAATTTTATGTATATTGTACCACAATAAAAAAAGGGATGGACATTGATTTGTATCAAGTGTATAAAAAGACCATGTGAATTTATTTTTTTGGTCTAAAATATGGTCAACTAAATGATCCTCTAGCCCTAAATCATTCTTGCATTTCTCAAATTAACCCCTACTAGGTTATGGCTTAATTCTTTTAGAGAAATGTTGTTTGTAAATATTATATTTAGGACTTTTTAAAACTGAAATTTACAAATGAGATTTTTCTGTCTTTCTCCCCTTCTTCCCTCCATCCTCCTCTTTCTCCCTTCTTTCCTCCCTTCCTTTTGTGCTAGGGCTTGAAGGCTTTTCTTGTGATTCTCCTTAATAGTTGCTTTATTTTTCTCAGATCCACTATACCAATATTTCCAGAATATTCCAGCTATCTTTCTATTTAGTCACAAAATTATGAATGTTTTATCCTATTGATAAACTACTCCTCTCCACTTTGTATAAAGAATGGACCCTAAGAAGAGAGAGTAAGCTTTTCAAATGATGCCGCTACTGGAAAATCCAGCTGACAGGACTTCCCTGCATTAAAGCATTTCACCAACATTTGTTGATTATCTTTCATGCGACAGGGACTATCTCATGTGAGAGGAATAAAATCACGAGGGAGATAATGCTTTTGTTTGGTGGAGAAAGAGGAGTAAATAAGCAACCATGAGGCTGTAAGGAAAGTGCAAAGTCCACAGTGTGGGGCCCCTGGAGAAGCCTGCACTGCCAATCCCCTCCTCAATTCCTGCTACTTATAATAAAGTTGTCCCTTGGGATCTGGAGGTGATTGGCTCCAGGACATCCCCCCACCAGGATACCCAGGATGCCCAAGTCTCTTACATCAAGTGGTAGAGTATTTGCATAACCTGCATACAACCTCCCCTTACTTTAAATCATCCTGGATTACTTATAATACCTAATACAATGCAAATGTTACGTAAATCATTGTTTTACTGTGTTGTTTAGGGAATCATGACAAGGGGAAAAAAGGTCTGTACTTGTTCAGTACATATGCAATATTTTTCCAAATATTTTCAATTCAAAATTGGTTAAATCCATAAATGCAGAATCTGTAGACTCTGTAGAGCCCATAGATTTAGAGGGCCCACTCTACTGTCTATGCTTCTTTATCTAAACTCAGAATTGACATGTGGCCTCACATGGGATAGGGAAAAAAAAAAAAAAGTATAAAATTTCCTGTTAATCTATAGTCTTTTTGGTTTTTGCAAACCCGTGAGCGGAGAGCAGGTGGATCAAGAATGGATGTGGATAGAATCCAGGTCTTGTGTCTTTCAGTTCAGAGTTTTTGTCTCTAGAACCTCGCACAGGGTGCACAAAAGACACGGTAGACATGCTGCATATGTTTATTGCATGAATGGAAAGATGGATGGAGAAAACTTGATGAAGATGGAATGGTTAGTGTTTTAATTTATACATTTATTTTTAGAAGTATACTTGAACATTGTTTCAAGTTTCATCTTTTCCCTTTCCTTTTATATCCTCTACATTTTTTTATATCCTCTATATTTTTCTAACTCCTACCTATTTGCATATTAAAGCTGTTCATAGGGATACCAGCTGTCTTATTGCATTCTCTTATTGTTTGTGATAGTTCTTTAGTTGATTCTCTTGGGTTTTCTAGGCCATATCATCTGCAAATAATAGAAATTTGATCTCCTTCTTTCAAATGCTCTTATTCCTTCTCTCAACCTCTTATTCCTTCTCTTGTCTGTGTTGGACAATATTTCTAAATCAATATTATATGACAGTGGTAATACTGGCTATCATCATTTTTGTCTGGTGTTATTTAAATAATTTTGTTTTCCTCATTAAACATAATTTTGGCTTCTGTGTTGAGATAAAATATTTTGTTACAGAAGTGTTATTAAGTGTTAGTATTTAATATTAATTAAATATTAAGGAAGTGTTCATCTATTCTGCTTTCTTTTAATTAAGAGAGTTTTAAAAAATAAACTCAAGAGTAGATATTGATTCTTGAAAAAAATTAAGAATAGAATTATCCATGATCCAGTAATTTCACTTCTGGATATACCCCCAAAAGAATTAAAAGCAAGAACATGAATAGATATTTGTATAATTGTGTTCATAGCAGCATTACCCAATTGTCTCTGAATGGATGAATACATAAACAAAATATGGCATATACATAAGATGGAATATTATTCAGTTTTAGAAAGGACTGCTGTTCTGACTCATGTCACAATATAGATGAACTTTGAAGACATTATACCTAGTGAAAAGGACAGGTACTGTGTGAGTCTACTTACATGAAGTACCTAGAATAGTCAAAAGACTATCATCTAAAGACAGAAAACAGAACGGAGGTTTCTGGGTGCTGGAGGCTGGCAGGAGTGGGTATACAGTTTCTGTCTGGGAAGACAAAAAGTTTGGGAGATGGATGGTGGTGATAGCTACATGATGCCTACAGTGCCACTGGACTGTACATTTAAAATGGTCAATTTTATGTATATTGTACCACAATAAAAAAAGGGATGGACATTGATTTGTATCAAGTGTATAAAAAGACCATGTGAATTTATTTTTTTGGTCTAAAATATGGTCAACTAAATGATCCTCTAGCCCTAAATCATTCTTGCATTTCTCAAATTAACCCCTACTAGGTTATGGCTTAATTCTTTTAGAGAAATGTTGTTTGTAAATATTATATTTAGGACTTTTTAAAACTGAAATTTACAAATGAGATTTTTCTGTCTTTCTCCCCTTCTTCCCTCCATCCTCCTCTTTCTCCCTTCTTTCCTCCCTTCCTTTTGTGCTAGGGCTTGAAGGCTTTTCTTGTGATTCTCCTTAATAGTTGCTTTATTTTTCTCAGATCCACTATACCAATATTTCCAGAATATTCCAGCTATCTTTCTATTTAGTCACAAAATTATGAATGTTTTATCCTATTGATAAACTACTCCTCTCCACTTTGTATAAAGAATGGACCCTAAGAAGAGAGAGTAAGCTTTTCAAATGATGCCGCTACTGGAAAATCCAGCTGACAGGACTTCCCCTGCATTAAAGCATTTCACCAACATTTGTTGATTATCTTTCATGTGACAGGGACTATCTCATGTGAGAGGAATAAAATCACGAGGGAGATAATGCTTTTGTTTGGTGGAGAAAGAGGAGTAAATAAGCAACCATGAGGCTGTAAGGAAAGTGCAAAGTCCACAGTGTGGGGCCCCTGGAGAAGCCTGCACTGCCAATCCCCCTCCTCAATTCCTGCTACTTATAATAAAGTTGTCCCTTGGGATCTGGAGGTGATTGGCTCCAGGACATCCCCCCACCAGGATACCCAGGATGCCCAAGTCTCTTACATCAAGTGGTAGAGTATTTGCATAACCTGCATACAACCTCCCCTTACTTTAAATCATCCTGGATTACTTATAATACCTAATACAATGCAAATGTTATGTAAATCATTGTTTTACTGTGTTGTTTAGGGAATCATGACAAGGGGAAAAAAGGTCTGTACTTGTTCAGTACATATGCAATATTTTTCCAAATATTTTCAATTCAAAATTGGTTAAAATCCATAAATGCAGAATCTGTAGACTCTGTAGAGCCCATAGATTTAGAGGGCCCACTCTACTGTCTATGCTTCTTTATCTAAACTCAGAATTGACATGTGGCCTCACATGGGATAGGGAAAAAAAAAAAAAAGAAGAAGAATCTATCTTCTGCCTATTCCAGTTTGTTCCACGATCCAAAGAACTTCATGTGATGTTTTCACCAGTGTCCTGAACTCCCTCCTGATCTTCTTAGAGTGTAGGTGGCCTGTTCAAGGCCACACAGACAATATGTGGTGGAGTCAACCAAGAACTGAGTCATAGTATCAGGAGAACAATTTGCCAGGTCTCCACTGTCCTTGAGAACGGGCTCCAGGCACGACTCTATGGAAACTAGAGCATGGCACTTCTGAGGAGGACCCAGAAACCCTCAGGAGGTGACAAACGGCTGTGTGTTACTCTCATGGTGCAGATCTGGGCACACACAACGCAGCTCTTAAAGTCTCCTTCAAGACTTCCTCTGTTTCTTCAGTCTTTGTCTTTCTGCTAGAACGGCCAGCAAAAGTGTCAACTCGTGCCAACCGGGCCAGCGTTGAAGTCACGTTATTTCCTTATGCTTATGCGAGCTCTCTCTGCATTTGTTTCAGGGAAGATTTGTAGCTTCTGTCACTTTAAAATGTCCCCTGGAGTTACATTTGTATAATCTTGAGCTCCAGGAAGATTTGCTGCCAAAGTTAGCACAGACTTGGGCCTTCCTGAGTCACAGCAGCCAGAGATGTGCTGTCTGCTCATGTTAAAAAGGCAACAAATGCTGAATGACATTGATTATTTTCAGTTTCTTTAGCTTCTCAGAATCTTCTATAAGAAACTTACCTGTGTTTCATGCTAAGCATTCTCCCCCACTATGGGAAATTCTGCACTGGAAAATAAAATCAACTAATCCTGTACATAACTCTGTAACAGTGTATTCCAGCAGTGTATGGACCTCGACACCCCTGGGTTTCACCTTTACAGATCAACCACCCACAAATGGAAAATATGCAGAAAAAAGAATTACAGCTATACCAAACTTGTGCAGACTTGTTTTTCTAGCCATTATTCCCTGAACAATACACTACAGCAACTATTTGCATCACGTTTGCATGTTATGAGGTATTATAAATAATCAAGAGATGATTTAAAGTATACAGAAGAACATTTATGGGTTATATGCAAATACGGCACCATTTTATATGAGGGACTTGAGTATTGTCGATCCCCGTGGGCTCTGAGGGACGGCTGGGCTAGAATGCCATTCATATTTTTTTTTTAGCAAAGGATTAGCTACAATAGCCAGAGACTAATGTGGCTTTTGGAATACTTAGGTTTAGTGTAATTATAAATGTACATAAACTGATGATTCATGAACTCTCAAATTATACATCTGCATTTAATTTTCTGTTGAAGTGTTTTTAAATCCTCAGAAAATGATATTACCAAATGTTTCTGGCTCACTAAATGTTCTTCTTCTTTTTTTTTTTTTTAAATTCTTAATCAAAGGCAAAGACTCATTCAACACTTTCCTAAAAAATTTGGTGAGGGGGAGATAGGTTTCTTGTAGTGTAAATATATTGGGCTGAAGGAATTCAGAGAGAATCTCCTTAAATCTTCAATGCAATTAATAACCCACCGAGATGATCATTGCTGTTTTGAGTTGATTCTAAGATGGGCTATAAGACAAAGCGTGGATTGAGTTAAAATGAAAGTGAATGTGACAGAATCATGGGTGGCCAGTTTAGGTCACCAATCCCGTCATCATCCTCTGTCTCACCACCTAGCATCCTGACCATGCAGGATTTTTCCCTGACCAGAAGGCTCCTGTTGCAGTCAGAAATTCAACCAAGCATATTGCCACTGGGTGGCACAATTGTAAGTCTATAAAGAAATCTGGACTTCAGGGGAGACTTTTCCCCTTGATGCAAAGGATTGGGATATATAAACACTGAAGCTGCTGCCCATTGTGATTGCTTTTGCTTTGGGACTGTTTATAAAAATGAGGAAGTCTGTGGCTTTTTTTCAAAGAGTGTGGATTTCACATGGGCAGTCTTTGTGTCTTAATTTTATATGAAAGTCACCGGTGCAGTTTTTAGTTTTCCCCTTCTTTTTGATCTGGGGAATTCAAGTAGAGGAGCAAGAGGCAGATTTTGGACATGGCTATGAGCTTATGGACAATAAAATTGGCTAAAACATTTTTGTTCTGGCGTTATTCTCTATTCCTGGAGTTCCAAAATGGTCAGCACCAGCTAGTTGTAGCTATTTAAATTTAAGTTAATTAAGATGGAATAAATTTAAAAATTCAGCCCCTCAGTCACACAAGCTACATTTCAATTGCTCAATAGTCCAAAGTGGCTGTTCACTGTCATATTGTACAAGGCAGATAGATACAGAACATTTCCATCCTTGCAGAAGGCTCTATCAGAGAGGGCTGCTGGTGCTCTTGGTTTTATCCTCAAAAGAATAGAGAAATACTGGATGTTTCTGCTCATGCCGCTTAAAGACCTGGGGAGGTACTATTCATTAGCACTGATTATGCAATTCAAACTGATACACATTTGCTTAACATGTATGCTGTGTTCAATAGATGAATTTTGCAACCCTGCCATGTTTTGTTCCTAGGAGTCAGGGCAAATTAATGTATACACATGGGATAATAGTTCTGATTGATTTCAAAATTATCTTAAATTTGAATTTGCATGTTGCATATTACAAAAATGAGTTTTGGAATCTGTATCACCTGGATTTTGATAGTGGAGTATAGTCAGTCATTCCTAATCTCTTTAGATCCATTTTAAATTTTTTATTTGTTCTTTTTAGATATACTGACAGTAGTATTTTGACATGTTATACATGCATAGAGTATAACTTTCTTTTTTAAAAAAATATTTATTTATTTGTTTTAGTTGTACACAATGCCTTTATTCTTACATGGTGCTGAGGAACGAACCCGGGCCACACACGTGCTAGGTGAGCACTCTACCGCTGAGCCACAACCCCAACCCATAATTTTCCATTCTTGTGGTTATACATGATGAGGAGTTACATTGATTGTGTATTCATAAGATGAACATAGGAAAGTTATGTCTGATTCATTCCACTGTCTTTTCTATTCCTATCCCCTCTCCCTTCCCTTCATTCCCCTTTGTCTAATCCAATGAACTTCTATTTATTTTTATATAATGTTTTGTCTTTTTTGATCCCTGTTATATCTGCTACTCATTTTATTCTTCCTACCTCCTTTGCTTATTTATTTTTCAAACTTAGGTGTTTCATTTCAGCCATGCAAAGAGAGTGGCTAATCTTCCTCAACCTTCGACTCTTCCTTATCTCCTTGGGGATTGCTTGAACTATGCTATCTGCCTTCCTAGAGTGATGCTGGTTCTCAAACTTTGGCTCCCCGGAGGCTATCGCATTTACATGCTGTCTAAAAGTACTGTGAGAAGATAATTTGTTTGTCTAATATCTGTGGCAACATTCAGAAGTTTTCATTACATTTTATAAGCTATCAAGGCAGCTTGGCGAAAAATAAAATTTCAGACAATTACATCCTTTTGCCAACAGAGAACATGCTAATCTCCAGGTGGCTGGTGTTGGGTGGACCACAGATTCAATTCTGCAATTATTGGACATGTCTTATGTGCCAGGCCTGGTGCTTAGTGGCTGGGAGAACGAAGGTATATTCCAGGTACTGCCCCTGCTTTTGCAGGGCATGCCTGCTAAGTGGGGAATGAATATATGTGTAAACAAAAACCCTACTGAACATTACATTTCGCTGAGAAGATTTGATTGAGAGTTTGTGTGTGATTTACTGTGTTGAAACAGATTTCACAAGATGTATGGGAATCAATCTGATTTTTTATGGGCTGATCATTCCCTAGGATAGTGGTTATCAAACTTGAGTGCACATTAAATTCTTTGGAAGAGCTTTCAAAAAATACCAATACTCAGGGCCAACTCCTTGAACCATGATTCTGCAAGTATGGCCCAAGAACATCATTAGCATTCCAGGGCATGTGCTAGAAATTCAGATAACCAGGTCCTTCCCCAGACCCACTGAATCAGAGACAAGGTGAGGCCCAACCATCTATCTGCATTTTAGTGAGCTCTTCAGTGATTCAGATGCACACAAAATTTGAGAACCTCTGCTCTAGAGAGTATGAATTAATTTGTTTAGCATATAATCTAAATTTTGTTCTTTTTAAAAAGCTCTCCAGATAACTCTAATATATAGACAGATTTGAGAGCCACTGGTCTAGGGGAAAAGTTGCTCCAACTTCCCCTTTGAATGGAAACTGTTGAAGTTAGTATGATATCAGAGAAATAGTTATTTCAGCTGGCTTTGGATTGTGGTCAAACTGCCTGGGAAATATTTTCAAGCTTTTCAATACATAAGGGGAACAATCTACTCACTTTAGACTAGTGTGTGTGGAGTGAAACTTAGAACTGGCCAAGAACCACTGGGAAATAATCTTTATATTGAGGTAGACCAGTACTACAGCACTAATGCTCATGCTCATCATTTGGGGATCTTGTTAAATGCAGTTTCTGGGTCAGTAGATCTGAAGTAGGATTGAGATTCTGCATTTCCAACAAGCTCTCAGGCGACACTGATGCTGTTGGCTTGGGAATTTGAGTAGTGATTAGAAATTATGGCTCAGACCAGGCACAGTGGTGCATGCCTGGAATCTCAGCTACTTGGGAGGCTGAGGCAGGAGGATCTGTGAGTTTGAGCCTGGGAAAATTAGTTAGATCCAGTATCAAAATTTAAAAAGGGCTGGGAATGTAGCTCAGTGGCAAAGTATTTGTCTAGCATGTAAGAGATATTAGGTTCAATTCGTACAATCACCAAAAATAAATAAATAAATAAATAAAACTCAGGTCTATCCTCAGATCAGGATCTACATTTTATTAAGATCTCTAAAGGTACTCCATACCTTAGGAAAAAGAAACCAGTCTAATATCTAGAAAATAATCCCTGACATGACTTTCTTTCTGTTTTTTTTTTTTTTTTTTTTTTTTTGTACCTGGGATTTAACTCAGGGGCACTTGACCACTGGGCCACATCCCCAGCCCTTTTTTGTATTTTATTAGAGACAGGGTCTCACTGAGTTGCTAAGTGCCTCACCATTGCTGAGGCTGCCTTTGAACTCACCCCTCCTGCCTTAGCCTCCCAAGTGCTGGGATTACAGGCGTGCACCACCGTGCTTGGCTCCTGACATGACTTTCAATTGTGCATAGGTTTGTTTTGCATGGACCAGAAGAGAAGGATGCATAGGACATAGTGATGTGACTGAGTTCCTGGGGTTACTATCTAATGTGATAGAAATGATTGTTAAAAGAAAATTTCTTTGGATTTTGTGTCTATTCTTATTTATTTTTATTTTTATTTTTTTTTTACCTTGAGACAAAAATCCCTTGAAGTTGACTAAATGGGTAAAGTGACTGAGTAAAGTTAGAGCTTTGAAAACTTGTTAGGGAATTTTAAATTGAAGTTGCTTCAGAAAATAATAAGCAGTTGGGTTGGAAATATTTTAAATAGATAAACTCAGAGAACATTTAAATGATCTATGCATCGTTAAAAATTTTAATTTCTTTTATTATAAATGTGGTATATTATTTAAGCTAAAAATAATGAAGTGTGAAATTTCAGTATCCCTATAAGCCACATTAAAATATTAATCCTCTAGTTTTGAAGCAGCAAATGAAAAGCTGCTTATTCTACACCACAGTAAGTATTTCATTAATAACTTGAGGGTTTGGAGAGATGGGCACATTGATTTTTAGTTTCTATTGAGAAAAAGTACCAATTTCAAATTATTTTAAATGCAAACATTTACATATAATTCCTTCAGTGAATACTACACATTAAAATCTGTCTTAGTTTGAATGGTTTATACATATTAAAGTGAAAACTTCAATAAACATTAATTTTTTTTTGGTTAGGTTTATTGTTAAGATATCGTAATCTATAGACTATAGTTATCCAAATGGTGGGATTTTAATTTAATGAATTTATAGAATTTAGAGCTGGAAGAGATTCTAGATTTTTAATCCAATCCTTTCATTTTATAGATGAGGAAACTAAGAGCCAGAAAATGTTCATGCTTCTTCCAAAGTCCCAGAGAGAAGGATTTAGTGGGTGGTGGGCTGGGGCCAGGAGAAGTAGGCAGGGGCCGGAGAGTTCTGCTCGGGAGTCTACTGGGCCCCAGTGGCGCCGCCTCTCACCCGCCATGGACAGCCTTCTCTCTCCAGCACAGAAAAAAAAAAAAAAGGCTTTAAAGTACCACCTTTAAAGACCCGTGTGGAAAATCACTTTAGGAGAACCAAAAACCACATCTGTTTGGCTTTGGACCCACAAGAATTACAGAAATCACCTCTTCTTTGCCTACCAATTATGGTGATTAAATTACTATAAAAATCAAACTTGAAAGGGAATGCTATTTCACCAGATGATGGCAGAATCTAGAGCTGCTCTCTTACCTACCCTAACCAATTTTTTTTTTTTTTTCCAATTCACAATGCAGGTCTAAATTGCTAGTCCTAATCTTAGAATTAATTGCAGCTTGTCTAATTCCAAATGTTCCCACAATACCTGTTTAGTAAGCAAACCTATTACGAACCATTTGGATAAGTGCTATTGGCTCTTGAAAATATAATAGTTGACTGGCTCAATCCATAAGCATAATTTCTGAGGCCAGGTGGAAATTTAGGCCCTCACTTACATTCTGGCATGGTTAACTAAAACCCAATAGAAAAACAAAGTAACATGTGATTACAGTTTCATTTTACTACAAGAAAGAAGCAATAAAGTATTCGTTTAAAATACTGTAACAATAAATCAAGAGAGAGGAATTATCCAGCCTTGATCTAGTTAATGCTGAAGCATTTCTAAGTACAAGGTCAGTCCTCTTTGGTTTCCTAAGTTTGCCGTATGTAAAAATATACCAACACATAATAAATGCATACATGCCTCCTGATTATGTTATTTGACACAAATATTTGCATGGTTGTGGAAGATGAATGGGAATTGTATATTGTGTTGGAACTTCTATGACTCCGTAAAAGAATCGGATTGATATAAATATTCAGTTCTGCCTCCCTGTGGCCAATTTCTCACTTACTAAAACCTCATGGACGAGATCCAAAATATACATTCATAAATATATATATTTAACCAGTGCTATTGCAAATAAGAATTTGAGAAATGTGGACCTGATTAATGTTAACTGGGCTTTATAATATTTTAACACAAGTGTTCAAAAATATAATTTGAATATATGCAAAGAAAAACACTCTTTTAATTTACATCGGCAATAAAAGTGAATTAAAAAATATGGTTTTAGAATGAAAATCAGGCAATCTTGTTAATAAGAGAATAAATAGCTGAAAAGAACAGCTGCTTTTGGATGATGCCTGTATTGGCATTCGAAATGCTATAACACAGCTCAGATGTAAAAACGAAATAGTGTCATTACAGTAATGAAAGCAAGAATACACATAAGGCCTTATCCTGTTCCCCTTATCTAAAAGTCTCTTATTAAAGATGTGAGTCCAGTCTTAGGGAAAACATAAGTGTGGTTCTTGGTAAATTTTTTTGTGTGACCAGAACATAGAAGAAATTTATCTTTCAACCATGCATCAACTTATTATTTAAATAAAGATTTATGCCAGGTGTGGGGGTGCATGCCTATAATCCCAGTGACTCAGAAGGCTGAGGTAGGAGGATCACAGGTTTGAGGCTAGCCTGAGCAATTTAGCAAGATTCTAAGCAACTTAGTGAGACTCTGTCTCAAAATAAAAAATAAAAGGGGCTGGGGATATGTCTCAGTGGTTAAGCACCTCAGGTTAAATCCCTAGTACAAAAAAAAAAATTATGTGAAAATGGTTATATCTGATTTTGTCCCACGCATAGATTCACAACACAAGAGTATATGTCAAATAGCAATCTAATAGCAGGCTATGGAAAATGTTCAACTTCAAAGTATTATTTAAATAGAGTGTTTTCTTTTACTCCTCACTAAATTTCACCTCTGCATCTCCCTGCAAATGCTACCACTCATTTTGACAAGTGTGGAGGATGGGAGGAGAAACCCTGGCTAGCCTGGGGGTGGAGGCACTTGGGAATCTTTCTGCAGTACAGGTAGGCTCTAGCTAGGGAAAACTGCAACCTTGTCATATCTCCTTCACCTTGGAAATCTCCAAGAAAACAACGAGAAGTGTGTGTACAGATTAATGTTTTTGTAAGTTACAAAAGAAACAACATAAATGTCCAATAATTGGGGACTATTAGATAAACTATAGTATCCTTATGCCATGGCAGAGTTATTAAAATTCACATTGTGTAAAATTCACTGGAATGGAAATATTTTCTTGATGTACCATTAAGTGGGCAAAAACAGCCTTCAAGACAGTAAATGCTGTATGGCTCTGAGTATGATAAAAACATACATGTATAGAAATAGAAGGCTGGAGGGATACATACACCCACTAGGCACAGTGATGACCTCTGGGCAGAGTTATGTGCAGATGACTTTCTTCGGTGAGATTTTTCAGTTTTCAAATTTGTAACATGTTTGTCAAACTTTGCAACTAGTAAAAAGAAATACAACTTTATAAAAAAATTGGTTTATCTTTTCCAGCTTCTTGCCATAAATTACAACTACATAGTCCCACTAAGGACCTACTCTGTATCTAATGGATGCTAAAATTTGGTTTCTTTACTTTTGTAGCTGTAGCGACTGTCGCCTGTTCAGGTAAGAGTCACTCAAGTCTTTTTCCTTTTATTGTTTGCTATTAAACCTGACACAGGGTTACACAAAATGCTAATTCTTAGCAATATGTAGGAATACTATGAGGTATCAGTCTTGTCCTAAAACAACCAAAGAATATTTAAAATCCTTTCAGTGAAGGAATTCAAAACCCCTCTGCTAACAATCCACATGCTTAGCCTCTGCTGCTCTTCTCAGAAAGAACTATCTTTACAGTGACCTTCCTATGGGGATGCAATTTGGAATCCACTTGTTGGCTTTCTCATCTTCAAATGTTTTCAGCTTCTCTCTTCTAGTCCATTCCCCTCTCTGTCCACTGAATCTCGTCTGAGAACATCTCAGGAACACCTGTTGCTTTCCACTGATCAAGATCTGGAGGATGACCCTTTGTGTGCCCAGCATCAGGGCAGACATCAGGTGAACCCTCCTCTCCCTGGGACTTCTAGCTCTGTAGCTCCATAGAGCTACCCTAGCAGTTTGAGAAAGAGTGGGTACTTAACCCGAAGCTGTGGCCTTCCTTTGGATGTTCTGGGTCTGACATAGTGAAGAGCATGACCACAGGGAGGAGCTTGCTGATGACTGGCATCCTCTTGAAGTGACTTCTCCATGCTAGCGGTGACTCATCCATTCATATTTCCCAGCAGCGACACTTTCCACCTGCTCTTGGATGGCTCAGCTCTGGTTTCATAGTGAATATTATCTGCCTGATTGATTGATTTAAAAACTTCAACAGATTATTTCCTTCATTCATTTGTTCCTTTACTTATTAATTCAAGTAATACTTTCTCCTTGCCAACTAATTCAAATAACATAAAAACACATGAAGTCTCCCCACAACCATTGCTGTGTCATGTGTGAATGCATCTGGATACATGTCTACGCATCTAACATAGTTTGTGTGTGCATTCATACATGTGTGTATGAACACCATCATAGATTTTTATTGATTCTCTTTTGAAACTGTAATCATTCTTTTCTACAAGTTGCTTTTTATTTAGTCAATCTGTTGCTAATAGCAACTTAGGTTAATTGTAGTTTTTCTAAAAATTTTTATAATTAATGCTGCAATGATACCCTTGTATATTTTTGTGTCACTTGTTTAAGAAAGCCTGGGTTATGGCTGAATCCAGCTCAAATGTCATTGAGCATAACACTTGCTGTTCATGACCACATAGGCAGAAAACTGCAAACTGTCAAACTGAATACTAGTTGTGCTAGTTCTTATTTGCTGAGTGCTCTTTATGTGCCTGCTGAGTTCCTCTTTCATATATTCCATTTCACAGAGGAGGACACTGCCGCTCAGAAGGGATAGTAACTTGTGGATCCTCATATAACTCCAAAGAGTCTGACTCTAACTGCCACCAAGTTTCTAGTCCACCACCCAGCTACCCTTTGAAGTGATAGCCCTCTCCTAAGTGGGTTGGTTTCTTCCAGGGAAGGTTCCTAAATCAAAAGTCTTTATTGCTCCTGGTGGCATAAGATTCTAAAAGGGAGATGAAGAAATAATCAGTGTCTGTATGTGCAGATATAATTTGATAGACTTTAAGTGGTATTCATGGATCCTTACGAGATATGAGCGTAGTGATTGAAGAGTGTATCTCATGGATACCAAAATTTGGCTTCTGTGATTTTGTATCCTATGTGTAGCTCTAGCAACTTTTGCCTGTTCAGTAAGAATTGCCTACATATTTTTTCTTGTCTTTTATTTTTTGCTATTAAATCCATAGAGTGTTACATGACTAACTCTCAGCAGGTAAGGAGATGGATGTTAGGTGCTCTTGCTCCTCCCCAGCACCCTGCAACCATGCCAGGCATTGTCCATGGTGTGTGGCAGCTTCACACTCTCCCAAAGCTATGGCTTGATGGTGGATTCTCCAAGAGTTATGTTGGAATTTATTGCCATTGTGGTGGTGGGGAGAGGGGGGGCCTTTAGGAAGTGATTAGGCCACGGGGGCTCCATCCTCATGAATGAATTACTGTCTTATAAAAGGGGGACACACTCTCCTTCTGTCCCTCCTACCATGTGTGGACGTAGCATTTGTCCTCTCTGCAGATGGAACAACAGCATGCCATTTTAAAAGGAGAAACTGTGTCCCTTTACCAGACACTAAACTTGCTGGCACCTTGATTTTGGACTTTCAGCCTCCAGAACTGCAAGCAATAAATTTCTGTTGTTTATGAATTATTCAGGCTAAGGTACTTCATTGAAGTAGCATGAAAGGGCTGACAGCCAACTTATGACAGAGTTTCCAAATTCTTCTCAACCTGGCCTTTCAGATGGCCACTAAGAATCAGCTGGACTTGACAGAGAGCTGAAATCTGTCATCTCTAGATTTATTATGTTCTTTCTTTCTTTTTTTTTTTTTTTTTGTGGGGGTGGGGAGAGGTGAGTACCAGGGATTGTATTCAGGGACACTCGAACACTGAGCCACATCCCCAGCCCTATTTTGTATTTTATTTAGAGACAGGGTCTCACTGAGTTGCTTAGCGCCTCACTGTTGCTGAGGCTGGCTTTGAACTCGCGATTTTCCTGTCTCAGCCTCCTGAGCCACTGGTATTATAGGCATGCACCACCGCGCCCTGTTTATTGTGTTCTCTCAAAATGGAGTTGTTGATCTCCACATGCCTGGCACTGTGTTGGGTCCCAAAGGGTCAGCTACGAGCAATACAAACTTTGTCCCTGATCTTAGGGGCTCCCTGAATGAGGAGGAAGACAGATAGTGATAGAGTGTGTATGAATGGGTAAATCCAGTCCTATCACCCAGGCACAGAGAAGAGCAGAACTACAGGAGCATGTCTCACAGGACTTCCAATTTTTATTTATTATTTATTATTATTATTTTTTTGCAGTGCTAGAGATGGAAACCAGGGCCTTGCACATTCTAGCCAAGAACTCTACCACTGAGCTTTTCCCCCAGTTTGAGACTTTTCCTTAAAACTGATCCCTGAATGGTGGATAGGAGTTGGCAGGGAGGCAAGGCTGACCCCCAGCGTAGTACTCCAGGCAGGGTAAGAGCCCTGCAGAGGCCCCAAAAGTGAGTCAGGATACATGGAAAAACTGGTTCTGGGGATGTGGAGGAGAGAGGTAAGAGGTGAGTCTATGCCAAGACACATCCAGAACAAAGCAAGCAGCCTCAGAGGCCTTGGTAGGGACTTGGATCTCTTTCCTAATGCAACAGGAAACCTTAGATGTCTTTAGAAAAGGCAACCTAAATAGATTTGCCTTTTTAAAAAAAAAAATGTGGGACTGAGGTATAAGATGGAGTCTTTATGCAGCTAAGTCCCTTCTCATTTTGCACTGTTGGAAGAAAACTTTTCAGGTTGAACTTTCCGGAGTGCCTGGAGTACAATATATAAACTGCTCTCGTGCTTATAACTAGTACCAAACATTACTAGTCTTACACCAGACTTTCCACATCTGCTTTGTGCTTTTCAAATAGTTAACTTGTTGACTTTAGTTATAACTATTCATTTAGATATTGTTACTACCCTTATTTTACAGAGGAGGAAACTGAGGAAATATACAAGTGGTGGGCTTGGACTCATACCCAAGCAGTCTGGCTCTAGTGTCTGGGCTCTAGAGATGGACATGGAAGTCATTTCTCCTTCTCCAATAGCTTTTGAAGTGGCCCATCTGTCACCAGGCCCCCAGCACAACTTCTCTAGTCCAGAGCCCCCAGTTCGTGCGCCACTTCTTCCTGACCATTGCATGATGGGTCATTTATCTAGGGTGTAGAGCCTATCACTCCTCTTCCAGTTTCTGCAGTTAGTTGAGACCTTTTCTGTTTGTCTCTTATGGTTAATTTTATGTGTCAACTTGACTGGCCATGGGCTGCTCAAATATTGGGTCAAACATTATTCTGGGTGTTTCTGGAGAGGGCGTTTTAGATGAGATTAACATTTAAATCAGTGGAGTTTGAGTAAAATAAATTGCCCTCTGTTAAGACAGTTTGGATGTGAGGTGTCCCCCAGAAGCTCACATGTGAGACAAGACAAGAGGGTTTGGAGAAGAAATGATTGGGTTGTGAGAGTCTTAACCCCATCAGTGAATTAATCACCTGATGGGATTAATTGAGTGATAACTGAAGACAAGTGGGGTGTGGCTGGAGGAGATGGGCATTGGGGGCATGGCTTTGGGGTATATATTTTGTACCTGGCTAGAGGAGTCTCTCTGCTTCCTGATCATCGTGTGAGCTGCTTCCCTCTGCCACACACTCTTCCACCATGATTTTCTGCCTCATCTTGAGCCCTGAGGAATGGAGCCAGCTGTCCATAGACTGAGACCTCTGAGACTGTGAGTTGTGAAAAATAAACTTTTCTTCCTCTATAGTTTTTCCAGTCAGTTCTTTCTGTTGCAGCAGTGAAAAATCTGGCCCAAACACCCTCTATAATATGGGTAGGCCCTAGCCAAGCCCTTGAAGACCTGAAGCAAACAAAAAGAACATCTCAGCAAGAGAGGCTTCTACAGCCTTAGGATTCAAACTAGAATATCAGCTGTCCTGGGACTCCAGCCTACTAGCCTACCCTGCAGATTTTAGATTTTCCAGCCTCCATAATCCTGTAAGCCAATTTCTTATAATCTCTCACTCCCTATCTCCTTCTCCCCTCCAATACAGATGCATATATACACATACGTGTGTGTACCTGAATATGTATATGTTCCCATGTAAATATACACATCCTGCTTCTTACTCTGGAGAGCCCTGACTGATGCACGCCCCTCTGTTCCTAGCCTTGACTCAGAGTACATGCTTAGTAAATAGCCATGGAATGAACAGGGCTGGGGCATCTGCCCAGAGAGCCCTGGCCTTGGGCTTCCTCTTTCCTCCAGGTCCCACCTGCATGACCAGCTACTTTGCCTGGCTTTCTGGCATGAGCTCCTGATTCATGCCCACTTTTCTCTGCTCGGATAGAGCCTTGCCCCCATCCAAGTCTCTGTTCTGACATCCTGCTTGACCTTCACGGCTTCCCAGTCTGAGGGCTTGGTTGGCGTTGCCCTTTTGCCCAACCTGAGCTGCTTACCTTGACTTTGTTAATGCCAGGAGAGCTCACATACCCCCCCCTCTCAGACTGGCTCCCCTCAGATCCTTTTGCTCCTGGCTAGGAAAAGCTCAGGTTTCTTTTGCCCCCTTACCAATCAGGCTTGAAGTTTTTCACAAAGCTCTACCTTCCTCCCTCAACATTTCTGGGGCCAGTCACACCCTTGGGTGACAGCACCTGGCTCTACATGGGCCTCTTTGGTCCTGGCTTCCTCCTTTTCTCCTGTGATTTCTGTAGTGTGTCTTAGGAGGCCTCTGTGAGACCATTGGAAGGGCAGGATTTCAGGTGCCTAACTGTAAAGAAGGAAGGAGATAAATGAGGCCCCATGTAAGGGCTGGGGTTCCTGAAGTGGGGATACTTTCTCCTGGATGAGGGAGAGACTTCATGGTTGCAGTGTTCTGAGCTTGGAAGCTAAGTGACATTTCAGCAGGAGGGGCTAGACACTGGAGTGGACACAGATGCCTCTGAGTGTGGTATGAGCTCAAGAATTGCAAAGGATGCCCGGAGGCTGGAGGCTGGAGCGTCCTTGGGGATGGAGAAAGGAATGGAAGAGAGAGTGGGGGAGGGGGGAAAGGTGAGAGAGAATGGGAGTCACCGAATGCAAACATTTACTCAGACTGAGCAAATGAGGTGTTCCTTTGGCCCTTGACCAGATTTACTTGTGTTAAATAATCAAGGTGACATGACTTGTCTGAGTGGTTATAACACAAGGAGTAGAAAGCAACATTTTTATACTTTTCTGATGACTGTTTGGTATAGGAGCTCTGGCTGGAGGACCAGATCCTAGTCTTGGCTGGACTACTTGGAAGATCTCTGGAGGTGTCAGACCCCTCATCTGGGAGACAGGGTTGGGTGGAGTACCTTGGATAAAGTCTAATATTCTTTCCAGCTATGAAAATTTAAGCTTGACACAAACATTGCTCTCAGCAGTAATTATAAGAGCAGAATTATATATTTATAGACACATTTATATAAGCAAAATTTAGTTATAAAATTTCGAGGACACAGTATATTTACACAGTTGTTAAGATCTTGCCACATTTGCTTCATCTATTCACTCCCTCTTCGTTTTGGGGGGGGATGAATTATTTTAAAAAACTGACATCATGTCATTTTACTTCCATGTCCTTCCCTGTTCTAAAATACGCAGACATTACAAAGATCACAAAGTCATTATCACACTTGAGGAGAATAACTTTGTATCATCTACCATGCAGAGCATAATCAGATTTTCTCAGTTGTCTCAAGAATGTCTGTTTCCAGTTGTTTTTGTTTGGATGAGGGTCTAGATAGAGTGCACATGTGACATTTGGTTATGTCTCTTTCATCCCTTTTAAAGAATAGACAGTTATAATGCAAACGTATTTTCATGAAATCTGTAGGGATGAGCTTAAGCAACATTTCAGGAGCCAAGGCCAGTGGTGTTGACCAGGTGCCCCTTGGAGGCTTCCCTTCTAAGGGATGCAGGTACTGTCCCTGTGAGTTTCTTTTCCATGAACTCTTGGGTCTTTAGGACCTATTTTCAAAGGAATATGCAGAGCTGTAGCTGCAGCTGCTCTTACGGCAACTAGCAGCTGGCAGCCCTGCGTGGCACCTTGAAAACTTCTCCCCATCATCTCCTCGTCACCCTCACCCCCTACAAAACAGTGATCAGAAACAGACCTCTGGAGCCACCCTCCTTTTACAAATTTGAAACTTCTTGGTCCTATAGAAAGTGTTTTATACTCTACCCCAGAAAATTCGTGTAGCCACTGATGTGTTGGGTTTCTTTAATTTTCACAAGTTTCCTGTTGACTTTGATTTAATTCCAAGTTAAGGCACATTCCTTTAGAAAACAGGAAGACTGGAGCCCTGGGAGCTGGTCCTGGCTCTGCCAAGGGATGTCACCTCTCTGGACTTGTGCTGCTTATAACTGAATTCAGACCCTAACTACAACCACCAAAGCATGGAGTGCTTCCCCAGCAAAATTGTCACATGGCAGTCCTTGTCTCTGCTGTCCACATTTCCCCTTTTCAGTGACACTCTCCTGCTTGTGTGGTCCCTTCCCACAGGCCCTTTGCACCTGCTGAGGTGACTTGACTGTTAGGACCATTGTTTCTTCCTCCTCCCACCTCCTTCAAATCCTGTCCTCCTAGGAGAGGCCCTGGTCCTTCTACCCCTTTGTTCCTTTACCTATTTCAGGTTAGAAAAGATTAGCTGTCGAGTTCTAATTGTGCATTCAAACTCTTAAGATGTAATGGGCTCTACCAACTTAACCCCTTATGTCCTGGAGTCCTATACACAGGACACCTATACTAACCTAAATTGAACAACAAAGTTACTGTAAATGTTCTTTTGGTTGCTTAAGTTTTTATCAGTGTCCTACATATAGGATTCCAGGACATAATGGGTTTAATGTGCTCCTCCTTTTTTGGCAGAAGAAAATTTTTAGCTAGTTGATAGAAAAGTGGAATTTTAGCTCCCAGTACCCAGTTGACTGATAAGGGCCTTCCTGGTTGCCCTCATATCCCAACCCTAAGGCAGCCTCTTATCTTGAGGACAGACAAAGCATCTTTGTGAGAGAATGAACTACTCCCTACATCAACTGGGGCTTCACAGAGGGGAAGGCAGGGTGGCAAATCTGCAGGAAACCCTGGGCAGCAACTGGAGGGCTGCTGTGACAGGAACTGGGCAGTCCAAGGGCAGCCAGTGGCTGGGATGACCCCATGCACCAGAAAGTTTTTGGCATAGATAGAAGGAAGCTAGAGGGTGGAGGGGACAGAACATAAGTCATGAGTCCATGTAGACTCGGTTTTGAATCCTGAAGGAGCCCCAATTAGGGAGATGGCTATTGCGGTCAGCTGGAAGCCATAAGTTCCACCTGATAATAAGTATGTATGTGACGCACCTATAAATGCACGTGAGGCACCCGCAAAGCTAAAGGTATATAACCGGGTGAAAGCGGTCGGAGTGAGGAGAAGAATGAATTCATTCAGTCAGTCATGCAGTTGCTCGGTCGGAAGAAGAGTTTGGGTCGGAGAAGAAGAAAAGAATCAGAGCGGCCAGAACGTAGGCAGAGCGGTTACAGAAGAGAAACCAGATAGAAGAAGTAATTCCTGGTCAGAGTCAGGCCGAGGCTCCCGAGGAAGAAAGAAGAAAGAACAAAGAAGAAAGAAGCCCTAAAAGCTAAGCTCTCTCTCTCTAAAGAAGAAATCTCTCTCTTTCAAGCTCTCTCTCTTTCTCTCTAAGCTCTAAGAAGAAGAAGAAAGAGCTATCTCTAATCTTTCTCTCTAAGCTCTTTCTAAGAAGAAGAAAAATCTTTCTTTCTCTCTCTAAGCTCTAAGAAAGTAGAAGTAAAAGTAGTAATAGCTTTACTCTGCCTCCGAGAGTTTTCCTCCCGCAGCGTTTGTGGCTGGCCACGACAGGCAGCTTACAGAATCCCAGTTCATGTGTGTACTGGCTTTGTGAATGCAGACAAGTCGCTCAACCATTTTAAGCCTTTTCACCAGTAAAAATGGGGATGTCAACATTTATGTCATAAGATTATTGTGGAGACCAAATGAGACAATTTGTGTAAAAGTACCTGGTCAAAAGTAGGTTTGAAGCTGGGCGCGGTGGCGCACGCCTGTAATCCCAGCACTTGGGAGGCTGAGGCAGGAGGATGGCGAGTTCAAAGCCAGCCTCGGCACTCAGCAATGGCAAGGCACTTAGCAATTCAGTGAGACCCTGTCTCTAATAAAATACAAAAAAGGGCTGGGGATGTGGCCCAGTGGTCGAGTGCCCCTGAGTTCAATACCTGGTACCAAAAAAAAAAAAAAAAAAAAAAAAAAAGTAGGTTTGAGGTCCATCTCTGGAAATCTTGGGTGGGCCCCAGGTACTGGTATTTTGCTTTTTCAAAGCTCCTCTGGCCATTGTAACATCAGGGTGTATAACAGTTGTGGTAATGTGTTTTAGTTCCCTTTACATATTTCAGGGTGTTGCCCAGCGGTCAGGGCTCGGTGTTGGTTGAACATTGGTTCCTCATTTTCAGAAAGGAAATAATGCAAAGAACCTCATGAGCCTCATGCAATTACAAGGTTGGGTGGTCATCCAGGCCAGTCACTCATCTGTTGGTTGAATTCTCTTTGCAATGTTCTTGCAAGGTGGTAGTTTAGGCCAGTGTTTTTTCAGCATTAGCAGCCATCAGAATCACCTGAAGGGCTTGTTAAAACCTAGACTGCTAAGCCTCCACCCCCAGAGTTTTTTGAATCAGCAGTCCCTAATTAGGAAGGGCTTTGTAGCTAGCTGGAAGCCATGGGTTCCACCTGATATGTATGTGACCACCTGTAGGTGGTGGGTGATGCGGTCCGAGTTAGGAGAACGGAGAATTCAGTCAGCCGGGCAGTCACTCGGGGTGGAAGGAGAACGTAGGCATACAGAAGAGAAACCAGATAGAAGAAGTAATGACTGGCCAGAGTTAGGCCGAGGCTTGGTCAGAGATCTCCCGAGGTACAGAAGACAGAAGAAGGAAGAAAGAAGAGAGAAGAAAGAAGCTCTAATCTTTCTCTAAGCTAAGTCTTTCTCTAAGCTAAAATCTTTCTTTCCCTCTCTAAGGAGAAGTAAAAGTAGAAAAGCTTAACTTCCTTTTCCCGCGGCCCACAACAGAGCATACAAGCAGGTCCTACATTTCTAACATGTCCCCAGGTGGTGTTGATGCTTGTCTGGGGTGGGGACCATACTTTGAGAACCCTTGATCTAGGTAGTCAAGTACTGGAGAACTTCCTACCTCCTGTACTTCATCCTGATAGCCTAGGAAAACAGTCTTACACCTTAATCTGAATTCTTGTTCCCTACGAGTAAGCTTTGACCCATTGGCTCTTTGTCTGGCTCCTTTGACACTAGAATAAGAAATTATTATTTTTTATTATTATTATTGCTTTTCTTTTTTTTTTTTTTAAATATTTATTTATTTGCTTTAGTTGTACACAATGCCTTTATTTTTACGAGGTGCTGAGGATCGAACCCGGGCTGTGCACGTGCTAGGCGAGTGCTCTACCACTGAGCCACAACCCCAGCCCTGCTTTTCTTTTTTTTAATTTAATTTAATTTGTTATACATGTTTTTAGAGTGCAATTCCTTTCATGTTACATATAAAGAACACAGTTTTCTAAGTCATTGGTTTTACACAAAGTATTTCATACCATTTGAGTTTTTATACACGCACTTAGTATATTGATGTTAAACTCCTCTGACATTGTTTCTATCCCCTTGCCCCTTCCCCTCCCCTCCCCCTTTTTTCTATTTAATATTCCTTCATTCCCCTCCCCCCCCCTTGCCACTATAATTCAGTATCATCATAGCAAAGGAATCAATCGACCTTTGTTTTTCTGGGATTGGCTGACTTCACTTAGCATTATTTTCTCCAACTCCATCCATTTACCTGCAAATGCCATGATTTTATTCTCTTTTAGTGCTGAGTAGTGTTCCATTGTGTGTATATATACCAAAGTTTCCCCATCCATTCATTTATTGATGGGCATCGGGGTTGTTTCCACAATCTAGCTATTGTGAATTGTGCTGCTATGAACATTGATGTGGCTGTGTCCCTGTAGTATGCTATTTTTAAGTCCTTTGGGTATAGACGGAGGAGTGGGATAGCTGGGTCAAATAGAGGTTCCATTCCAAGTTTTCCTAAGAATCTCCATACTGCTTTCCAAGTTGGCTTCACCAATTTGCAGTTCCACCAGCAATGGAAGAGTGTGCCCTTCCCCCCACATCCTTGCCAGCATTTATTGTTTTTTTGTGTTTTTGATAGCTGCCATTCTGACTGGTGTGAGCTGAAATCTTAGAGTGGTTTTGATTTGCATTTTTCTAATTGCTAGAGATGTTGAACATTTTTTTCATATATTTGTTGATTGATTGTATATCTTTAGAATGAGAAATTATTCATCAGAACTTGAACAGAAAGCATTTTTATTAGTTCTGGTCTGTGACTCACTATTCTAAGGTAAGAGGAAAGCTGACTGTATTGGCAATCGAGAAATACGGCAAAACCTGCAAGCCATTCTTAGGAGAAGAAAGAGCTGATCTATTCCTGGGACAACAACTTCAATCAAACTAATCTATTTCAAGTGCTCAATGCATTTGTGGGGTGGGAAAGTCACAGGCGAACAACCACTTCAGGAATTTCTGTGGAAAAATGGAATAGCCACTCCCAGTTCAATGGAGATAGAACCCTAGCAGTGGACAACTCAGTTCTCCTCCATGATTTTACCATAGCTCTGTGGACTGGTGACCATTCCAGCAATGAAATGCATATTTTGGCACATGAGCCACTTGCTGAAGAAATAAAAATTTAATGGACATATATCTGAAAGTTTCTAGCACTTCAGGGAGATTTGGAGATTTATTCTAGCATACCATACAATGAGTTTTATTGGGAACTGCAAAAATATATAATTTTTTTAATAGGAATAGGTAAGCACAAAACATTGACACCATTGAAAAAATATTGGTCATGCCAAAGCAACCCCTATAAAAGTTTGCAGAATGTTTCAGAAAAGAATCAGAGAATTATTAGGGCTTGGTTTTCTAGTGGAACTTCAGCCAGGGTCTCATTTTTAAGGACACAAATCTATGTTTCCAAGAAAAAAGCAGGCATTTGCCATTTTTGGAGGAGGCTATCCTGCTAATTCTTGTAGCTATGGGCAGAAAGATCATGAATGTTGTTTTAGGCATACTTGATGAAATACCCTAATTAGTAATTAGAGGTTCAAAGCCATATTGACCAAGCATGGCTTAGGAAAACACTTCAGTGAAACAAAGTGCTCTTCTGCATTCAAAGGCAGGACATTTAAATACAGTAAAATGTCTGTGAGCAGAGGAGTAAGTTCTGGAACATGTGTTGTGTGACCAATCGTTGTGCAAACAGAACATGCTCACATAAATGAATATGGCTGCATTCCTAGGTGATGTAATCTTATGGGACCTCCATCGTATGTGCAGTCTGTTATTGACCAAAATGTCACTATGTGGCGCATGACTGTATCAGGCACACTATTCCTTGAAAATTGTACTGTCTTCATTACCCATCTTCACCACTTGTTGTAAGATAAGGTGGTTAACTTCTTGATTGTGGGTTGCAAATCTTAGCCCTGTAGAGGGATAATGCATCATTGCTTTGTGACCTTAATATTTTTGTTTAGTTCATCCATTTATTTTTAATAGATTTTTTAAAATTGTAATTATTCAACCATATTAATTGTGCACATTAGTGAATTTCACTGTGACATTTCTGTATGTGTATATATTATGCTTTTTTCATATTCACCCTCCCTCTGACCCTCTCTTGCCCTCCCTCCCCCCAGCTCTCCCACAACCCTCTTCCCTAGTTGTCCATCTTCTGTGCTTCCTTTTCATTGTCTGGTCAAAAATGGGAGAGTCACACCTGCCCCATTGGTTGTTGTGAGATACAATGTGATGTTATTATATACAACACTCACAGCATAGTGCCTCTGTAATAATACCTGCACTTTGAGGTAAAGGCCAGTAAACAGCGACATATCTACCCTAAAGAAAAGGAATCCAGGTGGGCACTTCCTGAAGATGAATATTGCCCCAAGCTCCACTACTTTTCACTAAGATTCTATAGTAGTTCTGTCCAAATGGTGTGCCCTGAATCACTGATGTCCACTTAGGTCTTAAGAAGGGCACTGAAAAGGGGCTCGACAGTCAATGAATTTGGCATATACTACTCACAGGCACACTGGCATCTTAAAGCCCAGGACCTGCCCAATTTTAAAGAAATTGTTCACCTTGGTTTAATGTAGCATTTTTCTAACCTTTGTTGGTGAAAGGAACTTGTTTTCCTGATCAGACTATCAATACCCTGTGGGACACTGGAATGCCTGAGAGCGCAGCTTGGGGGCCACTGATGGAAGCTCTTAAATCATGACAGATACTTTTGTTCTGGGTGCATGGTGTGGTCCCAGCCTGTATTAGGTACAGAACTCACACTGGTTGATTTAATGGCTCCACGAGTATGTCAGCTTCTGGACAATTCTTGTCAAAACAGTGACCTCCTGTGGGCACAATTCATTTGCATTGTCACCATAGCACAGATTCCCCCAGAAGCCTTTGTTCCTAAAATTTTTGCCAGTTTAATGAGTTTTATGGAACAGACTTCTGATCAGCTTTCTGAAAAAGTCAGGGCCATGACTGTTTGTAGCAGTTGTCCAAAGTTAAGGAGGCTGCCTTCCGGGTCAGACCTGAGCAATGGGCAGGTGCAGAAGACCCTGGGAGGAAGATGCTGCCAGCTGCGCTCTGCAGAGAACTTGCTCTACAGAGGCAGGCAGAAGCTGCTGAATGAAAGACTCTGTTCCCCGACTGCGGATTTCACCATCGCCAGGTTCACACGGGTGTTGTTTTCATTTTGTTTCTGCATGCAGTTTCAACCCTCTTTCCTTTCAGAAAAGGATCTTTTGTGTTTAGATTCTTCCTGACACTTCGGTAAACTTCCTGCTGCGCCAGCTCTGGATTCACTTCCCTGTGCTGACTTGCCTGGGCGGCAAAGCCACACTCATTTGCAAGCTCCCCCCCCTCCCCCAGCCTGCACATCACTTGCTACACATTTCCAAACTGTGTTCCCTTCTGTGGGGAAATGAGCTATTGCCAGAGCTGGGCTCTGGGACACGGAGGACTGGCTCATTGGCCGGCTGCCCTGGTGATAATCTGGAAGCGATCAGTGGAAGAAAAAGATAACACAGCTGTGATTTTCAAGGAGACAGGTCCTGGTTTCTCTACCTGCCAACCACGTTTCCTCTGAGGAGTTTTTCAGCAAGTGCTGTAAAAGAGACCTTTTAATCTTGTTTCAAAAACCTGGAGACCCAAGTCATTCCAGATCTGGGGTAGAAAACAGGCCAGGGAGACATGCCTTGCTGAGAAGCCCTGGGTTTGTTAGGAATTGGAGCCAGGAGGGGAGGCAGGAGGGGGATGGGGTGGGGATGCCATTGCAATTCCGTGTCTTTGCTTTGTATGTCTTGAGGGGACTTGGTGAACTTGGCCCTCAAATGCTTTCACCCACAAGTATGATATCGTTTGGGGTGGAGGCGGAGGGTGTTGCAGAGGTTGACGAACATAAATCTGTCAGTGGGTGATTTTCAGACATCTGCCTGGAGCACTTACAGACAAACACTGGAGTCCTTGGAGCCAGGGAAATGCCTGACCATGCCTGGGAAAAGCTGAGGCAAACAGATCGCCCTGGAGACTGGGGGGCCAGGGAGAAAGGACGTGTCAGTAATAAATGGTTTGTCATTTAAATCTGGAACTAAAAGGAGAGAGAGAGAGAGAGAGAGAGAGAGAGAGAGAGAGAGAGAGAGAGGAGGAGAGAGAGATATGTATGTTGAGATTGGATCCAGAGAGCTTGGGAACTAAATATCATTTTTGTTAGTAGTAAATGAAAGCTATAGAAATGCACTGCCAGATCCCAGCAGTGTCTGCTGTCCACTGGGCATCTCAGATCACTCCTGCCACTAGCCTAGCTTTAGCTGAATGACAAGGCCTGGGAAGGCCCCAGCATGAGGCCTCAAAGATGTATTCAACAGGGGCGTTTCATTTCTCTTGCTATAGAGGTGGCAGGGTCACCTCCTATTTTATAGCAGACATTTTAACTGCCTAGTACGGCTCAGTCAAGTCAATGGCTTTTACTGTGGTCATAGTTTAAGATACTTTTGAAATGTACTTGTTGCTTCCCAGGATAGACAGCCTGTGGTAGAAGACAACTGGGTGCCTAGGGTTCCTTCAAACCTCAACAGCTTGATCTTTAAAACGGGGATGCCACCATTTGGTCTTCAAGGTTGTTGTGACTTCACGTCCCATAAAATGACAGCTTTTCATTCTGAAGAGAAGTCCTAGTTTAAGAATTACCTTCTCCAACTGGTATAATAATGGAATCGACATCCAGATAGGCATTTGGCAGGAATTCGTAAGGCACCTAGTGTTTAATAAGACCCATCCCATCTCCTTCCCTGACAGTATTTATCTGACAATGATTTGCCTCTTTTTTTCCTGTGACACAGTGTCAGTTGACATCTCATGCATAAAAGGTTGAGAGATGCTATCTGCAGGGTTTGGTTGACTCTAAGGAAGCATAATGCAGAGAAATTCCCATCAGCATGAAACCAGAATGAGCACCAGTGGTGGTAGCCACTAAAGCAGAGGTGGACTTCCAGCAATTGTTCACCATGTGTCAAAGAGCAAACTGCTGGTTTCTCCATTATTCCACCTGGGACATCTGATACACTTTAAATTTTAAAACATACAAGTTCAAATTTAAACACGTTTGAAGTGGCAAGAGGAAGAGGCAGCTTCCTAATGTCTGGACTTCCTGAATTCCTAGCAGTGATAACCAATGCTGTGTGGCCTGAATTAGGAGGAAAGAGCACAGGAGCCGTGACAATGGCCTTGCATCTATCCAGAAAGACCCAGTTTGAATGTCAGCTTCATAGTTCAGTTATGTGATTTGGGGCATATTTGTTTACTTTTCATTTTCCTTTTTGATACTGGGGATTGAACCCAGGTCTCCATGCATGCCAAGCATGTGCTCTGCCACTGGGTATTTCTTTTCTGACTCCTACTTTCTTTATTTCCTCTTCCACTGTGGTGTCCTGAGAACTCAGTCAGGCAACATATGTATTTATCACAGTGCAGTGCACATCAGTAAGCATCAAAACATGTTTATCAATTCTAATGCAGTGTGTATTTTATATCACCCTCTGTACACGGCAGGGTCATCTCTTCAGTTCTAGGTTCTGTAAGGAGAGGGCCTGGGTTTTTGTTTCTTGAGCTGCATATGGGGTTGCTGCAACTCTGACTGATGCACACAGTTGATGGACATTCAATATCTGAAACATTAGTCTCTCATGACAAGGCAAAGCCAGCCATTAGCAGAGGAAGAATGGACCTAGAATCTACTTAAGGCTCTTTAGGTCATTTTTTCTGAAGTTCCAAATACATTTCTGGAATTTGTTAGTAATACCATAAGCGTGTTCCAAACTTTCCGATAAATTCTTATATTTCTAGTCAATTATTTCCCAAACATATGTAGTTATCTAGTTTTAAAACCTGCCAGACATTCTTAGTATTTATCCCTAGATTTTTTTTTTTTTTAATTTGGAATGGTTCTAACATTCCAATCAACTACAGCCCGTGCTTCTTTTTTATAAATCCTCTGATATGAAGCTCATTCCCTCAGTTCCGATTATCACAGAGGGATGTTGCATTGGATATGTGAATGTTGTATCATTGATGTAGCCAATATGCAATGTATTGGGCCAGGAACAGGCGGCAATAATGATGCCTCAACAAATATGATGCAGATGTTCTAGAAATATCCATGCCAGATGAAAGTGTGTTGCAAAAATAAATAGGTGCTATTTGTAAGAGCATATGAATTTCTTTTCTAAGTCTCAAAATAGCCTTGCTGTACTCCTGAGGCATTAGTAAGTTAAACTGAAAATGTGGGTATTATTTACTTATTTATTCATTTATTTATTTTTTGGTATCGGGGATTGAACTCAGGAGCACTCAACCACTGGGCCACATCCCTAGTCCTTTTTTGTATTTTATTAGAGACAGGGTCTCACTGAGTTGCTAAGTGTCTGGCCATTGCTGAGGCTGGCTTTGAACCCGCGATCCTCCTGCCTCAGCCTCCCAAGTGCTGGGATTACAGGTGTGCGCCACCACACCCGGCTGGTATTATTTATTTTTAAAAAAATGTATCATTAACAGTACACACATTTTCAACCTCACTGTGTCTCTCTGGAGCCTCCTGTACAGTTGCCGACAGGAAGAGCTGGACTGTATGGATTGACTGAAGGGCCACAGACAGCCTGGGAGAGACTGAGAGGCAGAGCCAGTTCCTTGTCCAGGACTGTGCTTAAAATACCCTGCATCCTGGGGCTGGGATTGTGGCTCAGTGGCAGAGCACTCACCTAGCACATGCGCGGCCCGGGTTTGATCCTCAGCACCATGTAAAAATAAAGGCATTGTATACAACTAAAAAAATAAACAAACATTTAAAAATAAGAATTAAAAAAACAATACCCTGCATCTAGTCACAGAATTAAATGCCAGACCCTTAGAAGAGACACATGACACCATCCTAAGTTCTAAGCTGCTATATGGAAGAGGGAGAAATTTCAAGGTTCACCAAAATCCATTTGCTTATGTCTTTGCAGATGGATAATATAACAGCTTGAAACGATTTTGTGGGGATGAAAAATGAAAAGTACCAAACAAGTTGTCGCCAACATCATCTCCTCTACAGATTCCCATCCTGGTCTATCAGTTTTTCATTTGTGGTATTACGATCAGTGCAACAAGAGGATGCCAACATATCTGCATGTTTGATGTGCTAATTCAGTTGGTGGAGCGACCCATGAGGGCATTCCAATCCTCTTTTCTTGTTTCTTTGAGGTCAGGGCCTAGAACATACTTTAAGACCTGGTCCCTGTCTTGAGAGGGACAGGGAGCCATAGTGAGAAAACCTTGGGAGAGGAAAAGGCCTTTTTACATGAACTATATAGAAGGCCCAGGCATCAAAGAGCAACTGAACAACCCAGTGGTAAGGGCAAAATGGTCTGTTTGTCTCATAGATTAAGCCCTGCATGCCTCATTTATTTTTCACCGTGCAACTCATATACAGAGGATACCTTTACCTATAAGTGGGACTATTTTCACCCTTCCATGTTGGTAAGGTGCAAAGTAGCATAGGTGAATGGAGCAGAGGCGTGTTATTCTGTGATTCCCAGATTTGTAGCAGAAACCTCTCCTTGGCTATTCTCTGAATGAAAGAGAAGGGGAGGCAGGATTTTCAGGCATTTGTGATGATTGGAGTTGATGAAGGTAGATGTGGTTGGACCCTCTACTCCACCCCATCCTCACAGTCCAACCCACTTTCCTCAGGGATGCTCCACAACCTTCCTCTCAAGTCCAAGGTCAGCACATGAAGGTGGGAATTTTGCTTCTTTCTTATTTCCATAGAATTTGGAGATAGTGTTAATTTATAGACATCTTTGGATGGCAGGGGGCTGGAAAGGTAGCTAGACTCTTAAATATTTACTCTCATGGAAACAATTTCCTTTTATAAATCTTTCTACTACAAATTGCTTTTTTTCCCCTTTATGTAATCTTGATATAATGCCAACTCCATGTATTCAGCATAGATTATTAAGGGTACCAGTGACTAATAAAGAAATTGTCCTCTTATCAAAGTAGAAGATTCCTTATCAGAATCCAAGGGCCCTTCAATGTCAGAGGATCCCATCCAGGGAAGCTGGTGGCTGAAGGGATAAAATCCAGCACTTTGGAAAGAAACTCATAAAAGAACACTGGCCCGTGGGGGTCTAACTCCATGATCTTCCTTGTCAGACTCTACCTCCTCTTGCTGGGTTGTAGCTCCTATGCTGCCTGTGTCCTAACATCCTGTCTTGCACAAAGACCTAGTTCTAGAATATGGGAAATACCTTGGAGATTGTTTTATATTAAGGTTACAGGCCAAGTGTGGGCCCATATCCTTAGCCAAGATAATTATTAGTGGGTAAATAAATTATGCTTGCCTGCACTTGTCTATTGAAGCAAAGACAACATTTTAAATATCAAAATTCGTGCTTCCCTCCAGAGTCAAGACTGTTGAGCACTCCCATCAGTGGTGGGTTACTAAAGCAGAAACAATCCTCAAATAAAGGGGAAAATAGTTTTATGAGCGGAAAGGCAAAAAAAGCAAAGTGAATGATTCATACTCTAAAAGTTCTATGTAAAAACAAAGTTGCAGTTCCGAGTCCATATGTATAGACATGTGGTATTGAGAGGTGGAATGGGAAACCAATGGGAACCTGGACTTTCGCTGAAACTAACCCTGTCATTGCCATTTATTGCCTGGGCAAGTTACCTAATTTCTCTGGGCCCTGCTCTCTCCTCATCTGATCAATGGGACAACAATTGTATTGATTTCAAAGGATTTTTGAGAGGATTAAATAGATTAAGCAAGTAAAGCACTTGGGGCACTGCCTGGGGCTGCTGCTGGAGTATTAACTTTTTACATCCTTTTTGCCCTCTTTATCTTTCTTTTGTGCTTGTCTTCTACCTCTTTTCCTTTACTCTTCTCTTCTTCCTCAGACTTATTGTATACATTAAATGGCCAGGACTGGCTACATAATTTGCATAGCACAGATGAAATAAAACCATAGGACTTCTTGTCCAAAAGTTAGGAAATAAAACAAACAAACAAACATTTTTTTTTCCTTTCTTTGGTTACTCTGTCCATCTTTCTTTCTGTCTCTCTCAGCAACCTATTATTGTTGTGTCTTTATCACCATGGCTAAAATACCTGACAAGAACAACTTAGAGGAGAAAAAGTTTATTTTGGCTCATGGTTTCAGAGGTTCAGTCCATGTTCAGTCGACTCCGTAGCTCTGGCCCTGAGGTGAGACAGAACATCATGGCAGAAGGGTGTGGCAGAGGAGAGCTGCTCAGTTCATGACAGCCAGGAAGAGGGTGGGGGGAGAAAGAGAGAGAGAGAAGAGCACACGCAGGAACAAGATATAATCCCCATGGTTACTTCCTCCAGTGACTTACTTCCTCCAACCATATGCCACCTGCCTATAGTTACCACACAGTAGTTCATTCAAATTATTATCCATCAAGTGGATTAATCCACTTACAAGGTTGTAGCTCTCACAATCTAATTCCTGCATTTCCTAACACACGAGACCCTTGAGGGTCTCATAGTCAAACCATAACAATGTTGTTTTTTATTTGTTATTTCATGACACACCTTCTCTCAGGCACAGGGGTATTCCTGGGGCAAGTGTAGACCCTCACAAGTGCCAGGCCCCACCTGCAACTTAGTGCAGCGGGCCTGCCTCTGACCTTCACTGTGTCAGCGTCCAGCTTCCTCCACCAGGGGTGGTGGGTGACGGAGACCACTGGGCAGCCAGGAGGAATAGGGGACAGGAGAACCCATCTCAGGGAAGAGGAACTGTACAAGAGGCTCCAAGCT
Source organism: Tamias sibiricus (assembly GCA_025594165.1). Classification (NCBI taxonomy): domain Eukaryota; kingdom Metazoa; phylum Chordata; class Mammalia; order Rodentia; family Sciuridae; genus Tamias; species Tamias sibiricus. The sequence continues at coordinate 62,294,135 of CM046664.1, read as the reverse complement.
GTAGTGCAGGTTTCATTGTTCCACTGGATTTCACTTACAAAAAACACACACTCAAACATAAAATTATCAACAATTTCCAGGATGGTGGTCACAGAACATTAAAGCTCCAAGAGTGGGTGCCCGTCTGAGTATAGACCCCTTGTCACATGTCCATGAAGGTGGTACTGATAATTGCTGTATAGATGTGAAATTAGTTAGCAGTTAGTTAAAACCCTATTTTGGTTACCAAATGATTCTTTAAAATGTAGAAATTGGATTTCGTTCTCAGTTTTGGGGAAACCAATGTGAACAGGATAAATCATTTTATTTATTTGTGAAAGTCAGGGAGTAGGGGAGACGTATGTCTTCACCAACTGGTCAGCCCTGGAGATAACTATATGCAGCAGCTTTTACAAAAACTTCTGTGCTCATCTGACCAAAAGCATCAGATCAGGGTTTTCCAAAGTGTGCTACTTGAGAAAAGCGTTCTGTGAAGAAAAATCAGGTGACCAAATATAACAAAATTGTTTTTTGAAAGTCAAACCCACTGAGTGGACTTTTAAAAATTATCTCCCTATATCTTATTCTTTTCGTTTTTGTCAGGAGCCATCCTTGGCTGTGTGTGTGAGCTATGCGCGTTTGAGCAAATGAGGGGACTGTTCTGGTGTTGCACACTGATTGGGCTGTGTGACACAAGTGTGCCTTCCTCTCGCTTTGCCTGTGATCCCACACAACACCTGAGATGGGTGTGACTTACCAAGATGTCAATCAACCTGCTGACCACAAGATGTCACCAAGCAAGACTTCACCCTTTGAGATCCTACCTTTCCCTTATTTGGGTGGAATATTCTAATGAATGTCTTCTCCTCAGTAAATAGGGGGGCTTGGGGTATGCTCACTCTTGCTTTTTTCAGCGCTGCCCAGTGTGGAGCTGACCCTTGGGGTCATTGAGCAGTCCTGCCTTTGTTCTTAGAAACTCATGTTCGTGTGCTGCATGGTTTCTTCACCCTTTTTTTAGTTATTGATACAGCCAGCTCCTTTGAACCCAGCTCATCTTGCCAGCCCGGCCAGCTGGCAACGCTTTTTATTCTTACTTTTGATTTTTAGAGCAAGGAAGTTTTATTTGAGTCTCACAGATTCACAGGTCTCTGTTATTTTTTCCTAATTAATCATCTTAGACTTTGAAAGGAGTAGAGAGGGGCTGGATTTGTGGCTCAGTGGTAGAGTGCTTGCCTTGCATGCATGAGGCACTGGGTTTGATCCTCAGCACCACATAAAAAAAAAATAATTAAAACAAAGGTATTGTCTCCATTGGGTTCAACTAAAAAAAAAAAAAATTAAAAAAGAAAAGAAAGGAGTAGAGAAACATGGTAAAAGAGAGACCATTTAGAAGACTGAAATGTTATCAAATTTCAAAATCAATTTATAATCTTAAAATTAAAATCAGCTACTCAGTTCTCCATGTCACCCCCAAAGATTTGGGCTTTCACCTTCCATAGTGTCCCAAGACCACATTTGTGATCCCCGCTTCTGTCCTTTGGCTGGCCTCCTCTAGTACTCCACTGCAACTCATCTACCTAATTGAAGAATTGATCACCAACAAACATTGACCTTCACTTTCAGTCACCTCCAGGTGTCCTCACTTCCCTGTGTGTCCAGCTGCAGTGCCATCCTCCTTCTTTATGGACATTAAGCCCTTGTTCTTTCATACCTTCCTTCCCCGCTGAACTAGGCTGGAAGAGCCTTAATCCTGGATGGAACCCACAGCTGCCTACTCTGTGCCTGCATTTGACTGAAGGGGAGGGGAATAAAAAACCACAACTGTGTAACTGTTCTTACTTTAAACTCTTGCTTTCAAATATTTATTTATTTTCTTTATTTTTATATTTATTCTTTTGACAGTGCTGGGAGTCAAACCGAGGGCCTCACGCACACTAGGCAAACACTCTATCTCTCAGTGATAACTGAGCTACACTCCCAGGCCTTGCCTTTAATTATTAAACAGGTATTCAACATAGCAGTGATCCTATTTAATTCACATTCCTACTCTTCACAGTGACTATTTTATTCCTTCTTCTCCTCACCTTCTTCTTCCTCCCTGGTCTTATCTTTTGTGCTTCATCATAAGGAAAATGGAAGAAACTAGGTAGGAATTCTCAGTTTCTTCCCACCAGTTAATCTACTCATAGTTTTTCCCTTTCCTCCCTGTATCATAAAGTGTCCCTGCTTCTTCCTATCAAGGAGCTACTTGTGCTCTGTACCTGTCCCCTCGCTTCTTGGTTCATGGACTCTTATTAATACTCCCTTACTGCACCTCCAGTGTCCCTCCTCTGTCTAGGGGATACACCACTAGAACAAAACATGAGTTCTGCTATCTCCTGTCCAAAAGATGAAAGAAAAAACCGAAATTTACTCTACCCCATTTATTGTTCTAGCCTCTGCTCTATTTCCCTGTCTGCTTCACAATAAACCTTCTAAAAGGGTGTCTACAACCAGTCTCTTCTCACCTCACGTTGTCAGCTTGGTTCATTCCAGTTGATTTTCTGTCTCCACACCTCCTACTGGGACTGCTCATGTCAAGGGCAATGTTACCTCCTTGCTTCTAAACCCAGTGAACTTTCTTCATATATGACCGTTTCTAATTTGTGACATGCCTTCAAAACAAAACCACAAGCTTGACTTTCATGGTACCATATACCTGGTTTTCCTCCTACTCCACAGGCTATTCCTTCTTCGTCTCCTTTGCTGGTTCCTCCTCTCTGTTATCTCTAAATACTGGAGCTTTCTGGAGCATATTTCAAACTCTTCTTCAAATTCCAATATATATTTTTTTCCTGTGGTGATCTTATCCAAACTTATGGTCTTCAATATGCTCTATACACCAGCATCTCCCAAATCTGTTTCTCCAGCCGTGACCTTTTCTTGGAATTTCAGATTTTCTATATCCAATTGTCTACCTGCACATTCACTTGGATGGTTGATAGGAGCTCAAATTTACCATGGCCAAAGCAGAACTATTGATACTTCTCTCCCCACAAATCTTATCTAATCATTTCATCACAGTGGGTAACCCTGTCATTCACTTAATTTCTGAAACCAAAAATATAGAAACTACTATGATTTTCTCTTTTCTTTATCCTTCCATGCCAAACCCATCAGAAAGACTGGTAAACATTTCCTTCAGAACACATTCTTAAACTGCCCACTTCTGCCACCTCCAATACCACCTTTTCTACCACATGCCATTGTTTTCTCTAGTCTTACAACTACAGTAATTTTCTCAATTTCTGTGATTTTTTTCTTGCACTCTTACAATACTTTCTCTACATACCAGCCAGAAAGAAGTTTCAAAAAATATAAGTCAGAACATTCCAAAGGCTTCCAATGACACTGGAAATAAAATCCAACCTTCTTGCATTGATTATAACTTCGACGTTGTCTAGACCTTGTCAGCTTCTCCATCTGTCTATATGACTCTTCTGAGTGCACTGTGCATACTTCAAAGTGGTTTACTCTTTGTTTTAAAAACACACCAAGGTCATCTTAACCAAGGGGCCCTTGGCAAATATGCCTTTGCCTCCAATGGTCAGGCTTCTGTATCCATAAAGCCAGATTCTTCTTGTTCAGATGTTGGCTTAAATGTCACCTTTGTTATTTATGGCATTATGAAATCATGGATTCCTCTTTGTGTTATAACTAGTTGCTAGCATTATTTCTTTTGATTCTCAGATCATTTCAAATCATTCCAAAGTTGGACATTAGGAGCCCTACAAGCTGGTTCTTATGTCTCTTCGACATACCTCTGTTATTCTTTGAGTATTTGAATATGTTCTGAAACTAAAATGTTTTAGGCCCACTTTATACTTTCTCTGGAACCAGCCATTTCTTCAAGGAGCTTTGATTCCTTTTAGTGGAGGATGGTGTTAGTAACCAAGATACATACCCAAAGTGTGCTCATTGTTACTGAGGTGTCACTGCTCTTTGACCTTCTCAGTCAAAACTAGGGAACACACACACACACACACACACACACACACACATTCCTTTATATTTACTGACCTACCTACCTACTAATCTGTCATCCATCTTACAAACCATGAGTTCACATTGATATAATTCCAATTTAACATTATGTACTTTATTTGTAGCTCTTTTTTTCCCTCAACACTGAGAGTCCTGGCTTCCATTGATCTTCTCAGTCTGGCTATATGTAGCCCATCCCCTGACTGCATGGATTATCTCCTTGGCCTGGGAACAGCTGATTCACACAAGTTCAAGAGAGTTGAGAATCCATGCTCTTAGCCCTGCTACTATTTGACATTAACCATTCATAACTTTCTATCAGGTATTCACTCATTTGTTCAATATCAAATATTATTGAGTATCTAGTTTATGTCAGGCACATTGCTAAATGCTATGTACATGCCAATGAGCAGGCAGCCAGAATATCTGCCCCCATGGTTGTTACCCTAGTCTATGTATCTCTGCTCTGGACGATTTGTCTTTATTAAACTTTAAAGTTGGTCATACAGAAGTATGTACAGCTTATGTTTAATTATTGTTTTAAAATTAGGGCTCAGTTACTCTTTATATATCCTTTTTCAGTCTCCATGTAGTCCCAGCTTAAAGAATGTCCTAGGTAGACAGAGGGGGGTAAACATATAGACACTGTGTTTAGTCGATTTTTATCTGTCTTTGATTCTGGAACCCAGAGTAGGCATAACACATAAGCAATGTTTATTTCTATCTGGTATGCTATGTTGTAGCTGCCTGCTGCTGCCGCTTGTAGCTACGATGCCGTGGGAGAAAATTTGGAGGCAGGATGGAAATGAAAAAGTTCTTTTATTCTTCTCTCTTCTAACTTCTCTCTCCAGCTCCAACACCCTCTCGAACTCCAAGCACAACTCCAACTGTTTTCTAACTCCAACCACACAACTTCAACCACTCTAACTCCAACCACCTAGCCACTAACCCTCACCCGGTTAAATACATTTTGCTTTAACAAGGACAAATGCTTACAGCTCGAGGTTACAGGTGCGTCACACAGTGTTCACGGGCATAAAAAGATTCTTAGATGAATGTATAAATATCAGGTGAAGCTTGAATATCTTTTATGGCTCTCAGCTAACCGCAATCTTAGCTATCTCCTTAATTAGGGCTCCTACACTATGTGTTAGCCATTCTCAAGAGTTATAAATTTTGACGCCAAGAAATGCTTCAATCTCATGAATCTGCATTTTGTCATGTACCTCAGAGTGACTTGATGACCTGATTTACATGTTGTAGTAAAACACAATGGCTGCTGTAAAGGAAAAGAAGATTTATGTATATGGACCTAATACTGATCTGCAAGTCGGCAGTGTTGCCTGTACACAGTGGGTGTTTGATAAAGATTGGTTACTTGAATTAAAGTTCATAATATAATAATCTACATAAGGCTGCATTATGTGTTAAGATGTTTAGTCATGGTATTTCTTGTTTGTCTCCATCTTCCCCATCTTTCACAATTTGACATTTCTGCTGCCTTTGCAATCCCATCCCTCCCTGTGGGCTTTTAATTCTTTTTTTTTTTTTTTTTTTCCCCACTTTTCTCTTACTATGGCCACCCATCCTGCTGAACAAGCAGTCTTGGCAAAAACCCTTTTCCAGCTTTTATCATCTGTAAACATAGGTTCTCAGAATTTCACTAAAGTAATTTTTACACCTCCCCATGTGAGAGAAAATGCTAACCCAGATTATTAGAACTGGTTTATGAGGCCTTGTTTGTGGCGGATAAGATGGCTTCCTCAAAACTCAATTTGAGGATAAACAAGTTACTTTCTATTTCATTTCATTAAAAAACAAAAACAAAACAAAAACAGTCTGGTTTTGTTCAGATTCCTTATTACATTTAGCTTATGTTCTCAGAATCCATCAATATCACTAGCTTGAAAGATCAAAAAATATAAATCAGTGTTTCTGTTTTGGAGCACGTTGTTTAAATAGCTGCAACACCCCTCAAACAAACACGGGAGCCTATCTCCGATTTGCTTCCAGGGTTTCCTGCAAGCCAGTCAGTTGTCTGCCATAGCCAGGGAACCCTGAAGAATGGACTGGAACAAGCCACTTTATTTGGATGACAACCTTCCATAAATGTATTTCAGCCAAACCCAAAGCTTTCCTTTGCTTTGAGACTCTCTTTTTAAAAAATTCCAATTTATGAACTTTATTTTTATTACATACCATGCCTATGGTTGGCCACAAGAAGGTCTGAGAAACACGGAGCTACAGAGGCATTCGCCAGCACCAAAGGGTTTTGATCGGGCTGCAGCTGTCATTGTTGGTGAGTGACAGACCTCACTTTCAAATACTTTTCAGTATCCTTGGTGAAAGAAAAGCCTTCAGACAGGTGTGTGAATGAATGAGTAAATGCTGTGTACTTTTAAGGCGTGGTCCAGTTTCCATCTAGCTTTTCTTCTTTTCCATTAGGATGCCCTCACTGTCAAAAGGCTTTCAAGTGCTCACTCCAAATCATAATGACTGTAAGAATGATATTTGCTGAGCCCTTCTTATCTACACAGACTCTTCCAAGTTTAGGTGGAGTCCATCTAAACATACAGCCACATACTGTCAGGAGGCGCTCTGTTTGGGGAAGCACTTCTCAAACGTTATTAAAATTAATTATCTTGGTGGGGGGAGTGTTTAGAATGTGGATCAGCACCAGAGATCTGGTTTGTGTGCTTAGGAATTTGAAATTTTCACAAGCTGCTGGTATGAATCATTTAGGACAGGCCATCCTTTGAAAAGCTCCCTTTAGGGTATTGAGAGGGCTCTTGATGGTCACCGTAGTCATCGTGATGATGATGATAGAGATGACATTTCAGGAAAGCTATCTACAAATACAGTTCTGGTGAAACCGGTCGAATGTTGCCCATGATTTACACCTTCTTTCCTGAAAGGCACATCCTGCTTGTTCTGCTGTAGCAAGTAACACCGATGGCTATAAATAGCACTTGACCTTAACCTGGGAAAACCTCCATTCAAAGGAATAGCGTAGTGATCCAACACCTTCTGCTAGATTAATATGGACTAGCATACAGGGAGATTTCTCACAGGAAGGAAGCAACCATTCACATCTCAGGGAGCGACGATGATTGACAAGTGGAAATCTCTGATGTCCCCTTTCCTGCATTATTTTCTCTTCTTCACCTTAGATGTGCTTGCGACCATGCTGCTAGTGGGTCGTAGGCCAAGGTGGAGGCTGTGCTTGTGCTTTTATCTCTAGAAGTTTTCAGAGTTCACGCTCCCACTGGCCTTCCAGCATCAGAATGGGATGACACTGGGGAGAAAAGGCTTTGCATTAGGGCTGTTGCCTCTCAGGCTGGCTCTGTGCCCAAAGCTCCTGCACTCAGAAAACAAACCCAGATTCAAACCTTCAACATTCACAACATTCGCAGTATTGTTGACCTGCTGCCAACTTGTTTAACCTTCCTTCTCTCTCTCTCTCAATAGAATTGCTGGAATATGGTGTGTGAGATTTTAGAGCCACCCCCTCCAGTGGAAAAAATTCCCCTGGAGTGAGAAATTTTGAATCCAGTTTTAGCCATGAAAGGGTGCCGCTCTTTGTCAAAGATAAACTGCAATTCTTCCCACATACCGTGATGATTTATGCCCTTGGCACCTTACGGTGTTAATAGGACAGAGGGGCATAAATTCTCCTGATGTTAATACAGGAGTAGGTCTCACAACTTTGTGCTCTCCCATGGGGCTCTGGTCTGAAAGCAAAATCAAACCAAACACATTCACTACAAGCAGATGCTTAAGTGCTTTTTAAATGAATGACTTTATGGAACTGTTTTCTCTTAAGGGTGAAATAATTTGAAACACCTTTCTCACTAGTTCATCCACGTTGGCAGCAGCTGAGCGAGTCCACGGGGCCTCCCTGCGGAGTCTGCAAGGCCAGGTCTGCTGCAGGGTGAGTGTGGCCCAGAGCCGCCCTCGCTTGGCCACAGGTTTCCAAGGACATCTGCAAATCATTGTGCAAAATCAAAAAGTACAAAATCCACCACAGCTCGACTCTCTCAAGTTGAGTCTGATATTTCCTGTTTTGAAGGTTTCCTTGGTATCACACATCAGCTATGAAACACCAGCTGCTCTAAGTGACTCAAATTTATAGAACCTTTGATCAATTATCTCATCATTTTACCCAGTTTCTAGATAATTGAGAAGAGGGTTAAACTATCTCCTATGTAAACATAAAACTTAAGTTTTTTAGAAAAGCCAGGCTTTTAGTTTGTATTCTAAATGGAGACTTGCCCCTGTTTGGCATATTTAATTGCTTTATTGGTGGGGATCATTTCTCTCTAATGATAACTAAGCCCACCTTGCTTTGCAGCTGGACCAAATCGAAAATATTGCCAATGACAGATTGAACTAGAGTGACTTATCTAAAATTTACTGTTTGATAATTCATTTAATTTCTAGTATTCTTAGGGTCTTTGCAAAACAGGAGAGTGAAAGTGAAACGGTAAAAAGGAAACAGCTCTGCGCTTTGAACAGTGTCTCCCAGCTGAAGGGTGGGTGGAAAGTGACCAAGCCAATTTTCATTAGGTGACCATACTTTCCTTTGGTAGGAAGGATAAAGTGATGGTTAGGGCTTTCACATGGTCATAAAAAGACATTGGCTTGCAAATAATTGGACTTGGTGTGTCTAAAAGCCAAAATATCTAGACAGATAGCCAAGGGTGTTCATGGTAATATAACATTTGTGTGTTACGCACTGATGAAGCTTAGCAAATATGTCTGTACCAGGTCTGACATATTTCTCCTGAAAAATTCTCCTTTTGCCCCTAGTTGAATACTTCTGAGGATGGCTGCTCACCACCTTGCGCGTCAGACCAGCGGAGAGCAGTCAGCTCTGCTAGTTAAAATGCTTCTGCTCAGCGGGGTCGTCCTGCTTGTCTCCAGGAGTTTCTTCCATTTATTCAATCACTGAATGAATGGTTGCTGAGCACTTTGGCTACCCCTGGATGACTAAGGACACGTTCTTTGGTTTTGTGGGGGTTCTGGTCTAGTTCAATGCCCCTCAGCATTTTTAATGTTTGCTCCCCGAAGGAGCCTTTTTAGACTTTTATTTCCCCAAATAACCCCACTATCCCTTGGAAATTGAATACCATAGATACACTGTTTATGTTTATTTGCTGTATGTATATCTGTGCTTTTACATAAAAATATTTTTTTTGCCCTTCATGACCCAATTTCCTCTCCTTGGCGGGAGACTGGGGGTGTGATAGTTCCCCTGCTGTGAATGAATAGTCCAGTGGGAACTCCAGACACCCCCTGGGCTATGCCAGAATGTCCCCCCCATCCTTCTCCCTGTATCCTCACAGGCTATACATACTTTTAGAAAGACTGTGTCATATCTCATTTTAATTATTTGCTTAGCCGTTTACAGTGGATGCAATGATGTCCTTCCAAAAGGTATATCAACTTATGATTTGTGAATATAACTTTATTTGGAAAAGGATTGACTGCAGATGTGATTAAAGATCTTGGGGTGACTTCACCCTGGATTATTTGACTAGAGCCTAAATCCAAGAAATAAGTCTTTATAAAAGAAAGACAAGAGGGAGATGTGAGGCAGACACCGAGGAGAGGGCCTCGTGAAGACAGAGGCAGAGATTGAAGTGATGTGCTACAATCCAAGGAGCACCAAGAAACACCAGTAGCCATCAGAACCTGCAAGAGATTCTCCCTAGAGCCTCAGTAGGGAGCATGTGTAGCCCCAACCTCCACCATGGACGCCTGGCCTCCAGAACTGTGACACGATATGTTCCTAGTGTTTTAAGCCACCAAGTTTGTTGTTATTTGCTATGGTAGACTCAGGTAGTGACTATACTGTCTTTTTTTCCTCAATACTACCCTGGGCTCCTAAAGGTACAGCATCTTTATTTATTTATTTATTTTTGGTACCGGGGATTGACCTCAGGGGCACTCTACCACTGGGCCACATCCCCAGCCCTTTTTTGTATTTTATTAGAGACAGGGTCTCACTGAGTTGCTAAGTGCCTTGCCATTGCTGAGGCTGGCTTTGAACTTGCGATGCTCCTGCCTGAGCCTCCCAAGTGCTGGGATTGTAATCTTATTTATCTACGTATTCCTAGTGTGGAAGCTGCTGGCACATAGGGTAGATGCTTGGTGTATGTTTCCATGGTAGCAGTAGCGAGAAGGAAATAGCTCTAAGCTTACTGCCTCGTCTGCTAGATGGAGCAAAGCTTGGAAGTATTAGAGGACCACGACCACCTTCCCTTTCCTTCTCCCCACACTTTGCCATGGTCCCTTCTTGGGCCAGCTAAGCCATCCCTGTATCTTATATTTTAAGTTTCAAAATAAGCACTTTGAACGTGTTAAAATATATGGACACACAACTTTCTTCAGACTGGGTAACACTATATAGCCTCTTCTGTAGCCTGCTTTTTCCTTCATTAAATAACTTGTCACAGGCATCTCTCCATGTCAATAAATGTAGCTACACATCATCATCTTAATAGCTACCTGGTTTCCATTGTGTGGATTACTATAATTTATTTAACCAATCTCCTATTGATGGATGCTAATGTCCCACTTAAAATGGAATAGCCATTTTGACATACAGTACCATAAATCTGGCCTCACCAATATAGTGAGATTATTATTGCTTTTGACTTGAACACTACACTTATTTTAAAAGTGGCTGATGATTTTGTTAGCTTTGCAAGGTAGTTGCTGCCTTCTTTTGATAATAGATTGCTATTTTATTTTGATTTGTCATTAACTAAAACTCCTATATCATTTAACGAGAACATCTACCAAACGGGAGTGCTAACTTCTATTTGAACAGTTGATTACATTTATTCTTTAAGGAATTCATGTAGAATTTTTATATAATTGTCATCAGAGCCTAGGCTTAATTAATTCACTGATTGAATTAAGACTCTCATAACCTAGTCATTTCTGCTTTTAGTTTCTGCTTTTAGTTCTAAATTTGTCATGAACATTTTTTTTTATTATTCTATTTTTTTAAAAACTTTAAAGATTTTATACTTATCCCTATTTATTATTGGGGAAAATTATTTTCTCCCATCATTTCAACTCCCTGAAATAATTTTGGAACCAAACTGTGATGGATCATACATCATTCACACCCCGCAGGCAGGCCTTTTATGTTTTTGTCTACGTTAGGGATTGTAGTGTTGACTAGTACAGTGAGAGGTGCACTCTGGCTTTTGCTCACTCTTTTAGTCAGTTTTTTCACTGCTGTGACTAAAAGACCTGACCAGAATAATTGTAGAGGAGGAAAGTTTTATTTTGGGGCTCACGGTCTCAGAGGTCTCAGTCCATAGACAGCCAGCTCCATTCTTTGGGGCTCAAGGTGAGGTAGAAAGCCATGGTGGAAGAGGATTGGAGGGATATAGCTCACATGATGCTCAGGAAACAGAGAGAAACTCCACTCACCAGATATAAAATGTACCTCAAAGGCACGCCCCAATGACTCACCTCCTCCAGCCACACCCTACCTGCCTTCAGTTTCCACTCAGTTCATCCCATCATGGGATTAATTCACTGATTGAATTAAGACTCTCATAACCTGGTCATTTCTCCTCTAAACCTTCTTTCATTGTCTCACACATGAGCTTTTGGGGACACCTCACATCCAAATATTACGCTCACGATGCCTACCTCCTGGTCAGTACTAAATTCCCCATGGCCCTCTTGTCTTCACTGCCCATACTGTACCTCTATCTGATGGTATTGGCTTTCCCTTGGGCCCATTGAGGACAGGATTTGCACCTTGGTCTCATATTCCTTGTCATACTTAACACAGTGCCCAATGTACAATATAAAAGATGCTCAATTACTATTTGTTGTTTGACAATGGATTGTCCAAAGACTATGACTTTCCGTGGTAGACCCACACAGGTCCTTTGAAATCAGTGCTTTCTCTTGCCTTTGCACATTAATCATCTATTCAATAAGCCAAGATCACTAGATTACATCCACCTTTGCCAGCTTCTTGAAAGTCAGGAGTGAGGCTGGGAAAGTTTTGTGCAGGAAATGGAGTTTAAGTTGACGTTGATAGACAGTTATTATTTGAGTAGAGGGAGGGAGGGAAGGAAGAGGCCATGTGGAAACTAGAGTCTCTGTTTAGTAAATGTGGTTGGGGGACAGAATTGTTCGCATAGGTTTTTTTTTTTTTTGTTTGTTTGTTTGTTTTTTTTGTGGTGCTGGGGATTGAACCTAGGATCTTGTGCATGCAAGGCAAGCACTCTACCAACTGAGCTATATCCCCAACCTGAGAGCATAGTTTTTTTTTAGTGATATCTTGGCTAAGCAACTACCAGGATGATCTTGAAAAAGGAAAGTCGTGACATAAGTGGAAATATCCTATCTTTCTCTGCTTTCCTCCATCAATGACACCCAGTTATTAAATATAAAAAACTCAACTACATAGACCTATATTTTTCATGGCCTTTCTTGTCCCCCATTTGCTGCCTAGATGTGGCTGTATTTTCAGCTATCATGTAAAGGATGGTGGGGACGAGTAGGAAGACCAAAGTGGACAGATGTCCCTTTTTGTCATGAACTGGGAATGGCCAAGAAAGTAACTATAACTCATTTAGACTAATCAGTGGAGATATATGTAGAATGGCAAAGTCTGAATTACTGACTACTTAACAAAGGAGGTTTCTAGGTGTTCAGTAAATCAAACTAAGTCAACAGAGGGTTGCATCCCCAGCATTCACTGTAGTGCAACATTGCAATTTCAGAGCTGAAATGGAAAGATCACAATATTCGTGATTTCTTGAGCTTCAAACTTCTCTAAAATTATAAAGGCCAAAAAAGAGCTCTGGGAGTCTGTGACTGTCTCCCCATCTGCGTCTGCAGCTCATCCCTCTGTCTCACCTGGTGCTGGGCCCATGCAGCCTTGAAAGTCACAGATTACAGGAGAAACAAAAGTCCATCTGAGTTTCAGCTGTTGCTTTTGAGATCCCACTGAGCAACTGAGGTTACTTGCTACCTCAGAGGATTTGTTGTGTGTGGAAGACAAGTGATGCTGGGAGGAGTCAGGCTTCATCCTAAATCACCTTGAGAGCAGGGCAGGTGAGGTGCCAGTAGGGGGCGGTAATGCTCATCATAGAGGTTCAGCCCAGTGGGTGAACCAGGCACGCTGTTCAAGGCCAGGAGTCAGCAATGTGGGTTCTGGCAGATGGTCAGCATGGGGCCAGTTGGAGGGGCTTGTGTTGCCATGGAAACTGATACCAGAAGAAGATAGGCTGGAGGCGGGAGTGCACACAGATCCTCAGCTTGGGTAGAGGGGGCCCAGAGAGTGCTGGTGACAAGTGTAGGCAGCATGACAGGCCTGTCTTCAGCAGAGACAGAGAATCTTAGCATGGGAGCCCAAGCAGAGGCTACAAACTGCATGGTGGGCCTTCTGTTCAAGAGTCAGGTCCAGACACTGCATGACCAAAAGCTGGGACTGGCGGGTTGGGTGAGTGGTGCAGGCTGGGTTCCTGGAAACAGATCTGAGACACAAATCAGAACGAAGGAGGTTTCTTTGGGAATACTCTTGGGATCAATGCTTGTGGAAGCAAGTGTTGAGAATGAAGCAGAGAGAGAGTTTACTGAGATGCTGTCCTAGTCTGGGCTGCTATGATGAAGAATCATAAACTGGATAGCTTACAAATAACAATTATTTTTTCATGGTTCTAGAGGCCAGGATGTACAAATCCAGGTGCTGACAGATTTGATGTTTGGTGAGAGCTTCCTGGTTTATTATGGTGCCACTTCACTATGTCTGCACATGGTAAAAGGTATTAGTTAGCTCTTTAGGGTCTTGTCTATAAGGCCACTAATCCCTTGCTTGACCCAAAGAAAGACCTCATCTCCTAAAGTCATCATATCAGGGATCAGGATTTCAACATATGAATTTTGGGACAACACAAACATTCAGACCACAGCCCTGTCCCAACAAATACCATAGCCCACCCCATGGGGAAACTTGGAACATTTCCCTAGAATTGCCCAGACTTTGGGGAATGAGGGGCTCAGGCCTTTATCTCCCCACATTAATTGGTCTCTGGATGCCAGCTGCTGCTGGTAGCAGGCATTACTTTGGGCCTGGCACTTTTTTCCAAAAGAAGCAATTCTCAAAGATGGCTAACAGCTGAGGGCCATCTTCTGGTGGTGTTCCCAGCAGCTGGGAATTCCATCCTTCTATCCTGAAAAGAGATCTGGGGATCACATTCCAACATCCATCCCAGTGAATCCAACCCATGCTACAACCCAGAGTCCCGAGTGCCCAATGGCCATGAATGATAGGACTCAGACATTGATCAACAAAAATGGGAAAAAATAGTATTGCATTAAGTTCCATGGGATTGACTTTGTTGGGAGGAAAGAATGGGGGAAACTGGCTGAGACTGTTTGCATACTTCACCTCTTGGAAACCAGTTGCTCTGGACCCTAGGGTGAGAGGGGGTAAGGGAAGGGCAAGGGCAGTTGAGTCTATATAAGTCAGGGGACCAGTGATCCCAGCTGTGAGAAGCTGAGGTGGACAGCTGCAGGGGAGTAGAGGACCTCTGTGGATGTCTGCGGACATTTCTCCCTGTTCATTTTAGCAAATCTTATACATCATAGCCCTGGGGCTTGTAACACCATAAAACTGTTCAAACAGCCAAATCTACTCATCGTGTGCAAACATGCAGTTTTAATTTTAAGAAATATTTCTCAAGACACTGATGCAATTTTGTTCCTTAATGTTCTTTTATTGTGAGATTTTCAGTGTGTCGTTCCAGCCATTTCTACACTTCAAGACCACAGCACGAGATTGCATTAATTTATCTTTAGAGAGAGCCATCCTCTCCCTGCTTGGTTCAAAAAGCTGTCTTTGATTCATTATCACTTAGAAGGCAGGAAGAAGGAAAATTTTTAGATGAAGCCCAAGAACAGAAAATTATTATACCAAAAACAATTTTCCTTTTAAAAAACTGTAGTGAGTAAGCAGCGGGGAACTCATATTAGAGCATGTTTCGGTGTCAACATTTAATATGTCACAACATTTGGGCCATTTTGGCAGATGATGAGATTTTTCTAATTCCTAGAGTATCATCAAACAGCTGCTGTTTCTTTCCGAAATAATACTAACTCTGCCCCCTTTCCCACCCCAGACTGTCTAGGTTTCAATAGCTTGAAATTTCTTTTTTTAAATTAATTTATTTTTTATTCTAAGATGTTATAAATGACAACAGAATGCATTACATTTCATATTACACATATAGAGCACTTTTTTTTTTTTTTTTTTTACAAATCTCTGGTTGTATGAAAAGTATGAGATGGATATCATTACCCTAAGTGCATGTATGAAGTCACGAATGGTGTGAATATAGCTTGAAATTTCTATGCAATAGCTTCCATTTCCCTTTGGACTCCTTTTCCCAGTCCTGTACGTCCACTCTGCATGTGGGGTATGACTCCACATGAAATGGCCAAGCGTCTGTTGTTCTGAAAAGACTCAGCTGTAGTGGCATATGGACAGCACACTTTAAAAATGGGGTTATTTCATAATTGCATCGACTTTGTCCAAGAAAAAAGGAACACATTTAAATTCCCTGTAATTCAAACCATTTGTGAGCAAAGCCTCCATCGTGAGCTGGGAGGGCCTGGATCCATGCGGGACGGTTGTGTTCCAAACCATCCACCTGGTTGGAAAACTCATCCTGGTCTGGTGCTCTGGCCAGGGAAGTCGTGAGAAGAGAGAGTTTCCAGGTGGGGGAGAAATGCTGTCCAGGACTGGGGATGGGCTGTCTCGGGGGCTGACCTTCTGTGTGTGATTCATCCCAACACTTCCTCTGGTCAGTCCAGAGGTTTGGTGTGCATAGGATCACGTGTCATCTGTGCAGCTTCTCATTCCCCATGGGAGTGAGCGGCGGATGGCCTTGGCATGGACTGCAGCAGAAAAACATGGGCTCAGGGCCGAAGAAAATGGGATTTGCTGCTCGTCACAGGCACATGTCTAGCCTCACACAAATCACGCTGCTTCTCTGAACATCCACTTCCTTGTTTATACAATGGTAAACACACACCCACCCCTTGCATGGTAGTGGTGGAAATTAGAAATAATGAACTTGAAACTTCCTTTTCTCTGGCTCTCACTCTGGAGAGTCAACCAAATGCCAATCAAAAATATTCAGGGCTGGGGATGCAGCTCAGTGGTAGAGTGCTTGCCTCACACCTGCAAGGGCCCGTGTTTGATTCCCTAGCACTGCAAAAATTAAAAAAAAAAAAAAATTGCGTCTACACCAAACATATCATTATTCTTTTTCATTATTTCCTAAACAATTCAACATAATTCTTTACATAGCATTTACATTTTATTAGGTATTATAGGTAATCTGAAGATGATTTAAAGCATAGAGGAAGATGTTGCATGTAAATACTACATCATTTTATATGAGGAACTTGAGCAATGTAGGGATGTGGTATCCAAGAGGGTCCTGGAACAAATTCCCCTTGGATATACAAAGGGACGAGTGTATATGTAAAACACCAGCATACATTTGGCTCATAATAGGCACTCAATACTGGAAGCTATCATTATTGTTAGCTATTACTAAATGAGGTCTATGAAAAGGATCTTTCTGTATAATCTAAATTCCCATTATGCTCATCATATGCCCAATCTGGCAGGAAAATGGCTCACTGACAGTATCCATCTTTCCATTCACAAGTCACAAGAAATATATGGCTTTTTTCTTAAAGAGTTCCCAAAGGTCTGCTAGGTTTCCTGGCAATGAGACAGCGATTCAAGCTGGTCCAGGTAGAGAACAAAGTTGTGCCAACAGCCACATTCCTTGCATAGAATGCTTCCCTCTGGGCCATATGCACGGCGGCTGTGTGTGCCAGCCTCTGAGGCTTGGCTCACCGGGCAGCTGCATAAATTGCCTCAAACGTGAGGTTATTTACGGCATAACCAACCTGACTTTGGCCTAGCTCTTGTTCTCATTTCTTAAATGATAGTATTAGTGCTAGGGAAAGACAAGCAGCACAGGAAGCTGAATTCCACAGACAAACATTGCCAGGTGTCTGCCCGCCCATGCAATAGCATTGGGCCTGTGGTCATTGTCAGCTCCATAATTCTGGGCAATGACCACCCCATGTGAAGATGGTCCACTGAGTGTCAGCAACGACTGGTTAGGGAGGAATAGGTTGATTTTTCTATAATTCTGAAGTTTCAAGGGCTCTCAGCAGGGTATTTAGACAGTGATATAACCTCAGAACATTAAAATAAAATATGAAAGAATACTTACTGACTTGCCGGTTTTTGCCTCTTGATTTATTTTTCCTCTAGAGGAGCTTAGACAGATCAGGTGGAACACACTTTCATTCTTAGCTTCTTCAAACTTGCAAATCAGATTAGCAATAGAGTATAACCTTAATATGTAATGGATTTTTTTTTAACCGATTTTATGACTCCAATTTTCCCCATCTCCATTCAACCTAAGTGTCCTTTTGTGGTCAGAAAAGGGACAGAGGGGATGAAAGACTTAGCATTGGTTTTAGGAGAAAGGACCCACAGGACAAGCATAAACTTTAATAATTTGCTAATTTTGCTTTTCCTCAAGAGTTCTTAAGCTCTATGATCCAAGTGAGGAAGTAGGCCCACCATCAGACCAGGGGAACTTAGTTTTTTTTAAGGGTCCCGATTAGACAGGACCCTTAGGTCCAGTGATGGAGGAACACCAGGAGGTGAGGTATAGCTGGGCATGTGACCTGGTGATCATTCCTTTTCCATTTTGAAACCTGTTTATCTCTGGATTTTCCAATCTTCTTCATTCACACAATCAAATTAATAGTTCTTCACATATTTTTTTTTCCTCTGTGAAATTGTGCTAGACACATGAGGGATTGTCGTGAGGTTTGTTCCCTGTATGGTGCCTGTGGGGAAAGGTAGGTGGTATGATCCCCACCAAGACGACATCAATTCTTATTTTATTTACAGATAAACTATTTAATCAAATTATTGCTGCTGATTCTAATCAAGGCATTGTAAGTTATGGACTGGGTGTTAGTCCATGGAAATTAGAGAGGAAAATTAACACGTGGAATTTTCCCTGTGGATACAGCCATCAACCAGAATTGGTAGGATGGAGCCTGAGGGGCTTACTTGTTGTCTTTTGAAGTCAAAATGGGAAAGGCTAATGTAATGACGGTGTCCTTACTAAGTTGCTGATACCCATCCTCATATGTGTCTACATCTGTTTAAAGATAGTTCATCGTTTACCTATCTGACGCCCTCCAAAGTGTTCCATTCCATGGTGGGTCAAGAGGAGAGGCCACCTGTTGAGGAGAAGCTTCCCGAGTACACGTAGTGTTGCTGTTTGCTGTTCAGCACATGTGTCTTCTCCTGGTTTATAATTCTTCAAGTTCCTTTTGGGAACGCTCCCCTCTTCCATTTTTATCATATGGTGTTGGTGGAAATTTTGCTTCCTTAAAACTTCACAGGAGAGTCCTAATTGGTTTAAGCCAACTACTATACAGTATCTGTTTTCTCTGGCTATAATGATTAGTTCAGGAACAGACCCCTAATTTAATAATAGTCATTGATGTGGGAGCAAAACATTTTTTTTTTTCTAGAATTTCTGAAGAAGAGAAACTCCTCTCTGCCTTCCTTCAAATCGGTTAGATTGCATGTTGTGAGGTGTAAGAATGGAAGCCAGACATTCATTCTGTGATCCATGCAAGAACTCTGAGCTTCAGGGGTGAGGCAGGGAGAAGAGGTCACTGTGAAGGGCTTCAGGATGAAGCTAAACTGCAGAAAGAAGAGCAGAGAAGTGGAGCGACGCCAGATCATTGGTAATGCTGTTTGAAATGCTAGATCAAGCCTTCCCTGAAGTAGATTTTATCTCTGGATTTTCCAATCTTATAAGCCAATACATCCCCCTTTGATTGATTGAGCCTATTTGAGCCTACATAAAGAGTTCCAAAAGGTACCATGGATTTGGAGCTCCTTCTGAGTATCGTTTATGTGATATGTCTTGTAAATTTCTATCAGACAACTTTGGTTTTTTTTTTTTTTTTTTTTTTGGTGTGGGGGGATGTGGGATGGGATGAGGAATAGAGATGCTAATAATCAAATCCAGGTCTTCACTCGTGCTAGGACAGCACTCTACCAATGAGTTGTACCGCCATCCTTAATGAGACACCTTTATATAATGACATAACGATGGAAGGTGGGTTATATAATCTCTTATAATCTCTGCTCCTCATACAAATTAAAAACTGTGATCAGTGGCTAGAATGCCGGAGAGCAAGTACTAAATCTATACATGAGTGGAAACGGCATCTTAGATTTTTTTTTTTTTTTTTTGGTAATATATGATTTTTGAATAGATTCCTCTCTCCTGCATAGCTTCTTGAAATGATTCTCCTATAAAACAATCCTAAATCACGATAGTTCCTAACACTAGGATTTCAAAGTGCTCCATGTTCTTTTCTAACCACAGGAGATGGTTCCTATTTAGGACATGCACCCAGAGGTTGCCCATCACACTGCTTGACTGCACCGAAGAGGAAGAAAGATGTTTGTGAAGGAGCCAGGAGGAAGGCAGGTTGTCTGTGCCAACAGCAGAGTGTCTTTTATGTTCTTTGATAACTTTGAGATTTCCCATTCCTATTCCTTTCTCCCCATCTATTAATGAGCATGAACTACATCCTGGCCTTTAATCATTGATATCATTTTCATATACACTTTTTCATTATCCTCATCTCTCCTACAAACATCTGTTTCCCAGACCTGCTCGAGAGTGGAGTGTATACATGGTAGCTTTCCCCATCTCTGAGCCACGGAGCTAAATTTCCTATGCACCTTCAAGCATTAAATTGAAAATTAAGCTCAATGTACCATATTTTGTTATAATTACAGCTCAGGAAAAAAAAATCTTTGTTAATTAGGTATCCAAGAAAGTTATGTGGTCCATATGCTATGGAGGAATTTATAGTCCACAGTAATAAAGCTCAGTAATAAAGGGATAGTGATGAGTGAAGGGGACAAATGTAAATTAACATCCCCCAAATAAATCAAGCAGTTTAGAAAACCAGGCCATTCATGGCAACCACATGCAACTAGTTATAATTGGCAGTTTTTAAAGTGTCTGATTTTAGTTTCCTTAAATTTTTTTTTTTTTTTAACAAGCAGACATGATTTCAGGCTTAATATTCTGGTATCCTTTGACAGGAATAGAGCTGCTGAGTCTGCCATGTTATAATAAAAATTATTCTGATTATTCACCATAGAGTCTTTGGCCTTGGGCTGGATAGTGTGGAAATTAGGCCTTTTATTCCGACATGGTCTCTTCCTTTGAGGAATCTTTCCTCCACAACTGTCTGCACTGGCCTGAGCTGCATGGAGGACAATCTGTTCACTGACCTGCAGAGTCCCCTGACTGATGATTGACATCATGTATCTAGGGCTTCCCCTGGGCTTGGTCCTGCACTGGGAACGTCACATGCTGAATTCTTTACATTCTTACAGTCCTCACAGTAAGTGTATTACCTTAGGGGTTTTCTTTATTTTTTTTTTTTTAATTGTGGATATGGAAAAAAATCAACTAGAAATAATTTATGTGACAAAGACATGCATACCTCTCATAATAGGACTTTTTTTTTTTTTTTTTTTTTTTTTTTTTTTGGTACCGGGGATTGAACTCAGGGGCACTCGACCACTGGCCACATCCCCAGCCCTTTTTTGTATTGTATTAGAGACAGGGTCTCACTGAGTTGCTAGGTGCCTCGCCATTGCTGAGGCTGGCTTTGAACTAGTGATCCTCCTGCCTTAGCCTCCCAAGTGCTGGGATCACAGGTGTGCGCTACCACGCTGGGCTTTTTCATAATAGGACTTTAAAAGGCTGGGCAGCATCGGAATTAGTATATTTATTATTTGGCACTGTTAAGAACCCAGATTCTGTCACCTCTCTCTCTGTCTTGTTTTTTATTATTATTTGTTATTTTTAGATATACATGACAGTAGGGTGTATTTTGACATATTATGGAGTGCAACCATTCCAATTTTGATGCCATTCTCGTGGTTGTACATGATGTGGAGTTACACTGGTCGTGTATTGATATATGAGCATAGGAAGGTTCTATCTGATTCATTCTACTGTCTTTCCTATTCTCATGCCCCTCCCTTCCCTTCATTCTCCTTTGTCTAATCCAATGAACTCTATATTTCCCCTCCCTACCCTCCCTTATTATGTGTTATCATCCATATATCAGAGAGAACATTCAGCCTTTGATTTTTGGAGAAAATCAAAGCCTTTGATTTTTTATTTCACTTATCATGATATTCTCCAGTTCCATCCTGATGCTCTCTAGTTCCATCCTGATGCAGCTACTCAATGTTTATAGCAGCTCAATTCACAATAGCCAAGCTATGGAACCAACCTATGTGCCCTTCAACAGATGAATGGATAAAGAAAATGTGGTATATATACACAATGGAATATTACTCAGCTGTAAAAAGAATGAAAGTATAGCATTTGCTGGTAAATGGATTCTGTCTTTTTGTTCAGCTGTTATGTGGAGTTTGTCTTTTGGTTGGCTCCCTTCAAGGTGACAGGATCACTGCTACAATCTCAGGGGTCACATTCTTCATGTGAATCCCCAGAGGAAGCAGAGGGGGCCAATTTTTCTGAGCACCTCATTTTCTTTACAATAGGAAGATTTTTGCAGAAGCCCCTCACTCTAGGTAGGGATAGATATTTAGATGTTGGATGGACAACCAACCACATCTAGGTGGATGCCACCATTATCCTCATTTTTTACAGATAAGGAAACTGAGACTTAGAAATGTTGAGTAACTCAGCGTCTCTCACATAATAGGTGGTGAAGCTGTGGTTTGAACCAACAGTTTGACGTCACAGCACCGGTTCTTATGCACTGCACTAAATGACTCAGATGTGGTCAACACCTTACCACCCTTGAGTAGGATCCCAGAGTCAGAGGAAGTGAAAGAAATAGGTAAAAAATTGTCTTCCATTGTTCTTTTCAGTAAAAATGCCTCATTTTCTTCCCAAAGTTTTGACCTGGATCTCATGCTTAGAAAGAGAAGTATGTGTTTCTAGACAGCCCGTGGGAGGGGCAATGAACTTCGCTTTGGAGTGGGGGGCGGCTTCCCAGAGGAAATTACTTATATTTTCTCCTGAGGGAACTGAAGAGCAAAGAACACTAGCTTAGTAAAAAAGTATTCACGTATGTAGGATAGGGTTTTAGCAGAGGGAGAAACATCCAGAAATGGGAGAGGGCAGGGAGACATTTGGAAAACTGAAAGTAATTCAGAATAACCACAGTGTCGAGCACAAAGGGTGGTATAGTTGAGAGACAAAGTTCCTAAAGTCATAAGAAGTGCACCACTGAAGACATTCTTAAGCACATTAGGGAGTTTGGAATATGTCCTGTGAACAGCAGGGAGCAGTTAAGAATTTGTTTAAATGATGAATTGGATCAGGATGTAATCATGATGAGATCCCTCTGACTGCAGGATCCATAATGTAATGTTCAAATTAAATGTAGGAGAAGGCCACTGGCTAATTCAAGCTCCCCCCTTGCATTACCAGGGCTGCCCTGTGGCAGACTCTGTGGTTGGCTTGTTGGCCATTCCCAATAAGCTTTCCTTTCTCCTTTGCCCCTGTCCCACTTTAGAGAGTGAAAATACCCACAAACTTCCTTTCCCAGCCATTTTGCTAGGGGTGATCTCTTGGTGCAATTTGGCTGCAGGCTTCTGGAAAGAGGTTAACTTGATGATAATAAGAGAGAGGCACCAGTTGGGTGCGGTGGCGCATGCCTGTAATCCCAGCAGCTTGGGAGGCAGGAGGATCCCAAGTTTAAAGGCAGCCTCAGCAACAGCAAGATGCTAAGCAACTCAGTGAGACCCTGTCTCTAAATAAAATATAAAACAGGGCTGGGGATATGGCTCAGAGTTCAATCCCTGATACCCCCCCCCCCCAAAAAAAAAAAAAAAAAAAAAGAAAAAAAGAAAAAAGAGGCACCAGGAGGCAAGGCCAGAATCTGATCCCTGGAGCTATCTTTTGACCCTGAAGGGACATGCCTAAGGTTGGACGCCTACATGGGGTAGAAGAATACAGGGGGTTTGGGTCCCTGATGACACCATTAATTCTCCAGACCAATGGGGCTTAGCTACCTCCAAATGTCTTATTAAGCAAGCAATAAACATACCTATGCTTTAAATCACTATTGGTGATGTCCTCTGTTGCAAGAGAGTGGCCAGCATGGATCCAAGAGGTTTTCCATTCTCCAGTGCATTTTGACTGAGTATACACCACTGGGATTCTCCCAGCAAGAGAAAGAAGTGTTCATTTATTACAGAGACAGTTGAAGGACAGAGCTCTGAGGCTCTGGGTCCCTTTGGGATAGCCAGTGTACCCGGAGGCACCTGCTCTGGAGAGCACGGAGAAGGTCTGGCCAAGTCCTTCACCATGACTCAATTTCTTGCTGCTGACACTTAGTGTTGTATGGGACAAAGTCCATTTGCCCTGTGACTGCATCTGAGTTACCTGAAGCAATAGAGAGGATCAGGACAATTATTTTAAAAAAGTCCCATGAAGTTTTAATAAGGCTTTATGTTTGGAGAAAAATATGACCTACACCGTGCTTTTCCTCCAAGCAATTTATGTTAATAGAAAAGTGTCCTAAAGAAAAATTAAACAGCAGTGGAGCATGTTATATTTTTCTCAAACAGACACGGTCTTTTTATTGGAATTCTAATGAAATATATACCCATAAAAACGCTCCCCTGTCCCTCTGCCCCCGCCACTTAACATGCCCAATGTTATTCACATGTATAGGATCCGGAGCCAACAGCCACTGATTAACGTGTCGTCTGAGGCCTGCCATTGCCAGACAGGATAAAGCTAATCCGAATCGACTACCTGCCACGTTTTTATGACACGGAGCTATTGAAAAGTAAAGGCGTAATTAACTGGAAATGTAATAGAGGAGGCTCTCTCTGAGCGCGGTGCTGTCACAGAGTGTAACACCTGATATGACTTCCCAGAGCGCCAGGCCACTGCAATAACACACTTTACACTACTTTCTAAAGCAATGGGTGACTCAAGTCGTCCATCAGTGCAGTTCCCTCTGAAGAGAGCACGACAGCTGTGGCAGGTATGAAACAGCAGTGCCTTGTTCCACTGAGTGACACTAATTATGGGGAAGGCTTTGTAAACACATCTCTCTGCTCGGGGGAAGTGAACAACACACAGTAAAGCGCGGGCATAACCAAAATGACATCTATAAATAAATAGAAAATAATGGCACTTTTCTAATTGAATGCAGATAGGTAAATAAACCAGGGGGCACTTAAGCCTGTGTTAGAGACAATGAGTCATTTTCTACTTCTTGACAAAATGAAAAGGTCATTGGCGCTTGGAGTTTCCCAGATGTGGCAAGCTGGAAAGAAGGCTTTGCACCTAACTAGGCCAGTATCTCAGTGCAAAGTGGGCATATATCATGACGGGATAGGTGTGTGTAAGACCCTCTCAACTTAGAGACAGGTGCTGGACATGGTGGCACAGGACTGTAATCCCAGCGGCTCAGGAGGCTGAGGCAGGAGGATCGAGAGTTCAAAGCCAGCTTCAGCAAAAGAAAAGCATTAAGCAACTCAGTGAGACCCTATCTTTAAATAAAATACAAAATAGGGCTGGGGATATGGCTCAGTGGTCAAGTGTCCCTGAGTTCAATCCCTGGTGACCCTGCCACTCCCCCCCCCCCCAAAAAAAAAAGCCAACAAGTTAGAAACAGGTTTGGCAACACCGTTTAAGACAATGGTCTGTCACTATGAGTACATTTTAACTAGAGAAGAAGTAACATACTTGTTGGTTATTTACCAAAATAATAAATTGACAAATAATAGATCCATGAATAAGAGCCCAGATCAATCCCTGGGGCAATCCACAGGCTTTTGTGGGTTAACCTGAGACCTTACACTCCACTCTTTTATGAGTTAGGATTGCATTTGACTGTGAGAAAGAACCCCAAAGCAGGGAGGAGATAGAAGTTCCTTTATGCCTCATGTAAAATGACAAACAGTCAGGTCTGCTGCGGAGCCCATGGGGTGAGGGAGCCAGGCTCTCTCTGCTGTGTCATTTCAGCTGTGTGGAGGCCCTCATGTCAGCCACCACCAGAATGAGTGTTGTTTCATCAAGAGGAGGAGAAAAATCAATAACATCTACAATTTTTAAATCAGGTATCTGGAAACTGCCACATGACGCTTATCACTGGACAGAACAAGTCACATGGCTGAATCTAGCTTCAAGGGGGCTGACAGTGGGTCTCCATTGCCGGGGAGGAAGATGGTCGTCACCACTAGGGTGGGTAAAGTGGTTCCTGAGGGAACAACTAGTTACTCTGCCGTACTTGGTCATGTAAACGAAGAAAGCTGAGCTGTGGCAACTTCTAAGACAAAAACACCCAGCCCCAGAACACTCCCACTTTCCTTGAATCCCTCACAAAAGCCCCAGTAAAGCCATAACCAAAGCAGGTCAAGGGTAAATTCTAAATTGAAGTATATTCATTATGCCACAGAGATGGATGGGAAGGGTGAATTTCTGGCGTTTCCCTAAACTTCATCTTGCTGATGTCCAAATTCCATAGCACATCTTCCTTCAGCCTGGGTCTAGGTTCTTCTTTTATTTTTATTTTTTAAAAATATTTATTTATTTGCTTTAGTTGTACACGATGCATTTATTTGTACGTGGTGCTGAGGATCGAATCCGGGCCATGCATGTCCTAGGCTAGTGCTCTACTGTTGAGCCACAACCCCAGCCCCTAGGTTCTTCTTTTGAAAGCAACTTCCTCTAGACATAAATTTCAAAGTCTAGTAACTTTTAAACTTAAATTGAAAGGGTTTCTGAGTCTCCTATCCTGTCTTGAGAGAAGCTTCTCCTGGGAGAAAATGAGGTTGGATCTGCCCATGTAAATTATTGGAGGTGAAGGGATAGTAAATTAGATATTTAGGTATTTGCATGATTTCTTTAGGATTTTGCTATCTGCAGCTGTTGATTAAGTAATCTATTAACCTGGATTTTTTTAAAAGGAATTTTAAAAATCAAAGCAATTAAAAACATTTAAAAATCCTTTTCTTTTCCTGCTAAATTTTTCTCTCTTTAGTTTGAAGATGTATGACTTCATGTGCCTGGATGAAAGCAGTAAGATTATGTCCTCAGAGAGCCTGGAGTGTATGTATGCCTTGGAATTATTCTATGTATGACAAGAACTAAGTAAATAAGAGTATCATGCCAGGAGTTCACTGTGGCAGCATTGCTTGGAATATCATTTAGTACCACTCTATCCGATTCTTTTCATTAAAGAATTCTCGGAAGTGGCTGTGGTTCATGAAAGGAAGGAAAGCTCCCTTAAAAGGAGAGGACGTTTTAGGGAATCATGAGCTGAGTCTGGTGGGAGGGCAGGATTTAAACTCATGCCGCAGCATTCAGTATGCACTTATGGATGCAGAGGAGGAGGCCGGTGTGTGGGGGGGAAAGGCTAAGTTTTGAAGATCTGTAATGAAGGCCTTTATAGCCTGTATTGAACACCTGCTGTATGTCATCCGTTGTCCTGGGTGTCTTGCATACTTTCGTTTAGTCCTCACAGTAATCCTGGGGAAGCAAGTATGAGTATTCTCAACTTACAGATGTAGAAACTGAGTCCAAGAGTAATGAAGAATCAAGGTTAAGGACACGCCCATAGAAAGTCAGAGCTGGGGCTTGAATAGGGTCTGCTGTCTACCTCGCCACACTGGGCTATGACATCAAGAAGGCAGAAAAGGAGAAGAGCTGGTGAGCTGGTCTAACCTGGGGCTCCTTCTCACACAGTCCTCACCTCTACACTCCCCTCCCTCACCAGTAGTCACACATTCACGAAGACTGGGGTAGCTGCTGTGTCCCGAGGACCAACAGGGCCTCTGGTGGCTGGATAGGCCAGGCATGGTGTGCACTCTCAGCATCAGGATCAACAGTGGTTCTTGACATCGTTGCTGGTCACCACTTACATGCAGGTGGGACAAGGCTGGGGGGCTCTACTGGTGTCCCAGGGCCTGCTGTTTTCTTCCAGGCATTGCCCTGGCTCCTGATTAACCGGGAGTTTTGTTTTGTTTTGAAGTCACGAACATCCCAGCTGTCAAAGTCTCTCATTCCCAAGCATCTGCAGCCATTCTGTCTAGTGCCATGAGCTCATCTGATCTCTTCCTCCATGTGGCCTTGCATTTGACCTGGTCTTGGCCACGAGACCTTCAACGAAAGGCTAAGTGGTGAGATGATATTTGTGAGTCAATCCTCCCTCTGAGTCAGAGATGAAGCTATGCCTCAGCATGTGAGAAGCAGCCACCCTGGGTTGACCGCCCCCCCCCCACCAAACTTCTCCTGCTTAGTTATTTTGGGGTAGAAATTGTTTCAGGGTGGGGGGGAGGAGGCTATGGTTGTGAGAGTGAGGAGGAAAACCTCAGAGTGGCCAGCTGCATTCTTTTTCCTTCTCTCTCTCTCTCTCTCTCTCTCTCTCTCTCCTTTCCTTTCCTCTGACTTCTCACTTCTTTTAAAATAGCAGAACATAATGGTTCAGGATAATTTATGTTTATCCCTAAGATTTTGATGGGGGAATTTATTCCCAACTTTAATTCTATTAGTTAGTAAAGCCTGGCAAGCTGGAAAAAAATACTGGGTAGGAAGCAAATAAGAAAACCACAACAAACCCCAAAACCAAACCAACAAAAACCAGCCAAAAAGGTTTTTGAGTACGGGCTTGAAAAATTGAGAATTGAGTGATCTCAGGTGAGTCAAAGCTAGAAAGCTACATTTCCTCAAAAGAAATATGAAGTCAAGCAAACTTGTCTTACCTCACCCACAAGAGTGTTTGTCAGACACAATGAAATAATCTGGGCAAAAATGCTTTAGGAACCCATGCATTTATGGTCGATTGACTTTTGACCATGGTGCCAAGAACACACAATGGGAAAAGAACCATCTCTTTAATAAGGGATGTTGGGAAAACTGGATATCCACACGTGAAGGAAAGAAAGTGGACCCTTATCTCACACCAAAAGCAAAAATCAACTGGTAAAAGAATGAAGGACTTAAACATATTACCTGAAAATATAAAACTACTAGAAGAAAACATGGAAGGGAAAACTACACAACAATGGACAATGATTTTGTCGGGGGTTTAATTCCAAAAGCTCAAGCAACAAAAGCAAAAGTAAATTAAAAGGATTACATGAAAGTAAAAAGTTTCTTCACAGTCCAGGAAACAAGAGTGAAGGGGCAATCAAGAGATTGGGAGAAAATATTTGCAAGTCATGCATCTGATAAGAGATAATATCCAAAATACTCAAGGAACTCAACTCAACAGCCAGAAGACAATCTGATTTTTTTTTTTTTTTTTTTTTTTTTTTTTTTTTTGTGGTACCGGGGATTGAACTCAGGGGCACTCGACCACTGGGTCACATCCCCAGCCCTTTTTTGTATTTTATTTAGAGACAGGGTCTCACTGAGTTACTAAGTGCCTCACCATTGCTGAGGCTGGCTTTGAACTCGCGATCCTCCTGCCTCAGCCTCTCAAAGTGCTGGGATTACAGGCGTGCGCCACCGCGCCCCGGCGACAATCTGATTTTTAAAATGGGCAAAGGACCTGAAGAGACATTTCTCTAAAGGGAATATACTAATGGTCAACAGATAAATGAAAAAAAAAAAAAAAAAAAAGCTGCTGAACTTCACTTATAATCAGGGACATGCAAATTTAAACCATAATGAGATATCAACTTACACTTGTCAGGATGGCTATTACAGAAAAGATGAGAAATAGCAAGTATTAGTGAGGATGTAGAGAAAATGGAATCCACTGTTGGAGGGATTGTAAATTAGTACAGCCATTATAGAAAACTCTATGGAGTGGTCCCCAAAAAAACTAAAAGTAGAGTTACCATATGATCCAGCAATCTACTGGATATGTATCCAAAGGATCTGAAATTAGTATGTCAAAGTGCACTCGAATGCTGATTGCAACATTATTCACAATAGCCAAGTTACAGAATCAACCTAAGTATTTACCCGTGGATGAAAGGGTAAAGAAAATACAGCACATCTATACAACAGAACACTACTCAGCCTCAAAAAAATGAGAGAAATTCTGTCATCATTTGCAACAAAATGGATGAACCTGGAGGACATTAAGCTAAGTGAAATAAGCCAGGCATAGAAAGACAAATACCGCATGTTTTCACTTAACATTGTATATGTAATCTATAACCACTGAACTCAGAAGCACAGAGCAGAATGGTGGGTAGCAGACCCATAGGGATGGGAGGAAGATGTTGGTGAAAGGGCACAGTGTTTAAGATAGAAGGGAGGATTAATTGTAAGTATTTGAGGTGATGGATAATTTAATTAGCGTGATTCCACCATTCCCTGTTTGTTTATTTATTTATATAAATTTATGTAAATATAAATTTCATGATAACGCTTTGTATCCCATGAATATATATGATTATACATACTCTGTCAACATTCGATACAATTTTTTTTATAGGAAGTGTTTTGTAAACTGTGAAGTGTGTCACAAACATGGTTAACCATTTGGGTTCTTGGTTCAGACAGGTGTGGAAGCAATTCTTGCTGGTGTTGGCACTTGGGAAAATTACTTTACTTCAACGGTCCTCAAATGGGGCCAATTCTGTTCTGCCCAGGGGGTATTTGGCAATGTGTAGAGACATTTTTTTTTTTTTTTTTTTTTTTTGGTGTTATTGTCACAGCTGAGGGCACTACCAATATCTAACAGGTGGAGGCCAGGGATGCTATGGAATATCTTATAATTCGCAGGAAAGTTTCCCACAACAAAATTTTCTGGGCCCAAATGTCAATGGTGTCAAGGTTTAAAAATTCCTTAAAAATAACCTCAGGGTTATTTTTCATCTTACTGTAAGACAGGAATAATAGCCAAGGTGCCTATTGTGTAGAGTTGTGTGGGCTAAGCCGTTCTTGATCATCAATGCATCCTGAACTGACCTTAGTAAACACTCATATGATTTCAGCTTCCTTGTGTCCATGCCCCTCTTCCGAAGTGCATTGTCTTCAATTTTGAGAATTTCTTTTCCCCAATCACGTGAGATCTTGGTGGCCACATAAACCCAGATGTAACTCTAAGTAGCCAAAAGGGGCCACATCCTTTCTCTCCTGCCCCAGTCCAGCCACAGGGTGAGCATGCAACCTGACCTTGGGCAATCAAACAGTCTCTTCTAGAACGCTGACTCAGGTGTATCGGAAGTGATGAAAGCACGCAGCCTTAGGATCCTCCTGGGCCTGCTTCCCAGCTCCATGAAGCCCCTTGGTCTTTTCCAGGCCTATTTCAACCCTCCTGTGGACTCAGCAGGGCTCCCACAAGCTTACAGTACATTTTCAGAGTTGGTTTAGTTGCTTGCAGTCCAAATTCTTAACTGTGCATTTACTTACCAATGACCCAGTGAACAGAACCCCAGGACCCTGTGACTGTGTCTGTTGGTAGAGGGCATGGGGAACAGGGCATGGAATTGTAGCCTAGATGGCAGTAAGACATAAAAAAGCTTCTAACTGTACTTCTCCCACAAGCACTGTGGTGATATTAAGTTCCAAGCTCTAAAGCTACATTCTTTATAGAAGTAAAAGCTGAATCTTTCTCCTCTGGCCAAGTTCTTATCAATAAACATAAATTAGCAAAGTGTTTTAGCTCTATCCTGCAGTGAACCCTTTACATTTGGCTAATAGAATTAGGCAACAATATGACTTAAAATATTGATTAAAGCAAATTCTCAGAAGTACATGGTATATTTATTGTAAAATATACATTTGAAACTACCTCCCCTCCCTATTTTATCTTTAGTGGCTTTCCAGACCCTATTTTAATATCTGTGTAGGCTGAAAATTTACATTTTGTGTCTATTTGGGAGAAGTAGTTGGGAATAGTATAGCTGAATAATGACACTGATAATTGATAAACACAAGGAAGAGCAAATACCAAACTCATTAACTGTTGTTTTTAATTTAAATTATTTTTCTTGACCAGAAATGTGACTGTTTGCTGGGAAAAAACAAACAAAACAAAACAAAACAAAAAACTCTAGCTGGGCTTGGTGGCTCCTACCTGTAATCCCAGTGGCTCAGGAGGCTAAGGCAGGAGGATCACAAGTTCAAAGTCAGCCTCAATAATTTAGTGAGGCCCTAAGCAACTCAGGGAAACCCTGTCTATATCTAAATAAAATATAAAAAAGGGCTGGGGATGTGGCTCAGTGGTAGAGTTCCACTGGGTTCAATTCCTGGCACAAAACAAAACAAAAACCTCAATAAGCTTCACTTTCTGTTTTAAAATGATACCTTAATAACAGTCACATTTGTTTAGTGGCTTAAAATATGCTTTAAATAATGTTTAAGTTTACAAAAAATGTTGTATGTATACATTTTCTCTCCCACCCCCCCCCCCCTTGTCCTGGGGAAGGGCTCTATCACTGATCACTGTGCAATTTTTTGATTTTTGAGACAGGGTCTCGCTGACTTGCTGAGGCTGGCCTAGAACTTACAATCCTCCTGCCTCAGCATTGTGAGTTGCTGGAATTATAGCTGTGCAGCATGGCAGCAGACTACATTTTCTCATTATAAATATAATCTGTAAAATTCAAGTGTATGAGAGATATAAACAGCTTTTATTTTCTACTGGTGAAAAAGACAATATTTGAAATAGGAATACAGAATTGCAATTCATGGTTCCATTAATTATTCTCAACAGATAATACAGTTATTCCAAGTTTAGATTTGATAGCATATGCTATCATTAATATATAAAGTTACATTATATATTTAACTGTGGTAGTAGTCAACCATCCACACAATCCTAGAGTAGAAGCATTAGAAAGAAAACTGGGTAAACAAGCTTTGTGAATGTATTTAAAATAAAATCATGAAGTCTCTGAGGAAACTAGATAAAAATTGCACTTTGAGGCCCAGTTTTTTCATTGCTTAAGATGGGAAAATAATTATTTCGGCTGGTTATTTGTTTGGTTGATTTGGGGTTTTCTTTTTTTCTTTTTTTTTTTGGTGCTAAGGATGGAGCCCCAGACCTTGTGCTCTACCACTGAGACACACTCCCCCAGCCCTCAGCTGGTTGTTTTGATGACTAAATAAATCTATGAGTTTTAAATTTACTTGAACAGGTCCCTTATGGGGAGTGAAAGCATTTGCCAGTTAAGACTCTTTGCCAGGGAGAAATCAGCTAAGCCCTCAAAGTAGTCACTGTGTATCACTTTGGGTCAATTAAAAGAGAAACATGATCAAAGATGATATTTCTTGAGAAGCCACATATTTCAGGGGGTAATCTGAGACTGGAGAGACCTTGGTGTTATCAATTGTTAGTGACATCAGGGGAACATCTAATTCTCTCCATTTCTGTCTCATCGCCCCCTCACCCTCCCCTTTTAAATACAGCAGCGCTGAGCTGATGTTTCTGCTCCTGGCACATGAAGAAGGCAAACACATAATTTTCCCTTGATTGGATAAGATGCAGTTAATAAAGAAAAAAAAAACTGACTAGAATGACTAAGTTTGGGCTACTACCCTCAAAGGAGTATGACTGATGCTCAGAGACCCAGTCTGTGGCTGTGAACTGTCCTCCCCATACTGAATGCCAGTGCATCCTTTGAAGCCCATTCCAAAGGGCCTGTCTTCCAGGTAGTCTTTGCCACCCCCCAGCCAGCTGTGATCTCACCCACATGGCAGTGGGTTTGGATTTCGCTCATGGAGTTTACTGTGAGTGTGAATCTCCTGCTACATTGGGAATACCTTGAGGGTGAGAAGCACATCATATTATTTTGGTATCCTCTCTAGTCGTAATGTATCCTGTTAAGGTAGCACTGGGGCCTCAAAGAAGCACAGATTGTGCAGGCTGACAGAGCTAGGCTTGAATCTTGGCTTCCCACTGTCTAGCTATGCAACCCCAGGTTGCTCCTTCATCTCTCTGTGAAACTCTTTTTCTTTTCTGTGAAAAGGAGGGAGTGATGCTGGTCAAGCAGGAGTTGAGGGTTGGGGGACTATTGTAGCAATCAAATATTAGTGTCTTCTTTTCTATTTCCTTGGTATGCATTATTTGAGTTGACTGAATTCACATTGCCTCCATGTTTAGAAGAGCAACATTTATAGTAAGTACATCTAATCAAACTTTGTGCACTAAAATTAGGCTTACAATTTAGGTTAGTTGAAGTGGGTAAGTGAAAATCTGATTGTTTATTTCTCTACAATTTGCTCTTGAGTCTTAACTGTGAGTGGCTTACTGTTTGGTGTTCTCAGTTCACACAACAAATTTATTTAATCAGTTAGCACTACTGCTCCCTGGTGGTGGCATACTGAAATTGCAAGAACATTAAAGAAAAGAACAACACTCAACACATGCAGCACTCTGAAAGCCAGTTAGAAAGTGGCATAGTTCAAAAGCATAGTTTCTCTTTGACCTCATATCTATTTCTTTTTCTTTCCCTCTCCATTTTTGTTGTTTTGTTTTGTTTTTGAGATGAGATCTCACTGTCGCCCAGGCTGGCCTCCAATTCCTGGACTCAAACAATCCTTCTGCCTCAGTCTCGGGAGTAGCTGGTACCACAGGCACGAACCACTTTGCTCAGCTTTATTGCTTTTTCTATCCATGGAAAATGAAGAGGCTGAGTGTCAAGATAACTTGCTCACATGTATTCTAGCTAAATCCTCTGGACTACAGAATGCTCTGATGGTGCATCTTCCTCCCTGAGGCCAACAGAGACACTTCTGTCACTAGTGACATCACCACCAGAAGCACAGTCCTCCTGGACCCTCCATCATCAGCCAGACTCCCCCCCCCACCACACACACACACATCCTTACCCCCAGTCTGCCATCAGCAAACCCCTTCACAGGGCCAACTCCTCTCTGAACTGCCTCTGATCCTCTTGCACCCACCTTCCTGACATTTGTCTTAGTGGTGGTTACTTTTTCTTTTCATGTTCCATACACCTCAGAGCATCCAAGTAGGACAGATATCCTCCTGGATGCCCATTACTTTCCAGAAATTATTTGTCTTCTCTCATCCTTCAGAAACTCCAACTCCTTTAACATTCATGGTGTAGCACTACTCACTCAGGATTTTCTTATAGCCCTCTTCAACTAGCCTTCCCGTTACACCTCTTTGTTTATAAGTTGGCACCTGTTCACTGTTTTCTTCATTTTACTCCTGTGGATTATTCTTGGTGACTTCCACATATACGTGGGCCATCCATCCAATACCCAGGCTCTTGGCCCCTTGACTTCAGCACCTCCAATCACCTTTTCTCCACCTCCCCTCCCACCATCAATTCCTACGCTCAAGCCAACGATTGCATCACCTCTGAAATATCAGTCTCACTCATCTCTCTGGTCCTTCCTGCTCTTCTTGTTTATCCTGTTAGCATCACTACAATATTTTTGGACCATATCAGGTCCATCGATTCCTCAATCCTACATTTGTCACTCTCCATCACCATTTTCACCTGTAAATATAACAGTACTGGTCTCCTCACCCATGTCATATTCCTCCTTTCTTACTGCAGTGGAAGATATGCACACATTTCACCTGTGCTCCAGATCCCACTCCTCACCTTTGCTCCTGGAATCATTCCCTGGCCCTCACCCATCATCCATATATATTTTTTCTCCATTGGTTTTTCCCATTAGCAATGGATGTGTTGTAGTATCTCATTTATTTGTCTACCTTCTCTTGATCCCATCTATTCTTCTATCTGCTGCTTCTTTTTCTGTTCTCTTTCATGCAAAATTTATCAAAAGGTGCCTTGACTTGCAACTCCTGCTTCCTCCAGCGAGGTGCTCAGCCCTTTCACTGCACTGAGTTGCTCTCAAGGTCAACAATGACCAGCCTGCTGCCAACCTGACTGTTCTCACCAGTGTCTCAGCAGCATTTAACCTAACTCACTGCTTCCTCTTTGAAACCTTTTTTCTTTTGGCTCCACATGTTGTTTTCAAACATCTTTACTCATAGAGCCCTTAAAATTTTTTTGTAAAATTTTGTAGATACTCTTACACATTTTTAGAGTTGACATCTATATATTTCATCATAAGTTTAAATAGTTGTGAGGGATAGAATTTCTAGTATTCATAAATATTGACATCTTAAAATAAAACTGTTATATTGCTCTTTTAAAATGTGCTCAGCGGAATCTAAACACCATAGAAATTTGATATTCACCACAATCCATTTGGAAAACACAGACTTCTTTAACTGAAATTTTACATTGTTCCCTTCCTCCTTGAATTTACATTTTCATTCAATGGTCCCCACAAAAAAAATTTCCAATGTATTTTATCACCCTACCAACTTCTTTGCAACTAAATTAGGTTTACAAATCAAAATCAAAACTAAAAATTTCTATAAGGCTCTATAAGTTAAAAGTTTTCTTTCAGATTCAGTTATCATTAATTATTTAGTTATTTATACACTTGACCAAAATAGCATAAATGTTATAGATTACAAATTTTGATGAAGTATTCATCTGAAAAGAAACTTGTACTATAAACATAAATTTTTATAAGTTGGTTAGGGCTCCTCCCTCCAATTAGTTCATGAATTCATGGATGCTGCTACTTATCATTATAATGAGACAGTTTAAGCACTTCTCTCCTATTTTGTCTTTTTAAAAGACATAAGTGCCAAGAAAACTTATTTACATAAATAAGGAGACAGAGAATTTATCATAGGAGTGCTATTTAATTCTTTGAATTCCTTCTGGGGTACATGTCCTAAATCACAGTGTAATTGATAACAATGTTTTCCAAAGATCTAAAGCTACCAGCTAGCATCTCAATTAGGTTCTCCTTATATTTTGGGGACTATCAGGAGAATACTAGGTATTATAGTATTCCTAATTGTTCATTTTTTTTTTTGTGTGTGTGTGTGTGTGTGTGTGTGTGTGTGTGTGTGTTTGGCACATTTATACTGCTGGGCACAGCACTATAGTAAGATTTGGGGCAGATGACAATGGGAGATGGATGATGAGAGGAAAGTGGGATGGAGAATCTTCTTTTTTCTAGGCATGTTCTCAGGTGGGTATGTTTTTGAAGTGGTGGGAGACTGGGAGTGGCTACATTCCCCTTGGAAGATCTCTGCATACTTGTAGCTTTCTGGTTTTCTTCCTAACATGTAGACTTTCTTTTTCAGTCCATTTTCTGGCTATTCCTTCTCTGTTTATCTACTGTTGAGTGGTCTGGACATCATTTCTAGCCTCCCTCTCTTTGCTCCTCCATCTCTTCCCTAAGTGATCTTTATCAGTCTCCATGCTTCAAATACTGTCAATAAGCTGATGCTCCAATCTTACATTTCATCCATGACCTCTCCCCACAAACTCAGATTCCTGTATCCAACTTCCAATATGATTTTCTATGTGAATACCTACTTGACATCCCCAAATCATTGTGTCTGAGGGGGAACTCATGATTCTTTAGCACCACTTCCCACTACCATCTTCTACACCAGAGAAAATAAAGGTTATCCATATCATTATTGACCCAGTGGCTTAATCCTCACACCTAGGAGTTATTCTTCCTTTTCCTTTTCCATCGCTACCTACAGCAAGCTCCATCCATGCTACTTTAAAATGTATCTGGAATCCGTCCACTTTTCTTCATCATCCTCATTGTTCTCTCTCTATCCTGAGAAGCCACCATCCTGGTCCACCTGGAGGACTCAATACCTCCATGCTGGTCTCCCCACCTTCTCTGTGACCCCTTCCACCCAAACTATCTATGCTCCACAAAGCAGCCAAAGTAGCTTTTAAAAATGTCAATCAGATTCTGTTACTCTGTTGACTAAAACATTAAATGTTCCAAACCCTTGTCTCTGTCCCCAAGTTCATGTGGTCTGGACCCTGTCACATCTTTCTGTTTCTAGGGTCATGTCTGTATCTTGCTCCTGATTCACTGAACTCCAGCACACAGACTCTCTTCTTGGTCTTGACTTGCATTTTTCTCAGGGCCTCACACTGGCTCAGTCCTTAGACTATGCTTCTCTTCCTTAGTTCCATCTCTCTCTTGTTTTTCTTCCTAGCATTTCCTTGTAGCGGACTTCTAATCACCTCCCTCTATCCAATTATCCTATATTTTTAGACAGTAAACATCTTACTAGAAATGAGTTAGACCTGTTAAATACATGCGCTTCAAGAAGGCAGAGGTCCTCCTGTCTTATTTATCTGTTTCTCCAGTGCCAAAAATAATACAGGAAAATGACGGGCACATAGTAGACATTCCACTAATGGTAGTAGAAGTAGGTAGATTCTATTATTGCCCCACTCAATTCCCCTGGGATTCTGATTACTGGTCAGCCCCTTGGCCAGTGGCACTGGGGTAGGTTAACAAAATCCTGCTCCCTTGTCTCAAGGCAAAGCCACCTGCATCAAGGAGAGGATGTCTGTATCTACGGATCCTCCTACACATTCAGGCTAACACTGCAGATGCCATCTCCTTCTTGGTCTCCATTCTGATTGCATCCCTCCTGACCAGTGTCTTCTAGGAGCTATGCTTCCATATATCACAGCGTGCATCTGGGTCTCAGGCTGTGCTTCTGTGGAAACTGACTAGGCCAGTGCTTATCACCAATGTTTTACTAGAAAATATTCATGGAGTTTATAAACCTGGACTCGTTGTCTTTTTGTAATGTTAAGTCCATTAATTATATTTCTTTGCTCATAGAAGAACCATAGATGGAAGTGAGAATTTTTATGCCTTTGCATTAATTTAATGATGATCAGAGAAGCCACCTATTAGCAGAAGAAACAATGGAAAGGAGAAGGGGTTGTATTTCTGATTAGAAAAGTTCTAGAATGTTTTTCTATCCTCTGATGACATAGAAGACAGTGGCAGGAGGTACCCCTGTCCCGGTCTCAGCAATCCTGAGTCAGGAGGCCTCTGCCTCTCACAGCTCAGCTCTGGGGTCCCAGAAGAAACCTCAACATCTTCAAGTCTCATTTTTGTCATCTGTAAATGAGGAAAATAATACCAAGTTGATGAGTGAAGTAAATGAAATCTTGCATGTGAAAAGAGTCTGGTAATTACAAAACACCTCATAAAGGTGAGGTGTTTGAGGGTATAAAAGTGACATTCTGATAGCTCGGGAATTGGAAGGTATTGTATAGGCCTCTTTTAATATGAAGAAATCGGGAAAATTGTGTCAGAGTTACATGCATTTTGTTTTTAGTTTAAATTTATTTTAAACCAATACACAAAAGAACACCCCAAATTGTACATATTTGCAAGGTACCATGTGATGTTGTGATGCATATATACATTGTATAATGTTTAAATCAGGGTCAACATATCTATCTTCTCAAACATTTATCATTTATGATGAAAGTATTCAAATTCTTTTGACTTTTTGAAGTATTTAGTACATTTTTGTTCTCTATAGTCACCACCTTGGCACTTCTGACTGCTATTTGACTCTGAGAAACTGTTTTTGTGGAAAACATTGTTTCATATTTATTAAGTAACAGCAGAGATAGGTGGAGGTACTTTGTGAATGACAG
Source organism: Tamias sibiricus (assembly GCA_025594165.1). Classification (NCBI taxonomy): domain Eukaryota; kingdom Metazoa; phylum Chordata; class Mammalia; order Rodentia; family Sciuridae; genus Tamias; species Tamias sibiricus. Next base: position 62,255,521 of record CM046664.1, on the reverse strand, counting down.
AAAATGTACATATTACAAAAAGCACACACACACACATACACACACACACATACACACACACTATAGCTCCAGTGCCTTCTGAGAAATATTTGGGAGAGCTGAAGAAACAGTATTTCACTGGATTTATTAGCAGTAGAAGGTCCCCCAGGGCCACCAGCATAAGGCTTTAATTATTCAAAGATTGTGCTTTGGCACCTCAAACATTGCTAAACACAGAAATAAGAAAAATGAACATATTTCTGGTGGCAGAGAGAGACACTTTGGTTCAGGAAGCAGCAGTGAAAGGGGGAACTCCAACCCCTGGGGGACCCTGAAGGTGACTTACAGCCCAGGGACAGAGTCCTGCCCCACAGAGATAGAAGAAAGCCTTTCAAACAGAGAAAAGCCAAGAAGCAGAAAACAAACAAACAAACAAACAACAATCGAGAGGGGAGAGAAGAGAGGAGAAAACAGCAAGGATAGAGAGGGTAAGAGAATGTCAGATAATGGAAAAAGCCAGGGACCCCAGTGGCGGCAGAAGAGTGAGAGTGGCCAGCAGGGGTCCCCTGACCATTCTGCCCTCCTCAGCGCCCCTGCAGGCAGCTGCGTGTCACGCCAAGGCCCTCAGTTTCCATTCTCCCTGGTGCCCCATCCTCAGCACCAGGATGACGCTGCGACCTCCGAAGGCCTGATTTGGTCTTCCAATGTAGTAAGCCCTCCTCTGGCCCTTGTTCACTGTCCCCATGTGTGTCCCTCCCACAGGCCACTGTGAGAGTCCTGAGGGCAGGCTGCCTTCACAGCCGCAGTGCTTGTGACTTGGATGACATACACCATTCTCCCAATAATGGTTCAGGAAAATCTGGCAAAGAAGGCAAGCAGAATCTTTATCCCAAGGGTACCATTTTGAATGGCCCCGTTACTTACATGGTTAAGATAAGAAACCAGTTCTTCAAAGGACCCCATGGGCATCTATATATGAGTGTGTCAGAGTCTGTTCTGGGTAGCCGAGAGCCCAGAACACAGTCCATAAAGCAGATGATGATAATGGCAGGTTACACGGGGTCACATTTGCTTGGTGCCAGGAGCTGGGTAAGTGCCTTACATACACCATTAGTTAATCTTCGCAGCAACTCTGCCCTCAAGGAAGGCAGATCAATGATTTAATGGGGGGAGGTGGAGAGAAATACATTATAACAAACAACAAATAAATTATAATACAGTAATATAAAAGCGTGGGAACCAGAGACTAGGAGTAATTTTGTTTCTCTGCATTGAGGAGGGCTTGCCCTAGAAGAAGCCGCCAGGTAAAATAATGGGGTTGTTCCTGTAAGTTTAAAGTTATTTATTTCTCAAGGAGAAAATAGCCCAAAATAGAGCAGGAGAAGTTCTTCTTTGAGTGTTAGCCTTGCAAAGAGCAAAATAAAGCTCAGCAATGTAATTTGCACAACTGAAAAGCAAAAGTTCCACTTTACGGTCTTATTATTTGAGAAGGATATATGAATTGCTTAGAGGTGTAAATATTATTTATGATGCTTATATTTAACTAGGACCATAGTATTATTACTCTTATTTCTCCAGTTTATTATAGATTGGTATTAAGGCAGGACTAGAAAGCTCTTTGAATAAATCATTTTAATTGCCTAGTAATATGAGTGTTCATGTTAATTAAGTAGATATTTTGCACATGGCAGAGAGATTTCTTTTAAGGTGTTTCTTTGGAAAGACAGCCTTATAAAGTGCCCTTTGTCGAATAAATGACTTTCCTATCATCAAACTGAGTACCATGCAATGACTTTAAAAATTATGTTGAAACACTTCATTTTGATCTTAAAATATAGACCTGCCTACCAGAGAGTGGGCTCTGAATTAGCCGGGAATCAAATTTACATGGGCTGGAGAAAGCAGCCTGGCAGCGGGAGGGTGCTCAGGTGAGGTAAGGAAGGACCTTCCAGTTCTAGTTCCTGTCAGGCTCTGCTTTGGGCATGGTGACAAGAAAGTTCTTCTGGTTCTCTGGGCTTTGGTTTCCTTACCTACTGAATGCAGGATTTGAACACTAGTTCTGATAGTCTTTTATCTATGATAAGACCTATCTTAGGACCTGATTCTATCCCTTTTCATGGAGTAAACCCAGACTCATGGTCTGATTGGACACCAGAATAGCAGGCCCTGTCCCTCCTTTGACAATCATGATAGTAGGAGGAAACACACAGCTTTAGAGATTTTACAAGAAAGTTGCTCTTCACCTTGGAACTTAGAAGTGTATTAGAAATAGATTTTTTTTAAAAGTGATGCTTACTTACTATGTTAAAAATGTTGGGGCTGGGGTTGTGGCTCAGTGGCAGAGAACTTGCCTAGCATGTGTGAGGCACTGGGTTAGATTCTCAGCACTGCATATAAATAAATAAAACAAAGATCCACTAATAACTAAAAAAAAAAAAAATTTGAGAAAAAAGTAACAAAGTAACAAAATGTTAAGAAGTGGTGGTAGAGCCGGGCGCGGTGGCGCACGCCTGTAATTCCAGCACTGTGGGAGCCTGAGGCAGGAGGATCGCAAGTTCAAAGCCAGCCTCAGCAATGGCGAGGCACTTAGCAACTCAGTGAGACCCTGTCTCTAATAAAATACAAAAAAAGGGCCGGGGATGTGGCCCAGTGGTCGAGTGCCCCTGAGTTCAATCCCTGGTACCACAAAAAAAAAAAAAAAAAAAAAAAAAAAAAAGAAAGAAGTGGTGGTAGGATAATGAGTCATTTAAATTTTCTTAATATTTTCATATACTTTCCCAGTTTCTATAATGAATGTATGCCCTACTCATGTTCATATACATATCTAGTATATACATTAAGGAAAAATAAAGACACTTTAAAAAAAGGAGTTTTGATAATGTTCATAAAGTATCATCAATGAATCAAACTTTTCATGATACTTGTTTCTTATTCCGTATAAGACTTTTGAATTTTATAACTGCTAAGATAACAGGTGGGGATTGATCAATAGCTTGGGGGAGAAGAGGAAATTAGTGGCCACCATGATCACCTCTGGTCAGGCTTTGCTTTTGAGAGAGTGGACCTCAACATAGTTGACTAAAACGCTTTATTAAAGGAGATGTATAATGACAAATAAGCCCTTAACAGAATGGCCAACATCATGGGTCATTAGGAAAATGCAAATGAAAACAACGAGCTACCACTACACACCCACCAACAGGGCTAAGATAAAAAGACTGACAATATCAAGTGCTGTAGAGGTTGCGGAGAAATGGGAGCCTTCAGACTTTACCAGTGGGAACACAAAAGAGGTCAGCAATATTGAGAAAATTTGGCATTTCTCTACAAACATATTTACACTTACAGTATGACCTAGCAATTCCATTCTATAAGCTTTTATGTGTGACTGTTCACAGTAGTGTTATTAATAATAGTTCCAAACTTGAAACTATTGTCCGTCAACAAATGAGTGCATAAACAAAATGTGGTTATAGGCAGGCAATGGAATAACACAGCAAAAAGGAACAAACTACTGATATAAGCAACAATGTGGATGGATTTAAAAAATGTTGTGTCTCCATATGCATAAAATTTCTAGAAAAGGCATATCTATAAAGACAACCGGTTGGTTGCTGGGGAGTTGGAAATGTGAGTGGATATTAGATATTTAAAAGAATTTCAGTTCCTGGATTTTCAATCATAGCATTATAGCATCAGAGCAAGGTAGGATTAGGCTTCCCAGCCCCACCCCGTGCAGAAATGCTAGAATAATCCTTGACAGATGGGCACCCAGTCTCAATTAGAACATGTGTGACAAAGGTGAGCTCCCCACTGTTTGGGGGAACTTGCTTCATACTTGATTGGTTCTGTTAGATAGTTTTCCCCTCTCTACCATCTATTAATTGGAGCTCTTCTGCCCTGGCAGATTGGTGGGATGTGAATGGTACAGAAGAATTTCAGGTAATCTGCAGGGGAAAGGGGAAGATAGTGGAAATGTTTAAAAACTGAGTTGTATTTCTGGGCATGGTGGTGCAGACCTGCAATGCCACAGGTTTGGGAGGCTGAGGCAGGAGGGTTGCAAGTTCAAAGTCAGCCTCAGCAACTTAAAGAGGCCCTAAGTGATTTAGTTGAGACCCTGTCTCAAAATAAAAAAGTTCAAAGGCCTGGGGATATGGCTCAGAGGTTAAGTGCCCTGGATTCAATCCCTGGTACAAAAAAAAAAAAAAAAAAAAAGGGAGGCGGTTTATTACTAAAACTCATTGAACTCAAAAGATGTGAACATTGTGATATGTAAAATATACCTAGTTAAAGATGTGAACAATTAAAATTTAAATCAAAGTTTGCCTAAGACCTCCTTCAGGGAAAAAAAGTTGGTGGGCACTTAAGATATTGCTGTACTTGGTTTTGGAAAGTTTATCTGCAAGACTCCTTTTTTATTTTTTTAAGAAGTGCTAGAGATTGAATCCAGGGCCTTACCATGCTAGCCAAGTTCCCTACCACTGAGCCATGCCCCTAGCCTCTGCAAAATTATTTCTTGATGTGGGTGTCATAAAAACAATTTAGGTTTTGAACTTGGGTGGTTCATGAAGCTATCATCGATGATGTACCTGGAAGTAATATGCAAAAAAACAGGACAACTTCATTTATTGAGGGGTTGGGGGTGGGAAGAGGGAAGCAAATGCCAGAGCCTGGAATGTTCTTCCATCTGGGTTACTCTAACTGACGATGAGAAGAGCAGCATTTAGGAGGTAATAAGTGTTTTACATTGGTTGTTTTATTCAACCCTCACAATTCTGAGATAAGTTCTATCATTATTCCCATTTTACAGATGAGGAAAGTGAGGCACAAGGAAGCGACTTGTCCAGGATCACACAGCTGGTGAGATGCACTAACAGACTTGGACTCAGGCAGTCAACTCCCAGAGCCCATTCTCCTTCACACTATGCCTTTTCCAGCTTTTCCAGTCTGCAGTTGTACGTGGACTTCAGGGGCTGGCTCATTAAACACTGCTTATCCAGTTTTGGTGGGACTGGTTACATGCTGGTGCCAATCATCAGCTGTTAGACAGTGTGTCCTGGTTAATTTGGTTAAACTCAGCATTGTTCCCCTTTGTGGGTTGCTTTCCTTTTGGAATAGGCTTTTTGAAATTCCTTTAGAGAAGGACCCTTATATTCTTTACATAGCTCAACACTTAATTTTCTGTTAATGAACTTAATGCAAACATGGAACTAAAGGTGAAATGGTTGGATGAGTGCACAATTAAGTGTGTATGTGAGACACATGTTCTAGGTGGGGTACTTCCAGACTGAGCTTAGCTCAGTGATGCGATAATAGTCTCTCTTCAGCCTCACATCAGAGCCTGAGCCAAGCACATGAGCTGCCCCCATGGATAACAGAAGGGGCAGGGACAAACTGGCTCTGTAGCTGAGACCTGCTGGGTGTTTGTACAACTAAATCAGCAGGATCTTCTTAGGTAAGGATGGCTAGCCACTTGTTCCAGAATACCATAAAGTTGGTGATTTAAATAATCCCAATTTCCAAACCCATCAGTCATAGAATTATAGTTGCAGAATGGGAATGAACTACAGACCAGACCACGCCCTATGTGGAAATGCTGAAATAGCCCTTGACACATGCTGACCACCAACAGAGACCTACCACTCTATGAGGGGACTGAATGTTTTGGGACAGTTCTATTAGAAAGTTCTTCTCTAACACTATTAGTTGCATCTTTTATAGCCTGGACAGCTATAGAGCTATATTTTTTAATATGTTAGCTACTAGTCACATGTGGCTCTAGAGCACTTGAAATGTGGCTAGTTTGAATTAAAATGAGCTGCAAATCGAAACTACCAGATTCCAAAAACAGGAAAAAATTTTACATTGATGACATGTTGAAATGACTGCATTCTTGATATTTTGGGATAAATATATTATTAAAATTAATTTCACCTGCTTTTTTCACTTGTGGGAGCTAGCAGATTTTAAATGACATATTTAGCTAGCATATTCTACTGGATACCACTGCTGTGCAGTACAAAACTGTGCCCTTTTGGAAATGGCAACCTTCCGACCTTTGGAAGACTTACGATTCCCATAAAATATTTAAGGCTAAACTCCAGGTTCCTTTAAATGTTTTTTATTTTTAAAAATTTCCTTCATTATTAAATATGTTCCAGTTTTTCAGTGTCTGCCTTAAGCTGGATAGTGTAATCTAAGACTATGATTAAGATGTACCTAAGCCCTTTAGGGCTATTATCTGTTTTGTCTTAATATCACATTTTGTTTAAAAAAAAGAAAAAAAAAAAGCTAGTTTGGTGGTAATTATCTTATTCAATTTTCCTTAACTTGAGGTGTGTGACTCCTGAGTGAAATGGGCTCCAGGGCGTCTGCAATCCACCTGAAATAGTAAATAATTCATGACTGTGGACATTGTCTATGAGATCCTCTTTAACTTTTGTACAATTTTTTCAAAGAGATCTGAGAGTTTCAAAAAATAAGGCCCATTTAACCATATCAAGGCCACAAGCACTGAAAACTTCTGGGAACTTCTCCCACCCTTTTTTTTTTTTCTTAATATTTAGTTTTAAGTGGATGATTTTGCCTTTATCCCTGTTCATTCCTTCTTATCCATGTCAGCCTGTTATTTTAGTCTGATACCTTTTGCCTCTTAGTTCATCTGGCATGTAATGAATCAGGCTTCTGTCCCAGCTCTGTCACACCTACAATTTTGATAAGCATGTCTTTTTGTCTTCATCCATCACTGAGTGAAATTTTGGTCTGGGTAAGCCATCGACAGCACTTGGGAGTTTGCCACAGTCACTGCCCTTCAGGAAGGTCATGATTGTCCAAGCAGTCAGCCTCCCTGGGGTCTAGTTGTGAGTCGGGTTTAGATCTCCTCAGCTGTACTGCCATTCATGTCTTCACCTTGCCTTCGTGATGTCAACTTCTTTGTTGAAATCAAGGTATAGTTTTGTCTATGACAGTCTCCTGGTCTTTCTGAACTGAAAGTCTGTCAAAGAAGCAAATGTGACTGATTTGGCAAAAGACTGATTTGGGGAACCTCTGCTGGCTCCCGGGGGTCACTGGTTGAGTATTTTCTAAAATAATTCTTTCTATAGCATTGGTAGGGGTTTGACATCAAATTCTCTAGGTTGTAGTTTCTGGAACCTACTTCCCCCATAAACTGATGCCTTTTTGAAATTTGGAACAATTGTCCTAGTAAAAGTTTCATTGAAAAATGAAATTTACACTGAATCAAAGATGAGAAATAACAGGTTTTTAAATTAGCTGAGTCATGGGCTGGGATTGTGGCTCAGCGGTAGAGCGCTCACCTAGCACGTGTGCGGCCAGGGTTCCATCCTCAGCACCACGTAAGAATAAAGGCATTGCGTTCAACTAAAACAAATAAATAAATATTTAAAAAATAAAATAAATTAGCTGAGCCATGGTAACACAACAGGGACAATGGATAAGATGCATTTATGTCAAAGTTACACAATAACGGTAGCCTGGATATGACACTGTCGACTGCTTAAGTTCTCTCAACCTGTTTAGATTATTTGCCACCCAAAGAAGCAATGAAATTCATTATAATTTGTTTCATTGACCCTTATGTTTTCTTCAGGTTGTGATCACTATGATTTTTGAGATAGTCATAATTTGTGTGTGTGTCAAAATCTAGAATAGCTAACCACATTTCCTCTAAGAGTCATAAACATTTTCTTTTCTATCAGAAAAAGTCAGGCTGCTTCTCTGCTCCACTCTCAGGGCCTGTGAAGAAAGCCTGCATTCAGCTCTCAAACATCCAGGGCTAGTGTCCTCAATCTTGGATGCATAGTGACATCCCCTAAAGGTTTGAACATCCTCTTGCCTGGGTCATGCCTCAAGGTTAAGATTTAATTGGCCTGGGTGTGGTTGGGCATCAAAGGTTTTTAAAAAATTCTCCAGGGAGATTTCTTGGAAAACTGGGAATGGAACCACCCTATGACCCAGCCATCCCACTCCTGAGTCTATTCCCAAAGGACTTAAAAACAGCATATTACAGTGACACAGCCACTTCAATGTTTATAGCAGCACAGTTCACAATAGCTAGGTTGTGGAACCAACCTAGATGTCCCTCAGTAGATGAGTGGATAAAGAAAATGTGGTATATATACAAAATGGAATTTTACTCAGCAATAAAAGAGAACAAAATAATGGCATTTGCAGGTAAATGGATGAAGTTGGAGAATATAATGCTAAGTGAAATTAGTCAATCTCAAAAATCCAAATACCAAATGTTTTCTCTGATATAAGGAGGCTAGTTCACAGTGTTGTTGGATGGGGGTACATAGGATGATAAGAGGAACACTAGAATGGTCAAAGGAAATGGAGGGAAAGGGAGGGAGCAAGCGGGGAGGGAGGGGGGGAAGGAAAAAAAATTGGTGGTTGAATGAGATGGATATCATTATTCTAAATGCATGATTGAAGATCTGAATGGTACTTATATACTTTATATACAAACAGTTGTATGTAAAAAGATGTTATATATATGCATTATGAATTGTAATACATACTACTATTATAAAAAAAAAAATTCTCCAGGGGATTCTAAGGTACAGCCCACATCACTCATTGAGGTCAGTGGGCCTCAAAGTGGAGTTCCCAGGCAGACAGCAGCAGCAGCAGCATCTGAAGCTTGCTTAAAAATGCACTTTTGAGCCGGGTGCGGTGGTGCACACCTATAATCCCAGCACTTGGGAGGCTGAGACAGGAGGATTGCGAGTTCAAAGCCAGCCTCAGCAATGGTGAGGCACTTAGCAACTCAGTGAGACCCTGTCTCTAATAAAATACAAAAAAGGGCTGGGGATGTGGCCCAGTAGTCGAGTGCCCCTGAGTTCAATCCCCAGTACAAAAAAAAAAAAAAAAAAAAAAAAAAAAAAAGAAAGAAAGAAAAGAAAAGAAAAAGGACTTTCCTGAGCTCTCACCTCAGATCCAGGGGATAGGGTCTGGAGGGGGTGCTCAGAAATTAGTGTTGTAACAAGTCCGCCCTGCAGGTGATTCCAAGGTACACCCAGGTTTGAAAGCCACTGCCACCAATTCTTTTTCTCCTTGGACAACATCGTCCTGCCAAATGTTATTGACCCTAAAGACATGTGGTCTGAGGCTGATTAAAGCTCTCTCAGGCCACAGGTAAGTCACACAGAACCTGGATTGCTCAATTTCCCTGTTAAATTTCCCTTTCAGCTATGGAGCTGGCCCTGCACAAGGTACCAAGGACACTTTCATCCAGTGTTTGACCCATAATAATACAAGGTCTGCTGTGTGACGGTGCAGAGAAACAGAAGAATACCACTGCTGCCAACATTAAAACACAAGTTTCACAACCTTTAGAGGCACTTTGAGGAAACAGAGAGTAAACACCAGTAGGCAGTTAGAAATCAAAGGAAGATCTTTGGCATCATGCCTGGGAGATAGAGGGTCAGAGGTAGTTGGAAGAAACTGGCCCAGACCTGTAATCTCTGTGGCTACAAAGTTAGTGTCTTAGAAAAGGAGGCCACATGGCAGCTGGGATGGCCTTGGAGGAACATGTAGCCATTCTTGGCTGTTTTTTCTGGTATATGACCTTGAGTGGCCCCCGAAGTTTCTTTGAATCCCAGTTACCTTGTGTTTAAAAAATAGGAACAATTGCCACTAGCACATGGGATTGTGAGGACTGGGATACTGCAGTCCCCCGATTTGATATTTTTACTATATGGCACTATAAAAGTGATACACATTTAGTAGAATCCAAACTTTGAGTTTTGAATCTTTTCCTGAGACTCTTGCCATTCTGAGTAGCAGCTCCCAGTCAACCACAAGAGGAAACAGCCAATTAAACTCTACAGCCTACTGGGTCACTAAGTTCTGAAGCTCAGCAGGTTAAGTATATTAACTGCATTCTTGACATATTTTCCCCATGCAATGGGTTTATTGAGATATAACCCCACCATAAGCCCAGGAGCATAAGGGCATGTGAAAATGCATAGTATAGCCCTTGGCAGTGGTGTTATTTAATAAGCTATTTACAAACCCTACAGGAAGTCAGCATCATCTCTAGCTACTTTACAAGAACTAGGGTTCAGTAAAACTATGGAGCAGATAGCTGGTCTGCAGAGCATCATTAATTCCTTGTTCCAGAATCTTCCTTCTTTTGCACATAGCATATTTCTTCCCCTCTCAAGCCTGGACTTTAGCCTCTCTCCCTCTGAATCATCTTTGCTTGTCAATCAGTTGAAAGAGCGCTAATGTGCTAACAAAGATTGCAGCACAGGGGTAGTTTAACATCACTTAAATCTTTTTTTTGGGGGGGGTATCGGGGTTTGAACTCAGGGGCACTCTACCACTGAGCAACACCCCCAGACCTATTTTGTATTTTATTTAGAGACAGGGTCTTGCTTAGCACCTTGCTTTTGCTGAGGCTGGCTTTGAACTCATGATCCTCCTGCCTCAACATGCCGAGCCACTGGGATTACAGGCGTGCACCACTGCGCTCAGCCCACTTAGTTCTTTTAACCCCAAAGAGGGAAGGGAACCCACATGAGTGAATGCCTGCCTTATAGCACAGAGTTTTATTTCATATTTGTGCTTATTTAGTCCACATAAGAGACACTGCTGTTATCCCCATTTTAAAGAGGGGGAAAACAGTGATGGCACAGTTTAGGAAACCCAGTCAGACTGTTGGGAAATGGTGTTCTTCCCAGAGCTCCTCAAAATTTCAGGTAGGTTTCAGATTTTGATTTCCCATAGGGTTAGCATAGCTTACAGGAAGAGTCAAACACAAAATAGTTTATTTTCAAGTTCATGTTCTATCTCCGTCAAGTTGTGGGCAATACAACACTAGTGTGGACAGCCCAGGAAATACTTCTTCCCCTTTCCTGGTTTGAAAAGTCCAAAATATCCCAGCAGATTGAGTTTATAGGTTTGTTCATTGGTCAATTCCTGATGAAAACTGAACTTTTCTTAATTCACCTGAGAAAAAGGTGCAAAAGAGACCCATGGCAAGGTGGATAATTTCTCTCCAAGAGATACAGTAGCAGCTGAGGTTTGCTTATGTCTTGTTACATTATGTTTTAGTCAGGTTTCTCCAGAGAGATAGAACTGATGGGCTGTAAGGAGAGACATACAAAAAGGGATTTCTCAGGGGAATCGGCTAGTTTGTGGAGGCTGAGACATCCCAGGAAATGCCGTCTCTAGAACCAGGAAAGCCGGTAGCGTGGCTCAGCCCAAGTCTGAAGGCTTCAGAACCAAGGAAGCCAATGGTGTAGTTCTCATTCTGAGGCCAAAGGCCTAAGAGCCTGTGGGGCCACTGGGGCAAGTCTAAGGATCCAAATGCCAGAGGACCTGGAGTTCTGATGTCCAAGGACAGGAAAAGAAGAGTGACCATGCTGACAGAGAAAGAGAGGGCGGGAGACTTTGTCTCTCTTCCAGCTTGTTGGTCTATCTGGGCCCCCATCTGATAATGTGCCCAACAGAGTCACCCTCACAGACAGACCTGGGGACACCCAATCATTCTACCCCAAAGCAGAACCACCCAAGCTTCTCTTTCAGCCGAAGAGAGGCTCCTTGCCTACAGAGGACTGAGCATAAATCATGCTTTACCAGCTCCGTATCCCTGAATCTAGCCAATGTGACACCAGAGATCAGCCACCACACATCACAGAATGTCACACATCATTGCAGAATGTTCTGGAAAACAGTCACTTCTCAAATTGACCACTCATCTTCAATCACCTCTTTTTTCCTAGCTTTTCCTACTCTGCCTGTGCCTGGAAAATGGGCCCCTTGGCCCTTGCTGGGGGTCTCACATTTACAACAGCATCCAACACGCTGGTGAGCTTACTTATCTCTGCCCACTACACCTGCCTCTTAAACTACCTTAAAAAGGGACAGGTCTATCTTTTTTAACATTAGCCCTTTCTCCTGAGTTATCAAGGGAAACAACTAAATTTAATGAATCAGTGAAGATTGATCGTCTGGAAGAAGGAAGGCAGTGGGGACAAGCTGTGTAGATGGGTAGCCCTAAAACCAGGCAGGCTTCATACTTGAGCTCAATGCAGCAGGGACCATTGTGGAGTAGTGAGTGGCTGGTATGGAGATAACAGCAGAAAGAGGCACAGACTGTACAGGACGGGCTCGGGTTGGGGGATATGGAGGCAGAGACCAACGCGCATGCCTCTGGGCCCAGACGTGAGGTAGTCAAAGTGGCGTTAGGTGTAATGTGCGCATGTTATGCTGAAAAAGAGGGACCCAGAGGAAATGAAAACTCAGTGAGCGCCTCTACTGGAGGCTACATCAGAGGGAGAAAAGTGCCAGATCAGGAAATTAGAAGAGTAGAAAAGTTAGTTGGAAAAGGGGTAGCCAGTTTGGGAAGTACAGAAGCTGGGGAAGGAAGTTAGCATTAAGTTTCACATTTGGATTTCTATGTCTTTGAAATGTCAAGTAGCCATCTAGGTCTCTTAAGATTTAAATTTTGCCTTTTCCTAAAAGCATATGAATAGGGCGAAATCACCCCATCGCTCTTTACATTTTAAGAAGTTTTGATTTTATATGCTATCCATGTAGGCTTTAATTCTCTTTGGAAAATGAATACTCTTCAGGGTCCCATGGGAGCTGTTCCCTGTGGCATCTGCACAGGCGACCATCTGAGCTGAGTGCTTATTAGATCGGATGAAATATCGCTTAAGGTTAGCAGCCAGACATCACAGGCCACCCACTGGACACGCTGGGAATGAAAAAGAGGCCGAAGGCCGGGCGTCTTTAACTGGAAAAGTACAATTGCAAGATGAACAATGGCAGCGCCAGCGTGCACTACTGGGCAGGAGGAATGAGTGCATGATATCATAACAGAGCCAGAAAAGGCAGCAAATTTCTTTTCAAAGCTCACAGTGTGACAGTTTTACAAGCATCTTATGAATGGTATCTGTATTCATTTCCTAAGGCCAGTGTTGAAGCAGATTACCACAAACTTGGTGGCTTAAAATGATTGTGCCTATTCTGGTATCACAGTGTTCTGCTTCCAATGAGAGTTCCCTCCCTCATCCCTCAGACAACCAGGCTAGAGGAGGCATCACCATCTTCAGATCTGAAAACAGATCATTCCATTTTCAGAAGAATCTAAGTTGTCAAAGTAGTTACCTCCCCTAACCTAAACAATGACAAGGAATATATCATTTGTTTATTAATGTCTTAGGAACATACGAATTAGTATCCGTTCTACTTATTACCTATAGACTGACAACCAGATAACCTTAACACCACATAGTACTAACAGAGAGCTGAGAGCAGACTTGGTGAAAATAGTAAAGCAGGACTTTAAAAAAGAGCCCTGTGGAAGTGTTTTCCAGTTTTTATTTTTACCACTGAAATAAATCAAAAGGATGTGAACCCTTTGCCATTGAATGCTGTAACCCATTTAAACTCAAATTTGTAAATGTTTCTTTGTTGTTAAGACTAAAACAATTATATGTAAAAGATTCAAGTTGTAGCTCTCTTTGTATTAATCCAGGGATCTTTAATTAATTTCAAAGTCACTAAAAAAATACCACATCGGTGTTTATATAATTAAGTGTTCTCTTAAAAAAGAAACAAGAATGTATTAACATTAGTTTTCTTTGCAAATGCATCTGTATTTTTTTAAAGTATATTTTTTTAGTTGTAGATGGACACAACATCTTCATTTATTTATTTATTTTTATGTGGTGCTGATTGAACCCAGTATCTCACTTGTGCTAGGCTGAGCTACAGCCCCAGCCCTGTTTATTTTAAAAAATAAACACATATGATTCATAGTTTAAAAGAAATCATGATAAAATAGCGCTAAAGATGTAAATATTACTGGAATAGAATAATAGACATAGAACATTGGCATTGTGAGATTCTTCAGATATCATGCTGTCCTGTGAGTTTTCATATCATTTTGTAGAACCCCAGGGCTTCATGGTCATAGCTTGGGGGTGAACCCAGTGGAAGGAGTCATTTACCCTCACTTCTACTAAGATAGTGCCATTTTATCTGATTTACATGTTCCTACAAATACATTTATATATTTATGAATCTGCCTACTTTGATCTCTCTCCTGTCTTACATAATACTGTCACCTCCTATTTGGGGGTCAGCTTTTTCTACTTTCCTAATTTAAAGTATCATTATTATTATTAATCATCATCATTATTTTGGTGTCAAGGTTTGTTTAGATTCCCCCACGCATTTTCATTTTCTTTGTCTATCTTCCTTCGTGGCATCTGGGTTCTTCTTTTTATGATCATTATCCCTCTTTCTGAAGCACACCCTTCAAATTTCCTTAATTGAGGGTCTTTGGCAGTAAGCTGTCTCAGTTTTAGTTTGTGCAAAATGCCTCTACTTTGCCCTTGTATTTTTGCTTTATGTAAAATTCTAGACTATTATTTCTCTAAACATTTTGTTGGATTTTTTCCTATGACACTTGGGCTTTTTTTTTGCTGCTATTGGGAAGTCTGCTGCTGGATCAAATATGCTTCTTTAGTGGATAATCCGTTCTTTTCCTTTAGCTGCTTTCCATGTTGTCTTTATATCTTTGGTATTTTGTAGCTTCACTGTGCTGGCCTTGGTGTGAGTTCCTTATTATTTATGTAACTTGGGACTTGTACTTCTGAATCTGAAAATTCTCATCTTTCGTCTATTCTCAAAAATTCTATGCTTATTATCACTGGCATTTTCTCTAAAATCATCTTCTTAAACTCCAGCTAGACATTGATCCATTTGTCACCTATCCTCCATTTCTTTTAAATATTAAATATAGCATTTCTTTGCTTCTTTTCCCTCTGTTTGGGTTCATTCCTTGAATGTTATCTTGCAGTTTACCAATTCTTTCTTCAGCTTTGACTAATCTATTAAGTTATCCTTGTCCTTTAAATTTTTGTTTTTAGTTTTAAAAAAATCTGGTATTTTGAAAGTATCTTATTACTTTCTTGGGCTTTTTTGGGGAGTGGAGGGAGTACTGGAGATTGAATTCAGGGGTACTCGACCACTGAGACACATCCCCAGACCTATTTTGTATTTTATTTAGAGACAGGGTCTCACTGGTTTGCTTAGTCCCTTGCTTTTGCTGAGGCTGGCTTTAACTATCCACCTGCCTCAGCTTCCAAAACTGCTGGGATTATAGGTGTGCACCACCACACCCATCAGGTTTTTAAAAACTTCATTATTTATTTCACTACCATTTTATACCTGGTTACTTTATTCTGTATCGTCCACTCCAATATTTTGAATTCCTGATGATCTGATTCAGCTGGTATTTCTGCTGACTCTCATTCATGGATCTGTTTCCTCATGTACTTTGTACTTTTGGATTTCAAGTCCCTAGCTAGATAGATGTGGAAGAATCCTACAAGACCCAAGTTGAAGGTGAGTCCCTAGGACAGAATTTGTGTCTACTTCTCCCAGGAACCCTGTATGTTACTACCCATCTGGGTCCACTTGAGTTAATTTCTTGCTTGAGTTTTCCTGGATGGCACAGATAGTATCAGATAAACTACAAACCTTTGAGGGGCAGGCCTGCAACTGTGGATTTTGGATTTTGTAATATTCTGACCCAGAGCCCAAACAGAGACAGAAGACTTCCCTGTTATGTCTCTTTATGTGGTTTATGTGGATGATACACCTTTCATGATTCTGAGTTTCTGTGAGGTCTGTTTCAATTTCCCCATCTCTCTTAGGTCCCAGTGTGTCGATTAAAATCTAAGCCTCTCGGTTGTCAGGATTGGCAAATGCCTACAGGGCAGCCATAGATAGAGCTGAACACCTGCTTTCCAGTTCTTCCCAGCTCAACCATTTGTTTACCCTTCCTTTTTGATGAGCTCAGTCATGAAAAAGATGTTTATTATATGTCATCCAGCATTTCTGGATATCTCATTTCAAGTATTCTCCAAACAGAGGTTTTCTATTAATTTTTTTTCCTGATGAAGAAACTGAGGCCCAGAAAGTTGACTTGGAAAAGATACAGAAAAATGAAGACTAAAACTAAGCCTGTGAACTCTTGGCTTTGTTCTTCATCGATCACACAAAATGATAATTTTGCCTCAACTCTCCAAGCTGGTATGTTGTGTCACTCTTAATAATTCTTGAGGTGTCTCTGAAATTAGAAGTAAATTTCCTCCAAATTGTGATAACTTGCTACAGAAGTTGAGATGAAATCATTGTCACAAGGTGATTTGATGCATTACAGCTGTGAGATAAGAAGCTCACATCTCTGACTTTCAAGGCTGTGGTGACATGGGTAGAAAATTTAGTCATAACGATTTCTTCAAGCCCTTTCTGGCTCTGAGTCTGGATTTGAAGCCATTGATCATGGAGAGGCACTATCTGTACTTATTAGACAGCTGCCTGTAAGATTTACAAGGTGTCACTTAATCAACAGTGTCAGGACTTCCTTATGCACAAAAGGCTCAAGTTAAGTATATTTACTAAATATTAGGAAAATAGTTAAAATGTTATGCACATTTGTTATTTGTGTATTTCCAGAAAAAGTATATTTGCATCTTAAAAGTAATCTGAGACATGCTGTATAATAGTGCAACTAACAAATCTTAGAATAGGGGAAGGAAATTAGTTTTTAAGAGCCCATTATAAAGAAAAAAAGGCAAATTAGAAATTTCAATGTTCCTTTCTCAAATGAACCAGTGCTGGCTGACAAACCACAACCACCAAAATTCAAATACACATTTATATATATATATATATATATATATATATATATATATATATATATATATATATAATATATATGTATATATGTACACATATATACATATACGTACATATATACATATATGTACATATATACACATACATATACATATATACACACACACATAAACATGTATATGTATTATATAGATATGGATATATACACATGCACAAATATACAATAACACAGGGTTGCTGGTTGTAGTTTTGTTTTGTTTCATTGAAAATTCCTAAATTTTCATATGAAATGGACGCATCATGAGCATGCTAGATTTTTCTTCAATTTAATCTTGTTCTCAGATGATGTTCACCTTACATAGCCTTTTATCAAACTTAAGGAAGTTGTGGAATTGAAACTTCCTGAAGAGGGCGCTATTGACATTGTCAACTATACTAAAAAAAAAATTTTTTTTTTTTTTTAAAGGGTTCACAAATTATAGTTTCTGCTTAAAAGTCATTAGGTTGATATTTGGGAGTTGAATTTAAATGGAAAGTCTAAGCAGACATGTAACTGCTAAGCTATGTAACACTTTTGAAACCAGCGTTTCTGTGCTGGATTATTTAACACGGAAGCCTGTGCCTCCCTCCCCTCCCCCTTTTATTATTTAATGAACAATTCCTCTTCTGGTCTGTATTAACAATGGTGCTTGGAACTCGGCATCGATAACACACTGTATGCCCTGTTGTGCTACATGTTGAATGATTTGTGTGTCTTTGAGAAAGTCCAGCGTCTCCTCTTAATCTGGTATCCTGGAGGCTCTGTAATTTACTCCCACAGTTCCCTGCCATAACATATTTCATGTCAAGCAAAAGGGTTTTTTCTTTTTCTTTTTTCCTTCTTAAAAAAAAAAAAAAACCCTTAATAGAGATATTTTTGAACAAAGACAGAGGGCAAGGAGGACCTTCTTAGGATAGTAAATGAGAACATAACCATAGCTTATTTTTCTTTTGTATTATTATGAGGCGATTGATGATTGCCTGGGGCTTTGCTGATGAATCAGACTTTTAATAAGTTTCAGGGAGAACAGTGTTCACGGAGATAAGTTAATTAATTGCTTTGCTGTGTGAAAGCTCATGTAGATAGTGTTTTATTTCACGGTGCAGCCTCTTCTTAAAAAGGCACACCATTCTGTAATACAGAAAAATTTTTTTTCTTTTAAAGAAAAAGCGGTTAATAATCTTGTTAAACCAGAAATGAAATATGTTATGATCACTTCCAAAAGTGGTATTGAAAAGAAATATTTTTTGGTGTCTCTGATGTCTTGCATCTATTGCTTATAAAGTTCTTCTAAATACTGACAGACACCTCTTGCTTGGTTACTTTTAATCTTGGCATTTTGGCAAAGTGCTTCTTTCAAACCAGAGGTGAATTCTCTATCCCACCCTTACCCTGCCTGTGTGGCAGCCATATAAGGAACTCTAGGAAAATGACTTTGAAAGCATCACTTGGAAGTACAGTGTTTTTTTTTTTTTTTTTTTTTTTTTTATCCCCTCCTGATGGCTACAATTTACATGCCAGGAGCCCTCTAAGCCCTCCAGCATTTTCTTGATGCTAGGAAGGGGGAGAAGAAAAAAAATCAAACAGTTTCTTAGGGTCTGGAATGCTTTCCCTGGCAATTGACAACAGAGTTCAAGTCAAGTTTATGATTTGGACTCAAGCTTCGACTTTCCGTATGCACTTTTAACTCTTTGAAGATGGGCTGAACATAACACACAGCACGTTTCCCCTGCTGTATTTGTTTAAAAGTCCTTGTTGATAACTTCGAATTGTAGATTTTTAAAAACAGAGCAAAAGAAACAATCTTAAGAGTCTTGACATCTTAAACACGTTTGCTGTTAGCTTCTTTTCAGTTAAAAAATATCCATAGAGTGAAACAATTACATTTACATGGTTAGTTTTCTATTTTATTTCAAATTTATCATTATGGCATGATTTTATCAATAACATTTTTTTCATATATGTTGATATGGTTTTCAGACCTTTTATGGATTTTAATAAGTACACATTACCCATACTCTCAGGAATTAGGCATTGCCCTCATTTATAACAAGAAAACAGTCACAATCTCTTGAAGGCTGATGTGTAGCTCAAATGAACCCACGTAGGTAGTATAGCACAGTGCCTGGCAAATAAGCACTCAACAGAGGTTTTATTTCTTTTTCTGCCTCCACTTGCCTGATCATTTAATTAGGTTTGATTTGTAGCCACAGAAAGACTACTATGCCATAGAATGAATACATATATTGGGATTGAACCATTGAGCCCAGGGGCACTCTACTTGTGAGCTACATTGCCAGTCCTTTTCTAAATTTTTTGTTTCAAGACAGTGTCTTGCTAGGTTGCTGAGGCTGGCCTCGAACTTGTGATCCTCCTGCCTCAGCCTCCTCAGTAGCTGGGATTGCCACTGTATCCAGCCATAGAATGAATGTTTTAGAAAATGAACAAATGAGACTTGTATTCAAAATATTTCCACGTTTTCTAATATAATTATAGTGCGAGATCAATAAAATAAAATCAGCTGGCTTTTGAAGAATTGGTCAACAAAGAACCTGCACCATCAGGAAATTTTGCTGTGGTTTCAGGTCTACTCCAATCCTGATGGTCAGTCAGAGACCCTCAAACCCCCCGTGGTGACAACCATCTATGAAATTTCCTTCCTTTCAACCCAATCTAAGTATCCCCTGGCCTCCAAAAAAGATTAGATATGGGTTTTCTCACTCGATATCAGAACAACAAATGAATCTTTTATTTTGTCATTTTCCCTTGTCCCTCTCCTGTGTCTCACCCTGGTGTTCCTTGCTCTTTATTTTCCATGTATTAAGGAGCAATTTTACTTTCTATGTTCTTGGGTCTGCTTGCCTATGTTCTTTGCATTCCTAGCCATCTGGAAGGCATCCTTCCTTTCCTAATATGGCTGTTCTAGGAATGCTAAAGAGCTCTCCTCTCCCCCTGCCCTATTCTTGATCAGAAGGGCCAGAATATCCTGACTTCTTGGACTGCATGTTATGTTTGCGTCTTCTTTGATTCTCCTCAAGTGGCAAGTGCATTTGACATGTCACGGCCTTGCTTCTGACTTATGTGGGATTATATCTCATGGTTACACAATAGTTCTTGTGTAGGATTTCACCCTTGGGTCTTTCTAATTCACTCTTGCCCTTGACTGATGATAGATCAATATTTCCTCCATGCAACTACACTTCCTAGAATCTTAGAATTTTGGTAGAAGGTAATCTTGTAACTTATCCAGTCAAATCTTCATCTTTATGGGTACCAGAAGAGGAGGTTGGGAAGACCAAAGATATTTCCTAGGTACAGGTGACAGCTTGGACCTGCAACTTGGAACTTTTCTGTCTCATGACCCAATTCCAGCCCTAGTTAGGTCAAGTTTGATCCCACTTCAGACTGTCTCTGTTGACTTGACCATCCTTTTTGATTAGCAGTCTCAATTCCACAAAGTAGCAATGTATTTTAACCAAGAAACTTCAAATATTTCTTTGGGGTCTGACTATCAGAATCCTTATCCCCTTAGAATTTGCATTTTATAAAGCAACAAGCTAAGCTCTAGACTTCCAACCATCTTTCCTCCTATCCCTTCTCTGCTACATTTCCCTACTTATTTCAACTATTCTTGGTTAATTTCATATCTGATGACTAAGTATGGACTCTGGTCTCATTACCGTTTCTGCTAGATCTTAATTACATCTTTTATTTTCTCCTTGGTCTCACTATGGTGTAAATTAAGGTCAACTTTTGGCTTCTGGTAGTAAAGAGCTTGGAAGCCATCTCCCTGATCCTTCAGCTGAAACTCACCAACTAACAGATAATAGTTGTTCAAAATGATAATAGCAACAATGTATTGGGTAATTACAGCTTATGGATAAATGAAAGGAATAACAGCAACATTGTAACAGATGGGAGGAAGGAACTGGGAACTCTCTGCTAAGGTACCTGAACTCCCAGTAGAGTGATACTGTGTTCGAATAAAATTGGATTAATTGTATATGTACATTGCAAGCCCTAGGGTGACCACTGAAATTTTCAAAAAAGTAGTATGATATGTTAAGAGAGGAGAGAAGAATGAAACTATATTAAATGCTCCATGAAAAGCAGAGAAGGCAGAACAAAAAAGAGCAAAACAAAGAACCAGGGCAATGAATAGAAAACAGTTACAAATAATTATCCAAACATTAATATTAATATTAATATTAGTCCAACTACATCAACAGTCACTTTTTTTTTTTTTTTTTTTTTTTTTTTTTTTTTGGTACCGGGGATTGAACTCAGGGGCACTGCACCACCGGGCCACATCCCAGCCCTTTTTGGTATTTTATTAGAGACAGGGTCTCACTGAGTTGCTAAGTGCCTCAGCAGTAGCCATTGCTGAGACTGGCTTTGAACTCGCTATCCTCCTGCCTCAGTCTCCCAAGTGCTGGGATTATAGATGTGTGCCACCGCGCCCAGCTATCAACAGTCACTTTAATTAGGTTGTCTAAATATACCAGTTAAAAGACAGAAACCCACAGTGAGTAAAAGAAATAAGGCCCAACTGTATGTTGTCTACAAGAAACCCACTTTAAATATAAAAACATGTGTAGACTAAAGGTTCAAGAATGGAGAAAGATGTATTCTGCCAGTACAAAATACTAAAAAGAAAGCTTGAGGTAACTCTTAATTCTAGATAAATTAGCCTTGAACACAAGCAATGCTGCAGGGAAGGGCCAGGTGTTCTCAGGAAGCCTTTTCATGGAATTGATGTAAGGAGAAAGTCCACCATCTTCTGACATTCAGCAGTCAGATGTCACCCACGATTGACTGTGTGCTCATTGTCATTCAGGGACATTCAGGGAACCATTGAGTGTTCAGGTCTGGTTTGGCTTCTCCATGCATGGAGCAATGTTGTTCAAAATCTGCCATGAAGAAACCCATTTGGAAATTCAACATCTGGCCCTTGCATTTTACTTATTTATTTTGTAGAGGAAGAATTTAAAAGCCACACCTGTTGGTTTTATACTTTCTTTGAATCAGAGTGTCTTCTATGTATTGGGAAATGTTCATCACAGTTATCTTTCCTTCTACTTTGAAAGGATACAGCTCATTTCTCTTCCCTGAGGGGGGGAAAGGACTGCAGTTCCTTCCCTGGGGGAATCTTAAAAGGAAAATATTTGGAGGTTCTTATATGAAATTCACTATGTACCTAAGAACGATGCCCAAGTTTTCCTGGGGGAAAAGGTCCATGTTAGGGTCTTCATTTAAACACAAACCCTTTTAAACTACATCTGTTGATCTCATCATAATCTCAGATTCCTACTTTTCAGCTAGCCTGGGTATTCACTTACTCTCAGGGGGAAGGACCCCATTCTGATGCAGAATAGAGCCATTTGCATTAGGGGTCCAGGGCAATTCCTGTATTGGCTTTGAATGTGAACTTCCCTTTAATA
This sequence comes from Tamias sibiricus, assembly GCA_025594165.1. NCBI lineage: Eukaryota > Metazoa > Chordata > Mammalia > Rodentia > Sciuridae > Tamias > Tamias sibiricus. The sequence goes on along the minus strand of CM046664.1, from coordinate 62,233,375 downwards.
CAATCCTCATTCCAGTGACATGATTTAGAGTGGGTGAAGATGAACATTTGTTAGGAACAAAGTAAAGGAAGAAAGAGAAGCCCTGCCTTCTCACTGATCTTCCTGATGGTTCTGTTTTCAATTTTCCTTCCTGCTTCAGCCTTGGTGCATGTCAGGACAAGGTTGGTGTTAGCCCAGGTTCCCCCCCACCCACCACCACCCGTTTCTTTTTCCAACTGGCTCTGTCGGGTAGCAAATATCTGACTTGCAGTATTCTCCACGTTGCAACAGGTTGGTTTACATTGTGGACTACATGCAGTGGGATACGCTCCAATTACAGAGAACATCCTAAACAGACCTCCACTTTAATAAAGGTATAAAACCCTTTTACCTTAGTGGGGCCAAGAATCCCAGCCCAAAGAGGATATTCTACGAAATGGTCTTCAAAGGAGGGCAAGGATTTCCTTTTCCTTTTTTTTTTTTTTTTTGGTTCCCCTTATAGCAACTCTAGGCAAATTCCTCAGAAATCAGATTGGCAAGGGAAAAAAAAAAGGGTGGGCTGGAACCCTGGAATTCAGGCCCTCTGAATGCATGCCATTCCCTTGCCACATAGCACAAATTGATGCCAACTGCAGAAATAAAGATCTAAGTCAGAAGTGCAATGCAGACACAAGGCAATCATCAGCTCAATTAAACTGGTTATTCCACAAATAACCTAGAAACAGCAGGATTGCCAAACAATCTTCGGCCCCTGAAACATTTGCAAATGAGCATGACGACTGAGGTTTTTCTTTCTTTGTAGCCATACGCTGTCACATTTTAATGATGGATTATAGACATGGGCTTTTGGCAGCAGACTGTAGCAAACATGATTCTACACTTATTTTCTTTTAATCAGAAGATACAAAGACTTATAGATATATGGCATGGTGCCGGAGAGTCAGATAAAACTCGAGAAAGAAGGATGTGGGATGGGAATATCTATATGCTTTCCTTTCCTTTTGGATGCAAGGCAGATAGACTTTTATTGTCATAAGATACATTATCTTTTGTTTTATTTTAGGGGGTATTTTTGCACCTGTTGGGGATGTTTATTATAAAATATAAAAACAAACAGCTACAGCATATGTATCTAATTCTATAATATATACTAATCTGTATCAGTGTCATTTAAAAATTTCAAATTAAACATATTTTTCATAAATGAGTAATATAATCTCTCGATGTCATAAATATGAAAGTAACATGTTATTTATATAGTCATGATGTCAGGAAGATATTATTTAAGTACTTAATGGGATCAGAGGCTTAGTGCACAGGAAATATATTTTTTCTGTATGTTTCCTGTGTCTGTTTTACTTAGTTTAATCATTTTAATTGCAATTTCTTTTTATTTTTAAAACAGCTACAACTCTTGGCGACTATTATTACTTTTTTTATTCTGGCAAATTAAGGAATCACAGGTGATACTGTAAGAATGAAGGCGTAACTTCTATATTCCTCCTTGTCCTCATCTTGGTCTCTATCTCTCCTTTGTCTCTTTTCCTTTTCCTCCTTAAGCTCTGGATTGCTTAATCTTGAGTACAAAGAGAGGGGAAAATAGGTTTCTTTTTATGACTACAAATTCCTTTATAACACATTTTAAATACCACAATGATATACTGTGCAGGTAGTTTTCTCATCATGAAAATGCCTGGGATTGAAGGGTTAAATGATACGTGGAAACTGATTTCTCCAGAAGAATTCATTTTGAAAATAATTTATTTGCATAATAAATTGGAAATTAAAAGGGAAAAAAATCCAACATGTGGGTTGGAGAAAAAGTCCCAAGCTTTGGTTGAGCTGCCATATGTGTGGATGTGTGACATCCCTCAGTGGGAAACAGTGCCTGGTGGCTGATTTACAGAGTGGTATTTCTCTCTAAGAAGGCAGCCGTTCACCCCTTGACAACAGAATGAGTGATGGCAGCTGTATTCCAGAAGGATCTATTTGGGGAAACAAAACTTGGGATAGTGTGTGGCTGACATAAAAAGATAGGGAGATGTAAGGATCCCATCTGTCTGGCCCTCCTGGGCTGGAGCCAGCCTCTGGAGTATTCCCCATCTTCCTCTCCTTCTGGATTGATTCAGGGTATTGAGGATTTGCAACAAGGAGACCCAGTCCTGCTGCCACTTGGCCAATTTATTTGAACTAATGAATTGATGGCATCTTTTAAGGGTAAAGTATTATGGGAGAACCACACAGAGATGTTTGTCTTGTGAGTAAAATGGAAATTGATGGTTTCTACCTCAGATCCTCCAAATGAAGAACTGTATCCCCAATACAAGATCTTTTAATGAAGTTCACGCTCATAGGCCATTGCAACATCAGCTAACTTTAATTACTATGAAACACTGAAGCCAGAACCATTATTGCCTTTTCCATTCTAGAATTCTACCAGTGAGTAAATTGAAGTCTGGAGAAGGGGTGGGGAGTAACTTACCTTTATGGCTAGTAAAAGGTGGGAATGGAATTTTTTAATCCCATTTTTATTGTGGTAAAATATACATAACATTAGGGGCTGGGGTTGTGGCTCAATGGTAGAGCACTTGCCTAGCATGTGTGTGGCCCGGATTTGACCCTCAGCACCATGTACAAATAAAATGCATTGTGTACAGCTAAAATAAATGAATAAATAAATATATGCATACATTTAAAAAATGCCCAATGCCATTTTAACTCCCCTCCCGCCCCCGTACCAGGGATTAAACTCAGTGGTGCTTTGCCACTTAATGACATCCCTGACCTTTAATTAATTAATTAATTATTTTTTTGTGGTGCTGGGGATTGAACCCAGGGCCTTGTGCATGTGAGGCAAGCACTCTACCAACTGAGCTATATCTCCAGCCCCACCTGACCTTTAATTTAATTTTTTTCTTTTTTTTGAGATAGGGTCTCATTAAATTGCTGAGGTTGGTCTGGAACTTGTGATCCTCCTGTTTCAGCCTCCCAAGTCACTGGGATTACAAGCATGTGCCCCCACACTCAGCTCATTTTAACTATTTTTAAGTGTACAATTCACGAAGTATATTCATAATATTGTATGACTATCATCACTCTTTCCAGAATTCTTCATCATCCCAAACAGAACTCTGTCCCCATTGAACAATAACTTCCTATTTTCCTCTCCCCATGGAACTGGGGTTTGAACTCGTGGAAACTGAGATTCAAGCCCTAAGTTTAAGCTCTCGGCTCTTCTGTCACCAGTGGGCTCGCTATTTTCTCCTTCCTGGTACATTTGAATTAGACCTTGGATCTAGTGTTTTCTCTCTGTGACTGACTGTCCTCTTGAGTAGGGATCTGGGTGGTGAAGGGATAGAAGACAAAGAATACTTCCAGAAAAGCAGGAGCCTACAAGGCAAAGTGGAAGTCAGGTGCAAGTGCGGCTGAAGCATGGCCATCACAGCATCCCAGACCACGGCCTGGCTAACACTGCAAGCGAAAGGCTAGGCCTTTGTGCTGGGCTGACAATTTTGGTTGCTTGTTTGTTTGTTTAAATAAATTTTTAACTACTAATTAGTGGAATCACCCTGGACTTAAAGTTTAAAAATCACTTGCTGCTGTTTCCATAGTGAATAAGAAGAATATAGACTATATTCCAGAGCTCCCTGGACTTGTCTGTGTCTGCCTCAGCTCTATTTCATGCCTAAATATTAAAAAGTTTTCTCTTGAAATTAAAGTAAAATCAGGTTACTGTGTTATTTCCTAAGACCAGATAATTTTTCTTCCCATCCGTTTTTTTTATTATTTTACTCACCATGTTGCCATTTTGCTAAACTCCAAGTGTGGAAAGAGGCCAGACTAGACATCACATTGCACAGAGGCTGAGAAAGGCCTGCTTTATCAGGACTCCAAGTTTTGGCACCATAACAGTAAGTTGACCACATCAAAATTTAAAAGTTCTATTTGGCAAAAGATACCACATTCAAATTAAAAATCAAAAAGCAAAGTGGACAAAAGACCACAAAATAAATGATAGAAAAAAGACTTCCATTTTTTTAATATAAAGGTGCTTTTACAAATTAAACACACAAAAATGTAATCAGCTGGAGAGAAGAGAGGTGAATGCAGGATATACATGAAAAGATGCTCAGTGTAACTAGAAACTGACAAAGGGGCAACTAAAACAAAAGATATGATATTATTTTTTGTTTAATATTTTTGCAACATAGCCAATGTTGGGTGATAGACCTGATTGAAAGGGTGGGAGGACAGGGGGTATTCTCACAGCAGGTTGGAAAAGTCAATTGGTATTGCTATTTGGGAAAACTGGCCATCAAGCAATAGGTGACAAAATTTAAAATACAGATGTTCCTTGACTTAAGATGGGTTTACATTCCAGTAAAACCCATGGTAAGTTGAGAATACAGGAAATTGAAAATGCATTTATAAGCCCTGAGCCTCCTGAACATCACAGCTTAGGAACACAGCACGTTAGCAACAAAGAGTAGCCAATGTTAACCCTCACAGGTGCATGGCTAACTGGCAGCTGCAGCTCCCTAGCCCAGGAAAGATCAAAATTCCAAGTATGCGCCAGGCGTGGTGGCACACACCTGTAATCCCAGCACTTGGGAGGCTGAGGCAGGAGGATCACCAAGTTCAAAGCCAGCCTCAGCAATGGCGACATACTTAGCAACTCAGTGAGACCCTGTCTCTAATAAAATACAAAAAAGGGCTGGGGATGTGGCCCAGTGGTCGAGTGCCGCTGAGTTCAATCCCCGGTACAAAAAATAAAATAAAATAAAATCCAAGTATAATTTCTACTGAGTACTATTTGCATCATCCTAAAGTTAAAAAAAAAATTACATCATGCCATCTCAAGTCAAGGACCGTCTGTGTTCCTGGGACCCTGTGAACTAGCAGTAAACCAGCAATATTATTCTACCCCACTCCACTCCTTTTTTCTTTTTTTGAGACAGGGTCTTGCTGTGTTGCCCAGGCTGACCTTAAGATCCTCCTTCCTCAGCCTCTGCAGTAGCTGGGATTATAGACTTTTACCACTGCACCCAGCTCCAGCAATACCATTTCTACAAAAAGTAGTCACATATGATATGTCCAACAACATGAACAATTGCCCGTTGTAGCACTGATTATAATAACAAAAAATTGGAAATTGCATGAATATTCATTAGTAGTGAATTGATAAAAACCCAAACAATAGAAACTTATATAATCATGAGAACGGGTGATGTCATATTATTGTATTCCCGTAGACAGATGTCTGTAATAAATTGTAGAGCAGAAAAGGCAGTTTGAGAACAGAATATGTAGTTTAATCACATTTGTACAATTTGTGTTTATATGTGCAATATAATTTCTGGAAGGAAATTCATCAAACTGTTAAGAGAGGTTATCTCTAGATGGGATTTTAGAGAGAAATTTACTTTCTATTTTATACACTCCTGTGTTACTTGAGGATTTTACAAGCACATACTACTTTAGTAATCTGCAGAAACAATAAAAATATTTACATTAAAAAGAAAAGCGCTGAGGGGCTGGGGATATAGCTCAGTTGGTAGAGTGCTTGACTGTCATGCACAAGGCCCTGGGTTCAATCCCCAGCACCACCAAAAAAAAAAAAAAAAAAAAAAAAAAAAAAAAAGAGAGAGAGACCATAAAGGAGCCTCTCTTTGACCGTGGAGGTCCTTGTTTTTCTCAAATCCTAATGTAAACCTTAACGAGTAACTATTGCAATGAGAAAAATAGGGCTGTAGAGTTGCACCACTGATGGTGACTCTTAACTGCCTTTGCATTTGTGTTTCTCCCAAAATTCAATGTTTAGAGAATCCACCAGCCTTCACACCTGCAGCCTCTTCCATCTCTGCCTCCAGGTTCTACAGCTCAATTCCATAAGTGCTCAGCCTGCTGCTGGCATTCCAGACCACAGTCCTCCAACACTAGTGGGGCTGTGATATGATTGGGTCACAGGTGATCCACAGTATCCTGCTCTGTAGGGCCTTCTGTTCTTTTTTTGGGGGGGATGGGGGTGGGTATCACGGATCAAACTCAGGGGCACTCGACCACTGAGCCACATCCCCAGCCCTATTTTGTATTTTATTTAGAGACAGGGTCTCACTGAGTTGCTTAGTGCCTCACTGCTGCTGAAGGCTGGATTTGAATCCGTGATCCTCCTGTCTCAACCTTCTAAGCCGCTGGGATTATAGGCATGTGCCACCACGCCCAGCAGGCCTTCTGTTCTTTATCAAACAGATCTCCTGCCCCCCTCCACAAATGCAGGATGGGATACAACTCCCAGCAAAATGATTGCTGAGATCAGTTTTCCACCTCTGGGTATATGTATGTGTGTATATTATATGCATATATCATATATATTACATATATATAAATTCTCTCCAAACCACACACACACACACACACACACACACACACACACACACACACACGTGTATTTGGATGAGTTGTTTAACAAAATGGAGTAATATTATGCACATGGGTGAAAGGAGAGATGGGGCATCTTGAAATAAAGACCACAGCAGGATGTGATGGATGATGGGGATTCTGGAGTCAGAACTAGATCTGAAAGCCAACTGCCTTACTTATTAGCTGTGTGACCTTGGCTGAATTACTCAGCCTCTCTGAGTTTCAGTTCTTCCATCAATAAAAGAGGAATAATACATCCTCTCTCAAGAGTTGTCAGGATTGAATGAGAGAAAATATATAACAGTCTTGACCCAAAGTTGGTGCTCACAAATTATAGTATGCTTTCCTTCCCCTCAGACTTTACCATAGTATTAAATAGCCTCAGCAGTCCTGAAAATAGACGGGTTTGCTAAACAACATGACATTCCAATGTGCCATTTATACGGCAGTCCCTGTAAGTGTCAAGTAAGGGCACTGTGGCAGAAACTACAGACAGACTGTTTTGAGGGGCCGGGGGGCGGGTGCTATGAGGAATTGAACCCAGGGGCACTCGACCACTGAGCCACATCTCCAGCCCTATTTTGTATTTTAGTTAGAAACAGGGTCTCACTGAGTTGCTTAGTGCCCCGCTGTTGCTGAGGCTGGCTGGCTTTGAACTTGGCGATCCTCCTGCCTCAGCTTCCCAATCTGCTAGGATTACAGGCGTCTGCCACTGAGCCTGGCTAGACAGAACATTTTGAAACCAGGGTGGAGGAGGAGGCAGGAGTTGGGAAGCTTTATATTTTTCCGACTCCCCCAGTGGGTAGTAATCATGATTCAAATGAAATTCTGAGTAACTTTCCAGGTTTTAAATAGTCTGTATCCTGTGAGTATGAGGAGGAACGACTGATCAATTAGGTTTAAAAGCTACTGAAATTCTCAAGGACCATTTAAATCAGGTACTTATCAACGCCCTTAAAGAGATGAGAATAACCTTTCTCATCAGCGGTACAGGAGTTAAACACATGGTTTAGGGTGATATAAAAAGACGGGGTACGTGAAATGTCAGTTCATGGGGGAGGACGCTCAGTATTAATTTATGTGATATCAATAATGTTTTAGTCTAAATGAACCTCCCTATATATAAAACATGCCTAATTATTGTTAAACCGTTACTTTCCACTTACCATTGATCTTCAGGAAATGACTAGAATTTTTGGAATGTGCTGACACAGCATTATTTTTCTCAGTCATTATTCAGAGCAGGTGTCAATCTCTTTCACTTAATCCCAAAGCAAGAGGGAAAAAAATGAGTAGTTTTTCTTTTAATCAAGTCTTTTTCTCTTTCAAAAAAAAAAAAAGGGGGGGGGAACACATTAAGATAAGTGTGACTTTTATATGGATGTTAGCTCTCTAATACTCTTTGGGATAGGGGAAGCTCTTGATTTTCAGCCAGGTTCAGGAACAAACATTACATTTTATAAGGTGGTGAATACAATAATTCTATATAAGAAAAAGTCAAGTCATCCGCCACTGATGGTCTTCCAAATGAGGTCCCCCCATGCTTCAGCCAAGTGACCTGTCTGTCCCATGTTAAACAACACTTTGGAGTTGACACTTACCCGAACTCCAATGCAAGAGCGTGGCATTTTTTGAGTTGTACTTGTAAGAATTTCAAGAAGTGATTATTGAAACTCTAAACTGTACAAGAGTTAATCATTATACAACTGCCTGTTTAAAGATGCATCTTTACCAACTAGACGGGTAAATTGTGACGGATTAACTAGAACATCAGCCTTTATAAAACTGCTCTGTTGCCCACAGACTGAGGATGGATTTGTTAGTTGGAAAGTAACATCTCCTTCCAATGCAAGTGGTTTCTAAAAAGACCCTTAATTTGAGAACTCATTGGATTGATCCCTCCATTCCCATCCATAGAACTTTAACATTACATCTCACATGTAGTTTCACATAACTGACATTTTTTATATTTGTTCTTTTTAGATTTACATGACAGTAGAGTGTATTTTGACATATTATGCACTCATAGCTCCACGAAACTAACATTTACTGAGCACATTCTAAATGATGGCCACAGTGCTGACAACGTGATATGAATTATTTTACAAACTCTCCCAAACCCTATAAAGGCATAATAGTCTCCAATACTTCTTTCAGTACTTACTATATGCCAGGCATATGTTTGAAACATATTGACTGGTTCAATCTTTGGGATATCCTTCAAGGTAGATGCTGATATTATCTCTATTTTATAGATAAAGAATCTAAAGGTTAGGGAGGTTAAAGAACTGGCCCTGTCACACACCTAATAAATGACAAAGCTGAGGCTGTCAGGTCTCCTTCTCTGCTGCCTTTACTCTGAGCATGGTGAGGGTGGAACTGGGGGCATGGTAGTGTACTCATGGCATGCCATACAAATTTTGGACCCACTGCTAACTGAAAGTTCAGGATTCCTTGTTACAAGATAGGGAAAAAAAGGCCACTAATGATATTAAAGAGATATTTTTTCCCTCTTTTTCCATAGTCAATCTCTTGACCTGTCATAGTGCTTTTCATTTGCTATGCAATGTCATTCTGCAAAGCAAAAATTAAATGTAAAACAATCAGTATGATTTGCCATTCATCTTTATATTGTACAATGCCCATTTAATAGTAAATATAAGACAGTTAACTTGTATGTGAAGTTAACTCAAAGCACACATTTAAAAATTTTTTTAGTTGTAGATGGACACAATACCTTTATTTAATTTATTTATTTTTATGTGGTGCTGAGGATGCAACCCAGTGCCTCACAGGTGCTAGGCAAGCGCTCTACCGTTGAGCCACAACCCCAGCCCCAAAGCACACATTTTGTATTCCATAGTTGGAGCATGTGCATGTATTTTGCTCTGACCAAAGCACTGCATATTCAGCACACAAGGAATACCACTGTCTCTAATGGACACATTCTGCTCACTCTCCACTTTCTGTTTATTTGGAACTAAGAAAAGACTACAAGTAAAAGGAGCTATAGGCTGCCCTATCCTTCTCTGTCATTTTTATTTTATTTTTGTTGTGCCTGGCTGTCTTATACAGAGATCTAACACAAGCAAGATAGGGTCATTGGTTATTTGTGTTTTTTAGAATGTTGTTGCCTTCTTACCATGTCTCAGAAAGATCTGCTTTGAAAGGAAAGCCTGGCCTCTCAGGGCTGTCAGCACCCTACCTCACCCCCATCCCACCCAATCATGGATGTCACTCGTTCACCTTGCACTTGATTTGAGTCTTGTTGACTCCTGCGTTGAACCCTCTGTGGAACTCCTGTTGGGTCCCTGGCATTTTTGTGTTCCTGAGGCAACATGAGCTTCATGTACAAACAGGGTGCAAGGAATAGCGGGCACACATCATGCACAAATCTCTGCTCGTGCGTGTGATCCATGCCCCACCACACAGTTCATAGATAGAGCACAGTTCAAAGATAAAATTAGAAAGGCTTTACACATGGCAACAGTAGAGGCTTAAACCAGGGGTGGGCCTTTTGAGCATGAGGCCCAAGTTACCTGGGCATTAGCGGGCCCTGAAGCTGGCCCTGCATGTAATGCTCCTTGGTTAAACAGGATGGTGGCTCTCCCTACTCACTGCCCATCTCCAGCTTATTCTCAAACTTCTTCCTGCTTCTTGAATCCTCAGGTCGACTTGGGCTGAAGACCATGCAGCACAGGCTGCCCTTCAGGCAGGTCCTGGGATAGGCACTGGTAAGGTGGGCTCCTCCCTCAGCTTGACCAAGCCCCAGCAGTGTGGTCCTGGATAGGTTACTCAACCCCCCTGACTCTATTTCCTTGTTGCAAAATGAGAATGGTTTGTTGGGAGGGTTGACTGAGAAAAACACACATGAAACTGTTAGCCCAAGGTTTGGCACACGGTAAATTCTTGGTAGATGTTAGTTAACTGGGTCATGGTGGTTATTGTTTTTTGATGTATTTTTTAGTTCATTTATTTGGAAATATTTATCCCTTCTATTAAGATAATAAAAATAACCTGGTGAAATCCACCTTAGAAGGAATAGAAAATTCCTAGGAAGGGTAAAGCAAGGGGTTTAGTCACCAAGTGGGCTTCAGCAGCATCTCTCCCACCACCATTGTTAACTTAGGAAAAAGCCACAAATGACAAAACAAATACATAAGAATTGTTCTCAGGGTGTGTGCAGAAAGTGTGAGAAGTATCTTTCTTGTTGGGTGCTGTGGCACATGGCTGTAATACCAGTGGCTCAGGAAGCTGAGGCAGGAGGATCAAGAGTTCAAAGCCAGCCTCGGCAAAAGCGAAGTGCTAAGCAATTCAGTGAGACCCTGTCTCTAAATTAAAACAAACAAACAAACAAAAAGGGACTGGGAATATTGCTCACTGGTTAAATGCCTTGGGTTCAAAAATCTTTCTCTAGGGGGGGTCTGAGTCTTTGGGTAGCCACCAGAGGATTAGTAAGAAACATACAAGATCTGGGTCATATTTCTTAGTGTTGCAAAATAAGAAATTAAAAAAAAAAAACTGAAAAAGAAAAAAAATGAATGCTGTAAATTGACCCTTTTTCCTTACCAGCTTCTTCCTGGGTCCCTGTCCTTTTAAGAATCCACTAAACCAGAGTCCCTCAAAGTGGGGTCCCCAAGGTACTTGCCTCAGAATCACAAATGCAGAATCTTGGGCCCCACGCCAAGTCTTTGAACTGAAATCCCTGAGGAGGTCTGACCCCAGAAACTGCCTGTAAGGGCTGCCCAGGTGCTTGCTACTTCCTTGGCTAAGTTTGAGACCTTCTGTGGGAGTCCAGGACCTCAGAAGAAGGAGACTATTCATTTTATTAATCACCAGCTCCTCATTGTTTCAACTTTGCTGGCACCAGGAATGCCTATGGGGGAGGGGCAGATCTTGGTTGTATGGTAAGGTAATCCCAGTCTGTTTACCTTGATTCTGGTGTCAGGGTCTATGTCTCCACATGTCTCACAAGCCACAGAGGGTGGAGACTTGGAGGCAAGATGGTATTCCTAGTGTGCATGTGGAGGTGGTGGTACTGGCACCCCAGGGGCAAATGCTCCAGGCTGTGGTGACCATCAGCTGAGGTTCCCTCCCGGATGCCCTTGCATGGCTGCCCCTGTGAACTGCAGCCTCCATGCTACTTTGGCTCCGAGAAATCCTGGAAGAAACTGGGCAAACACGAGGTAGGCAGGGATGCGAGCCCACAAACATGAGGGCTCTGCTGGCATGGTTTGATAGATGGGAGGCTGTTTGATGCAGCAGATGCATGGGGAGGGCCGCATGGGATTGGGGGAACTATGGGGCAAAACATTTCCTTTTCAAATATTTGGGTAAGTTTGCTCAAATCACTGAATACCCACCTATGACAGCATTAGCCATGGTACTTTCATTAATAGAAGAGGGTGAGTACTTATACAGTGCCAAGCATGTTTGTTAATGCAAGTGGTATCATTCTTAACATGAGTTACTAGAATTCTTCCCACCATCCCCACTAGAAATTTGGATAGTACTTACATGAAAACTCATATATATATCCTTCTGTTTAGAGAACACTGGGAATTAAAGGTTTTTTAAATTTGGATGTTGGTTAACTACTTATAGGTTTTTAAATCTTTTTTAAATATCGTCCTGGCTTTGCTTATTTAATTTACCATTCTATTCCTTCAATCTACACTTGTCCACTGGGCTGGGGTAGGGGAGGGTAAGCTCTCAGCTTGAGCACTGAGATGTTGAACTACATGTCTTTTTTTTTTTTTTTTTTTTTTTTTTTTTTTTTTGTCTCTAGGTTGTTGACTCTTTTCCTCAGAGAGAAAGAGGTAGATACCTGCTTTAGGTGGGAAAGGCTGTGCTGGTAATTGAGTCGGAATGTGGGCAGGAAGCTGTTCCTGAGTGGGCTATTGCTTCCTTCCATAAACTCAGGTAATGGAGCTGTCATATTTAAAGTTTTATTGGTTAAGAGTCAGGTTAGGACTGGAGCCGTTCTTTTGCTCTTCCTTCAGAGCTACATGTGGAAAAGAACAAGAAAACTCCTGGAGGAATTCTGAGTAAGGCAGTGAGGAACAAACAGCCATCAGTTCCTGTGGTTTCAAGGACCACTAAAGGGGAGGGGGTCACTTAAACACTTAAGTACAGAAAGGAAATAGAAAGCTCCTCTATTTAATATGTCAAAAACAGCTCAGAAATATGTGACAATCCAGGCAAAGCATTATAATTTCTAGCCAGTCCAGTCATGATCCTCTGGCAAAGTGCATAGTCACGGCTGTGATACATTGGGATGAGAGGTACTATATAAATGTCAGATGTTACATAAATGTCAGGAATGATTATTGTTTGTTAATGGGGGCTAAACTGTTCCTAAGCAAAGATCCAACTCCCAGCCAGGAAGTTCTTTCCAGACGTTCTAACCACCAATAACCCACAGGAAGGGAAAATGTGCACCCCTGGTTCTATAAAGGAACCCAGAGGGGGTCTGGGGTAGAAAACAGGGGTTGGAATGGTCCCAGTGCCACCACCTGCTTGGCAGATGATCTCAGGCCAGCCCTCTAACCTTCCAAAGTCTGCTTTAGCCCACCTGTAAAACGTGATAATTATAACACTCGTCCTACTTCTCCTTATAGTACCAGGGTTGTTGTGAGAAACAAGGGTTCACGTGGTTTCAATTGCTTTGCAAAGTGTGAACTGCTGCAAGGATGGCAGTGGTCATCTAGAATCCGGCTGGAAATTAACCTATGTCTTCCCCTTGTATACTACCCACAGTGAGAACTTTTGAAAGGAAGTTAAGCTGGGGTGATGTTGGTGATGGCTTATATGATGACTGGCCAATGCTGAAAACGTCAGGATCCTTTCTCGCTGCAGACCAGGCGTCCTGATTCAATATTTTGGCCCTGGCTCTGCGGCTTCCCAGCCAGTGAGCTTGGGCCAGTAACCCAGGAAGCTTTGGAAGCGATCGCCAAGGACCCTTCCGGCTCTGACGCCCAGTCTAAATCGGGCTCATCACTTGGCTCTAGCTGAGATTCACCTTTCGCCTTCAGGAGGACTCTTCCCTACAGTCCCTCAGATGCATGAAGCGGGGCACTTGGAAAGGGTGGGGGCTGTGTATTCCAAGTGAGTGTGCACTATAAGGAAGTTATTCCCCTGGAGGTGAGGTGGGGTGGGGGGCGGTGAAGAAGGGGTGTCCAGGGAGTGCTCTGAGGAGCCAGCATGCAGGGAACACTGCAATGAGGTCACGACTGTCGCAGGCAAAAGGAGCTGGACATCCTCTGATTGTGGGGGGGGGGAGGGGAGGGCGAGCGTCCCGCATTTCCATTTGCAGAAAGTCTGTTCCCACTTCCTTCAGCATCCTCTTCCCAGCTCCCCCTCCATATCCCCAAATCCTTACACCTTTCAGAACCTACCAGGCCCTCCCGCGGGAGAGCCCGGGTCTGCACTTCCTCCGTGGTCCTGCCTGAAACCATCAGGATTGTTTCCAAGCTGACTCACACCACTAATGTCAGGGAGCCGTGTCACACGGCGCTGGGCTCTGCAAGCTGTTGCTTGCGCGATCGCCGCCGCCGCCGCCGCCACCGCTCCAGGGCGGGTGCACCAGGGTCCGCTTGAGGGGCGGGGCCCGGGGCGGGGCCGGGGCGGGCCCGCCTCCTCGGAGTGCCGGGCCCCGCCCTCTCTCCCTCCCTCCCCCGCGGACCGCAATGATTTAGAAGTTCAGGAATCCCACGTGACGTCACCGGGGGGGTGATGTAATGCACTCTAAATAGAATGTATTGTAATCTTTGCTCAGTCCAACGTGGTCCCTTCACCCGGGCTCCGCTCTTGCCTTCTCCACACTTGTTTGGTAAGTTCCTAAAAATACGGCTCGGCCACTTCTGGGGTTTTGCATTTAGGCACTTTTGTTGCACTTGCCGCGGGAGCCATCTCGGGAGTGTACTTGTTTGCAGGGGTTGGTTCTCGGCAGCAGCCGCGAGGTTACTTGGTCCAATGGGCAGGTCACAGGGCAAGGAGTAGGGAAGATGCGGTGCATATTTTTGGAGGGTGATCTGTGTTTGTAAACATTTTGGCGGACCAGAGGGAAGTCCGGCCCCAATTGCTGATGGACTGTGGAATTCTGCTGTGTCCTGTGGCCATCCCTGAGACCCCACGCCGTGTCCGTCCGGGAGCGCGTCTCGGTGGCCGCTGCGCCGTGCGACTAGAGGGATGCTAACTGGAGCCAGCGCCGTGTTCGCCGCAGCGTGCGTGCGTGTGTGGGAGCGCGCGTGAGTTTCCCTGACACGGGGAACAGTTATGAATCGGGGGTGTGTGTTTGCCTCCAGAGACCTGGCAAGGTGCGGAACCCTCCAGAAGTGTGGTCAAGCGGCGGCGGCGGCGGCGGCAGCGGCAGCAGCGGAGACGACCAGCCAGGAGCCTCGCCCCGCGTAGCCTGCTTCGCAGTGATGCGGCGGAACCCCCGGAGAAAGTTTGCAAACTTCCAGCAGGCGCGGCAAGGACGCCGGGTCACCTAGGGGGCGGGCGGGCAAGTGTGCCGGAGGCTCGCTTTCTCCCGGTACCAAGCTGGCTGTGGCCACCTCTCCCGCAGGGCTGCCCGCTGCAGCTGGTGGGCGCGCGCGCGCCCTGGGAGTGGAGGTCGCCCTAGCTGGTACTTGACTTTCGCTCCAGGCGCTCCGGGCTCGAGAGTGGCGAGGCTGTTTGTCAGCTCGCGTGCACTCCTCCATACGCCTCTTTCTCGCTGGCATCGTTACCTCTTCGCCGCTGCCCCAAATGACAGCTCGCGGTGGCGCCCAGACAGTTCTCAGCACCGGCGGTGGAAGCCTTCCTCTGCGGCAGACTCTTAACCCAACCACTTAAACTTTTTACGAAGTTCTTAGAGGGGCAAGACACGAAGGAACCAAGGAGATGTTTTCTCCAGAGGGCTGCATGCCGCTTCTTCGGTGTCTTAGAGTCATTTCTTGGGGGTGTCTGGTAGAGAAAGCCCCCAACTTAGCCTGAACGAGTGCCGCCCCCACTTGATGCTTGTTCAAGGCCGGGAATTGGAGTGTGCTGCTTGTGTATTTTGTTGTCAGAGTCTGCAGAGTGTGTTTGAAGTTTTTATTTTTTATTTTTCCCTCTTTCTGACATGTGTCAAGGAATAAAGGCTGGATACAGGTCCATTACGTCATTCTGCAGGCCAGTAAGTGTTTGATTAACAGCTTCAGATACTCAAGGGTTCAGGGGCTTAGAATGCTGACAAAGCGATTCTGCTTTTCACTCCTACCCCCCAATATACTCGTGCAATCGCCCATTCCCTGGGCATCTTTATTGCCCTCTCTTCCTCATCTCTTTTTCCCGCCCCTCCCCCGCCCACATCGTTATCACTCTGGACCCACCCCCGCCTTTTACAGCTTTCCCTGGGGCGAACACTGTCCCTGGAGTGTGGGTAAGAGCTTCTGGTGTCTGAGGGGACCTCAGTACCTGATCAGCGCACAATCTGCTCTTTTCTATTATTTAAGAAAGTCACCAGCCAGCCCCTTTCTCCAGGGCGAAAATGCTCAGCCCAGATCTCAGGAAATGTTTAGAAGCATTATGATAGTGCTGCGTCCCTGCATCCCTGCGGTGGCTTTGGAAAGCAACACACCCACAACAAAACAAAGTATTTAACTTTACACAGTGCCTGCCTAGAACCCTTTAGCCCAAGAGGAAAGACTAAGAAGGCAGGAGCCGACTAAGTCAGGTTTAGCAGAAAGGATCAAAATTAGATGTTTTATTTCCAAAGTGAGGGAGCGTGATTTGTTGAACTCAAAGGTGCCATACAATAAACTGCTGCACGTGTTACTTTCTTGTTCTTAACCTAAAGTTTCTATGCTTAAAGAGGAAGTTAAATACATAAGTCATTGAATTGAGTCAGAATCTCCCCACAGGCAGTTGGGGAAAAAAAACAAAACAAAAACAAACAAACAAACAAACAAAAAAACCCAACCCTGTGTGTGACTTGTTCAAGGACTAAAAAGTAAAAAGAACTCTTGGGGTAGTGTGGAAAGTGTGCAGCAGAAATCTAATAAAAATTTTACTAACAGGCTTTTGGATAGAGGGGGACAGGGGACTAGGGTACTCTTTGATTTGGAACTGGTGAAAGCTAAATAAAGGAAAATTTATATTATGAATGGGTGGCAATTTCTTGAAGAAGACGTGTTTTGTTATAATCAGATCTACTTTCTTCAAAGTGAAAGCCATGCTGTAGGCTAGGCATTTGTGCAACTCCTCTCTGGGGTCTAATTGACATACCTTCCCCAAGTTTGTGGTAGTATTTATTATTTATTCACATCTAGAGATGAAATAGCATACCCCCCCCCATACATGGGCACCTAAATGTTAAACTTCTTGTTTGTGATGCATAAACCTAAAGGAAAAAATGGCCCAGGTCACAGGCACTGGAGAGTGTGATTAATGATCAGTGATTTAGTGATCAGTGATTAGTGGTTTTATTCAAACTGTTACCTCTGACCAGAAGCACACATCAGAGGATTAACAGGCTCTTTAGAGGATTAACAGGCTCGATAAATGCTCATTAGTGGAAGGGGAAAAGCAAAGATAATAGGCATGCACCCAGGGACAACTTTCGAAGAAAATCATTCCCGTCTTCAGAATAATAAGCTCTATTAACAGAAAGCCCTTTTAATTTAAAACTGGCTTTTATCTTGTAAATCAAAGTTAGATGTAAAAGTTTGTAGTGCCATTATAACCTAAATTTTCCCATATCCACTAGATGTGGATTATCTCAGTAGCGATATTTTTTTTATTTAAATAAACAATTGGACCTTTAGAGCAGCTGAACCCTGACAAGTTCTTAGCTCCCAGGGTTTGAAGGTGTCCCCCCTTCTGGGATGGAGCTTGCAGCTTGTGGACTAGATGGCGCACTGTTATTTGGTGGGGTGTGCTGCAGAGATCTCGCAGGAGTGTGGACTGAGCATGTAGCTGCTTGTGAGGTGTTCCCTAACACCACAGGGTTGATTCTGTGCAGGGTTGAAGACTAGACAGTTCTACAAGTTTTTAGTCACATTTTCCATGTCAGTTAAATCTAGGGAGTTCAAGGCTACTGGAAAAATTAGTCTCATTACTAAAAGAAACTTAGAGAACGAAGGAGGGAAGGAGGTATAGAGTCCAGGAGGTACCTCTGGGTTGCAGAAGTGATTGTAAAATACCAGACCTTTTTTTCTCCCCCTTTTTTACTAAGAGCTAGTTCCACAGTCTTCTGGTCTGAAATACTGAGGCAAATACTCAAAGATTTATTTTCTTCCTAATCTTGCTTGTGAAAAGAAGTTACTAGAAAGAAAGGAAGGAAAAAAACTGATTTGGTGACTGCAGGAAGCAACACGTTGCTGATTTTACTCTCCAGATAATGGTAAGAATTATGCTTATTAAGCAGAGAAAGAACTTGGTGCTTGGCTAAGTGGGGTCAGACTTGTGTTTTCAATGGATTTCTTAGTGTGGAGTTTTAATGTTGCTTTTCTCAGTTTCCTGGGACTTGTAGCATTTTGTGTGGAAGGTGTTGTATGTGTGTCTCTGTGTGTAAGAAAATCATGATTTCTGGTAAAAATAGCAATGAAGTGTGTTAAGTAGTGTGTCAGGTAAGAATTCTCTTTTCTACAAGCTTTCATGAATCACTTCAACAAGTATTTGAGTTTTAGTAAAAAGGAGTTCTTTTTAAAAAGAAAGCTAAAAATTAGAAACGAAACAAAACAACCCTATTTCCCACATCCAGACCTAGATGTGTACTTCCCTGATGAAGGATGCTATTGATTATTAGCTATACTTTGGTTTTAAAATTTAAAAAGAACTCACCATGCCTCTCCATAATTTTTCTTCTTAATTTTCTTTGTTCATAGCATTTTATATAGATCTGGTATTTTTTAAGTCCTTACTAATTCCTGTTGATTTTTCTTTTTCATCTTAATTCAGAATAAACACGTTTGCTCAATTGATAACATCTAAGCCAACTGAATTTTAAGGCAAATTGCTGATATCCATAAATTGCCTGTCAAGTCAAAGTCAGTTGTAACTGTATATAGTTTGTACCTGAGCAAATAGTGTAGAATGTTCCCACGAAAAGTAGAAACCATGCCTTTGTTTCTATATCTCTGTGATATCGTCTGAAAGTCTGTCAGGGAGACTTTTCCTGTATAGCTTTTCAATTATAGTAAGTAGAATATTTTTGTTATAAACTACGTGTCAGTTTCCCACACCTGCATGTTCAAAACCAATCAATCATGGAATTTCCATGGCTATGTACTGATGTCAAGTTCTTAGTCTCCTGATTTCCTACTATAATTTACTGTTTAGTAGTGAAGCGTCATCATCCTATAGTATTTCCTTAGCATTTGGAGTTTTCCTTGTCAACTGAAAATTGTTTTGTGGGAGTGTGATGATAACTGGATCCTTGAGTGTGCACTTTGTATTGGTAGTTGGTTTTCTTCTGGTTGTATACGTAGATTAAAATTGGGATTTGAGTGGACTTATTATTTTTGTCATCTTTCCTTTTTTTCTTCTTCTTCACTTCAAAGCAGTGCTGTTAGTCACAGAATTAATGTGATCATGGCTGGTGTTTCCCATCTATATGCTTCTTTTGCTTCATACAAATTGGATTTCTACAGCAATTTAAGATCATTTTTAGAGGCAGCTTTCTTGGATGAAGGTGGAACAGTGATCTCAGTCAATTCATTATCTTGTCCAATTTGACTATCAGCTGCATTATGGGAATCAGCCAATGCTTTTATAAATTAGTGCTTAAAAATTTAAAACTAGGACTATTTCTCTGAATTTTCTTTAAGAAAATTATACAATTGCAATAAGGTAATAGACTCGGGCAGCAGCTTCAAATATTTAAGTGTGAGAAAGAAGCATTTTCATATATGCTAGGCAGACTTAAAGACACCAAAACAAAACAAAACCTTTTTGCATTGCTGTTTATAAACTAAATAAGCTGTCTATATTGTGGTAATGCTTTGAATAGAAAGCCTTGCACTTTAAAAATGACCTCATGTTTCGTGTTTTCACTAAAGGGTTATTACATTTTGTAATTAGGGAAAAAATGGCAATTACTGTTTTTTGAGTGTCTATTAGTATTCCATCATATGCAATCATGAGAAAATTCAGAGAAAAAGAGAGAAGCCTTTTAGAAATTACCAAGTCATGATAACACTGTTCTGGAAACATGTTTAAAACATTTGAAGCCCTTATCGAAGGCTCTGGGACTTTCAAAGTAAAACATAAATTTCATGATAAATTTGTGAAGGTATAAGATATTACTTGGACACTTAGATATTTTTTTTAAGGGCTGAAGATGTGGCTCAGTGGCAGAGCCCTTACCTAGCATGCACGGGGCCCTAGCACCACAGAAACAAAACAAACAAAATACATATTTCAGTTACTTTTTTTTGTTCTATTTCCTTAAGTTTCCCACTTCTAATCTCTACCCTAAAATTAGCAAAGATGGAAAGCTATCATGTTGGTATTTGAGTTGAGCTGGTCTTGAAGGGAGTGAAGAACTCCTTTTGGCTTGGAGAGTCTGACAGAAAGCTTGTGTCTGTATGCAGATGCAGGGGATCTGGATTTAGGGGAGATCCTCGAGCAGAACTCTTTGTTGAATGGAGGAGACCCTAAGACCTGGTGGCATCCCCTAGGTTACCCAAGGTCCAGAGCAGAGAGTGCCAAATGAGGCCCGGTCCCTTTCTCCAGGCAGGGTCCTTGTGGAAACAAGCCAGGCTGTCATAAATGCTCTTGACAGGGAATAGAGCATAAGCCACAAATGTAGATGCTTTGCTCTTTTCAAGCCTTTTGTCACTAACATTTCAAACACAAAATTTTTATCAGATCTTTTGAATGACCGCCTTGAAGAAACTACATGAAGTGTAGTTTCTATTCCACTTATTCTTATATATGATGACAGTGCTCATTTTTCTAATACTGGCCTGCCTTGTTGATTTTAATTTAAATTCTTCTTCATTATTATTATTAGACACACCCTATAAAACCACACCATCCAGATTTCACTTGAGAGTCAACACTAGGAAAACCTAAAAATGGTCTAAAAGACCATCTCGGAATGAAGCCGTCACTTTCTTTTACTTTCTGTGTTTTATTGTTTTTTAGGAAGGGAGCTGAAATTAGTTCAAGTTCATATAAATCATCTTTCTTTTTATAGAATAGAGCAACAGGTACTCTGTTCACTCTAGCAGATGCACTTTTGCCCAGGACCTGTCTGAATATATTATCTTTCCAGGTCAGTTTTGATGTGCTTGGAGGTGAACATCATTCTGTGAGAAGTGAGTTGCATCTGGCAGCGAGCTCTTTGAGGTCTGACTGGCAAAACTCGACTTCTCATAACTAATAGAAATCATGCATGCAACCCAGAGGACTCCAAAGCACAAATATTTTATTTAGGATGATGTTTAGGATGATGTTTTATTTATGATGCTGTATTTAGGATGGGTAGCAAAAACGACTCAGTAGAAATCTTGAATGCATCTACTGGTTGTGTTGTTTGGCCTCACCCACACAGGTTTCTTTTCCAGCTTTTGCATGAATGTTTAATATCAGAATTCAGGACTCCTTTATTCTTTTATTTCACTGAGGAACCCCTATTTCATAGGCATGATTTCTCGAATATAACACATTTCAGCGAGTTTTATGCTCTGCTGGCTTCCTTAATGGGAAAAGCATAAACAACAACAGGAACAACAAAAATCTGAGTTTTTGTTTGAATTAACTGATTATAGAAGAAATATATTTAATCTCCATTTGCCAGATTTGGTAGGACCATTGAATTTTATCAAAATAAGGTTTTTTCTCTTTAAGTCAGTTTGGTTTCTAATGACCAGGTACTAATCCATGCCCCAAAGGACACAGGCAGTGAGGAGAAAGTCCATTTTCACCAGAACACCTAGGTGAAGAGCCCGATTTGCCTCACTGCAAAGACAACATTGTCCAGAAAAACATTGACTCTTGGGAGGAAAAGCAATATTGTAGGCTCAAGCTTCTAAATTCTGAGCAGGGAATGATGGTGAGTTGAAGACGGCTCTCAGAGTGCTGAGGGCCTCCAGGGTTGTTTTCCCAACTACAACATGCTAAATGTTCTCTCCCATCCATTTTCTGCATTTTCCTTATGTTCATGTTTCTACATTTGTTTTTAAACATCCGTTCTAACTGCTCTGCACAAATCACAAATGTGTGCAAAACAGAAAGGTGCTATTTTTCCATAAGGGGAATCTATTGTAATATTGCATCTTAGAGGAAATAACTAATGAGACAACAGAGAGACAGTTTAAAGCCCAATTGATGGCATCATAACTCCGGCTGGCATTGGTAGCCCTGCAGCAATGTGCTTTATGGCAATAGGCAAAGCCTCAGTGGAAGAGGGAACCCCTAAGTGCTGCCTTGAACTAATTGAGCTCCTCTGCCTCACTTGCCTTATGAGTGATGAAAGGTCCTGACTGGAAGTGTCCAATAGTGGGAGCCATATACATAATGTTCAGTGAAGTAGTCATATACAAAAGTAAAAAGATGCCGGCGCAGTGGTGCACACGCAGGAGGCCGAGGCAGGAGGATCACAAGTTCAAAGCCAGCCTCAGCAACAGCAATTTGCTAAGCAACTCAGTGAGACCATGTCTTTAAATCTTTAAATAAGATACAAGATAGGCTGAGGATGTGGCTCAGTGGTCAGTACCCCTGAGTTCAATCCCCGTACCAAAAAAAAAAAAAAAAAAAAAAAAAAAAACCAGTAAAAAGAAGGAAGTGACGTTCTTTTTGATAACATATTTTGTTAAACCCAATATATCCAAAATATTGTCATTTCCATATTTAATCAATATAAAAATGTTAATGAGATACTTTGTATTCTCTTGTGGGTGGGGTACTAAACCTTTGAAATCCAGCAGGCATTTCACTACTACAGCATATCTCCATTTGGGCTAGCTGCGTTTCAAGTGCTCAATAGCCACGTGTGGCCAGCGACTACGGCATTGGACAATGCCAGTCTGTATCATGGTCCTTAATCCTGGCAGCCCAATGGAACCACCTGTGGAGCTTATAAAAAATACTCACACCCCTCCTGTATGAGATTCTGATTTAATTGGTTGGGTTTGGGGCCTTGGCCTCTGTATTTTTTAAAAGCTCCTCTAAAGTTTCCAATGCACAACAAAGGTTGAGAGCCACAGTTCTAACTGATCTCTAAGGAATCCTCTCTAATATTCTATGATTCTATTTAAGGAAAGGGATTGCAGTAAAGTGTTCATTCAGAGTTCAAGGGCAGCAAGCAGTTGTTATAGGCATCAGCACCCTTCAAAACACATTGAAGCAAATACAATTAATAAAAAAAAATTACAGAATGAATAATTTAGAAGACAGTTCTTTGTGCCAGACATGAGCCCTGTTATAAGTTGCAAATATGGGTGTTGTAAATGGTCTGCTTCCCTAGAAACCTTCGTTGAAAATTTGATTTACATGCAGCCTTGTAGAAAGTCTCTGTTTTGGAAGACATTGAGATTCCCCCCACTTCAGTTTTTGGGCCAGTTTTTACTTCTTTGCTCCAGGTTCTACTTGCCTTTAGCTGTTTTCGGAGGGAAGATCTTTACTTCATTCAAAATAGCTGGATGCCCTAGAGTTGTTTTTTTGTTTTTTGTTTTTCCCTCTGAGCTTTTAATAAGCTTTATACCATTATCTAAACCAAACTTGCTCATGTCAAGATGTCAGTTAAAACCCTCTAGACTGAAGGGACTCCTGCTACTTGTCACCTTTTAAAATATTAGAAGAGCTACTATTTCTTTTTTTTTTTTTAATTTTTTTTATTATTTATTTACTTATTCATCATGCACAAGTATAGTATCTTTTTACATACAACTGCTTGTATACAAAGTATATAAGTACCATTTAGATCTTCAATCATGCATTTAGGATAATGATATCCATCTCATTCAACCACCAATTTTTTTCCAACCCCCCCCTTACTCCCTCCCTCCCCTCCCTTTCCGTTGACCATTTCAATGTTTATAGCAGCACAATTCACAATAGCTAGGTTATGGAACCAACCTAGATGCCCCTCAGTAGATGAGTGGATAAAGAAAATATGGTATATATACAAAATGGAATTTTACTCAGCAATAAGAGAGAATAAAATAATAGCATTTGCAGGTAAATGGATGAAGTTGGAGAATATAATGCTAAGTGAAATTAGTCAATCTCAAAAATCTAAGTACCGAATGTTTTCTCTGATATAAGGAGGCTGGTTCACAGAGTTGTTGGAAGGGGGTACATAGGATCAGAGCTACTATTTCTTAATGCATACCAGAATACATATATATTTGGTGTATTCACTAAAAGATGCAAAGAATAAAAAGTTTTCCAACTCTTCACACATCTTTTTGCAAAGTCAACAAGCAGCGTTGCTTGTGGAAGGGAGGAGACGGCCCGTTGTCAGTCCCTTGTGACTTCATGCTGCTGAGAACCTCTGCATTCCCGAATTCATGAGTCATTTCACCCTGACCCTGTCTCCTTATCCCCTGCAGAGTCATCTATTTCCAAATACATGTCTAGTTGACCATGTGCTTTTAAAATATGACTTTAAACCAGTTATAGACACAACATTATATGTTGTTTTTTACATTTTGCAGTGATAATATTTGTGTTTCCTGTACTATCATTCATTGGAAGAAATTTACTCTCCACTTATGAACACATAGCTCTTATCCCCATTTTATAGATGGAGAAACTGAGGGAATGATGACAGCTGGCATCTGGCTTATTAATTTGATGTGTGGTCAGTGTGAGAAAAGTGTTTACATTTATTAGGGCCATGTAACCTAAATATAAGCACTACTCTGGGTGGACTTCAGGTGGGGATTTTCCAATTGTACCAACCATTGCACTTGTCTCTGTCATTATAAATAGCACCC
Source organism: Tamias sibiricus (assembly GCA_025594165.1). Classification (NCBI taxonomy): domain Eukaryota; kingdom Metazoa; phylum Chordata; class Mammalia; order Rodentia; family Sciuridae; genus Tamias; species Tamias sibiricus. Next base: position 62,209,064 of record CM046664.1, on the reverse strand, counting down.
TTTCTGATGCTTTACCATGCACCCTTTGCACCTAAATGGTTTCCTCACTAATAGCTCTGGTTCTCCACCTTCAGGCTACATGTACCTGGATTGATTAACAAATACACAAGGGGTATATTAACTTCTTAGCATGGGATCTATTCTAAAAGTTGCATGGAGACATCTGTTGCAAACCTGTGTTTTCTGTGGTATCTAGGGAAACTTTCTCTTAGGCTACGTCGTGATTGACTGTTAGAAGACTCTGTGGAGAGACATTGAGATTAATGATGTAAGTTGCTCATCTGTTTTGGGGATTGAAGGTAAAGGGCTTTAGCTATTCATTCACTGAGCAAGATAGACTATAGTCCAGCTCCTGAATGATCTTTCATAAAACACTTTAGCTCCTGCTATGCCAATGGACTCTTTGAACTTGGTCTGTTGCCATCTGCTTTTGAGATTTGGTTTTCGTTTTCTTTTAGTAATGACGGTATGTTGGATTTGGTCAACATAGTCTGTGCCCCTGTTTTCAGTGAGTGGGATATAAGTTTTGATCAGTAGTACAGTTTATGACCAGCACCAGGGAATGATTATTTTGTATCCTTTTCTAAACATTATGTTAAAGTTAAAGGAATATGGATATCTCCACATATTTGCCATTATCTTATATGTAAATAGGTACATAAATAAACCCCTGACCAATAGGACAAGCATGTTGCAGGGTATATACTTGTAAATACACTTGTCATCTCTTTTAGGATGCTTTGGATAAGTTGTTACCCATTTAGGATAAATACCTATTTGTAATGTTGATTTAGGTACATGTTGTTGATTAAAAGATATTATTAGATTTAAAAATTAAAACCGTATTTAAGATACTTTTTTTCCCCCAATGAGGCCTGTCTGAGCACACATTGTTTACAATTTCATCTTTCAGTTTTGTGAAGCCAGATGACTAACAACCACCATTCTTAGTGCTGTACCCTGTGGACGTCATCAAGGGTGATGGAGCACACAGTGTTTTGGCACCATGAAGCAGCGTGTAATTTGAAATTGTACTTTTTGCTAAATACCCATGCTAATCTCCAAACCATTCAAAACATTAAAAAACCAAAACAAAACAGTGGGCTCTGCTGGCAGGATGGAGGCCGCAGTAGCAGAGAAGTACAATTATTATTATTATTATTTTCATTTGCTTTAGAAGCATTTACAAAAATCAGGGAGAAAAAAATTACCCATAATTACTTGGCATGTTCTTTGGAAGGGACTTTCTTAAGACATGTTAACCCTTTAACCAAGGTTCCTTTCTCTTCTTTCCAGGAAATTTTTTTTTAAAGCACAAATGCCATTTAAAAGGAAGACTGAATAGTGATTTATGTGGATGGTTGATATTTAATTTTAGCATACATTTGAGGAGCTCTATTTAGGAAGTCTGTTCTTTTAAAAACAATTTTGGTTATTTAATGCTTATTTTTAAAAATAGAGGATTTCTGAATATATTAATGTGAATAAATATATTTGCATTATATTTATTCACATATAATGTGAATATATTTGACACTAGTGAACTGTTCACTTAAAAATGTTTAAGATGGTAAATTTTATGTTATGTGTATTTTATCCCAAATATAAAAAAGGACAATAAGGCTTACTTGTACCCATTCCCAAGATGGGGAAGTTGATCACATAGAGCATTTATTCCATGTTAGGTATAGTGACATTAGTGTTTAAATGAAAAGGTCAAAATCTAAAGAGTTCCTTTGCATTTTGGACTAATGTGGAGAAGTTATATGGGTGTGTGTGTGTGTGTATGTGTGTGTGTGTTGTGATTCTGACCCATAGGAGATTCCAAGGAAGCCAAGAGTGAGGCTCATGGCCTCTCTTTTGGAGACTGGCATGGATCTGGGTGGGCCTTATGCATAGAAAGCCGAATCATTTAATTTGAAAACAGCTATTTGGCCTGACTTTTGCATTTCTCCTTGGATTTACTTGATTACCTTTCTTAGCACAGGGTTATATTCAGCTCTGATCAATGAAAACAGTCAGGTATAGCAGCTTTGTAGGTTATGTCATGGAACATAAACCCACACTTCAAGTGACACTGACCAGTGAGAAGTTGTTTACAGGGGACAGTCTGGGAGTTGAAAGTTCTGGAAGCAGATCTTAGGTGGAATGATGGAGGAAATGGGAGATATTTGACTTGGACAGGAGAAGACTCAGGCTCGTACCCAGCATCAAGGAGCACTCTGTGGACAAGAAGAATACCACTTTCTGACTACAGGGAAAATTGGAGGAAGGGACTTTTTCTGTATGGGGGAATGGAGTTTGCGGTGTTTGCCATTTGGCTCCAAAAGGAGGTAAATTTTGAAACAAATAGACCTATACACCAATGCAAATGGACCATCTCTGAAGTCAATGACCTCCCTGGCTGTGGATTATCAGAACTGTTATAAGCAGTCTCTAGAAGCAACATGAAAGAAGATTGAGCCATTTGCTCCTGGCCTTGCTAGGACCCAGTTTCAGAAATGTGAAGCTGGCACATGTTCAGGAGAGGGTTCCTGGATCCAGAAACCATGGACGTAATTAAACATCCTAATGTGTCCATTGGGCCTCAGGGAAGAACTGTTTTGAGAGATGACTTCAGAGAGTAGCGAGGCCCCCCACCTCCCAAGGCAGCACTCATAGGGGTCTAGGGGATAGCCGGGTATATTAGTGCCCTGGGTGGGGTTCCTCTAACAAAGTGGCACTAACTGGTCAACAGAAATTTTATTCTTTCACAGTTCTGGAGGCCAAAAGTCAGAAATCTAAGCAGGGTTTGTTCCTTCTGAAGGCTGGAAGGGAGAGGCTGTCCTAGGCCTCTCTACTTGGTTTGTGGATGGCCATCTTTTCTGTCTTTACATGGTCTTTCCTCTTTGGAGCTATCTCCAAAGTTCCTCCCTTTTTTGCCATTTTTTTTTTTTTAAATTGGTGCATTATAGTTGTACATAATGGCGAGATTTGTTGTTACATATTAGGGCCTGTGCACAATATAACAATAAAAAGTTATTATTTTTATAAGGACAATAGTCGTATGGGATTAAAGCCTGCCCTAGTGACCTCATTTAACTTGTTAGGTTGATCAGTACCTTGACTCCCAATAAAGTCACATTTGGAGGTACTGGGAGTTAGAACTCCAACATATTTGTTTTTTAGGGGACACAATTCAATCTGTAACAGCAAATATACCCCTAAAGAGGACCCTGTGGAAATTGGCAGATTGGGAACGATGTAGATTATAATCAGACGTTTTTAGCGTGAGGGAAAATAATCCTCCAGTGGACCATGGAACTATTTGGAACAGCTCTTCAAAGATGGGGGTCTGCACATTGCAAGTTAAGAACAAAGCCAGTGGGCTGTGGTTGTAGCTTGGTGGTAGAGTGATTGCCTAGTATGTGTGAGGCATTGGGTTCAATCCTCAGCGCCACATAAAAATAAATAAAAGTATTGTGTAACAAAAAAAAAATAAGGAACAAAGCCAACGAAATAAGAATGTATAAAAAATAGATATAAACATGTTGCACTGATTAAGGAATTTGTTAATGTGTCCTTGGTTTGGCCTTGAATTTGTCTCCTGGGTTTGTGAAAGAGCAATGCCAAAAGGGCAACACCAACTCTTTACCTTGAGAAGAAAGAAGTAAGCCAACTATAATTTGTCACCCTGGCAGGCTTAACAATTATTGTTTTGATATGCTAATGGTTACTGACAAGGGCAAAAACCACCAGTTCTCATAAACACACATACACACATACCAAATTGGCTATAGATGTTTCAATGTGGGAGGAAAAGAAAATTTCTGATTTTCTGGTTGTTGATGGACAATTTATGCCTATGTGTTACTTCTATATCCCACAATAAAAAAACAAGGAAGAAAAAATTCTGCATTTAAAAAAACACATCATAGCAAAATGACAAGTAACCCAATTAAATATTGGGCAGGGGCTGTAGAAATAACTCAGTGGTAGAGTGCTTGCCTAGCATGTGTGAGACCTTAGGTTTGATCCCTAGCACCATTAAAAAAAAAAAAAAAGCAACAACAGACTGGGCGTGGTGGTGCATGCCTGTAATCCCAGGAGCTTGAGAGGCAGAGGCAGGAAGATTGAGAGTTCAAAGCCAGCCTCAGCAATTTAGTGAGGCACTAAGCAACTCAGCGAGACCCTGTCTCTAATAAAATATAAATTAGGGCTAGGGATGTGGCTCAGTGGTCGAGTGCCCCTGAGTTCAATCCCTGGTACCTTCTCCCCCTACCCACCCCCCCAATGGAACTAATGAGAGAGTTTCTCAAAGAAGATATACACACAGCCAATAAGCATATGAAAAGATGTTCAGCATCACTAGGTACCAGGATAATACAAATTAAAACCACAGTGAGATTCCCTTCATGCCTACTAGGATGACTAAATGAAAAAGACAACAACAAGTGTTGATGAGGATGTGGAGATATTGGAATCTCATACATTATTGGTGTGATTGATTGTCAATGATATGGTCACTTTGGAGAACAGTTTGGCAGTTCCTCAAGAAGTTAAAAGTAAACCTTATAACCCTGTGATTCTACTCCTTGTTATACCCCCAAGATAAATGAAAACATATGCCCATACAAAAACTTGTACATGAATGTTCATGGCAGGATTAACTGGAATAGCCCAAAAGTCAAAGCAATCCAAAGTCCGTCAACTCATGAGTTGATAAGCAAAATATGGCTTATCTACATATTGTAATATTATTTGATAAAAAGAAATTAATACTGACATTTACTACCACATATATGAATCTTGCTAACAAAAAGGAATTCAGGTATAAAGGACCACATATTGTATGATTCTATTTATGTGAAGGGTCCAGAACAAGCAACTAATCTGTGGAAACAGGAGGTAGATCAGTTGTTGCCTAGAGTTGATAGATATAAACATGTTGCACTGATTAAGGAATTTGCTAATGTGTCCTTGGAGTTGGAAGTCTAGGGGGAGTCTAGAAGCTCTTGGTGGAGTTGGAAGCTCAAGGGAGACAACTAAAGGGTGTGTGATTTCATTTTGGGTTGGGCACGTTCTAAACCTGTTCTAAAACTGATCACGGCGATGGTTGTCCATACCTGTGAAGAGTGCAAGGCTACTGTATTATATATTTTAAACAGGTGAATGTATAGTATATGAGTTTTATCTCATGAAGCTATTTTAAAAAGATAACACATCACAGAGGAAAATATAGTATGTTAAATTCAGTTGGAATATATGCCAAATAGGATATTTTGATCCAACAACGTCTTTGCTTATTTGGGATGAATGTATCAAGATGAGCTGTGGAGAGGGGTTGCTAGGGGCATTACAGACCTCAGTAACAGCAAGTCAACTACGAAAAATTTTGCAGCATGTATCATATGTGACCAGCCCATACCTCCCTCCTGGGCAAGAGTCTTAGCATCCAACTGGATCCTAGACAGACTCCTGCTGTTCCATAATTCTCAAATTTCTCAAACACCAATCCTCATGCTAGTTCTTCTCCTGACATGCCCATTTCCGTGGGGGCCACCACTGTTCCCTTGGGCTCCCAGCTTGAGGTTCATAACCATCATGGATGTTGTCATTTTTCTTAGCATCATGAACTTGTCACTGCCAAGACTTCTAGACTCCCTTTGAGCAATGTGCTGTGACTTTTGTCCTTCTGCCCTGTCTTTTTCTAAGCCATTTCCTTCTATGAACTGAGAATTAAGCGGAACAGAATTACTTATTGAGTCTCTATTAGAACAACTTTCTTGTTCAGTCTGCCATCTCGAGCTTCATGACAAACCTACCAAGGAACTAGAATCAGCCTCTTCTATAGATAAGCGAAGCTATCTATTCAGTTCTTGCAGTTAAGGGACCATCTCATGGGGACATCTCATTCCCACCTCCAGCCCCCCGGAACCACACACACACCATGCTTACAAGTTCACACACACACACACACACACACACACACACACACAAGCATACTCACCATCTGCCTGGGGAAATACTCTTCTCCCAGGCCCATCTCAATCATCACCTCCTGCTCTCCAAAACCAAAACCTGAATTTAAAATTAATTCATTCCTTAGTGCTTTGTTAATATTTTTCTTATGACTTTTGTTTTTAAACTGTGTCTTCTAATTGCTTATTCCCGTGTTTGCCATAAATTCTTTCTCCTGAATGGGAAGTCCCATAACTGCAAGAACTGAATGTTGTCCTAGTTTTAATTTCCCTCACAGGACCTTGCATTTCATCGATGATGACACGGCAGAGAGTAGGTGGTTAATTTGTTCCAAGTGATTAGATGACAGGGACTCTTGCATATTGTTGCCATGAATTTCCTATCACCAGTATGTGACATTTGATGGCGGGCGAGTGTTCCTGGATAGTGATGGCTGGGAGATTTTTCAGGTTTATTGATAAAGTCACCTTCCCTCAGTATCACATTATTTTAAAACTTTGTATTTAAAGGAACTATGTTCATAATATTTTAGAAATCCAAAAATGGGGGTGGGATGGTAAATTGCAGAGACTCTTACAACCCTAAGGAATCATTGACTTTCCATTTTTACATTTCCTTGCATGCCTTGGCCAGAGGTGAACCTAACTTCTGAATAGTTTTAATCATAACATTGACACATTTTAAATTTCTGCTTTCCTCACCTAAAATTCTACCACAGACATTTTTTCGTGTTGCTACATAGTTTTCAAAACTGTGATTACACATAATATTCCATTGAGTTGCTATGCCATAATTTCTTAACCATCCCTTATTGTTTGACATTTAAATTTGCTGTGGATTTTTTTCATGATTATAAAAAAATGACTGGTCTTTTGGCAAGGAAAATATGTACTCTGAAAATACTCATCTCCTTCCCTATATACTGGTTGAAAAAAGTCTTCCTTTAAGATGGAGCTTTGGCAAAATTGTGGCAGAGACCAAGTTGGTCTTGGGCACCCTCACACTCCTTTTATTCCTCTATCGCTGCTCCTCTTCTTCTTGGCACATTCTGTTCCACCACAGTGACTGTTGCTGGGACTCAGGGACCTGCCCTCCTCCCCCAGAGACAGACCTTTCTACTCTAAACCTCTTCCTTCCCTCTCCTCCTAGCCAGACTTTCCTTTCCTCCTCTTGCTTCTCCAGAGCTTCCATCTTAGTCAGACTTTCAATATTCAATACATTTCTCTTCTGGGGGTGGGGGTTATAACCTGTCACATTTCTAGGGATGGCATGTGACAACCCAGCAAAGTGCATCATTAAAGTGGACCTTTGCTCTCTTTAGCTAGACCTCTTCCAGGTTCTAAGGAGTTGATAATGAACCAAATACAAAATCTCCAAGGAAGTAGTTGACTAGGTAATGCATCATAGAGCAGTAAGTGCTAAGAAGAGATAAAGCAGGGTATGCTCTTTCATTTTTCTGTGCAGTAGTTCAGGAGGGCCTTTCTGATAAGGTGACATCGGAGTACATTAGAGAGATGCTGAAGTGTGGGCTACTTCCTAGGAATATCTGGATAAAGTGTTCTAGGCAAGGGAGCTACTGGTACAAAGGCCTTGGTGTGTTCAATGGTGTGTTTGAGAAACTGCAAGGAAGTGGATGTGAACATAGCGATGGATAAAAATAAATCAATCATGTAGGGTCTTGTAAACCCTGCCGTGGACTTTGGTATTAGTCTCAGCAATATAGGAAGCCATTGGATAGTTCAGAGTAGAGATTCCATCATTACAAAGACCTCCCTTGCTGTGGTTGAAGAACAGACTATATTGAGTGAGGGTGGTGGCGGGGGGCGGGGGACTGGGTAAGTGTGGGGGAGATGGTGAATAACTGGAGTTGGGCTTATTTTGAAGGTAAAACTGACAGGGCTTGCTGATGGATTGGGTGTGGGGGTAAATGTGAAGTAGAGGGAGATGTTAAGGTTTCCATCCTGAGACACTAGAAGGATGGAGCTGCCATCAGTTGAATATGGCGGTGGAACAGGTTTGGTGGAGGAGACCAGGAGTTCATTCAGTTTGGGGCATATGTGAGGAGGTCTTGAGTAAACAGTGAGATACTGAATGTGGGATGCAGATTCTGCTAGAATTGGGACCACAGCCGTGGGTATCAGATAGCCCAGTCTCCTCTAAGAATACACAGCCCATAGTTATTTTGAGAGGAATCAGTGACCATGAATTTGAAAATACCAGTTGGGTTTTAAAATGCTATATAAATTATGAGCAGCTATTATGATTGATGTACTGAATATTGCTATTATTTTCTTTGGGAATAAATCTTGAGTAATTATTTCTAATTCTGAATATCTTCTATTCATATACTTCCTAAGATATTCCCCTTAAAATTTAGGGAGCTAAGTTTCCTTTCACTCGAATTCTAACGAAAAAGAAAAGAAAATGTCAAGTATATAGTTTGGGTTATAGGTGATTGTATTAGTTAGCTATTGCTGTGTAACAAATTATTTCCTCCTGTCCCACAAAAAACACGTTATCTCAGACTTGTTGTAGGTCATGAATCTGGGTGTGGCTCTGTTGGGTTCTCTTATCAGGATCTCTCACAAAGCTGTAATGCAGATGTGTGCAAGGACTGCAAGTCATTTCAACCTCATCTGGGGGAAGATCCTGATTCACATGGCTGTTGCAGACTTCAGGCTCTGCTGGACGTTGGTGTGACATTAGCTCTCCACTACTGGGGACTCTTCATAGGGGACTCACAACATGATATCTGGCTTCCCCAAGAGTAAGCAAAGGCTTTAAGAAGGAGAAAGCGAGAGATGGAGGTCTCAGTCTTTTTCTGTAATCCAGTCTCTCGGAAGTGACATCCCATCCCATTTGCCTTTTCTGTGCATTAGAGGCAAGTCACTAGGTCTAGCCTGTACTCTGGGGAAGATCCAACTGTCACCAGCAGGTTGGATCCTTAGAGTACATGTCACAGACTGCAAGTCACAATAGTGCTTGTGAATAACACCACGAGTTAATGCTGTATCTGTGGCACTAATAATGTGACACTCTTTGAAATGAAAGAAATAAGAGAAGTGAGCACCGTTGTTTCCTGAAGACACAACAGTGGGGATGGGCAAGGAAAATTGCTGTTTAAAGCCTCTAGATTTGGAGTTGGAACCAGTAAAGAATCCTGAATCCTTCTTTTACTTCTAGCACTCACTCTTGTTTGGATATTAATAACCTCTCCACTGAACAGGAAAGTATTTGAAAGGCAACTTTCAAATATTGGAGGTAAACAAAGATCAGTGTTTCCTGAGAAATAGTAGTGAAATTAAAAATATGTTAATTATTCAGACGCGGTGGCACATGCCTGTAATCCCAGCAGCTTGGGAGGCTGAGGCAGGAGGATCCCAAGTTCAAAGTCAGCCTCAGCAACGGCAAGGCACTAAGCAACTCAGTGACACCCATCTCTAAATAAGTACAAAATAGGGCTGGGGATGTGGGTCAGTGGTTGAGTGCCCTTGAGTTCAAACCCTAGTAACCCTCCCCCCCCAAAAAAAAAAATGTTAATTTAAATTTGCTAGTTCAGACTGGAATCTCATCCATTCACTTCATTACTTTTGATCCACACTTGAAAGCCAAGTCCCTGGGTTCAATCCCCAGCACTGTGGATTGAACTCTTCCAGGCATAGAAGAGTCTTGGTGCTATGCAAATGAGTTCTTGTGTTTTTTTTTTTTTTTTTTTTTTTCAGTAGTTTTGAAACAGAAAAATGAGCGACCTGGGCAAATATCTGGTCATGTGAGGTGTGAGCCAGGTCAGGTGTGTAGTTTTAAATTTAAATGCAGTCCTACAAATCATTGCAGGATTTGCAGGAGTCAGGGTGGCTGCAAACAGCTATGGTCTTTTTGTTGTTGTGGTGGTTCTGATTGCCTTAGCTATATAACATCAAGTTGTTTTTGGAAAGAGATTCTGACAACTATTAGCCAGAAGCCATGTTTGGGCAAACATAATGTGAGTGCTGAAACTTTATAGTTGAATGTTATAATTATGCCACGTGTAACACGCCGAGTTGAAGGGTTGTGTATTTTGACCCGCCAATGGCTAAGGCAATGTGGCAGAGGCATTTGGAATGAGGTCCTCACATCACAGAGATTCCTAGTATTACACCAGTTTCATGGAACTTACAAGAAATTCATTCAGAAAAACACCCAGTGTAGGAGTCACTTGGCATATCCTGTGCATATCTTCTGGAACAAGAAGCAATCATTTTTTGGTTGTGTCATTTATGGCTGTTGCCTGTGACTTTTTTGCAAGGCGGCGGGCTCACCAGCGATTTGGCAGTGGTCACCTGGGGTTTTAAAATGAGAGCACATTATTTAAAATAGTGGTCTTGGTAACTTCTCTTTCCTCCAGATTTCTCCCTGAAGCTGACCTTGTGAGGAAAAAACAAACAAACAAACAAACAAAAAACGCTCTGAAAAGAAATAGGGAATCTCTTTTTCTTGAAAGAGTAACTGGGGATTGTGTTAACATGAAAATGGAAAGTTTTAACGCTGGAAATGAACCAATCCCAGTCCCCAGATCGACTGGCTGAGTCAGGATGAATGCTAGCTGGCTTGAACCAAAACGGTGAAAAAATGATAACTTTATCTCAAGTTCAGAGATTCCTTGCTTTCTTTCTGAATTTTAAAGGCAAATGTACTATTTTCTGATTTAAAAATACTCTTCAAAAATACAGAAAAATATAAAGACAAGTCTAACCAAAGACAGTTACTGTTGGTGATTTGGAGGTTTGTCCTTTGTGTAACCTGTCCTTACACATCCATGTCATCCAGTTATAGTTCAGAGAGTATTTACAGTTTTGTCTTTGGATTTTTTTCTCCTTAACCTAAAATTTGTGAACTTTTCCTCAAGGTCATAATTTATTTTTTGAAAACATGACTTTAATGGCTACATAATCTTCTATTTGTCATAATTTACCTAGACCATTTGTTTATTGGATGTATAATTTATTTTGAATTTTCCTTGATAATATTAATATTTTGATGAACACTTCTTGCTCATAACCCTTCAACAGTATCTCTTATTTTTCCAAAGGAATTATTCCAACAAGTTTACAGTATTGATATAGTTTGCTAAATTGTTTTCAAAACAGCTTAAACCTGTTGCCTCTTTGACATCAAGGCCATGTGACAGTGCCTCTTGCGCCTGACCCCCAGCCAAGATTTAGGTGTCATTATTAATTTTTCCCAATTTATTAGGTCAAAACTGTTTTTATTTAAAATTTTTTAGTTGTAGATGGACACAATACCTTCATTTTGTTTACTTATTTTTAATGTGGTGCTGGAGATCAAACTCAGTGCCTCCAATGTGCAAGGCAAGTACTCTGCCACTAAGCCACAAACCTAGCTCCCCAAAATTGTTTCAATTTGCTAAAAGAGACACTGAGTATTTTTTACATTTATTTTCTGGCAATTTGAATTGTCCATTTATGTGTCTGTGTACCCTTGGGCCATTTTTTCTCTCTCAGAGTATTCATATTTTGCTATGGAAATTTACCTTATTTAAACATGGAAAGGATATGTTCCTTAATTTTCAAAATTTAGAAACACAAGTAGAACCATATACTTTTTAAAAAATATCTATGATTGTAGTTGTAGATGGACACAATACTTTTATTTTATTTATTTTTATGTGGTGCTGAGGATCACACCCAATGTTTCACATGTGCAAGGCACACACTCCACCACTGAGCTCCAGCCCCAGCCCACCATATACTTTTGATATCAAAGGTTTTTTTGAAAAAAAATTTTTGTGTGTTTTTAAAAATTCCTGTTGTAGTGGTTTATTTCTCAATGTGTCAACATGCAGATGCAGCGTGCTTTCAGAATAGTGCCATTTCTGCCTGCTTCAGCTAGGCTGATCTTCCTTCTATTTTTCTATTTCCCTCTTCCTTCTACTGTCATAAAAATTTTAAAAGATCCAGACTTCTACTTATCTCACTTCACTCAACTACACTTTTTGGTGGCAGCCTGCCAAGGAAACCACAGTCTGAAGAGACTCTCATATGAGAAGTGGAGAGGGTCAGTAACACTAGTTGGGGGGAATAGTTGACAGAGAAAACAGCCGGCTTCTTGTTTATGCCATTTCACGAATGACTTTCCCCAGGCCAGCTCAGAGGGAGCCCGCTGCGTTTGCTGGGAGGTGGCAGTGGGGGTCAGGAATCCCAGGTGGCCAGAGGCACTCGGTTCATCTGGGCTCCATCTCTTCTGCCTCATTTTATGATGGAGATAATAATACCTCGAAGGTATGCTCTAATTAATTATTCTTAGAAACTGAAAATATAATAACTAATTATTATAATCATTAGATCATTTTTCATTCCTTTTATAGAATTTTTATCAAATGCCAAAATTCAATGCGCCCAGATCCAGTTATTTGTAGACTTTTAAAAATCTATTATCTTCCTAGCTTCATTGTGATGTTTATTTTACCCCATGCTAAGTGAATTCCTTCAAATACAGAAATTTGAAAATTTGTTGAAAGTATTTAGAAAGTTTTTGGAGTTCTAAGTGCAAAACAACAACAACAACAACAACACCCAAATGTAACATTTTGGATAACCACAGATCATTGTAACTCAATAATAAAAGAGCGAAATATTTCAGACTGTTGATTTTTAAACCACACTAACTTCTTTTTCTTTCATTGTGAGTCATCTAATCTGAGGTGGTTAGTTTACTGGTAAATAATTATACCTAAGACTATTATAATTTACCTAGATATTCAGCAGAAAAGTTGCATGGATATAAACAATTTAAGGAATGATAAGTTATGAATAGTAGCCCTGGCTCTTATTGTATGATTTTAAGTTAGCAACTGTGACTTAATTTCTTAAGAATCTTTTTTTGTGGTTCTAAAAATTCATACAATTACTGTGTTCCTGAGTCGATGAGAGTTAAAACAGTGTATATTTAGCATCAGTGATATTTTTCCCCTTGCATGGTGCTATTTAATGTTGTTTAATTTAGCACAGCAATGTCTTATTTTTCTCATTAGATCACAGCCACCTTGAGGGTAGGGGCCATGTGTTGCAATTCCTTTAAAAGCAGAGGTTGAATGAATGTTAAAAGTATCACCCAGACTACCTGGCTTTTATTTACTTATTTTTAAAAAACTTACCTCAACCTATAACCAGCTGTGGGTCTGTGGACACTTAGCTGTGTGCTGCCTCAGTTTCCCAGTCTATAAAGGGGAAAATAATGCCTTCCTTAATTTACAAGGCTGTCGGGAAGCTCAAATGAAGAGAACTTTCTAGGAGGGAGTGGGGGGTTAAAAGCTTTGTGTGGGCTAGTAAAAATTCAGTGTCATTTTGCAGGATTGCTTTATTTCCAGATGTAGGATCGTCAGTGGAGATGTGCATTTTGACCTTCTCCCCTCCATTTTTGCCAAGGAGATTTTGCATACTGATAAGAGCTGAGAGTTGATTTAGCAGCGTTATTATGGGATATTCCAGCTCTAGTGGCCTCCAGCTTCTCCTGGCCTTAATGTGAATGAGGGACATATAACCATCCTCTTAAATGTGTTAGCTATATCATCTTCATCAGGAGAAAAAAAATTCAAACATTTATTTTCCATGCAAAGGGCAAGTTTTAGTGGTGAGTCAATTTATTTCTGAAACGATCTCATTTACCTGAACGAGGAGCACATATTTATTTTCAGGGTAAGTGGTGGGGTCGTATAATTCTCGTGTGACAGATGAACCAGACACTCAGCTGTAAATTACGTCTGGCTGGACGAGGATGCTCTGGTATGATGCTATGTTGCTGCTGCTGCTTGCTCCCCTTGGAGCTGGAAGACTAGTGACTCTTGGATTTACCTAGGAAATGAAAAATAGTCTTGATAGAAACCAGAAAGGGATGAGTAATATCATATAGATGTATTTATATATTAAAAAAAATAAGATGGTGATATGACCTGGATCTAACATTTCTCTAGCCAGGAGACTAAAAGGGTCACAGAACATGACAGAGTGGCTTGTGGCATTACCGTTTATTTTCAAAGACCTTTTGATAACACCATCAAGTTCTTTTCCCTTTGCTTTATTTTAAAGTGGCCCTTCACTGACTTCATTACTGTGTCACAAAGTCAGTTTTTTTTTGTTTGTTTTTGTGAGCGTTTAGTCTCATAAAAATTAAATGTGTGCGTTCCTGTAACCTGATCTGCCCTCTCCAGTAAAAATCAATGCTCTTGCCCTTGCAGCTCAAGCTGCAGAGGTCTTATGTAGCCTGCATCAAGTGCGTTTGTGCATGTGCCCTCTTGTTACCCAGGTTTTCTGATGTTTCTTAAACATTATCTGAGACCTGGAGCCCAGCCACAAACAATCTATTGGCTTGTTTATCCCAGTGTATTTGCTAGAAAGCCACCGAGCGTCCCCCCAACTCCTTGTCCCATGGAGTGGCCCAGAATGGGGCCAGTTGATTATCCATAGATTCTTATGGTTTAGATGAGGTGTCCCCCAAAAGCTCACATGTGAGACAATGCAAGAAGGTTTGGGGGAGAAATGATTGGGTTATAGCCTTAACCTAATCAGGGAATTAATCCCTAATGGGATTAACTGGTAACTGGAGGCAGGAGGGGTGTGGCTGGAGGAAGTGGTTCACTGGGGGAGTGGCTATGGGGTATATATTTGTATCTGGCCAGTGGAGTCTCTCTCTCTCTTTGCTTTCTGATCACCACGTGAGCTGCTTCCCTCTGCCACACTCTTCCTCCATGACGTTCTGCTTCACTTCGAGCCCCGAGGAATAGAGCTGGCTGTCTATGGACTGAGACCTCTGAAACCATGAGCCCCTAAATAAACTTTTCCTCCTCTACAGTTGTTCTGGTTGGGTCTTTTAGTCACAACAGTGAATAAACTGACTAAAACATGGATGCATTTATTATTCCTTTGATTGGGTGGCAAGAACATCTTCAGATTTCTAGAGGGGTATTTGGTTCCTTGTCAGAACTGAATTATGCTGTCTTAAATATGCCTAAAGATTCTGAGACTCATTATTAAAAATCATTTCCCTGTGCTCAGATGTGATTCTCTCCCCCCACCCCCAACACATGGACTTTCTATGGCATTTTTTTTTCTAGGAAACTATCAAATATTGATTTTTAGGATTAAGTTCCAGAGTAGAGTAAGGTCTCTGAGATTTTCTGAGATTCCATTTAGACTAAGCATTGCTTCTGATACATGGGACCAGCCCAGTCTTTCACAGCATTTTATAGTGAGATTAAGGAACTTGTTACCACTGTGATGGCCACTGGGGGAACAGGTTGCATTTATTACATAAAATTCCCAAATGAAATTGTGCACTGTGCTCTTGTAGAAACTCATAGATTGCAAAGAATGAGTTCTCTCTAACTGTCTTTTACCCAGTTTTAGGACAGTAGGCATCCAAAGGTCTTCAACTTGGTGCAATCCAGTCATGATTTTGTCCCCACTTTGGCCTGAGCACCCCCCCCCCCGAAGAGAACTATGATCTTGCTTACCTGAAAAGGACTCTCCCAACCTGCAGTGACACAGGGAAGCATCTGTTAAGCATTGCAGTGCTCCTGTTAAGGGGTGTGGTTAAGGATTTCCTACTACTGATTATGCATGTTGAGAAAACAATCAATTAGGTGAGTGTCTACTTAACTGTATGCTATGTGCTACATGTTAAATACATTCAATGTTTTATTTAGTAGGTATTATTGTCTCTATACGGATGAGGAAACTGAAGTTCAGAGAGGCTGAAGATTTCACTGGAGATATGTAACTCTGAAGAGCAGGGCCAGGATTGCCTTCTGTCCCTGGTGACTCCTTCCCCTGTAACCCTGGTCACTCTACTGTAGTCATAATTTGATAAGCTTGCCAAGAGAGACCACCATTCCATCTTCTCCAGATGGAGCTATCTGTATGCGGAAAGAGTACTGAAGTCTTAGTTCCATAGACCTTCCTTCTGGCACCTTCACTAATATAAGATGCCTGTGAGTTCAGTCTGTTACCAGATATTAAGCTCTACAAAACCGTAACTCTGGTAACCACTGATTTCAAGAAGTACAATTAAAGCACAGCTCATTTCACCTTACGACAGGACACTGGTACTGTAATCTAATTAAATTGCCGAGGCTGGCTTTGAATTCTCGATCCTCCTGCCTCAGCCTCGGAAGCCCTTGGGATCATAGGCGTGTGCCACCATGCCTGGCCAACTATAATCTATTTAAATAGAACCGTAACTGATGTTATTCTCAGTACTCATTAATGTCTGATTTAAAAATATAATTCCACTATCTCTAAGCAATGACATATCATGATACATGGCATACAGTTAAGTACACACTCATCTAATTGATTATTTTCTCAACATGCATAAGCAGTAGTAGGACATCCTTAACCACACCCCTTACCAGGTGTACCACAACGCAGTCACTCAAAAAGATGAACATTTTCACTATTCTTTGCATGACTTTTTGAAGTTATCTGTTCTAGAATAGAAAAGAAACTAGACATGTATGAGATGAAAATTTGATGACTCTTAGGCTCAAACACTAGTTTCCTTCCCCACAGCAGATTTTCCAGTTATCTTAAGAGGTTTTTTATTCAGGAGCCTTTGTGGTGGGGTGGCAGTGTGACACATCATCTCTGCAGTGCCTTAAGTGTTTACTAGAGCACGCAGGTCCTGCCGAGAGACCTAGCTGTCTGGAGGCACATTTGTGTTATGTAATAGGGTTTTGTCCAAGAGTAGATATTGCTTACCTCATTCCTTTCTTGAGATCTTCTGAAGTTTAAGAGTTTCCCTTAACGTGTAGGTAACCTCAGAATATTTATTTGTTTTCACTTCCAATAGATATTCACAACGAAGGGTCTGATGTGCACACTAAAAGTGGGCAGGGGGTGGATGGAAATGAGGTCACTGACCCTGTTGGTGAGTTACTGTGGGGAGGGGGCAGCAGGGATGCTGAGAATCCACCAGGGAGCACCTACCCCACCTCTACACCACAAAAGCCCTTTCGGTTTTTCCTTATTTTTATATTTGTTTTTCTGTTTGACAAATTGTAACTAACTTGTCTTCTTTCTAAATTAATGACATTTATCATCATCAATGATAAGTAGTTGTGAAGGCTGATGTTACCATACTGAATCCAAATAACTGTAGCTGACAGTAAAGGAAGTTGACGTTTTGCTTGGCATGTGAAGCTGTGTGTGTGTGTGTGTGTGTGTGTGTGTGTGTGTGTGTGTGTGACTGTTTAAATACATATCAAGCTTTTGGAAATACTGAAAATAGAGCTGATCTCGGTTATTACTTTCACAGACTTCTTAGGAATCCAGAGACCCCCAGGTGGGGAGCAACTGGATTTAGCGATTGCCATAAATTCCCTTCTACTTCTAACATTCCGTGATTTGTGAACACCATTAAAACTAATAAAAGTGAGTAGTTACAAATGTACTCCCAACAACAAGTTTCAAAATCCAGGGCCAACATTTTGTAGGGTGGGAAGAAAGGCAAGCAGATTCCCCCTACGATTTGGAGAGCAGGATGAGGATTGTGAATAGATATACTTTGACGTGTGCCACAGGTTTCCTTGATGAACAACTCAAAGTAGCAAAAATTTACTTTGTTACCCTTTGTTATACAGACAGGCTTACCTATCTATGATTAAACAAATGAACAAGAAGATGTAAAAACAGACCCTTCATTTGATACTTTCTCTCCACATCCTGAGTGGACCTCTGGAGCCCAACACCACGCTGCAGGCAGAATGAGCCAAAACCCCAAAGCTAACTGTGTCAAATCTCTGCTGGGTCTCAATTGCCTGTGGGATAAAATTTAACCTCCTTGGATTGATGTACAAGGTTTTTCATAATGGGACCCTAATCTATACCTGATTCTTCTTCATGTATACTTCACGAAACTGCTAGACTGAATTTTTCATTATACTTGCAAACTTCCACCCCATTCATAAACCCCTGCCTTTGCATATGCTACTATGCTAACTGGAATATTCTCTCTGGTCAATCTTCATTAGATAAGTTCCTGTAATGTCCAGTTAAGACAATCACACTTATTATGTATCAGACTTTCATTTAATCTTTATATGGAGGTTCCATTATCAGTCCCATTTGCAGAGGAGGAGCCTGGCTCAGAGAGGTTGAATGGCTAAGTTCACATGGACAATAATGCTGGAGCCAGGATTAGAACCTATTACTTCGGGACCCAGACTCCAACCCTCTATGCCACATCCTCCAAAAGCAGCTTTCCAAAGTGCCTCAAGTGGAGTTAGCTTCTCCAAGTGCTTCCTAAAGCATTTCTGAAATAGAATATAGCAAGTTGCATTGTGACCTCTCTTTCTGTGTCTGTGTGATTTGCGAGTAATTTCGAGTATCATTCAGCTTGGCATGCCCAGGGCCTAGCAAAACACCTGCCACCTGATAAATAGATATTTCTTAAATGAGCAAATGAATGAGAGAGACAGTGAGCAAACACAGAAGCACTTGTCTGTACTTTGGTGGATCATCTTTCCTTCTATGACATGCTCCTGGGACACCAGTTGACAAACACTTCCTTCCAGTAGACTTTACCTGTCTCAGGGGTGCAAAACATTCCAACAGGAAAACTTAGAACTCTCAGTTGTCATCTCCACGTGACAGTAAATCATTGCCAAATCTTGCAAAGATGCCCATGAATTCTGCTGAGTATCCATGTAGCGCTCCAGTCCGACAACGTTGATTTATTTAAGTATAGGTTTGGCGCTCTCTGAAAGCTCACCATCTGCGTAAGTTGTGTTTACTTTAAGTACCAGTCAGCGTTTTCCTGATGAGTTATAGAAAAATGGTAGTTCAACTTAATTTTTAAGCGAGGCCTGTTTAAGAATAATTTGTTAATTACTAGTTGGTTGATTCCGCTTCCTTAAATTAAGGGCTTCGGTTAATATCACATGCTCATTGCCAGCTTGCTGGGATCCGCTACAGGGGTGTACACAGTTGTGTGATATATTGTAGCCCTGTTCTCCTATGCCAGCCCCTGCCCGGCTTTTAAATTCATCTTTAGCTAATTTCACAAGCCTGGAAAGTAACTTGATGGTTTACTAGCTTGAGGACTGCAAGTTGGAGGCTTAATTTAATAGCCACTTAGAAAACCATTTAGGCAGACATCAGATCTTAGGCCTTCGGTCTGATGGGCCTCACAGAGGCATTTGATCAAGGCTACTGCTTGGAAATTCAGGAGGATTGAAGCCCACGATTTGGGCTGAAGGTGTTTCATCAACTGTACACGAGACAGGATCCAAACTGCAGTGGGAGGGCTTGGAGTCCAGTGTTTTCTTTGGCAAGAAAGGAAATATTTGGCAGCCTATTATTGGGGAGGCCCATGGAGACTGGCCATGGCTGGCAGAAGAGAGCACACTGAGGTTGGGTGCATCGGGATATGTAATGGCTCTGTAAATGTTTTGGTTTCAATAAAATCCCAAATGTATTTTATCAATGCATTTCCCCCTAATTTTTAGACCCTTGTGTATTTCAAGGGAAATTTAGTCCATATGTTTTTGATTCATTTATACTTAACTCATCAAAATGTTGTTTTCTAAGAGTTATTTGATGTCCACGAAGACTTTAGAGTTTGATTTAAATCCCTTCCAAAGTGCTTTCTCCCCTCCTTTTTAAAAATAGAAAGCCATCTACTCTTGGCAAAACCTAAATGCACACACACCAAAAGTTTGCATTTGGTTGAAAAGTTCCAAGCCTGTAAGGCTGGTGAACTGAGCCAAATGCATTCACCAGCTCCTGGTCATGTGTGAACTGTTACTCAAAAGCACAGAGAGATCTTTACCTTTCCACAGTCTCTGGTGGCTGTCCACATGGAAAGAAGCTTTAAGAAATAAAATGTCTGCCATGTGCTAGATCTTTGATCTTGGGAAAAACCACTTCACCTCTCTTACCTTTGCTTTCCCATCTGTAAAGCTGGGCTCATGCTGATCTTGCCTAACTCCCTGAATTATTGACAGGATTGAAGAGCTAATGCGAGAGTACTTTGGGACGTACAAATATCATCACAACTCTTTTCTTGAGCTTATTTTTCTTTGATTAAAATAATAAACATCCGATAATAAAAATCCAAGCCAATGTTTATTGTGTGCCATGTATTGCATTAGATAGATACTTTGCAAGTTACTGCAATGTTTAATTCTCACTGTAGTAGGTGAAGAGTAGGTATTTGAGTTTCTACATTTTGGAAGATAAAACTGTGTGTAATTTGCCCAAGGTCTTATAGTTGGTGGATAGGAAGACTGGAAGATGAATCCTGTCCTCTAGGGTTTTGGCTACTGAGTTGTAGAATAGGTTGAAGTCATATTAATCACTGTAATGTTACTCAACATTAGAGTTTATCTTTAGTCAATTTCACTCTAACTGCATCTCTCTATATCATCAAGATCACTTAGTCATATTTTCTATTATATTTCTTATTGAGGAGTGAGAGTGAAATGCATCTTATATACATATGCTATTTGAATATATACAGATTAAAAGATCATTCATTACAGAGGACAGTAACAGAAACTAATTTTAATTGAGTACCTACTTTGGACCAGACACTGAAGAACTCTTGATACACTGTATGCCATTTAATACTCATAGCAATACTATGAGGTAGAGACTGTTATGTCAGGACTGGTGAAGAGCTGAGATTTTTACCCTCCTTTCAAGCTAATGAGACTGCCTGTTTCATGGATGCTAGCAGAAGAAGACTCCTGGGTCAGAGACAAAGTTCTATATTACTGTGGTGAGGTATCGGTGTCAGCTTCACATCCACATCAGTTTCTGTTCCTAGTTTCTGTGAGGCTGGTGTGGAGTGGCCCAGGTCAATGTTGAGCACACAGTGAATTTGCATTGCAGCCAAGGCACTCTGAGCCTAGAAGTCCCACTGTCTTTTAATGTGGTAAGCGATCTTGCCTGACCTTTGCTCCAGAGGGAGACATTATCTTTATTATACTGGACAGTAAGCAAACCTGCCCTATGTTCCGAAGGGACAGACTAAGTCTGTCCTCTAAGAGTGCAATACAAGTATGTTTGTAAAGATTCCAGAACAGAGGCCACCAGTGTGTCTGAGTAAGACAATCATAATGGTGATGGAGCCTTGGCAGATTGTGCTCCATTTTAGAGACAGAGGATCTGGGCTGAGAGAGATGAGGTCATTCATTCATTCCAGAAGTATTTTTGAGCATGTATGTGTTCAGGTCACCCAGCTAATAATAGAAG
Organism: Tamias sibiricus; assembly: GCA_025594165.1. Lineage (NCBI taxonomy): Eukaryota > Metazoa > Chordata > Mammalia > Rodentia > Sciuridae > Tamias > Tamias sibiricus. The sequence continues at coordinate 62,187,852 of CM046664.1, read as the reverse complement.
GAGTGGAGACTGAGCTATTAACTTGTCCCTTTACCCACCTAACCCCCTTACTTCCTCAGCCACCAACTCATCTTGCTTCCCCACCTGATGACTCATCATGTAAAACAGTAATCTACTTAAGATGATAATGACTCTTTGAGATAAGTGTTTCTCCAGACATCAAGTTCTCCCTCTGAGCTTGACCCAGTCCTAGATGCCCAAGTGCTATGAGACATTTGCCTGAAATGTGGGCATGGTGCTGGAAGATCCTGATGACATCAGATGGTGTGTTGAGGGACTCTTTAGGGAAGACGGTGGTGCTGAAAGATTTGAAAGTTAGGTTAAATTTTATTATGGGAAATTCAGTTTTTGTTATGGTTTAGATGTGGTGTCCCCCAAAAGCTCACATGTGAGACAATGCAAGAAGGTTTGGAGGAGAAATGATTGGGTTAACCTAACCAGTGAATTAATCCCTGACGGGATTAACTGAGTGGTAACTGGAGGCAGGTGGGGTGTGGCTAGAGGAAGTGGCTCATTGGGGGTGTTGCTATGGTATATATATATATATATGTATACATATATATATATATATATATACATATATATATTTATATTTGCATCTGGCATGTGGAGATCTCTCTTTGTGCTTTCTAATCATCATGTGAGCTGCTTCCCTCTGTCATACTCTTCCTCTAGGATGTTCAGCCTCACCTTGAGCTCCAAGGAATGGAGTCTGCTATCTATGGATTGAGAACTCTGAAACTGTGAACCCTTAAATAAATTTCTCCTCCTCTACTATTGTTCTGGTCCGGTCCTTTAGTCACAGCAGCAAAAAAGCTGACTAAAACAGTTTTGTAACTTGGGCATCAGTGTCCATGCAAAATTCAGAATTTTTTTTTTTTTTGCCTTCCCACCCATTTTCACTTGTACTCTTTTATGCTTGTATAATGGTAACATTAAATGAGTTTATGAAGATTGTGGTGGTGCCCATGCTCGCTTGGGGGCAGCCCCTTGCTATGTGCCTGAATCAGTCTGTTGTAAAACATTAAATGATTATGAAGTTGAAATCTGGGATGTAGACCAAGGTCTTGGCAACAATGTAACTAGAAACACCTTTTCCAAACAATGAGGTCTCTACCCCATAGAAAGGCCTCCCAAGCTGCCAGGAATCCTCTCTTAACACAGGCCCACTGGAGGCAGGTGGCTTGCCAGTTTTTCTGGGAAAATAATAAAGGTGGAGATGAGTTACTGAGGAGGGTCGGTGGTAGAACATCTGACTTTGGATGGTGGGGAGGAAACACAGGGAAACAATGGCAAAGGTGAGAGTCTTCCACTGGCCTCTCTCCATTAGAGAAGAAGCTATCTTTAAAAACAAAAAAATGAAGGAGGGCAGTCTGGCTGGATGTACTTAGCCACGCCACCGAGTGCCTGGGTTAGGATAACACAGGAGAGAGTCTCTCCCGCTGGCCTGCCCCCCACCATACCACGCACCTGTTTGGCCCTGTTTCCTGAGCTCATTTCAACTCCCCCTGATGCCAGAGAAAATCTAATTAGTAAAGAATTTGAAGGAAAGAATTTTAAGGAGAACTCTGTCACCCACAAACCACTGCAGACTGGGGATGTGGCTCCTCCAGGTGGGGCTATAACTGTCCAGGGGTTTCTTCCTAGTCTTTAGTGTTGTACAAGAAGTTCATACATACACTCTACCACAGAGCTGCCTCTTACAGGGCAGGTGATTCTGCATGATCCTAGAGCCATTTATCTTGCAAAAGAATTCTTCATTCATATGGGCTCTTACTAGCTGCTTATACACTAGGCTGCTGAAAGAGGAAATGTCTTTGTGGCCCTTAACAGCGAAGTCAGGTGGAGAAAGAAAATAAGAATCTTAGGAGCAGTGTTTTATTTAATAGTGAGAGTGGGTCCCCTACTTCCAAGAGGATGACAGAATGATTGCTGCTATGCTCAGGATGTCCAACCTGTTCCTGATAATGGCAACACCACTGTGTTGAACAAAACCAGACCAAACCCAACACACTATGTGTGGTGCGTTACTCCATGAGTCCTAGATTCTGGTCCTTTTCCCCTGTAGAAGCCCTTGGATCAGTCAGGGCACCTCTCCTGGTGTGAACTGCAAAAGATACCCACAGGCGTGTGTGGCTCGAAGGAACCTTCCGGCAGATGGCTCTTCCTCCCACTTTGTTTCTATGGATGGTTCTGCCCACTGCGTCCTCTGTGTGTTTGGTTGGTCTGTTTGTCTGAGGTCCTCACTCCCCTCATCCCCAGCTCCAGGAAGCTGTACACAGACTAGAGCATTTGGGGCTAACTTGGCAGCATGATGTGGCCGCTGTCGGCCTCCAAAACATGACACCAGTGAAAATATGAAACAAATGTTTCTCATATGCAAGGGTGTGAAGTCTTCATCATCATTCTCTCTGAGAGCAGACAACAGGAAAGAACTGGATGGTTTGGGGTTTCTGTTCTGACTCTGTTGTCTTTTTTTTTTTTTTTTTTTTTTTTGGTATTGGGGATTGAACTCAGGGGCACTCGACCACTGGGCCACATCCCCAGCCCTTTTTAGTATTTTATTAGAGACAGGGTCTCACTGAGTTGCTAAGTGCCTCACCATTGCTGAGGCTGGCTTTGAACTCACGATCCTCCTGCCTCAGCCTCCCAAGTGCTGGGATTATAGGTGTGCGCCACAACACCCAGCCCTGACTCTGTCTCTTAATTGCTGGGTAACATCTTCCCAACCTGATTCTCTATAAAATTACAATCTTTTTGCCTCAGGTGCTGTTGGGGTAACAAAGCCATTGGTGAGTGCCTGTGACATGCTATATAGTATGTGTGGAAGTAGCTGTTCTCTTGAGTCACGAGCACCTGATAGGCAAGGCCATTTCTTATTCCTCCTGGGCCAGGCGGAGGGACCTGTCCATCTGGGCATGTGTCTTGACTCTGTCCTTTGCTCATACTGTGACTGTTACGGTTTGGATGTGAGGTGTCCCCTAGAAGCTCATGTGTGAGACAATGTGAGAGGGTTCAGAGGGGAAATGATTATTAGGTTGTGAGAGTCTTAACCCAATCAGTGAATTAACCCCTGAGGGGATTAACTGAATAGTAACTGAAGGCAGTTGGGGTTGGCTGGAGGAAGTGGTTCAATGGGGGTGTGGCTATGGGGTATAGATTTTGTATCTGGAGAATGGAGTCTCTCTGCTTTGTGATTATCATGTAAGCTGCTTCCCTCTGCCACGCTCTCCTGCCGTGATGTTCAGCCTCACCTTGAGCCCCAAGGAATGGAGCTGGCTGTTGATGGACTCAGACGTCTAGAACCATGAGCCCCCCCAAAATCTTCTCCTCCCCTAGAATTGTTCTGGTCAGATCTTTCAGTCAGAGCAGTAAAAATACACAAAAACACAAAAACAAAAAACTGACTAAAACAGTGATCTTATTCTTTTAATTGTTACAGGTCTACAAAGGGAGAAATTTGGACCAACTTATTCAGTGTCACAGGGTGTTGATCTCTTTAATGGCTTCAGGGGAGGCAGACCTTCCTGATGGTTCACCTTGGTGGGGTAGAGGGAAGCCGGGTGAGGAAGTCCATTCTTCATGTCTCTAGAACACGGATCCCACACAAGTGCTGCTGGGGAGGGGCCTGGGTGGTGGGGTGGACATGGCTGAAGGAACAGCATAAAGAATGTGGTGACTCAGGGTCTTTTATTTTACCTGGCATTTCCAAAAGGGGGCCTCCGATGACACGACTGTCCCACATTCCTTGGCCATCTCAGGCTTTCTCCCTTCTTCCTGCTGGCTTCTCCCTTTGACTTGGAGCAGATGTTTATAAAGATTGGAATCTGCTAAAGAAAGAGGAAAAGAAGTAGCAAGAAATTACTCGTGAGAAAACCATTTTGGGGGGGTCATAAGTGTAGTTATTTTTTTTATTGCTTCCAACTTTTTCTAGATCTGCTTTTTTAGATTTCGGATATCTCAGTTTGTTGGGCCCTGACAGGATACTCAGACTCGTGGTTCTCTGGACTCTGCATTTCCCTTCTGGTCCCAGGAATCTGGGGTCGGTGGGCCAGAGCTGGTGGGTTTGGCTATTGGAATTTACCGCCTTCCTCATTTGTCCTCTGGAGGACTCCTGGGATATTGAAGTGAGTCTTTAAAACCTCCTAAATTCTTCTGGGGGCTTGGCTGATCACCACCTGTGACTTCAAGAATGTGGGAGCTCTAAATCTTATAGTCTCTGGACTCTCTTGAGCCCCAGGAAGGGGAATTGATAAGCTAGCGAGGTTTTAAGGATTTGAGGGCAAACCTAGGAACATGGGCCCTGGGACCAGGTGTTGTTAGAGATGATTCAGTCTGATCTTTTAATTTTTTTTAGTAAACATGGAAACTAAGGCCCAGAGAAGTTAGATGACCTTCTCATGGTCACACCATTAGGAGCAGAGTGATAGCTGGGGGATAGGCCTTGTGACACCTTCTCCTTCAGGGTTCTTTCTGTTATTCTCAGCTCATATACCCAGCCTTGGCTCAGGTAAAAATGAGATTCTTCTTAACTAGGTCCGAACCACTTCTCACCACTCATATCTTTTTTTTTTTTTTTTTTTTCTTTTGGTACTGAGGATTGAACTCAGGGGCACTCGACCACTGGGCCACATCCCCAGACCTTTTTTTTTTTTGTATTTTATTAGAGACAGGGTCTCACTGAGTTGCTAAGTGCCTTGCCATTGCTGAGGCTGGCTTGAACTTGGCAATCCTCCTGCCTCAGCCTCCCAAGTGCTGGGATTACAGGCGTGCGCAACCGTGCCTGGCTACACTCATATCTTTTTTAAAATGGCATTTTCCTTCTCTTCATTTTGGCCAAGTCTCTTCTTTCCTTCTCTTCTTCCTTATCATAGGTATGCAGAGGGGTGAAGTATATCACATGCAAAAAAGCTTTAGTTAAAAATCATCTCTTCCTGTGACCACTCACCAGAGGTGATCTTTTGGTGGGAATGGAGTCTGGAAGTTACTGTTAAATTTTTTTTTTTTTTTTTTTTTTTTTTTTAATATCAGGTATTGAACTCAGGGGCACTTGACCATTGGGCCACATCCCCAGCCCTTTTTTGTATTTTATTAGAGACAGGGTCTCACTGAGTTGCTGAGTGCCTCAGCATTGCTGAGGTTGGCTTTGAACTTGTGATCCTCCTGCCTCAGCCTCCCAAGTGTTGGGATTACAGGCATGTGCCACCACACCCGGCTGTTACTGTTAAATTTTAAATAACATGCTTAAATATGTTTATCATCTTTTTACATTGTGGTTTCTCCCCACCAAAACTCATGTTGAAGGTTACTCTCCAATGTGATGGTATTGAAAGGAGGGGGACCAAGAAGAGGTGGGGCCTGCCAGGAGGTGCCTGCTCATGACTGCCTTGGGAAGGGATTCATGTTGGTCTCATGGAATGGGGTGGTTAGGTTTTGCAGGACTGGATTGCTTGCCCTGGGAGTGGGGTTTTGCAAAGCAAGTTTGGCTTTCCTCTTGCTTCCTTGCTTCCCATGTGATTGCTCTCTGTCTGAGGTCTTTGCCAGAAGCCGATGTTGGTGCCATGCTCTTGGATATCCAGAACTGTGAGCTAAATAAACCTTTACTTTGTAAAGTACCTGGTCTCCATTATTGTTATAGCAACACAAAATGGACTAAGACACTCATTGACTTTAAATCCTACTGCTTAATATGGAGGCTTCAGCCCTCCTAGGGTAATTTCCTTGCCCTACTCCCTACTCCCACATACCCCCTCCTAACAACTCCCTGGTCACTTTCACACTGCTCACGTGCTCTGCCTTCACATTTTGTCTCACATCTACAACTAGGTCTTCTGTGTTTTTGGTTGACTCTGATAGTTGGAAACCAATAAATAGCATTTGTGCTAAGACTACATAATTGTTGCTTGGCCAAATATTGTATTAGGATCCTTCTCTAAGGGACCTGATGTCATCACTGGAGGGCCTCTTAAAGAGGAATATTCCTAACATCAAGGTCAAATTGATGAACTTTCAAAAAACTTCATTGGTTTCTTAAAGTCATTTGACCAAGGTGGATAACTATCAGTTTCTCCTAAAACGGTCCCTCTCAGCCTTTTCTTTAACTTTTTTCCTGCCTCATTCTCCTGTCTCCCTCCCACCCTTCACTTCACAGAGAAAACAAGTCAATGTTGCTATTTTCTTAGACTTTGGGACTGTCTGAACTGAAAAATCTGGATAGTGAGGTGAGTTGAGTCAAGGGTGAGATTGAATCTTTGGACTTCCTTTGGACCACAGGAATGAAATTATACAATTCTTATGAGAAGAGAAGCTGTTATTTTGGAGAATCAATTGATATTGCTTAAGTTTTAATTTTGTCTTTATTTATTTTTGGTCTGTTCTTCCCAGAAGATGATGCCAGTATAATAGAAGTCATTTGTTTGATGGAGCCTGTTGTGATTTATAATAATGATTCAAATGCCTTCTGTTGGACCAAGATAATGAAGAGCACAAGAGTATTTATAATATGCAAGCTGGGTTTTAAATCAATTAGTTGGTATCTGAGTGCCTTATATAATATGTCACTAGAAACAGCAACTGAAGGAAGAATGTAGAAAATCTTAAACATTATCTCAGTTTAAAAGTGTGATACCTGCTGTTCTAAATTGCCATTCTGATTCTTGATTTGTATATAAAGTAAAATATTGAAGAAGATAATTTACCAAGCTAGCAATTTCCCATACTGGAGAAAATATGCAATTAGGAAATACCCAACATAGATTCAGGAAGAGGTATTCTAAGCAACTCAAAAGGCTGATGGTAAACCATAATTTTCTGCAGATAACGTGTCCACTTGGCTAAACGCTCCACCTCGTCACAGCTTTGCACAACTTCCTCTCTGTTCAAATGTGGATTTTGAACAGGCAAGGAGAAACATGGGGTAGAGAAGATGAACACTGTCTCTCTAGAATTAAAAAAAATTATTAAATTTTTATTAGTACATTATAGTTGCACAAGATATTGGGGTTCAATTTCATATAATTGTACAAGCATAGACTATAATTTGCTCCAATTTAGTCCCAAATACTTCCCCTTTTCCTTTCTCCCTCCCTCCGCCATCGTATTCCTGTTCCTCTCTTTTACTGATCTTTCTTCTGCTTATTCTTAGTTATTTTTTAAAGTTAGTGCATTATAGATATACACAAAGGCAAAATTCATTGTGGGGTATTCATACATGTACATAGAATAGTTTTGGTCAATTCCATGCTAGCAGTCTTCCTCCATCCTATCCTTCCGCTTTTTCTCTCAATCCCTTTCCTCTACCCCGTCGATCTCCCTGCCATCTTTTTATCCTTATTTTGTCTAGCTTCTGAATATGAGAGAAAATATTCAACCCTTGACTTTCTGGTTCTGGCTTATTTCACTTGGCGTGATGTTCTTCAATTCCATCCATTGATCAGCAAATGCCATAAAGAAATGGTAATTTGCTTTCTGATATAATGGGGTGTTTGGAGTCATTGATGATGCAGTGGATGTGTATCCCTGTGGCGTTATAATTTTGGGGACAAGTATCACTTGCAGGTCTTTAAGTTATTCCAGGTCCATCAGGGTGAACCAAGCTCTTCATACCTCCAGTCAAGGTGATGTGGGCCAAAAAACGCTGATTTTTCTGATAAGCTCCACAAGTACTCTAGCACTGATGTGACCTGGAAACTTCACAGGGATCTGTGGTGTGTGTATGGAGTGGGTGTGGGCACAGAAAGGGAAGCAGAAGTAAACATCCTTATTGGGGGTGGGGTCTGCAAAGCCCCTCATAGATAGGAACTCTCCCTTAATTTGTGTACTCATTACAATAACTTTATTGGAGAGTGGCGATTCTACACTGTGGCTGGCATTTAACATTCCTCAGACCCAAAGTTACACCAGCTGTGTTAGGCTTGCTGTAGGTCTCTCTGTGGTTTGGGTGTAAACAAGTAAGGTCCAGGCTGTTCCAGTCTGTTATAATTGATTTGGATTCTAGCCACTATTCTGGGATGCCCTCTGTCCTTTTGCCAAAATGTGCCTGTGTGTGTGTGCACGTGTGTACTCCCCGCTCCCCAGGAAAACTAGCCCTGGGCAAATCTAGTTTGTGGAGTTGTAACTGCAAATCATCATGATCTGAGTCTGTCTGGGTGCTGCATAGCATGCGTGTGAGTGTGTGTGTGTGTGTGTATGTGTGTGTGTGTGTGCATACATTTATGCATACATACATGCTGTAGATAAGCTTTGGAGGTGAGACAAGTTTGCTCAGTGTTTCATATGCAGAGTATGTTGGTCTACAGAGTAAGTGGGTGCCCCTCTGTAGAGATTGTTGCTAACTTGATGTTTCCATCCTGGAGCTCTGGAAATGTGATGTAAATATGGGTTTTCTTTCTATATGGTTCAGTTGCTTGACTTTAAAGTCCCTGTCATATTTCTTTTTTTTTTTTTTTTTGTACCAAGGATTGAACTCAGGGGCACTCGACCACTGGGCCACATCCCCAGCCCTTTTTTGTATTTTATTAGAGACAGGGTCTCACTGAGTTGCTGAGTGCCTCAGCATTGCTAAGGCTGGCTTTGAACTCACGATCCTCCTGCCTCAACCTCCCAAGTGCTGGGATTACAGGCATGTGCCACCGCGCCCGGCTCCCTGTCATATTTCTTGAGGATCCCTGAACTCAAATCCTTGAATAAGCTTCACAGGGTTTCCCAAATAGATAATGTATTTTAAAGTCTATGCACAGATAGTGCATGTGTATTTACCGCAGTGTGAGTAGTATGAAGGATGTCCCTTCTGTGTGATTCTGCTCTTAGCTTCCAGCTCCTCAGGGCAAGGGAAACAGGTCCCTGACCTGATTCTGTTCTCTCCCACATCATCTGCTGGTTCACTTCTGAGTCTCCCCAGCCCAGCTCAGACTGATGACTCTGTCATGAATGTTGGCATCCCGGCAGAACCTCAGCTCTTTGCCTGCAGTAGCTCAAAGTGATGTTTCCCATACTGTGTCTTCATGTTCTCTAGCTTCATCAGATTTAAATGAGCCTTCTTTATGACAAATATTTTATAAAAATGGTTATAATTTTGTAATGAATTTTACAGATTAAAAGACTATCCTACGCACATCATTGAAGGAAGCCCTAAATATAATAAAGAAATAAAAAGAATATGTTTTAAATACAATGATGTATTCAGTCAGCCCTCTGTACCTACCAGTTCTGCATCTACAGGTTCTATTAACTGCAGATAGAAAATATTTTGGGAAAAAATTGCATCTGTACCAAACATGTACAAACATATTTTTTTCCTCTCGTCATTTTTCCTAAATGATATGGCAAACAACTATTTGCATGTGGTTTACATTTATGAGTACAGTAAGTAATCTAGAGATTATTTCAAGTATCTGAGAGGAAGTGCATAGCTTCCATGCAAATATTGCATCATTTTACATAAGGAATTTGAGCATATCTGTGGAGGGTCCTAAAACCAATCCTCTGCACATACAAATGTATATCAGGAACAAATGTATATCAGTCAGAGTCCTGAAAAGAAACAGCACAGTAAAAATTGCTTAGCCAAAAAGACTCAGTTGAAGGTGAGAGTAAGGTTCTGGAATCAACCAAGGGTCCCAGGCATGAGTAATATCTGGGAGGTCACATCACCCCTAGGCCTGCATGAGCATAATAGGGAAGACATGGTGGTCCCAGACTCCCATTAGAGCTGAAGCTTGAGGGAACTGGAATGAGGGGAGCGGGGAGTGAAAACCCCAACCCCTCTCCTTTTGCCTTTTCACCTCTAGCCACTGCCTTTCATTGGCTAAACACTGGAAGCCAGAGGGCAGAGGTGCCTAGGGATGCAGTCCCTGGAGTTCAGTCTCCTGCCACAGAGAACTGGATGGAGAAAGGTAGAGAATGGATCAAGGTGGGCCAGGGCAAATTCAGTACCTTATCATAGTCTCCCTTGTTCTCAGGAAGTATGTTCTAAGACCTCCGTGGATATCTGAAACCATGGATAATCCTGAATTCTATATACACTATGTTTTCCTTTGTTTGTATATACCTATGATAAAGCTGAATTTATAAGTTGGGAATAGCAAGATGCTAATAACAATAACTAATAATGAAATATACTATAATGAGTTATGTGAATGGTCTTTCTCAAAATATCTTATTACACTATACTCTTCTTGTGATGATGTGAGATGATATGAACGCCTATGTGATGAAAAGTGATGCAAATGATGTAGACATGTGATGTACTATTAGTCTTCTATATCAGGGTTGTTTGAACATAAGCTCGGAGATACTGTGGGAGTCGATCTGATAACCAGATGGTTGTAAGTGATTAGCAGGAGGGTAGTGTATACAGCATGGATGTGCTAAACAGAAAGTATAATTCATATCCCACAAGGGATAGAGTGGATAGCAAGAGATTTCATCATGCCACCTACAATGATTAATTATTTAAAAATTAATGAATTGTTAGTTTCTGGAATTTTTCATTGAACGTTTTTAGACCATGGTTAATTGTGGGTAACAAAAACGGTGGAAGGAAAAATCAAAAATAAGGGGAAATAACTGTATTTAACTTTGTAAATGCTAGGTACTACTATGTTGGAAGATTTAATGAAGGATGAAGTTCTTGTATTTCAGTTGAGGATCACCCCATGAATATGGGAATTTGGCAGTTACAAATGTGTAGACCCATATGGATGCCTTGTGTCATCAACTCTAACTTTCCCAAATTACGAACAACTCTCAGGAAAGTTCCAAATTCAACCAAAAGTAATCTTCTCTTAATTTCCAGGTTGCATTTCTGAATATTTCAGCATATATTAAAATCATACAAAATGTGTTCAATTTATACATATACCATTGAGTTAGCTTCTCATGTAATTTTTCTTCTACATGAATGAATGGCAGTTGAGAGTTGGTGGGTGAATTTTGGACAAGTATCTGTTGAGTGGGAATGTATTATCTATGACAAGATAATTGGCATTCCCGGATCTCACCCACTGAATGCTCATAGTACCTTCCAGTCATGCTAAAAAGTGAAGCACCCCAACAACTTTGCACATGCCCTCAGGTTTGGGCCTGCTGTGCCTTAAGCTTCAGATGCTCTAGTTATGGCTGGTGATATTTAGCATCACCAGTGGAATCACTAGAGGCATGTTTACTCCAATGCAGTTGGGGTAAGACAAAAGAAAATCTCTGTGTTTTAAAATGTTTTCTGCTCTGCCTTATTGGGGCAAAAGGGGTTTTATAAAGCTCCTTGATGAAGGAGGATCAGATCTCTAGTTGAGTGCTCTCTGGAAGAGACTCCTCTAGCTTTTATCTGTTAAGCTTCCTCTTTCGTAATGTGTTTCCCTTCAGCACATCCTCCTCTAAAAGTAGTGGCAGTTGCTGTTAAACTGACCCAAGCATGGTCACTGGGTATCAGATTGGCCTGAATGTGGGCTCCAGGGACCCGGTGGTGACAGTAGGCAGAGCTGACTCCCTGCTGCTCCACTGTGCTGCCAGTGCTCCTGTTCTCCCAGGACTTCTCTTTTCCAGGTTTTCCACTAATTGTCCCCTAATGCTACCTTAGAGTATCTGTGGACACTGCACATTTGACTGGGACAAATGGCCAGTTATGTCATGATGATATCTACCTGTGCCTCTGCCCTCACTTCCCTTCCACTGTGCTTGTTTGTCAGTGGAGACAGCTATTAGAGCTAAGGCAGGCCCTTGTCCCAGGGCACCAGATCCCACTGGAATGCATATTGTTCCTAGGGATGCTATAAGCACATAGAGTTTCTTTCCAAAGAACTGAAGGACCAGTATGCAAATGGCATTTAAAAGATGAATAAGTTAGTGTGCCACCTCCATGGGATCTTTATCGCTTGGGAGACCTAGCTTATTGTTTTAGTCAGCTTTTTCACTGCTGTGATTTAAAGACTCAACCAGAACAATTTTAGGGGAGGGAAAGTTTTTTGGGGGCTCACAGTTTCAGAGGTCTCAGTCCATAGGCAGCCGGCTCCATTCTTCAGGGTTTGAGGTGAGGCAGAAAAACATGATGGAAAAGTATGGTGGAGGGAAGCAGCTCACATGATGATCAGGAAACAGAGAGAGAGACTCCACTCTCCAGATACAAAATATATACCCCAAAGTCACGGCCCCAGGAACCCAACTTCTCTAGCCACATCCTACCTGTCTTCAGTCACCTCTCAGTTAATCCTATCAGAGGATTAATTCACTAATCAGGTTTAGACTCTCATAACCCAATCATTTCTCCTCTAAACCTTCTTCCATTGCCTCACACATGAGCTTTGGGGGGACACTGCATATCCAAACCATAACACTTATTATAATGGAATGTGTTTCAACCTGGGGCTGCCGAAGCCACAGAGGACAGAGTGTAGTTGTCCCCGCTTCCACATGGATACTGAAGTGGTGATCTTACAGCGACCTCGGCATGCCATCTCACTTGTCCTCGAATGGTACTTCCCTGTGTAACTGCAGAGTGGGATCTGACCATCTCCCCAAGGTACATTAAGACAGGACCACTACCAACTTCAGTTCTTTCAGTCAAATAGTGAGCAGAGGTTTCCAGCATAGCATTTGACAAAAGAAGCAGGATGAGGCTAAAGCCACACATAAAACCTGCTTCAAGTCCTCAGCCGAGGCTTGCTCTTGAGGCATTGAAATAGTTCATTTACCAGTAGATATATGTCAATTCCCAGGCACATTTTGCAAAGTTTAACCCATAGAACCTTCTGGGATAAATTCCAGGAGCTGTGCGATGGGCAAGATCAAAAAAGCACATTACTTACTAGAGCCAGACACACAGAGCAGCAGCACATTGTGATTTGGGAGTGGAATATAGGTGGGAACAGGGGGTCAGAAATTTCCTTTTGGTGGCATTTGAATCAAGTCTTGAAGTAACAAGATTTTAATAAATATAGAAGGGAGAAAAGGCACTGCTGAGTAGTAAAAGAAAAATGCCATTTGTAAATTAAATGTCAAAGGTGTGTGGTGGGCTCATGTAGTGGCAAAAGAGTCAGGATGCCAGAGACATGTAGGAACATGCATTGCAGCCTGGCTGGGGTTATAAGGTGGAGCTGTACTACAGAGCACCTTGACCTTCCTGCTAAGTAATGGAGAGTATGCTTTGGGGCTTTAATGCTTCAGGTGGGGACTGAGAGGGAGGTAAAATAGCAACACCAGGATTTTAAGATCACCTTGGGCACAGTGTGAAGGAGGATTGGCTAGATGAGCCGCTAGGAAGGGGGATTGTTAGCAGCCTACTGTTAGGGCTTTGGCAAGATGATCGGGCTGAAGGTGTGTGCGTGTGTCTGTTACAGGCGGGAACCACAGGTATTTTACTCCTCCATGATGATGGAGACTGTATACCTCTGTTTCCTTTCTTATTATATGAAGGGTGTTGCTGACCCGGCCAACTCTAACTCCTTTATTCTCACCACCACCAGGCCACAGAGGAGACCATCCTATTTTCCCTGTGCTCTCACTGGTGTTGGGGAAGAGAAAGCACTATAATCTGTTAGAGTGAAATCACACATGGACTCTAGATCATTCTTCGGCAGGCTGCTGACTTAATTTTCCTAAGCTATAGCTAGAGTTTACATCCTCATCTCAAGAAGGAAAAAAAATGTTCCCTCAAAAGCATGTACTAAAGAGAAAGGCTGAGAGGATTGATTTTTTTCCCCCAAAGAATCCATAAATATTTACATAAGTGCAAGTTACAAATCTGTGGCTTTGAGATTATCGAATTTCATTGCTTTTACACTCGTGGCATATAAATTTCCAGCAGGCATTTGCTGGTTGTGAATGTTCAGTCTTTGGAGAATTGTCTCCTAGTTTGTTTCCTTTGCTCTTGGAAAACAAATCTGTCTTGTGCTGTTTTGAATGGGTTTGCTTCTCATGTCTTGGTCATTGGTAGCCTTGTGACAATGGTCCTTAGCTGAGGGGGTTCATGGTGAGGACACTAATGCCTCAGCCAAAAGGCTTCTTTAAGGACCCTTTTTTGAACACAATCATTCTCTCCAGAAGGGAGAGCCCTGATTGGGGGTGTTGTTTCAAAGTCTTTGTGGAGTTCTTAGGTAAATGGAAAAACCTCTTTAAAGACCGTGTCCCTTTAGCACAAAAGCAGGTAAGCAGATCTTCCTTAAATATGGGTGTTGAATGTGCCCTTTGGCACATGGACAGACCTCCCCTGTTCTATTCTTGCCTTAGTGTTATAGACCCATGCCTAGATGTTTGTATTAGTCAATTTTTCATCACTATAATGAAATACCTGACACAGGCTACTTATGAAGAAGAGAATTATTTAGCCTACAGTTTTGGAGGTTAAAGGACATGGCACTGGTGTCAGTTCAGTTCTCTGCTGTGTCACATCATGGCAGCTAGCAGTGATGGGGGTGCATTTGGGAGCAAGCAAACCAGGAGCAGAGAGCGACTGGGTTCCACAACCCCTTCCAAGGGCAAGGCCCCAGTGACCTAAGGGCCTCCCACTAGACCCCACTCCCAAATGCTCTACATCTGCCCAGGAGCAAGCACCACCCGGCATACCAAGCCTTCAATCAGAAAGGACTCTTGAAGGACATTCATGCTATACCCAACCCCAGCAGCACCCCTCCTGCTTGTTTGGCTATAGTCAGAAGGATTGCTGCTAAGTAAAGCTTTCACTGAAATTGTGAATTTTGCCATTGCTAGATTTTGGACTGGCCTGCTAATCTCAGGTCCCTAAATCTGTATATGCTAAATATCTAATTACTTAAATAAACATAAGGACAAGGTTTTCCCTGTGGCAGGCAGTGAATACACATTTGTGGATCTGGGGTGTTGCTGGTCTAAAAGTACCTCTCATCTATCTGTCTTCTGCCAAAATAATTTGAACATCTGTTTTTAAATTTGAGGAGATGCTATGTAAAAAGGAAAGAAATGAATTTAATATTTCTGACAGTGAACAATGCCAGGGATTTGATGTTAAGTCAATATGCTTGGGTGTATAAAATTCATGCAGAAAAGTTTGTAAAAGACTGGCTTTCTGAGAAATAGAAGGGCCATTTCCATTTTCTCTTGGGACTCAGCTAGTTCTGACCTTGCCACTTGCATAGGTGGGGCTGATGGCTGGTGGGCTTGGAGCTAGGTTTGCCTCCAGCCTCAGAACAGAATCTCAAGCCAGCCTGGTAGAGTAAAGGTGTACCCTGGCACTGTGGTCTTAATGGTCACAGTCCTGTCCAGAGCTATGCACTGAACATTCAACGTGAGGGGTGGATAGTGATGGGGCTGGGTAATTTCCCATCAGATTTCTAGCCATAGGACAGGGCTCCAGGTCTGGAAAAGGGAGTTGAAAGAATGCAGCATGACCTAGTACCCGTAATTGGGATCTGTATTACTGATTGGGTGACTAGAAAGGACAATCAGGAATAGGTACCTAGACAGAATCCTGGAACAGAAACCTAGAGTTGGAGACAGGCTTGGTTTGGGGCCTTATGGGAAGGCCTGAGGCTGTGTCTTATTTATTTTATATCTTCTAGTGTTTAGCAAGATATTTGACAACGTAGTGAATATTTGTTGAGTAAGTGAATTGGGAGGGTTGCATTAGGAATGGTAGGAAGGTATCAGTCAACTTGAATCTGATGCCTTCATGGGTAGGAAAAGACTGTGTCGGTAGAGGGATCTTGAGTTTCTCTACAGGCCGTGTGGTTTGGTGAAATGAAACACGGGCTATTGTTTCAGACAGACCTGGGTTTGAATCCCAGTCTTGCAAACTAACTGTGTGATCATGGCCAATGACTTCACCTCTCTGAGCCCAACTTAAGTCACCAGTAAAATATGGATGAGATTGCATTCTTGGAAGAGGGAAGGGGTGTTGTGGGAAATAAATGCACGAGTATAAATTACATACCTAGGTGGTGCCTGAGACACAGTGGGCCACGGGAGTGGCCATTCTCAGAGAAAGAACAGTGAAGGGGAGAAGCATCAGTTTTGAAAGCCTTGCTGTGGGCTGTGCTGACCCCCGTGGGCTCAGCCGTCATTGCTCCCTGAGGGATGCAATGGTTGCTGATGTAATGGGCTGGGTCGATGTCGTGCAGATCTGATGACAGGACACCCACACCCTGTCACTCTCCCTGCCAAGACAGAATGCAGCCGTCGGAGCTCCGCTCCACGCCCCACACCCTCCACATTAACGCCCCAGTGGAACTGGGCTTCGTTCTCATCCTCTGGGAAAAGTCAACATGAGCGCCTCGTGGCCGTCACGTTCTCAGCGAGGGAGCGGTCCTCCCAGCTGGCATTCAGCCGCTGCTGCTCATCCCACGCCTCTCTCCCTTTGTTCGGTTATCCAGGGTTCCTGTCTCAGCAGACAGAGCCTGTGTTTGCATGCTGACAGTCCTTTCTCCAGGCTTTGGCAGAGTGGGAGAGCACTGAGGATAAGACCTAGGCAAAGGGAACTTTTTTCCTATTGCAGAAATCCCCTCCCTGCAAGAAAAGTGAGACTAGGGATCAGAGTCACCTAATGCTGGTATTTCTTTATTAAGTCCCAGGGCTCAAGGGGTGACTTTAGGTTCTGGAATCTTATCATTAAGGGTTGCTTTAAATCCCCTCCTCTGTCTTCCCCTCCCCCACTCCCCTTTCCCTCTGTTTTCTTCAAAGGGAAGCAGAGGGCAGGCACTGGTACACATTTATGGATGGGCTGATTGGCATGTTCTACTGAGAACATGACCCGGGTGTGCTGGTGGGAAGTCAGGATGAGCAGTGGGAAACACGTGGTCCAATGTGTCTGGGTTTGTGCCAGCTCAGTGACATTGCCCTTGGGGGAGCGGGCCTGTTGTCATTCATTCATGTTTGCTAGGTGCTTAGTATATTCACGACACTGAACACATGCAATCGATATGTGTATATTATTATCTCATTTAATCATTGCTACCATCTTAAAGTGTGGTTGTTACTCCCATTTTATAGATGAGGATAATGAGGTTCAGAGAAGTAAACAAGTACACAAATAGGACTTTGAAACCAATGCTTTTCCTGCCACCGAAGTTCCTTTCCCTGCGATGACATCTTCCATTGCTGTTGTTCACAGGAACCTCACTGCCTGCTAATTTCAATGGCCCACTGTAGTCAGGTGACATCTGGTCTCTCTAGAACATGGTTTGTCTTGCCTGCTTCACAGAATAGCTTTGAGGAAGAGGAATTTGGGGAAGAATGACATATTTTACAAATGGAAGAAAATCATATCAATAGAATTAAGTTTAGAAGCAGGAAATGAACATTTGCAGGAAGAGCAGAGATAGAAATTAGAAAGAAGTAACAGGAGCAGGTAACAGGGAAAATATTTATCTACAAACAGGCTTATCATATCTGATTGCTTCACGTATGTTACTTTATTTAAACTTCATAGAAGCCCAATGAAGTGCACATTGGTAGTATTATTTCCCTTAATTTACAGATGAGGAAACTGAGTTACCAAGAAGTGAAGTACATGCATCTACCTGGCAAGGGGCAGAGCTGGAAGTGAAGCTGTTGTTTTAATTCTGATTATATGAGGTGTTGCCTTCCAAGAACTTTCAGGGGGGAGGAGAAAGAGCCATGGAAGCCAGGAGAGGGGCTCCTAACTCATTTTTCCAGTGGGATGTCTTATCAAGATGGTGACAGCTAAGATGATTTCTAAAAGACAAAGGAACAGGCAATAAATGAGATAGGAGGGTTCAGGGCATCATGAGGAATGACGTTTTGTCAGAGATTTCACATGTTACCTGGGAGGGCAATGAAGGATGGCTGGTGGGGGTAGTGGTGAAGTCCATGGCCAGCACTGTCCCCGTGGCAGCCCTGGAGGCCCTGTGGCAGGACCAGGTGAATACTTTGGAGTCCTGTAGACCCAACTCTCAGGACCAGAGGACCATGAATTCGCCTGCCTGAGTCTTGATTTCCACGTTTCACAAAGAATAGTGATCACACTTTTCTGATAGGGTTGTGGCCAAGATGAAGTGAAATTTGTTTGTCACAGTAAGTGCTTCCTAAAGGTGGGCTGTCCGTGCGGGGAGCTGCTTCAGAATGCAGCTAAGCTGAGGGTGGCTTGATCCAAGGGGGTGGCCGTTGGAATTGAGAAAAGGGGACAGATTTAAGAGGAGTAGAATTAAGAGGCTATACCATTGTCCCTGTGTGGGAGGTGCTGGTGGGGTAGCATTTGGGAGGGAGAGGAGCCGCAGAAAAAGAAGAAGAAATGAGAGGGTATCAAAGAGATGTAGACCCTATAAAAATCCACAGTGTTAGCACAGTTCTAATCATAGGAGACATTGTACAAAGACAAACGTATTTATCTACAAAGAAAGACTTAGGGTTCCATGAGCCGAAGATCCACATGAGCGTTCAGCAGATGTTCATGGTGCATGTAATATGTCCCGAATACACACGCAACTACAAGGCGAGGGCTTCTGCTGCCTGCATTTTGGGAAGGGTATTTTTTCTAGCATTTGTGCTTGTTAAACATCAACACTCTAAGTTTAGAGGAGAACATAGATGAGAGTTATTTTCCTACATAAGGGCCTATTGGTAGTCATAATTTTCCATTAACTCATCATGACTAGAGTCTAGAAATGAGGGTGTGATTTTTTTGAGTAATGAAATATGTATGTTTGATGTGAACTGATGGTTGACGTATGTGAGGCCATACCTCTAGGATTTTCTGTGACAGCTACAATTTCATGTCCTCATAACACTTTCCTAACAGATGGTTTGTAAAATAGCTTAATGAATGTGATTGGGTGTGTAGACTTTGTAATTTAAATAAATAAAAAGCGGAAGACTCCCATGTCGTGATGGGTCCTGATTTTGTATCAGAAGAGATGGGCTTTGTAGCCTCAGAGAACTTAACATGTAAACCTACTACCATTTTTTTTCAAAACTGGGGAAAAATTTAGGAAACCAGTTTGTAGGTATATCTACATATCTACTGGTGGAGAAATCAGCTTTATTGAGATATGATTCATATGCCATGAACTCCCCCTTTTAAAGTATATAATTTTTTTTAGAATAGTCATAGAATTGTGCAACTATCACCACTACTGTTAAAATATTTTCATCACTCTGTTATTCTTTTCCAATAATCAGTAGCAATCATTAATCTACTTTCTGTCTCTGTGGATTTGCCCATTCTGGAGATTTCATGTCACGGGGATCACAATAAGAGCCTGTTGGTAGTCATAGTTATGGGATCACTTAATATGTGGCTTTTTGTGTCTTTGTTCTTTTTTTTTTTTTTTTTCAATATTTCTTTAGTTGTCAATGGACCCTTATTTTACTTATTTATATACCCAGTGCCTCACGGATGCTAGGCAGGCACTCTACCACTGAGCTACAACCCCAGTCCTCTTTGTTCTTTTATTTAGCATAATGTTTTCAAGGCTCATCTACGTGGTAGCATGTCTTGTTATTTCATTCTTTGTTATAGCCGAACAATATGTAAATATATGATTGAACCACATTTTGTTAATCTTCTCATTAGTTGATGGGCATTTGGGGTATTGTAATATGAATATTCATATGTACAAATCAACAGGTTTTTGTGTGGACCTGTGTTTTAGATTCTTCCTGGTGTATTCCCAGGACTAGAATTGCTGAGTCATCTGGGAATTCTGTTGAACTTGGTCTCTCACTGTGCTTTTGGTTTGCATTTTCCTAATGACTAAAGTTATTGAACATTTATGTGCTTATTGGTCATTTGCATGTCTTCTTTAGAAAAATGTCTATTTGAATAATATGTCCCTATTTTACTTGGTTTGTCTTTTTTTTTTTTTTAATGAACACCAAGAGTTTATATATTCTATATATGAGACCCTTATCAGATATGTTTTGCAAATACCTTCTCCTAGTCTGTGGATAGTCTTTTAACTTTCCTGCTGGCTTTCTATGAAAAACAAAGGCTTTAATAAATTCCAGTTTATCTATATTTTCTTTTATTGCTGATACTTTTGATGTTACATCTACGAATTTATTGCCCAACCCAAGGTCATAAAGATTTATGCTTATGATTTCTTCTAGTTCTTTAGTTTTACTTCTTGTATTTATTTCTATGTTTGATTTTAGGTTGATTTTTGTGTATGGTGTGAAGTAGAGGTCCCTCTGAATTATTTAACTGGCTATCCAGTTGTCCAGGCACTATTTGCTATAAAGATCCTTTCCCCCCTCAATTGAATGATCTTGGCATCTTTCTTGAAAATCAATTGTTGATAAATACAGTGCTTTGTTTCTGGATGCTTAATTCTATTCCAGGAGCTCTGTCCTATGCCAGTAGCACTGCCTTGATTACTGTTGCTTTAGAGTGAGTTTTGAAAGCAAAGAATGTGATTCCTCCAACTTTGTTCTTTCTTAAGATCATTTTGGCTATTCTGGGTTTCTTGCATTTCCATACGAATTTTAGGAGCTAACTTCTGCAAAAAGAACAGGTGAAATTTTGATTGGGATTGCAATGAGTCTGTAAATCAAATGGGGAAGTGTTGCCATTTTAGCAGTATTAAGCCTTACAATTTGTCAATGTCTTGGCATGTATTTAGGTATTCTTTAATTTCTTTTAATGATGTTTTGTTGCATTCAGGATACAATATATGTACTTATTTCTTAATATTGGGCCCAAGTATTTTATTATTTTGATCCTATGGCAAATGAAATTGTTTTCTTAATTTCATTTACAAGTCTCCATAAATAGTTGAATTTTGTACATTAACTTGTATCCCACAAAGCAGCTGAATACTTTATTAGTCCTAATATTTTCTCTTTTTCATTGGTGATACCTTAATATTTCTTATATTATAGGATTCCGTCATCTGTGAATAGAGATAATGTTATTTGATCCTTGCCAATTTGAAAATCTTTAATTTATTTTTTTTTTATTCTTGTTGAATTGCCCTGGCTAAAACCTTTGCTGAAACAGAAACAGTGTGGGTTGGTAACTTTTTGGTTCCTGATCCCAGGGGTAAAGCATGTAGTATTTTACTATAGCAAGTTGTTATCTGTAGGTTTTGTTTTGGTGTTTTGTAGATGCTTTCATCAGTTGGAGGAAATTCCCTTGTATTCCTGTTTTTTTGAGTGTTTTATAATGAAAAGTTATTGGATTTTGTCAGTCTGTTTTCTGTGTCTATGGAGCTTATGATGTGTTTTTTGTGCCTTTTTCTATTAATGTGGTATACTTATTTATTGATTGATTTTCAGATGCTAAACCAACCTTGCATTCTTGGAATAAGTCCTACCTAATCATGCTCTAAATTTCTTTTTATATGTTTGTGGATATAAGTTGCTAGTATTTTGTTGAAATTTTTGTGTTTATATTCAAAACAAGTATTGGTGTGTTGTCACAGTATTTGTGTGATGTTCTTGGCTTTGTTATTAGGGCACTGATGGCCTCATAAAATAAGTTGGGAAATGTTCTCCCCTCTTGACTTTTTAGAAGAGTTTGTGAATTATTTGTGTTAATTCTCCTTGAAATGTTTGGTAGCATTTAGCAGTGAAACTGTCTGGGCCTAAGCTATTCTTTGTGGGAAAATGTGTGTGTGTGTGTGTGTGTGTGTGTGCGCGCGCGCACAGGTATGTGTGTTACTAATTCAGACTAGTTTGTTATAGACTTATTCAATTTTTAAATTTTTTTCCTGAGTCTTTGGTAGTTGGTAGTTTTCTAGGAACTTTCCCATTTCATGTAGATCATCTAACTTTGTTCACATACAGTTGTCCATGCCATATGGATTTTGTTTCAAATTATTATAAAGAAAAGAATGCTATACTTTTTGAAAATACTATTATGGGGACTTCTGTAAGACACAGCTATATTATTCTGAAGTATAGGCCGGTGAAATGAATAAGTATTATAGAGTAATGACTAAGTGTTGGATAGTTTGTTAAATAGTCTGCACATGCAGTATTGTTTATTACAGCTTATTGAGGTAGGTTCTGTATTGTTTGAGAAATGGCATACAATGGTATACAATTGTATGTGATGTGGCTGGAATAGGCTGAATTCTTAGAGTAGATCCATTAATCCCATCCTCTCTAAATTTTATCTTGGAAGAGAAGAAATTTTGAAGTTGCCTCTTTATTCCTGAATATCAGTAGGCTCTGCAGACAGGAAGCTAAATTAAAGATGTCAGGACCCCTGTACATTCAGGAGAGCTCCAGGAGCCATGAGACTATAGTTAGTACTGCTGAAGTAGAGAAGAGGACACAAGGAATTTGGAATTTCTTTAAATTTTCCTGAGAGGCTTTGTCAAGCTGAGACACAGGGGATGTTCTGGGATATTGAATCAAGAATGCAGCACAGAACGTTCTGCAACTTGACTTGGGGAAGCAGGTGCTGGAGAGATGCTTGATGCTGTTTCTCCAGCCTCCAAGGCAAGAGGACAGCCTGCACCCTGTCATCTATGAAAATGGCCCACAGGACCCAGCGTCTGCTAGAATAGCATCCAGGTATCTGCATCATAAATGTATTGTCAGGATTCAAGGCACTTAGATTAATTCTAGCATGTATAGAAACATCCCAAAGCATTAGAAAATGAATTGCTTTGCTGTTCTAAGAATATCCTAGTATTTAGGGGCAGAGGGACTGAATTCAAGTCACAGCTCTGCCTTTTACTGGTAGTGTGACTTCAACCGTATTACTTTCCCTCTCTAAATCTTAAGATTCGTCATCTGCAAAATAAGAAAAAAAAAATACAAGCATCCCATAAATCATTCTAGGAACCAAATTAAATTAATGTATGGAAAATGGCTTTGTAAACTGCTAAACTCTACAAAGGTTCACTAATGGCTGTTTCTTTCCCATATGGAAAAGCCACTGAATGAATAATCTTTTGCATGAGTGTCCGTTTATGTCAGCCTGCTGAGGTCATGCGGTGTGGCTTTGAAGTGTAGAAGGTGTGACTGTCAGGTTTTAAAAAGGAAGCAGGAGACTGGATTTCTCTTGCTTTTCTGCAGGAGCAAGCGCAGCTGTGAGGTAGTGATTTCACAGAACCCACTGCACCTCCTGGGGTAGAAATAGCTGAAATAAGGACAACCAAGAAGCCAGATCCAGGCAAATTGAAGAAATGAAATAAAAACAGGCCCAAAGGGCATAAAAGCCCCTTCATTTAGAAAAAAAGTGTTATTAACATAAGTAAATTCTGATGTGGTCTTTCTAGTGAATTCCCTCTTCTTGTTACGTGATCACTTTTATCCTAAACATATGATGGGGGGAAAACGTTCTCAGGCTTTTAGCTTGGGACTTCATGAGAATTGGGAATGGTGATGTTCCCCAACATGGCGAATTTCCAGTGATTGTTTTGGGAAAGTTTCGGTCAGTCTTGATAGAAGAAGGTATTTAGGGTATTGGAACCCCTGTAGGTATCAGGGTTGCTGTTTTGGGTTCCTGGCTCCCTCTTTCTAGCTGGGTCCCTGGGGAGGTTGCTTACCTCAAATTTTCTCATTTACACATTGGGGATAATAAAATATCTTTTCAAGAGGGTTGCAGTGAGTAGTGGGTAAACAGCAAGTCTTCGTAGTCAGCTTTTCATCATGTGACAAATACCTGAGAAAAACAATTTAGAGGAAGAAAGATTTATTTTGGGCTTACAGTTCCAGAGGTTTCAATCCATGGTCAGCGGGGGCCATTGCTCTGGGCCTGAGTGAGCCAAACATCATGGTGGAATGGCATGGTGGAGGAAAGCTGCTCAGCTCATGGCAGCTGGGAAGCAGAGAGAGGGATGGGGGGAGGGGCCCAGGAGAAGATAAACCCTTCCTTCCAGGGCACACTGCCAATGACCTACTTCCTCCCACTAAGTCTCACCTGCCACAGCCTCTACCATCTCCCAGTAGTCCATTCAAATTACGAATCCTTCAACAGATTCACCCACTGATGTGATTAGTGCTCTCATCAATCACTTCCCCAAAAAACACACCTCTGAATCTTACTGCGTAGAGGACCAAGACTTCAATACATGAGTCTTTGGGGGACACTTGCCATTTAAACCATAACACCTTCCCTTCCTTCTTTCTCATTTAGCTTTCCATATTGCAAGACCAACAAATGTTGCTAATCAGGAAACATTTCCAAGCAGATCTTTTAACCTCACCCCAAATATACCCTGACTTTTCTCTGTTCAGGAGCATCTAAATTCTGAGAGGTACTGTACTGGAGGTCAAGCAACATCTACCTGGTCTTTTGACTCCTCTGTGGAATTCTGAATACTGAGCTTGTAGGCCAAGGTCTTGACGATCTCTGCTACGATCAGGAAGTTTTGTGGTCACAATGATTCTAAGCATATGACCATGATGAAATATTCCTGAGACATAGACCACTGTATCAATCCTGGTCCCCACAGGAAGACACAATACCCTCAAAGGGGTAGTCAAAGAAAATGCAATGAAGGGTCTAGGTCCAGAATTGTGGGCAGGCTAACTAAGGACTCACTACAGCAAATTCCAAAACCAATCCCTGGACCTGGAAGGGCAAGAGACCAAGGGAAGAGCCCACCAGGGAGGGCAGTAGCTGTGGGAGTGGGGATGCATATCATGTTTGCAGACACAGCCACTGCCCCCCAAAGCCCAGCAGGCAATCTGCAGGTAGATATGGATTTGTGACTTCTCTAGCTTTTGACCTTCCAATTGAGGGAGTCTGGGAAGGGGTTCATAGGTAGAGTGCAGCCTCCTGGGGCACAAAGGAGGCAGAAGGGAGCACAGAGTGGATCTGGAAGGCTACCCAGCAGAACTGTTCTCTTGGTTATGGAGGGTCATTAGGACTGGCTGTGGCATTATGTAGTTACTCCAGTCTCTAGAACTACAGTCAATCCTTTTTTTTTTTTTTTTTTTTTTCTCAGTTCTTTGTTCCATGCTTTTGAACATCTAAAAAGAAAAAGGTACAATTTTTTCACAGATTTAGTTCTCAGCAGTCTTATCTGTGATTTGCTGTGCATTGGTGGGTACATCTTGGACAATGCATATTTCAAACATAGCACCTGTTCACACACCCTGTGAAGGACTTACAGAAGGGGGTTACTTTTCCCAGTGATGTTTGCAGTTCTTAATTTTCCTTCTGTAGGCAGAATGACAAGTTCCTCTTGTGGGGTGATATGAGGTATGCAGGAGTCACCCCAGGTCACAGCAACCTGCCCATTTGTCAGAATTCCCCACATTGCTCACTTCTAGGGGCTTCTATATTAAAGCTAAGAGGCAAATTCAAATGTTTTCTGGGGCCCAGAACATAGAAAAAGCCACCAGCAGCCTAATGTCTCTACCAGGTTGACCAGGACAGCATCCTTGGAAAGAAGGGGGATAAAGGGAGACCATCCCAAGAGAAAGTACAGGAGGAACTGGGAGATATTTGGCCTAAGAGAATGCAGGGAGTCAGGCAGTTGGGGGCTGCCTGCAAATATTAGAAACTCTGCCATGTTAAACAAAGTTTATACTTCTTGGGCTGGGGTTGTGGCTCAGCGCTAGAGCGCTCGCCTAGCACATGTGAGGCCCTGGGTTTGATCTCAGCACCATGTAAAAATAAATAAATAAAATAAAGGTATTGTTTCTGTCTACAACTAAATAATAATAATAATAATAATAATAATAATAATAATAATGATAAAATATTATACTTCTTAAGGATGGAATGAGCCCAGTGGCTGCAAATTATAGAGGTGGGTTTTGGTTTCCTCTGAGGAGCAAAATACTATAAGAGTAAATGACAATAGGCAAGTGACCTTAGCTGGTCAGTACATACTTCTGTATAATCCAAAGGTCAGCAATCAAGAAGCTGTGGCCAAGAGAAAATCCAGGACAGGCAGATGGGCTCAGAGCATGAGGCAGTGCCCAGTATTCTGGACAGAGGTCATGAATAGATGAAGCCATCAATGGAACAGAAATAAGGCCTGTGAGTTGACAAGCCATGAGCACGAGGTGCAGGCTTGTTGTGGGGATGGTGCTGACCTGGCTCAGGCTGCTTCCAAAGGTGTTGTCACTGCTGCTGAGCTGCTCAAAACCAGCATCCAGTCTTTCAAAGGGCCAAGTCACCATCACTGCAGGCCACTGGCTGTGCCTGGATGGTGAGTTCTTTGGGATGTTGTTCAATAGACTCATGCGTTAGATGTGTGGTTCAACAAGGTAATGACCATCCCATCTGACAAGGACAAACCATAAGCTGCGATGGGGTCTTGGACTAGAGACAGGGAACATATGGTCTTAGTGATCTGAGACAGGGGCACATCAGCTCAACCAAGGCTCATGGGCAATGGGCTGGGCAGATGACAGTGGGGAACAATAAAAGTCTCAGTCTTACATTTTTCTAAATCTGAGCCCTAGAGGTCCGTGGAGTCACTCCCTCCTCTGTGCTCTCTTAGTCTCTCTTGGTATTTGATCTCACTTTTCTCAGAGACTAAGGTCATCAGCTTGTGACTGCCACCCTTCAAGGCCATATAACAATAGTTACCACGTTGAGAGCTGACCCTGTGCCAAATGCTTTACAGGTAGCTTCTTAGGTTTTACAGGAAACCTAGAAGGTAGTTATTATTCTTATTCCTGTTTTGTAGACTAGGGAACTGAAGTTCAGAGAAGGTGAGTAGCATGTACAAGGACACACAGGTCTTCATGTTAGAGAGCAGAGGGATGGAGTGGAGGGTCGTGCTTAGCTCAGAGTTACTCCAAAGCTCGTGCTCTTGGCTACCAAGTTATCTCTTGGAGCCTGTGTCCTTTATTTCAACCACATCTTTCCAATGACTGGCAAGATAAGCCTCCACTGAAAATTGTATTTAATAAATAAGTGGGACCACCTTGGACCCTGCCTGTACTCGTCACTGCAAATGCACAGCCTAGGAAACGTGCATGCAGACTTTCTGAATTCTGTTGACTGCTGGGAGCAACAACGTAGAGGCGATGGAAAAGAGAGTGCTCATCTGAGAAGTTTGCTCAGGCAATGAGGAATTTGCTTATGTTTAAATGTATGGAAACAACAACAAAAAAATAGAACCTGGACCTTTTTTTTTGCCACATCACAAGTTTATACACGAATAAAAATGAATGTCTTTGCCAATGAGTGACACTAAAATGCTGTGCTATTCTTGCTTGTTATTTTTGTCACCAAAATAGACCACATTTCCACGATTATGGAACCATATGCTTTTCAGAAGGTTTTGATTCAGATTTCATAAGAGCAATAAGTGCTGGCAGCAACATAGCACTTACCATGTGCCAAGCACTATCCTAAATTGTTTACATATGCTAACTCCTTTAATCCATCTACTAATAACCCATGTGAGGTACTATTAATATGAGATGTAAGAAAATGGAGGCACAGAGAGGTTAAATGACTTATCCAGTCACACAGCTAATTGTTGGAAGAACCAAGATTTGTAGTCTTAAAGACTATGCAGTACCATGTAGGTATTATTGAGTATTCACTACACGGCTCATTCAATCTATCACAATCCTGTGTGGGAAGAAATGTGCCATGCATTTCACAATTGAGAACACTAAAATTCAAAGATGTCTAGACATTTGTCCAAGGGGAACAGATGACTAACTGCAAATTGCAGAGCAGGCCCTATAGACTCTAATAGTGTCCTTGCTATCTTTTTGTACTACCAGATATAGTTCTTTTATCCTACATTGAATTTTTAAATTTGTTTTATATACAGCCCACCAAAGCCTGTGATAGAAAAATTAAAAAATATAGATGCACAAAAATGCATACTCTCATTGTCCACCTATAACCTGTTAATCTGTTCATGTCCTAGCATCTATTATTTAAGATGTCTCATATGTAAAATCACAACTTGGGATAATACATGATTTATCAATTAATTTTCTTGACCAGTGTCAATACATTTAAAAAAAAAATGATAGTTATGTAAAAACCAAACCAAAGCCAAAACAAATCGAGCCTACTGAGGGATAAAAATTATATTTGATACACTTTCCATCCCAACAAAAATATTCTTTTAACCACATAATCCAGAATATGACATTTAATAGCCAAAGCAAAAAAATAAAATAGTAGACGAGGTTGTCCTAAATTTGGTAATATTGGATTGAAAGGGCTTCATCATTCTATTTGAAAGGTAAATAAGTGTGTCTTTTGGTGGAAAACATTATAACTAATATGTACTGAATATTCACTATATATTAGAAATCATTCTCTGCTCTGTTGGAATATTTGTGCATATTTATTGCTCACACCAAGCCTTTTGAATAGGAATTATTGTTTCCACTTATAGATGAGGAAATAGTCTCAGAGAAGTTAAATTACCTTCCCAAAGTCACACAGCAGTATGACCTCAAGCCATAGATACAGAGGCGTCTTTCCTTTAGGCTCCTATGACTAGCCATGCTGGCTGTGCCACAGGAACTATTTATTCTTCCCTGTTTCCTGTCTACCCTCACCCTAGGACAGCAGTCCTACTTTGGGAGGAAGTCTAAATCTTTGTTTCTGCAGGAGATGGGCCGTATCCTTAGGTTATGAAAAGAAGGTGAGAGACTGCTCCGTGCCATCCTCTGCCCTGTCCCAGGATGCCTGTGACCCTCACAACAGCATGGAGGCGGAGTTCCTAGGGCCTTCACATGTCAACGGGGGACTGAGAGTCTCTGATGAGCCGCTCAAAGCCCTCTATAGCCAGGAATCTCCAGGCTTCTGTGTACCCTCAGAATGAACCCTTGGAGGACTTGGGCCTGCCTGTCTTCCCTCTGTCACTGGTCAGCACCTGCAGACTGGCCATCCCTGCTTCAGCCCCAGGGTGAGCTCTTTGCTTTTGCAGCCTCTTCCTGGACACTGTCACCTGCTCCTTCTCTTCCAGCGGTTCATTCACCTTCAGCAGGCCTCGCTCAGACATGGTGCTCTCAGAGGCTATTCTGACCTCCTTCTCAGGGCTTCCTGCCACCTAATCTCCTTTCTCATTATCCTGGCACCCTCCTGGTCTCTCCCAGCACTCCTTTTGAAACCCACACTTGCTTTCCCAGGTCACTCCCTTGATCTGTGCTTGCGATTTTGATTGTTTGGCTTTTATTCTTTCCCTTGTGAGCTGGGCCCCTCAGAACGGAGCCCTCAGCTCTGTCCTTGGCTGCTCTTTGCCCACATCTAATGTGGTGCTGGCCCTGGTAGAGCCTCCGGAGAGCTTTGCTGGAAGAGTGACACATCCCCTGCAGGAAGACAGGGGAAAGCAGGGAGGACAGGACGGTGGCTCTGCCAGCTGCCTTGAAAGCATGAACCCGGCACTGGGCTAACAGGTCTGTGCTTTGAGGTCTGCTTGGAGCAGCAGGGGTCGGGGACTGGGCTGAGGTTGGTTGATGAGTGAGGGCAAAGGTTGCTGCCTGGCTCTGCAAAGGCCCTGTTCCCAGTTTATTTGGCCAGATGTTCTTGGGAGTGTCTCATTGTCATCTTTGGGTCCATGACCCTGGCTAGAGAGCCTCCTTTGCACTTTGGAGATTTTCAACAAGTGCTTGGGATGTGCCTTTCAGTGACTTTTATACACCATGGAATTTAACTCCTGGCAGTCTCATTTTTAAGGGACTCTCTGAAGTGTGGTTGGGTGGCTTGTTTTTACTTTCTTTTTCCTGTCTCAGCTCACTGAGGCCTGTTTCAGAAACATCTAGACGTCGACCCAGGCTGACTCACGGCCCAACACTGATACTGAGCAGTTTCTCTTTCTCTGTAGTCCAGGGTGTTGGGTGGCTGGGGTGAGGCTTTGTGGAGAGGGGAGCGTTCTTCACTGCTGCTTTTTCTGGGGCACTCTTTGAGCGTTCGTAGTAGGAGAGGGATTGCAGGAATGGTGTACTATGTGACATGGGTCTGTGCAGAGAAGCTCGCAAATCCACGAGCTTGGATTTCAGCGGCGTGCTGGCGGATCCTGACCTCAGTTTCCGCAGCGTTAACTGGTAACTATTGGTTTCAAATGAGAGATGGGAGTCTTCATCTCACCATGTGTGGGATGTGCCCCGTGGGGCTGTGTTTTGTAGGCAGTGAAGTTAAGGCTTGCCCAGAAAAATAACATGTTTTCCCTGCCCAGTGCTTGAGCTGTTTGCCCGGTGACTGGCTGATTGGCGGTTTGGGAAGAAAAGAGACATTGGTTAACTTGGGTGTCCGGAGCATTTTTTTGTGTGTGTTTGTGTAAGTGGTTGTTTCTGTCTCTTTGGAAACAGTGGAGGACAGATGAGGAAATAACGATGATACTACTACTTAACGACTTGGATTCAAGGTCTGTGGAGCATCTTACAAACATGAACTTGAAATTTTTATTTCAATGGTCCTACCTCTTCGAGAGTACCAGAAATCCTTTGGTGTTTGTATCTCAGTGGTGCGTAGGGGAATGGAAATAACTGGGACTATTGCTTTCTTAACTTGCATGTGACTGTTTCCTCTGCTGTACTCCCTGCACAGGCACTTAGTGGAGAAGATAAATCAAAGCTGTAACCAATCAAGGCTTTCTTTCAGCCTTGATGGAAAATGCTTTTCTGAGATTAAAAATACCTGACATATAGGATGTGGTGTAACATAGAAGTCATGTTTTCATTAAATAAAATTTTGACTACTCCCAAGTGTTAAAAAACATAAAATCTATTAGCCTTTCCACACATATAGATCTTTCTGCGCTGGGAGGTGACCTGCTTTTAGGGACAGAGGTCTGGGATTATTCATCTTTAACTTCCCAGTGCCCTGGGTTAGGAAATGTTGCTATTACCGAGACGTCATCTCTCAAGAGGTTAAGATGAACAGTTTATTGATTATGCTCTGACTGCCTTTTTTTTTCACAGTTACTCTTTGTGCCTTATTCAGAAATATTTTAAAATTAAATATGACATGAGACATTTGAGGAATAAAAGGGACGGGAAAAGAAAAGACTAGAAAGAGCAAGAATAGAATAAGCATTACCATGATAGAAGAACATAGAGTTTGCTGAAGAGAATGTAAGAACAAAAGCAGATTAGATTTCTAACAAGGAAGAAAGTGGCACTGTCCATACTCGTCTTATTTCTAATGCCTCCGTGGAAGCCTGAAGCACCTGCTGATAGCAAGGTGTGGGGTTTTTCAGGTTAGCCTGGAGCCTTCCTGACCCCACTCTTTTCTCCTCCACATGACTGGCTGGGGACTAGGACTGAGGGGCAGGGTGGCGGCTGTACCAGTGAGGGCGAGGGTTTGCAGGTGCAGCACTCTGCCTGCGTTTCTGTGGTCTGGAGCAGCAGGAAGGTAAACAGGTATATGTGCTGCTCCAGCCCCGCCCCTCCCAGCCCAGGACCACGTGTCTCAGGATTGTTAGTTTGCTCAGCTAGCGATAGATAGCTACATGTTATCCCTGGCTCAAGTGACCTATGAAACCCATTTGTAGACTGACAATCATTTCCTTTTTATAACAACTGTGAAAAGTGAGCATTACTGTCATCATTTTAAAACAGCCCAACACTGTGGAACAAAAAGCAAACAAAAACATCTAGCCGGGCGTACATACCAGGTATTACCCAAAGTTCTATTACCCAAAGTTCGACACTGGAAGATAAGGATTGGCTTGATAACGCTGGATTATCAGAGCATCTTAGAAGGTCAGGATCTCCAGCAAGATTGCCTGACATCTTTTGGAATCTTGAGTCTCTCTGCACATGCCATTAGGCACCCTGGCAACTTCACGTGCTGCAAGTCGACAGTATTATAAGAACAGTCGTCCACATTTATAACCCTCCCAAATATCATCCCATTGGGTTCTCTCAGTATTCCTGTGAGTCAGATAATGCCAATGCTGTCCGTTGTCTGAGAATGATAATGTTCAGAGAAGTTGAGTAACTTGCCCAAGTTCACACAGCTAGTGGGCAAGGCAGCTGAGATTTAACTGTTGATTTCCTAACAGAAAATCTGGTCCCCTGGACAGATTAAGTTTACTATAAATAATGCAGGCTTACTTGTCAGGATTAAAAGGAAAACAGAGCCTCAATTAAAACAAACAAAAAAGACGCAAAACCCTTACTTCCAATCCAGTGAAAAGATTGCTGCAGGATGTGAGTGTGAATGTGTGTGTGGAGGGGTGTGAAGCTCCCTTCTGTCTTTGGCATGGTCTTTTTC
Organism: Tamias sibiricus; assembly: GCA_025594165.1. NCBI lineage: Eukaryota > Metazoa > Chordata > Mammalia > Rodentia > Sciuridae > Tamias > Tamias sibiricus. Next base: position 62,155,817 of record CM046664.1, on the reverse strand, counting down.
CTTTTTTCTTTCCACTTCGGAAGAATCCAGTTTCAGGGTCATTCCTAGGGTTTGACCTCTACCCACTGAGCAAAGAGACCACATTCATGCCTATTGAAGCTTCCTAGGTTTTGGAGAGCAGGGGCATTAAAAAAAATATATCCTCTTTTCTTTCCATGCTGATTTGGAGTGTGGTCTCCAAAATGGTGCTGTTGTTTGGGACTCTGAGCCCTGGGGGATCGAGGGGGAAGGCTGTGTTTGTTAATGGCTTAGACCTTTGGATGAATTAGGGTCTAGTACTGTGTTCACCTCTTGTGGGCGGGGGGATTATAGGAAAAGGCTTTTTCTTTTCATGTCCTTTTCCAGGGTGTTTTACTGGAGGTTTTAGTGAGTGGCTCTTTTGTTCAATAGGAACTTGAAAAAAAGATGTGGAAGGACTTTTCTAGTCCGTGGAAATGATCTAGCAGTGCTCAAAACCACAGCTTCTTTTTGCACTTTAAAAATATAAGTCTACCAGTCCTTAACTGGGGTGAACCTTGTGCAGAGAGGTGGACCCAAATTTTCTTAGCCTGTGTCCTTGTGAAGTCAGTATCCTCTTCATGTTCCATGGAGAGCTAGGCGGGAGTTTAGAGTCTTCACTTACTTCATGGGAATGAAGTGATCTCTGTAAGATATTTGAATATACTTTCTGTATATCAAATATATATGTGGGGGGGTGGCGTTGTGGCTTAGTGGTAGAGCACTTGTCTAGCACGTGTGAGGCCCTGGGTTCGATCCTCAGTACCACATAAAAATAAATAAAATAAAGGTATCGTGTCCATCCACAACTAAAATTATTAATATATATATTTATATAGATGTGCATGGGAATATTAATATTATTATATGTAATAATATGTAAATATTATTATTAATATTATTTTCAATAAGAAAACTGACCTGGCTAGAAGAGATTATATGTATAAACATATATTAAATAAAAATGTATATTTATTATATATTTAAGCATATATGAACATATATTACTATGTTATAATACCTAATATAATTATATTATATATTAAACTTTTTTATTGAGAAGCTGGTTAGGAGGCAGATGTTTCCGTAATGACTCTATGAACTGATGTTGACAGCAACATTAAAACAGAATTTAGAAGCTTGTGGTGGTTTCTGTAAGTAAAAAAGAAGAAGAAAGAAAGAATGCTCTATGTGATGAGCAACTCTCTCAGCAAGAACATGAAGCGAACATGCAGTTATCACGCCTGGCAAGACGTGGGCGAGGCACCGTGGCTCAGCTGGGGCCGGTGGTTTTCTGCTCCTGTTAGCTCAGCGGGGCTCATAGTGGAGTGGTAAGTTATTAGACAGTTGGGGCTGAAGGTGGCCACACCAGATAACTTATTTTAAAAGCAATCCAGTCTAGTTTCTACCTGCTCATTCATCTGTCTACAGGATAGAACTGGAAAGGGTTTGCTCACACGTAGCTGAAATATTGGCAAGAGACCCCAGCCTTTCCTCACACCAAGAGGGAATGACAATTTGACATGCTGTTTTGAATGTTCATAAGGTTTTAACTGGCATCTCATCTAGCCACATGCTAGGCTTAACTTTGCCTAGCGTGAGTTTTTCAGAGCTTTTTGAAAAGCATATCAAGAGGTAGATAGGCATTTAGTTCTTTAATTTCCTCTCCTATATGCTGCCTTTGTTTTTATTGTTTCATTCTTCCAATTGCCTTATTCTTACTTGTTGCTAGGTGGTATGGGCCAGTGGGTGCTCATACCATTATTGTCTTCGCAAAAGTCTCACAGGAGACTCTAGTGATGCACAGAACCGCACCTGACAGTCTTATTCCATGTCCCTGCCCCGCTTGCTAAATGACCCCCAGCAAGTAGCAACTAAAAATCGGCTTCCCATATTTCCAAAACCTTGGATATGGAAAGAAATGATCCCTTCTCTCAGAAATCAGAACAAAACATGCCTTTTGCAAATATTTAGGAAGGGACCTTGTTAGATGATTACAGAATCTTTGGATCACATGAGATTTTTGCCTTAACATGGCCTTTAAGTGACCTGCTAGCACATCAAATGTTCACGTGGTTGGCATATGAGGCAGAGTGCTTTAGGAATCCGGATAAGACTTCAGGTATTCAACTGTAGGCTTCTTCGGAACACAACTTAGGAATGCCTGACTTTCTGCTCAGGCCAAGGGCAAAAAGCACCATTTTGATAGAATCATCCTCAAGTGTCTTTTAATCATAGATCGGTAATAGTGATTGATATATTTAATAGTGAGATGAAATAGTTTCTTATTAGCCCTGCCAAAAGCAAGGGCAGGGGTGTAATCACAGTCTCATATTTTGTAGCTCAGATTCATGTATAGAAAGAAAAATTTTCAGATGTTTGATTTATTATTTCAGCACATACATTGATGAACCACACATATCTTGTTGCTGGATGTGCAAGGATACTTATTTAGAATATAGAAAGAAACAATTCTATTCCACAAATTTGCATGTATGAAAAGAAAGCAAGATTATAAAAGTTATGACTTCTTAGAATATTTTAAAATACTAATTTTACTTAAAATGCTTTAAAAATCAGACACCGAAAATATATCAAACATTACTTGGAGGCAGAATAGTCCTGTTTGAGAATGTGTTATAATCTAAAGAAGTAAATTTTACTATCATAGTAAGAAGGACAAGGAAAACAAAAAAAGAGGATGCTTTCTCCTGGATTTTCTGTAAGGCAGGCTTCTTTTGACCTGTATGAAGAGCATACCAAGTTTTACATTTAATTTCTTTGCTCTTATAGTTTTTCCTTCAGGACTTCCTGGGGCAGTTACTTTGTATGGCAATGAAGGTCTCACTGGAAAGGCAAAGATAATATCAAGTCAAACCCTTGATCACTTCTTGTTCCAGTTTTCATCCTTTTTCTTTTCTTTCCTTTTTTTTTTTTCATAATAAGAGCAGATAGAAAGGAAAATAGGTTGCCCCCTTCCGGCACATCTTCTGAGTTTGTGTTCAGTCTCCTTAGCAACAAGCCGAGCAACTGGGTTCCATTCAGCATTTCCTTCAAAACCAGAGGATCTCTACGCTAATGTTTTGTTAACCACACACACGTCAAATATGCTTTTCTTAGAAATGGGATGTATGCTGTAAATGCGAGGAAGTACAGGAACAAGGACCTAAATGCTCACGCTCAGGCATAGACGGCACAGTCGGGGACTTGGTCAATGTCACGCATCAAATGCCTCTGCTCAGCGAGTGTGTTCTGAACTACTGAACCCACAGATAGGAAAGTTATAAGACAGGATTATGCAGAACAAAAGTTGAAATTAGCTTGTAACTTTGAAAAAAAAAAGGCCTCATATCTAAAGAAACATGGAAAACTTAAAGAAGAAGAAGAAGAAAAAAAGAGGAATCTAACATATGAAAATCCAATCCCACTGGAATGCTTTCCCATATACAGTACAAATGCCACATATATAAAACTACAAGTCCCTGCAGAAGTCAGGGCGAGGACGTGAGCCCCAGCACTTTTCTGGTAGGGCCTCCTTTGGGGAGTAAGACCCGGGTCAGTTTCCAGAGATGAAAGCTATTTGGAAATCTTCCTTCTGGGAACCATAGGCCCCGTGCAGAGGGAACTTTTGACAGTCCCTGCACATGATAGAGTGTGTGACACAAGTCTAAAGATGTCTCTTTCAGGTTGTAGGAGTCTGAGCTTTGGGGATGCTAGAGGATGGAGAGTACAGATGCAGATAGGGAGTCTCTCTGTTTAAGTGGACCAGTGGTATCCCACTGCAGGGTTATGGGAAAAGCTCAGCACTTCCCCGGGGCAGAGTTCTGGCTGTAAATTGCACAGTGAAACATCCCATTCGTACCAAATTCAGGTGAAATTTTCACTTAGGAGGTACAGTCTCACTCTTGGTCTTGTTCCTTGTATAAATCTCTGGTTTGGAAACTTTGTAGCAGTCAGGCGTTTTGAGCTTGAGGGCTGAAATGTCACTTTTAAAGCAGGGTTAAAAAGGTCACACAGCTGCAAATAATAATAGCCCAATGAAATTCAGATTCTAACTGCAGCCCACTTCAAGAATAACACTTAAACAGGAAACAAGCCTACCCGATCTTTTTACCAGTAAAGTTAGTAAGAACACTACTGATAAAGTGGTGTGTGTGTGTGTGTGTGTGAGTGTGTGTGTGTGTGTGTGTGTGTGTGTGTGTGTGAGAGAGAGAGAGAGAGAGAGAGAGAGAGAGAGAGAGAGGCAGACATAAAGAGACAGACACACAAAGAGAAAAACACAAACATAGCAAGACAAAGACACAAACATAGAAGTAGAAGTAGACATTACAAAGAGAGTTTCGGAGAAGACACATAGACACACAGGGATGCAAAACTATACTCACAAAATAATTTTTTCTTGGATTGAAATGCAAGAGTACTTATTTTTCAATATTCAGATTTGAAGGATAAAGATATATTAGAAGTCCAAAGTGTTTTCTCTTTTTTTGCAAATAGCTTCCATTAGTTATCTCTTCAAATAACACCTCTTTGAATGGTCCTGTTTTACTACATTGTTTTGCTACAATGGTCATCTGTTTTACAGATGAGGAAATAAGATAATGAAAGTTACAGTATCTCTCCCAAAGAAAGTCTTAGTTCCAAATTGAAAATATAATTCCTCTCTAATAGTCTGCCAATGTGTGGGGAGAATCATCCCATATCCTTGCTGCCAAAGTAGATTCAGGCATTGCATTTTATATGTATACATAGTTTAATTAGTTAATCAATTAATTTGTTTTGTGGAGCTATGGATTGAAGCCAGAGCCTGGCGCATGCTAAGCAGGTGCTTTACCACTGAGCTATGTCCCCAGCTCTCTTCGAATAAAAGAAGTAGAATGTGTTTTTGGTGGACGTGTGTTAGGTTATTTTTGCATGTGGCTCCTTGTCTCCCTGACCAATTTCTCAGAACCATAAAGTGCAAACCAAATTGGCTATGCCCTTAACAATTTTAATTAATTAAATAATCTTTGTTTCCAGAAGGAAAGCATGTTTGATCTGGAGTGTCATCCAGAGAGACTGACTCAAGCATCTCCTATTTGTCAGCTGTTCCAGACACTGTAGGGAGGACCAGTTTTCTCCTCTGGAACCCTTTTGGAGGTTTAGTAAGCTCATTAAGGTAGCAAAGGGTCGTTTCTCATGAGTCCTGCCAAGGAGACTCCATTCCATCTCAGGGCAATAAAGGCTGACAAGTGTTTTAACATCACTATTAAATTCCAAGCCCTTTTTTTCACATCTCGAATGCATTCATAACAAAGTTAATACTAACAGAGCTAATGAGAACATATTAACATATTAGTGCTCATTGATACTTGAAATTTTGGTTTGAAGTTTTCCTAACTTTCAGTATTGGTAAGTGCAAATGCCAGCTTTCAGACTGAAACAGTCTTTTTAGTGTTTTACTATTCCCAAGCCCATATCATTGAATGGCTCTGTCTGAGATTATTGGGGAAATTTGTGCTATTTCATTAAGACTAGAGGTTGATGTTAACTGAGGATTGGTTACGACCACCTGTGATTTAGACAGGCAGGCATCACTCTTGGCTAACTACAGCAAACCAGGTGATGTGGAATTTCCCCCCTTCTGGGCCCAGTTGCAACCTGTAAATTTAAAATACGTATTTCCAGTATTTCATGTAAAATATCCAAGTTTTTAGTACCATTTTCTTTTTCCAGTGGTTGCTGTTCCTGAAATGATAATTCCCAGTGTATCCCTACATGGCTAGCAAAGCATTTAAATGGATTGCATCAGCCATTGTGGACAGATTTCCCATTTTTAGACCAGGAATTTGTGGGGTCAAACCCTGAACAATGCAAGAGATTCTTGCTCTCTTGAGGCCAGAGGAATCCAGTGGCAGTTGAGGGTTTGAATTGTAAATCAAGCCCGTCATCTCCTTGTCAGCTATGGAAATCTCAATTCACTTTGTGCACTATTAGAGTTTATTTTTAGATTTTTTTCCCCCAAAAAAATTCAATGGAAAATAAGGCTCGTGAACCCTTTGCTCTTGTTGAGCAAATGAATCTGAATTTGGAATTTTGAGAAAAGAGAAATTTTTAGTACTACTTAAAAGCTTTTAAATGATGAGAGTGTCCACCACAATTATGACTAGTTCTAACCAAAGCTATGGGATGTGTTTTTCAGACAGCTCTTTGTGGGGGTCATACATGGCACACCGCAAATAGACCAGACTTTGGTGGTTTCCATGTCTATGGCATTGTTTAACAGATTAAATTTATAATGAGTTAATACATTTTCATGTGAGATTTAATGAAACTAGCTTCATCCCATTGTTTTCACCAAAAGCAGCCCTGACTTTTTTTTTCCATGAAGTCGGGGACTTCAAAGGCCATAAGTGGGCACAGGTGGAATGAGGGGCACACACAAGTTCTTGCCTCACTGCAAGTTTGGTTTTGGGACCAAAAAAGTAAAAAAATAAAATAAAACAAAATAAAAACCACTGCCACAGGAGTAGGGAACAGGCAAGCTGTTTGGGGTGGTTTATTATGATGATTCAGGATTCATTATCCATTCCACAAATATTTATTGAACGCCTACTATGGAAGCTTTATGCAGTAGTGCCCAGGGTATGGCGATTGCCAAGTAAAACTCGGTTTATTAAAAAATCCCAGCTAGTAAAACAACTGAATGGGAAATGAGAAGATGAGGCCTGACTTCTGAGGACCAAATGTGGAACAACCTGGCGAAAATCATGTCTGAGTAATTTGGGGACTTGATGGATGATAAAAGAACCTATGCAGGGCTTTAGCAGGAGTCTGTTTGAGAAAATAATTATTGCAATATGTGCTAGAAAAGAACCATAATAATAGACCATAAAAAATAAACCATGGCTCTTGACTAATACAGCAGACCAGATCATAACTGGTTGACAAAAGTAATGAAGCCTACAGGGTAGAGTGGCACCATTTAGTGGAACCATTGCAAACGCCTACACTGAAAGGAATTAGCAAGGGAATGCTGTTTGCAGAGACTAAATGTGGGAACTGCAGAGCATCAAAATAAAGCAGTTGAGGTTTATATACTACTATGGACACACCCACTCACCTCAGACCGCATGCTCTTAAACTTAATTTATATCAGCAACTGTCATTTTACCTTAACACTTTTATTCCAATGTTGCCGAACATATTTGGTCCATATTTATTGCTTAGCATGTACTAAATTGATACAAATTCTATTATGTTTAAAAAGTAAATAATAAGGGCTGGGGCTGCAATTCAGTGGTAGAGAAATTGCCTAGCTTGTGTGAGGCACTGAGTTTGATCCTCAGCACTGCATAAAAATAAACAAATAAAATAAAGGCATCCTGTCCATCTACAACTATGAAATATATAACAAAAAAAGTAAATAATAAAATGACCATAATCACTCAGGAGAATAGTCACCAATAGTGGTGACTAAACTCTATAAACGATTTGAAGACAGACTGTATTTCTCTGGTGGTACTTTCTGAGGCAGAGTTCTTCTCTTGAACCAGCTCAGAGGATATCAAATTCTATCGATCCACATCGTGAAGGTGCCAGGAGATGAGTCCATCTACATGGCTGAGCCTTGTTATGTCACCAGGCACCAGCATCAGAGTATAATTCCAAGGTATTTGATGTGACTTGTAGGCAAACTGTAATTTTTGTAATTTCATCTTAATTTTAACAATTAAGATGAATCACCAATTCTGATATTAAACAGAGTTACCAGGTGTTAGTATGATAGGCCCAAGCTTCTGGGGAAGGTTGGCATTTGGGTGGGTCAAGGTTTGGGATGTGGTCGTGCCCTTAGTGGAAAACTGCTTTCTCCTTATCTGAAAGTACCTGAGCTTGGTCAGCAGTTCCCTCACTTTGGCTTATTAATGAATCTCTTTCAACTTTCAGCAGGAACGCTTCCAGTCTTGACCACTTCTGGTGTGTTGATATTAATTTAATTACAATCATTAATTAGTACTTTCAGACGTAGGCCGTAAGTGTGGGCATTTAGCACTTTCCCATCTCATGTCATGTAATCCTAACATTGGTTGGCAAAAGAGGCTTTCCTTCATTACACTAGCAAATAAAGTGCTCTGTGGTATCCAAGAAAGATTTACCTAGGCAAATAAGAGAATAATTTATAATTTTATCAAAAGGGAATGATTACTCTTTGAGGATTCAGTGCCACCTGTCCACCAATGTCTCCCACACTTAAGCACACTCACACTAGATACCCAGCCCTTTCGCCATGACTTAAAAATGACTTACAAGTCTTCAACCAAGCAGAATTCGAGACTGAAGATTATTAATGTTGACACCCCTTTTATCAAGGAGGGGATATTGAGGCATGAAGCAGTTAAATGATCTGGCAGTGCTCAAGCCGATAGACAGAAAGGTTCCAGGAAAGCATTTTTAAAATTTGACTAGAAAAACATGATACATTTAGTAAGTGTATAACCCAGTTACTCCGTTTATTCTACCTTCGGTCAAAATCATTTTCTCAACTTTAAAGTCGCTCTTTGAGACTCAGAAGGAAGTTGTCGGTGTTCATAGCGGGGAGGAGGGAGGCTCTGTGATCAGCGATGGCAAGATCAAATGAATAATGAGACATGAGAAGTTGATTTAATTCCTCACACAAGGGCAGACAGAAAGGTGTGCTTTTTTTTTTTTTTTTTTTTTTTTTTTTTTAGGTATAATACAGCCATATGACTCCATAAAGACTTATCATATATGTTATGGAGAATTAGAGCAGAAGAGTTGGAAGGGTACAAATACTAAGAAATGATAAATGTCTAAGGAGATGGAAATGCTAATTACCCTCATTTGATCATTGCACCTTGCTTATGTGCTATTGAATCATCACACTATACCCCATTAATATACACAATTATTATATGTCAAAACAAATTTTTTTTTTGCACCAGGGATTGAAATCAGGGGCACTGGACCACTGGGCCACATCCCCAGCCCTTTTTTGTATTTTATTAGAGACAGGGTCTCACTGAGTTGCTCAGCACCTCACCATTGCTGAGGCTGGCTTTGAACTCGTGATCCTCCTGTCTCAGCCTCCCAAGTGCTGGGATTACAGGCGTGCGCCACCGCGCCCCGCTCAAAATTTTTTAAATTAAAAATAAACTCCTTTGAATAAGCAATACATATGTATATATAGAATACAGCAAAAAGAACGTATATATTAATGCTTGATACAGGAAACCTATAAAATTATGGCAATCACTATCTTAGTGGGCACCCATAGGAAGGAAGCCTTTCTAAACAAACAGTGAAAAGGGCATCGCTTGGTGAAAACTGTTTTGGGGTGAGGAAGCATGGCTTAAAGGGTTTACATTTTTAAATTTTTAAATATCTTCCTAACAGTGTTACCCAAGGCAAGTCTTCTCTCTTTGTGTTTCAGAAAAGTTAAAGTAGGCACATATTTTCCTAAAGAATACACATCAAATACATTAGTGTTTGGTGGAAGAAGTGTAGATTTAAGCAGAGCTTCCTTTTCCAAGGGTAAAGGGACCTTGGGAGTCCCTTTGGAATCACTCACAAGTAGCATTTATTTTTATTTTTTATTTAAAAATTATTATTATTAATTATTTGGTACTGGAGATTTAACCCCAGGGACACTTTACCACTGAGTTATACTTCCAGCCCTTTTTGTTTTTTATTTTAAGATGGGGTTTCACTAAGTTGCTTAGGACCTCACTAAGTTGCTGAAATTGGTCTTGAACTTGTGATTCTCTTTCTCAGCCTTCTGAGCTGCTGTGATTACAGGCATGAACCACTGTGTCTGGTTAAAAAAAAAATTTTTTTTGAGACAGGGTCTAAGTTGCCCAGACTGACCTTGAACTTGCAGTCCCCCTGCCTCAGCCTCCTGAATAGCTGGTATTATAAGTATGCACCACTGCACAAGTAGCATTTTAAAGATGCAAATTGCTTCCTGTGCACAGAGTAAAAGCAATAGGTTCTAATTCAGTAATAGAGCATGTACCGCTAACAGCACATGTAACTTATGTGCACTTAACTCTAAAATTGGTCAAAAAAGTACAATTTAGAAAACTATTTAAATTGTGTGACTTAAATTTGTATACTACCTCCTGTGAGTTTTTTTTTTTTTTAAACTATGTTGCTTTGTGGATAGTTAACCACAAAACCATACATATATACTGTACTTCCATTGCCTTTGGGGGGGGGATTTGCAAAGGTAATTTTGACTACACTCAATTTTTGCCTAAGGAAAACACTTAGGACTGAAATTTTACCTAAGAAAAGATTATAGTATTGTTTAACATATTTCTGATTATAAGATTTTTCTCCTTAAAATTACTTCATTCCAACTTATTTATCTAGATCAGTAAGGCAGCAGATTCAGTCCTGTATTAATTTCAAATCAGCTTATAAAACCAAATTATCAAAATACCTGGGATGCCTTTGCTGACTTCTATTTACTTCTCTTTCCCTACAACATGGGTAATTTTTGTTGAGGCTTCATCAGACACTGAGATGAAAAGGAATTTAGGACCATGATTCACCACCAGAATAATTTGAAACGCCGATTCCAGGGCTACTTTTGCATCTGTTGGCAACACTGAAGCTTGCTGGGTTGATCCTGGGGTGGTCCTTAACATATTGTTCAGGGTCGGCCCTCCTCACACTGAGGACTGATTGCCCAGGGGGCTGTCATCTGTCCTGCTGTCCTACCTAGTCAGTCCAGAAGCATTCTGCAGGGCTGAGTCTGGATGGAGGTGCCCGCTGCCTCAGAATCTCCCTGTGCAGTTGGGTCTTACCTGGTGGTAACACCTACAGGTAGATTTCTAGAGGCAGGATTTCCGCTGTGACATCTTGATGGCATTTTTTCCCATTATGTACTTAAGAAGGCACAGCAGGAACTCAGTGTGGGGAGCCAACTAACTCCAGCAAAGCAGGACCTGTGTTCATTCATGCCAGGGTTGGCCTCATTGAGTTTGGGAATCGGGTGCAGAAAGGGGGCTCTGAGCGACTGTCTTTCTCATGAGTCTCAGGCAGAAGCAGGAGATATTCATGAATTTCTGTTTTCCTTCTTCCCTCTCCCTCTGACCTTTCAGATTTATGAGGAATCCAAGATGAATTTGGAGCAGGAGAGGCCGTTTGTCTGCAGTGCCCCAGGCTGCTCCCAGGTGAGTGTGCAGATCCTCAGTGCTCCGGCTTGCAGCAAATGCACCTGCCCTCCGACGGGAAAGCAGCCCTCCCTTGGCAACCATGCCTGCCTTGAGCTTTCCTTCTTTACCAACATACTGTCAAAGTCTGCCTCTCGTCCTGATCCTCATCATCTTCAATTCACTATAGTCCTCTTTGTATAGTTCGTCATACTCCTCTCTTACCCTCTGAAGTACCGCAGCGTTGAACATTTCCGCCCATTACATCCCCCTAGAGGTGAACCAGATGCTTCCTGCCCATTAGATATGAAGGGCTGTCATTTCAGAAAGGGAGAAGGAGGTGCTTACTTTTCCAGGAGCCACTTGAATATTATCTGGGCCTCTGGATGACTGGTGAAATGCCTCACTATCATAGCTTAAATTCTATTTTGTTTTTGTTTTTTATTTTGGTACCGGGGATTGAACTCAAGGCACCCGGCCACTGCGCCACATCCCCAGCCCTTTTTTGTGTTTTATTAGAGACAGGGTCTCACTGAGTTGCCTAAGTGCCTCGCCATTGCTGAGGCTGGCTTTGAACTCGTGATCCTCCTGCCTCAGCCTCCCAAGTGCTGGGATTACAGGCATGTGCCACCATGCCCGGCATTCTATTTTGTTTTATTTCCCCCTTTGAGTCAAAAAAACCCTGTATAACTTTTTCTAGTACCTATGGTTTCCCCATGCATCTAAATCTCAAGAAGGGAAGACTCCTGCTGTGCTGGGTGGAATCTCTTGGCTTCTGACGACTCTCATCAGGTAGAAATGGTGTGGGGATCAGATGAGCTACTACCTGGGGATTATCATAGGGCCTGTACACAGTAAGTGCTCAGTTAACACCCCGTCTCATTACCACAACTGCTCCTAGGATTATTATATTGCAACCTGCCTTTTTGAAAGAAATTAGAAATGTCCATCACCTAAATTCAGAGTTTTCCTTTTCTCTTTGGAACTTGGTAGTGACTTTTCCTATTCTTAACCCTTTGCATAATAGCTCCTAGTTCTAATCATTTCCATTTGTGGGAAATGATCACACCTGCTTGCTTTCATACCTCTATCTTTATTTTATGGGATATAGCACAAGTTTAACACTCAGAGCCTAGGCATCTTCCTAATGTGGTAATTAGTCACACCCTTTCCCTAAGCTGCCCAGAGGTTTCATGGGACCCAAGCTGCCCTCCCTGCCTATCTCTGTGGTGGGGTTGACAGTATTGGGCAGAACAGTGCCTAGGAGAGCTGTTGCCCATTGAGGGCCATCCTTATTTATGTCCCCGGGGAATATGTGGAGATTTTTGGGAGCTTTCTGAAGGGAAGAAGCCAGAGAAACACAAGATGTTTCTGGTGTTAGGAGCTGGTGTTGTCAGTTTGAACTGAGCAACCAGCGTCCTGTGCTCAGGTTCTGGAAGTTTCACCAGGGGATTTTGTGCCAATGTTTATGTCCAACTTGTAAATAAGGAAAGCAGTAGAGAAAATCATTTTGAAGCAAACTGGTTTTTGAAGGTCATTCTGAAGTAGGAAACGCTAGGAAAACACAGATAGGTTGATAAGTAACTGGACTAGACCAGGATTCTCCATGGTGAGTGCAAAATATCATCTTACTAACTAGGTAAAAACTTGATCCCTAACTGAGGTGAAGCCGATTCTCAGCAGTTTTTTTTTTTTTTTTTTTTTTTTTCCTTAAACCAGAAGTCTTGATAGCCAAAGGGAATCAGATAATCTGAGCAGTTTCCTTTGCTTTGGGTGTGACAATGAGACATTAAGGTTTATTCAAGTTACTCAGCACATTTTTGGGGAGCCTAGGAGGTGCCAGGCACTGTGGTTGCCCTGGGGAAACAGCACACTGCACAAGACACATGTCCCTGTCCTCATAGAGCTTCTCATCTACACATTAAATCTGTAACCACATGATCTGATGACTCTATTTGCAGTTTTGAATGAAGAGAGACCATGGGCCCCCCTGAAGCATAAAGTGGGGGATTGACTTTACCTGGGGAGGTAAATGGGATGCTCCTCTAGAGAGAGGTATTTAATGGAAGGGGATCAACAGAAACCTAGCAAAGGCAAAGGCAAAAAAAAAAAAAAAAAAAAAAAGAATTGGGGGCAAGTTGAGATTCCTAGTAACGTCCAGGGTTATGCATGACCATCCGATATTAAGACAAGTCAGGGAGAAGAGAGCTACACATAGTCCTCAAAGTATATTGCAGAATTTCCCAAACTTGGCACTATTAACATTTAGGGCTAAATAATTTTTTGATGTGGGGCTGTCTGTGCAGTGTAAGATGTTTAGCAGCATTCCTGACCTGTATCCACCAGATCCCTGGTCACACTCCACCATTGTAACAACCTTAGACATTGAGACATTGCCAGATGCCCCCTGGGGGGTGGAGGCCAAGCTGCCCCTGGTTGAGAGTGACTGTATAGTTTGCATTTTGGCTTTACTCTTGCTTTTTTATCTTTCTAGCTTTAACCTCCTTTCTTTTTTGGGGGTCCACCTACTTCTGATTGATGCTGTCTCACTATTTTATGAATTACTCTGTGCTACTTTTCCTCCTTTGGGGAGTTAGGCAGTGTATAAATAAATCAATGCCACAGATGCGTGGTCACTGGTGTCAGATGCTGCTAGAGCTGGGACAGTTAGAGAACCCGGCAGGGGCTGTTGCATTTGGCAGATAGGTGCCCAGTGCTGCCGACCCAGGAGAAGAGAGAGGCAGAGGCCAGATGGAAGGATTAATGAGGGAGTGGGCGGTGAGGAAGCGGAGGTGGCAAACATAGAGGACTCTTTCAGGAGCACTAGGCAGTGACGGGAAACCGTGTGATATAATGGTAGCCTGAGAGGGAGGTAGCTTTTTTAAAATTAAAGGATAGCCAAGCTGAATTTAGTCAAGGGCAAGAAACCAGTGAGAGAGAAGGAGGGGGCATGCTGACATTCCCAGGTCAGGGCCTAGAGGCACCCAAGTGGGAGTGGGGCATGTTCTTCTAGGTGGGGATGAAGGAGAATCCATGAAGTCACATGCAAATCCTGGGAGGTGACAGTAAAGGTTGAATGGGATCCATTTTAAAATTTAATTCGGTGGTGGAGGGGTGGATTTCTGGGGACAGAACCCAGGGCAACCAGTGTGCCAGGCAGGCTCTACCATGGGTCCACATCCCCAGCCCTTACATAGGCTCTGTGAATGACCTCGAACATCTTGATGAAGGAGCAGGTCATTCCCTTGACCCCGCTGAGTAGACTGAGTACAAACTTGGACAAATGCGGGAAATAAGGATTTACAGAGTTTCTTGATTTTAGATGACAATTCCAAGCCTCCTTCCCTGCTTGATGCATCTAATACTCAATGTCCCTGTTTACTGTGGAAGCATTTCTCTTTTCTTGACAAGCTCTTATAACAAGATGCCCATCTTTCAATTGAGGAGGACTTAGAAAATGTCATTGTCACCCAGCAGTCCCAAGTGTCTCCTGGTGGAATATTAGGAACTCTTGCAGTCAGGCTAATTTTTATCATCAAGACATTTACTTTAGTCACATTCCATGGCCTGGGAATCTGCAGGGAGGAGAGTGTAGGCTGGGACTGGAAAGAGGACAAAGTGAATTATCAGGATTTGCTCTGACTGTGGGGGAGGTGGAAGGATTTTTCTCCCCTTTTCTCCTTGGAAAGAAACTTGGCTTTATTAGGCATGTTATTATTATTATGTTTATTAGGCATGTTACAGATCCTCAGACATTATCTTAGAAGTAAGGAGGGACATGCTTCTCTTGTTCTTTGGAATCTCACAGAGTTCATTGTTAATTTCACTCTCCCTTTGCCCTCTGCATTCACCTCTGTATCTGTTGCAGACTGTACATTTTGATTATGTACAATTTGCTGCTGTTTTCTTACCTGATTTTTAAAAATTACAGTTGTCTTGTGGTATCTCATTTTGAAAGTAATGATAATTAATATAAAACTATTATGGGAATTATTAAGAAGTAGTCTAACATCCTACATTAGGCTATTATTTTACAGTCAAAATGGCTGGTCAATATGAAATGAGGGATATATCATGTCACATGTTGATTAAATATGTATATATATCATGAACATTATGTTTTTGACAAGAGACACAGAAGTTTAACCCCTATCTCTATGTCACATGTGGTAGTGTTGCATTTTTTTTTTTTTTTTTGTGGTACCAGGGATTGAACTCAGGGGCACTCGACCACTGGGTCACATCCCCAGCCCTTTTTTTGTATTTTATTTAGAGACAGGGTCTCACTGAGTTGCTAAGTGCCTCGCCATTGCTGAGGCTGGCTTTGAACTCGCGATCCTCCTGCCTCAGCCTCCCAAAGTGCTGGGATTACAGGCGTGCGCCACCGTGCCCGGCTAGTGTTGCATATTTAGTGCAATTATGATATGGTGTTATAAAGACCAAGAGAAGAGATGAACCAGAGGCAAAGAATTATCGTGTCACATAAAAATGTGACACAAACTTCTGCATATTCAGAAATTTGGCATAATTGCCATGCATTTCAAATTCTAAGCTCTCTAATTTTACTTATAATGAGAAGTAAATAATTGTTGTTTATACAAAGAACTACTTTTAGAATATTTCATAGCATTCAGTCCAGTGAATTCCCTTGTTATCATGAATACAAATCTATAGTCTTTTTCTACTGCAGTGTACCAAGGTAATTGAAATGTATATTGTCTATCTTGAAGAACTAGAAGCTCTGAATGGATTTTTAAAAAATTATCAAAAAATGGTAATGTTCAGCAGAATTCATTGTTTTTACTTATATTTTTATTTGACTTTGTTAGAACAGATACTCTGTTAAGTTCAGTTATTACAACATACCAATCTAAGTCAGGATAGGCTAGGACCTGTTACAATAACAAAATTACCCCCAAGCTTCTATGGCTTAAAATAACAAAAACTTATTTCTGTTACCCAAGGATACATTTCTATTATAGACTGACAGGAAGCTCTTCTAAGTCCTTTAGAATTCAGAAATGTTTTTCA
This sequence comes from Tamias sibiricus, assembly GCA_025594165.1. Classification (NCBI taxonomy): domain Eukaryota; kingdom Metazoa; phylum Chordata; class Mammalia; order Rodentia; family Sciuridae; genus Tamias; species Tamias sibiricus. Next base: position 62,139,633 of record CM046664.1, on the reverse strand, counting down.
TAACCTTGCAGAGATTTAGGATTTTTGAGTGACTACTATCTCCAGTATTGCAAGTCACCATGATACACCATGAAAAAGGTGGGGGAAATGACAGAGGGTCTTACACCAGTAATTCCATACTTGCATCTGGGTGACAGGTCACTTCCATTCATGACTCAATGTGTAGAGCTAGTCACATGACTCCACTCAACATAATAGGGCCGGAAAATTCAGTTCCACCTCATGACCAAAAGTCAGATAGCCAAAAGTATTTGGGAGCAGCATTTTTTGAGGGGGCTAAAACATTTTTTTGGGTTCTTTTTAGTTACACATGACAGTAGAGTATATTTTGACATATTTATACAAACATGGAGTATATCTTATTCTAATTAGGATTTCAATCTTATGGATGTACATAATGTGGTGGCGAGAGAGGGAATGAGAGGAATGAAAGAGCTTTAAATAGAACAAAGAGTGGGGAGGGAGGAGAGGGGGCAAGAGGATAGGAATAATGGCAGACTGAGTTATCCATGATTACCCTAAATACATGTATGAAGACACAATTGTTGTAAAAATACTTTATATTAAACCAGCAACTCAAAAAATTGTGCTCTTTATATGTAATATGAAATGAAATGTACTCTACAAATGTGTATAACAAATTAGAATAATAAAAAATTTAAAAAAAGAAAAAAAAGATAATATCATTCCCTGAAAATTAAAAATAAATAAGCATTTGATATGCAGAGAATAAAATACCAAAAATAAGCTGTCATGTTACTATAAAATTGTTCGTATAATTATAAAAAACAGATAATGGATGATCAGGGCTTCATAAACAGAAACATACTATACAGATGTCATGGTGTACATTTTGTAGTATGTATGTCAAGCATGGCATAAAATTCTTTCCCAAAGTCTGACATGAATCAAAATTCTTTTCTATGTTATGCATTTCTCCTACTTAGGGTTAATCTATAGATAAATGTCTAGCATACTTGTCATGCCTTAGACTTAATTTTACACTATTATGTAAAACAGTAACCACTACAGAAAAGTTCCATATGCTTTTGCAAAAATTCCAGTTCTTCACAGATCTAAATCCAGTTTCTTATTTTGGACATGGTCTTCTTATAAGCATTAGAAGAAATGGGAAATTTTCAATTTTGTCATGCTGCCGTTAGTGGTTATTTTTTTTCCCCATAGTAAACATTCATTTAAATACTATTTTTTAAAAAAAACAAAGCTGCCAGCATCAGGCAGATATTAGGGCATGGCACATTTTTGAAATATACATATGCATATGTATATATGCATGCATATATATGATTATTGCAGAAATGCAATAATTACATACATATAATTTTAATGCCTCCAGTAGTGCTTATTTATCTTTCTGTTTTATCCTTTAGCTAAACACAAAATTTTAAAGTCTGCTCTCAGCTGAAAACCTCTAGTTCCTAAAGAAAAAATATAATGTACTAATTAGTGCAGTTGGTTAGATCCAGGGATTATCTAAGAAGTAGAGGCCTTTTAAAAAGTTCCCAGGGAAATTGTGGGGAATCAGAGAAAGATTGATAGCAAAGATCTCCTACTCATTATCAGCACTCAGCCAGATTCTGCAACACAGTTAACCCTTTGGCAAACTAATGGAAATTATAATGCATATATTTGAGTATAAATTAAAGGAACATTTCAGCACATTTGCTTACATAAAACAGCTTGTAACTTTACTTATGCTTTCATACTTTTTTTCAGAGCTGATTGTTTTGCTTTTGCCAGTCACATTCACGATGTTGAAGAAATCTTTTTCTCTCTGATGACAAATATGTGCTACAAAACTGACTGTCTCCTCTTTCTGTCCCTTTTTTTTCTATTTGTGCCACAGCGCTTCCCAACAGAGGACCATCTGATGATTCATAGGCACAAGCATGAGATGACTTTGAAGTTTCCCTCAATAAAAACAGACAATATGTTATCAGGTAAGGGGCCATCAACCAAGAAGCTTTGGATGGTCAAATCAGTTCCATGTAAGAATCTTATTCTCCTTTGGGTGGGCTGATTACCCTGGCATATTCTGCACTTTGAAAATATACATATCTAAAGTAGAGCAGAAATGCAATCAGCTAATGTAGTGTTCACCCAAATAATTGAAGAACGGAGGCTTCTCATTTTCTGGAATGTGAAATATTTATTACTGTGAAACTTAGTTCCATGTAAGTTTTTCTTTTTTTTTTTTTTTTTTTAAATCACATACCTCTAATCATGCAACCAATATTAATTAGGATTTGGTAGTGCACATAGTGCTGTTCTGAGTGCCTTGGAAGATGCACAGATTGATATATTTCCTGTCCTCAAGGACATCATGATAGAGCGTGCATGTGAAAACTTAGCTAAAATGAAGGATCATTAACAATATATCAGATGAGTATTGTAAGAGAAAAAATGCTATGCAGATTTAGTGGAAGGAGCTCTTTTTAGACTGAGATGGTCAGTGAAGCTTTCCATAGGAAACAGTACCTGCCTTGAAGTGGGAGATTAAATGATATAATGCATGGAAACACAGCAAGTGCTAAGCAAATGTGAGCAGAAATAAATAATGCAAATAATTACTTTATGCCGTTCCTTCCCATTTTGAGTGGCAGGGCCACTCAGGAATAGGAGTGAGGAACCTGAACTCTGGCCTGGGTTCTGTCTCACCTGGCTATATGACTTTGAGCAAGTAATTGAACCTTTCTGGGTCTTGGTTTCTTTCCCCATGAAATGGGAACAATTGTATCTGCCCAGGCTTATTGTGAAGATCCAAGAAAAAATTCCAGAGAGAACGTTTCATGAACCCTGGCAAGGTAATCACATAATCTCCTATGACCCTTCTCAGGATAGAAATATTTCATCTGAACCCTGGATTCGCTGGCATCATGAAAGATTTAACACACCTATGAACATGTTTTAATTGATATCAGCAGAGAAACCAACTGCTCCCACAGACCTGGTTCATATATTTAGCGTTTCTATGGCACTTTGATTTTCCAAGTATTTTATCTTCTCTGTTATTTGTTAATCTTCTGAGAGTCATCAGACAGATTATTACTAGGAAGCACATAAGGAGCAGGAGCAGCTTTCCTGGGCTCACTGAACAGGCCAGGTTGAGGGTCCTTGATACCTGATGTGAACTCTGTGACAGTGCCAGTTTAGATACACGTTCAGATACTCCCAGTGTCAGAGCTGTCCACACAGCTTCCAGACCTGTTGGTGATAGTACAGATGTGCTGTGATTTGGAAAATTATAGAGCTCAAAGGAGCCTTCCCCTGCCCCTCTCCTTTCTCTCCCCTCTCTCTCTTAGCCCCTATATGTTTTGTTTTGAGTAAGTTGCTTCTTGGGAGACAGCTTCAACTTTCCCTACAGAGGTGCAGAAACTCCAATTTGTAAGAGTTATAAAAGCCTAGAAAGGGCTAGGGAACATGGGCTGGACTTAGCTTTTACCATTTATGATGTTCTATGGAGTCACACAGAGTATTCATACTCATGTACATATGCAAGTAGCAAGGCTGTAGACTGCGTAGTTCCCAATTTTAAAAATTTTAAGTTCTTCCTGTCCCAAATTAGATCTCTGAAACAGACTGCCTGATGGTAGAGGATTTAGAGGTGAATATCAGAGAGTGGCAGGTGTGTAGGGAGATTTCTACTTCAGTGGTATGTACCAGTAAAGTGTCTTTCAGGTGCCCTGCTAGCCTGGTCCTCCAAGGAGTGACACCTGAAGATCCAAGAAAAAAGAGCCAAAGATATGTGAACAACGGCATGAAGCCTTCTTCTAGATGTTGCCTAAAATAGGAAAAGGGTTTTGATTAATCTCTTGCAGCCTTCCAGTTGTTTTCACCAGATCTTTATTAGTTTGTGGTTGTTGCCGCCAATCATTGGCAGTGCCAGGTGGAAAATCATGGGAAGAAAAGTAACTTTTATTTTTATGATGTCAAATTTAGAATGAGAAAATGAAGGGAGAATAAACATGAAAAACAAAACAGTAAGAATAATATAGTGGTTTATTTTCTTTTGCTTTCTCATGTTTGCTGTTGAAGTGGTATGAGACCATTTCATACTCCCAATGAAATAGAGTACTAAATTTGAAAACTTGCTACTCACTTTGCATGTTCGTCATCTCATAGGGATTTTCTTACTAGAAGAGAATGCAAAAATATTCAGTCTAGCTCCATTTCCAGCTTGCACTTGGAGAACTGAAGTCCACTCTGTGTAATATATTGGTGGTGTCCACACTGAATTATAGTAGACTGTCTATTGGGTGTTTTTACTTTGCTATTTTCCCCTAGGAAATACTTCAGTGTTTACTTATCTCAAACCTCATTTTTCATAATGATAGTTTTAGCATACTGGATTGTGACTGCAAATTTGACTGACGGTTTTACTTGTCTGTACCTTTTTTGAATTTCAATTTATCAAAAACTTTGGAATTCACTTTTATTAAAAACACATTCATTAATATGTATTTACTTTAAGCCCTGTTTTGTGAATAGATGAGTGAAAATGAGTGGTTTTATATAGATTAAAATGTAAAATCAAGAATAAAAATCAAACGTTAAATGAACACCACAGCAAAACTCCTCAAGTCCCCTCTTTGACCATATTTTTCCCAAGCAATATTCAATTACATCAAATTGCATTTCAGATGAAATGGGTTTTAGCATATGTTAAAAAGATAAAATGTAGCAGGTGTATTTATGGCTAGTACATTTGCCATTTTGTTGACCTTCATTTTGAACATCACTTTATCTTTCATTAGTTGCAAACATCGCAGTTAGCGATGGTGTTGAGATGTCACAGATATAGTGTTCAAGAATAAGTTTCTATAGCCTAGTGGTAGAATATTTGCCTAGCATGCATGAGGCCCTGAGTTAATTACTGGCACTGCTTCCTTTTCCCCCGCACCCCCCCCAACAAAAATGAAAAAGAAAAGAGAAGTTTCCAAATTCTACTTTCATAGATTTATTGGAAGACCCATTTTATTTAGTCCATGTAGAGTTTGCTACTCAAAAATGACTATTACTGATCTTTGATTATCACAGGGTAGGGTAGTAAAAGTGGAAGTCATGGCATTTTATTGAAATGAGTCTGCTCTTCTGGATAGACAATAAACACAAAAACTCCTTATTCTAAAGGGACAGAGTAAGAATACAAGTGGTGATGATGGTGTGTTGAGTTCAGGAGGCAAAGACTTGTACTACCCTTCCTACCTTGGTCCTGTCCTCTTGAATTAGTCTACATGATACCTTGCCAGCATCCTGATATGATGGTTCTGAGTCCTTCCCTTCAATTGCACCTGTTCAGATGAGAGGAAATGTCATGGTGAGGGAAGCTGTGCTCTTGGGGGTTCTAAGTGCCAAATTTGAAACAGGACTCTGAAGGAAACAATGTACTTCCTCACACAGGTTGCAAAATTACCAGCTATTACATCACAGATCCATTCAATTTGAAAACCATGGTCAAATTTTAGTATAGCAATAAAGATGATGATGTTTGAGTTTATTTTAATGGTATTATTAGGCACCTGGGAATTCCAAAATTTTGCCCCACTTCCACTTTTTTTTTTTTTTTTTTAAACAGGATCATCAGGTTTTATTCAGGAAAACAAAAAACAGAATGAGAATCAAAGTATATTAAGTGCAACTTTATTTGTACCTAAATAACCAAATTTTATTCCAAATGAGAATCCAAATTAAAAAAATATATATATTATATATATGTGTACTTATATATATATATATATATTATATATATATATATATATATATATATATATATATATATATATATATGATTGAAGCACATAGCCCCTCTTCCTTCTTTCTTGCTGTAAATCTTGGGACAGTGAGTTCAGTCTTTCCTGTGGAGAGAGGGAGAGAGTGAGACAGGCAACCCTTCAGGGTAGGGATATGTGTGTGTGTGTGTGTGTGTGTGTGTGTGTGTGACTTAGAAGGTGATTGATTTCACTGCATGGGGAAAAAGATGAAATTCAAGAGCACTGAGGACTTTTCCCAAAAGGTAAAACCCAATCAATATCCCAGGTGGGAAGCCTGAGAAAGAGACACATGGGACAAGGCCTTTAAATGCCTAGTAATCCCACTCCCAGAGGTCATGCATGGCCTGATTAATGTTGCAGGCAATGGTATTATTAGGTTTGGAGGGAAGTCCAGCCCAGGAGTGGAGAGAGGGGCTGAAGTTGCCCCTCCACCACTGTCTATGTACTATTCAAGAAACGTTTATTGAGAGCCCACAGAGATCATCATAGATGTACTGCACTGGACAAGACACACAAGATCCCTCTTATCATGGAACTTATTACACTGTGGTGGAGTGTGAAAGAAGAGAGACAGTAAACAACCACAAAACAACCCAGATAAGTCAATAAGGAAATGTTGCTAGTGACATGTGCCATGACAGTGTGAAAGCTAGTAGCCAGCAGGCCACCTAAAGTCTGGTGATCAGGAAAGCCTCTCTGTATTTGTGCAAAGACCTGATGTGCAGCACTGAAATCAGGGTTCCTTTCTCCCTGACTTCTGCATATGGTGGGATTGGATGGAGCAGCTCTGTAGGACCAGATGTGGTGCAGCTGGCTGTGTCTTAAGCTGGCACACACGTGAGTCAGAAGACTCTTTCTTCCTGCCATTTTTCTTCCCAATTTCTCAGCACTTACCATCTGATGTAAGTGATGATACCATCCTTCAGAGCCCAACTCTGTCCCCAGGCTAGGTCTAGAATCAGGGCCCATCTCTAGTTCCAGGCTCTAAAGCTAATTCTCACCATGGAGAAAGCAAGAACATGATTTAATGAAGTGGAACATTTGTCTCCAAGAGGCTAATCATAATCACCCCAACAGCCCAAATCCATTGGTCATGGCCCTTTGCTGCAAACCCTATTCAATAATTCATGGGCATTTTAAGGGGGGAACCAGAGGGAAGGTGGCATATGTAACTCCAAATTCTTTTTTAAATAAACTGGGATATTTTTTTAAAAAAAACTGATTGAGGAAATAGATAATAAATATCACACACACACATGCACACACTCACACACACACACACACAGCCCATGAGCCTATACTTACCTCCTCTTCTTGGCAAGCCCACTGATAGTAAAGGTATACAGTTACTTCCCAATGTTTGAATTATTTGTACCTTTATGGAACAGAGGGCGGTAGAGGTGGCTTGCACCAGAGGGCAGCATGATAACTGTAATGGCTGCCATTTATAGTTTTACCTTATGCCTGTAATTGTGCCCTGTACTTTATATACACATTATTTAATCTTCAACACATTTTTTCCATATGAGGAAATAAGATGGAGAGAATAAGTAGTTTGTCCAAAGTCCCTATGTGTCTATGATTTTCTTACTACATAGTTAGATGTGTTGAGATGTACTAAGAACATATTTTAGTCTTCGATTTATGTTTGGATATAAGTCTATGAACTCCCTTTTTTTTTCTTAAATTGTACTGGAGATTGAACCTGGGTCATGTTACCACTCAGCTACATCTCCAGTCCTTTTAATTTTTTAATTTAAGACATGGTTTTGGTAAGTTACTTAGGTTCTTGCTGAGTTGTGAACAGCTTTTTCTTATATTATTCAATAGTGTTCAAATGGAGCAAATAGTCAAAAGTCCTTAGGAGGAGATTCTAACACATTAGCATTGAAAGAAAGAAAGAGTTGTTTTTCAATCATATTGCCTCATCTATTGTGGCTAGTAGAATGCAGTTGGCTGTTGGCATTTATGAGACTTGTCAGTTTCTTTTCCATGTTTCTAACTGGTCAAGCAACATAGAAATTTGAATAATTCACCTGAGTACTTTGGAGGCCTTGCTTTGCAATATGTTTTAATATATGAAAAATTGGCTTACAGTCTCTATTGCACTTGGAAACCAGTCCCTCTTGACAAAGACTGTGGGAGAATTCAGGCAATTTGGGAATGAGAAGAAATCTTGAGCTTTAGTTTCCACTATTCAGGGCAGATCTTGATAATAAAATTACCTTGGATCCCTTGGTTCACTTGGTGAGCAGAGGCATGATATCCTGGGGTTAATAATCCTTACCAGCTCAGCCTGGCGTTATTGCTATTGGAACATACCACATAGCCCATGGCTGACAGTAGGCCTCGATTATAGGTGGGTATATGCTGCAGGAGACACCCTTCTCCATGCATTGTCTTTTCTTTTAAAAACAATTTTAGTTGTAGATGGACAGAATACCTTTATTTTATTTATATATTTTTATGTGGTGCTAAGGATTGAACCCAGTGCCTCACACGTGCTAGACAAGGGCTCTTCCACTAAGCTACAGCCCCAGCCTCCTCCACGCATTTTCTAATTGACTCAGAAGCACTTGTAAGGGCATTTAGCCCACCATTTCTCCATGTTTGCAATAAATAGATTCCAGCTTACGATTCAAGAGTCTTGTATGTGTGTCGATCTCTCCATTGGATCACCCTAGCCAGGATGGTTTTTAAGTACCAAACAGCTATTGTTTAAAAGCATATCATCTTGATTTGCCTCATAGTAGTACTGGCTCATGGGATAGATGCAGGGGAGTAGTAATATCAGTGTTACTGAGGGAATCCCATTGCTTCCTTTGTATATTCACACTCAATAAAAGTCATATTTATCTCAAGGAAGAAGCCTTTCTAAAATTCTGTGGAATTCTCTGAATTGTTACTGATTAAGAGAACTTACAAAGGATTATGTGTTTAAAAATTCATCTAATATCAACTCTCTTGCTTAGGACTTGATCAAAATTCAGGTAGGAACTAAATATTTAAAATATTTTTTTTACAAGGCAGTTGCTAAAAAATGAAAGAGATAAATATAACTTTAAAAACAATGTAAAAGTACCTTTTTAAAAATTTAATATCAGTCTTTTCTGAGAACAATAACTCTTAATAAAAGTACTAAAGTTGTTCTAGTTCTTTTCACTATTGATTTGAGCCTCTCTCTTGAGGAGTTCCATTTAACCATATTTTGTTGGTCAAAGCTGAGTCATGTAAATAATAAAAATGCCTTGAAAATACCCTGTAATTATAATGGTCATGAATGCAAACTGGCCTTTATTATAACTGGTCTGAATTAGTGAGACTTTTGTACTATTTCTAGCCACTATCAATTTAATATTAAAAGACAAAAATTACTTGGCATAGTTCTTTAGCAATACCATAATTGAGACCATCAGACCAATAAGAAAGAAAATTTTGCTTAGAAAGTTAACATTGTTCTCCAGTGTATGATGGGGCTCCTTCTAACCATTCCACCCACCAAATTAATCACTTGCTGTCTTGCTTTATTACTATTGAGGAAAAGGAAACAGAAAATATAACTTAAATGTAGTTCTGAAACCAAATAAAGTAGTGATTTTTATTAAATGTAGAGCAGACAAAAAAAATTTTTTTAAAAAATCAGGTTTCAGAATTTAGCCTCGTGCTATATTACATTATAATAATTGTACTTTCTGGGCTGAAGCAGTTGATACTGGGCAGACTATGAGCTGATGGGAACCTTTGAAATTTGCTTTTTTTCTTTTTCTTTTTCTTTTTAAAGTAGCTTTAGCCATATACTCGTTGTCTTCCCCACTGATAATGTGGTGCAGAATTTCCTATCCTGTACCTGGTGGGTGAATATCTAAACCATAAGGCCAGGTTTGTGGCCCTCTTCTGGGTAGATATACAGGTAAGCCTTAACATGGCAAGTGTTCTTTCCCTAGCTGTTTCAGCACCAGAGCTTCTAAGAAAAGATACTCCTTTTTGCATTTCGAGAAACAGACCCAGAAAGAGAACCAGATCCTGGAATATGACAAAGTTTGCAAAGACATTTTTAAAATGCTTTTTTTTTTTTTGCAGGATGGGGGGGATGTACTCGGCATTGAACTCAGGGACACTCAAACACTGAGACACATCCCCAGCTCTATTTTGTGTTTTGTTTAGAGACAGGGTCTCACTGATTTGCTTGTGTCCTCGCTGTTGCTGAGGTTGGTTTTGAACTCGTGATCCTCCTGCCTCAGCTTCCAGAGCTGCTGGGATTACAGGCATGTGCCATAGCACCCAGTTTAAAATCCCTTTCCATGCTAATCTCTTCTAAAATTAACTTTTTGTTTTTAATTGACACACAGTAATTTCACATATTTATGGAATACAGTGTGATAGTTCAGTTCATGTAGTACAGGTAATGATCAGGTCAGGATAACGGGCATGTCCATCATAGCAAGCATGTATCACTTATTTGTGTTGGAAACATTTGAAGTCCTCTCTACTAGCTATTTGGAGATACAAAACAAATTGTTGTCACCCATAGTTATCCTATTGTGCTATAGAACATAAGGAGTTACTCCCTCTATCCAACTTTACCCCCATTCTGTGAACCATTCTCTTTTCACCTCCTTCCCTCACCTTCCCATATTTTCTCTCTACTTCTATGAGTTGAACTTTCTAGCTTCTCTATACAAAAGAGAACGTGCAGAGCTTGACTTTCCATTTCTGACTTATTTCACTTTGCATAATGTTCTCCAGCTCCATCCGCATTGCAGCACATACCAGGATTTTAACCTCTTTTATTTGGTACCAATCATTCTTGTCCAATTGGTAAGGGACTCCTGAAGGACCTGGGCATAGAAAGAGAATTGGGCAAGGAGTTCTGCTGGTTCTTATACCAGGTGCTCAGGTCTCCTGGGAACCCAGTGTGCTATTTGCAAACTCTGTAGAAGAGGGGAATGTGCAGGCCTTTAGGCAGCACCAATTTAGGTATATGAAACCTTTCAAGTCAGGTGAAGTTCAAATTCAAAAGTTATTAACTTTTAGGTTAGTTTGAGATTTGGAGTTATTCTTTTCTCTTATTCAGATATTCCTTGTTGAAATGGAAGCACTAAAAAAATTATTTAAAAAAGGTGAGCATAAAACTTTAATCAATCAATCATCTTAGCTTGGAATTCCTATTGAAACCAGTTCCTGTAAGACCTGGGAGTATCGCCTATCTCTACTGAATGAATGCTCCTTAGATACTACTCACTACAAAAGTACAAGCTATTATTATTCAGCATATAGAAATTACCGATGCCAGATGTGCAAATGTGACTGGTGTATGCTCTTGGATCTAAATAAGATAAAGTTTGCAAGCATTTTAGTTTGTAAATATGGATTTTAACCACTAACTTCAGGTCTAATTCCAGTAGGAGCAGTTATTTCATATAGGCATTCATGGGACTGAGAAATTCCACCACTTTTATTTAAGCCATGGATAGATTGAGCTGTCCCCCTCTTTGAACACTTGCACATTTCCTGGCTTGCTTGGAACTGGTACCATGTGAGATCAAAGACATCTACAGATCCTGTATTTAATTCTAATATATATTAAAAGCTAAGTTCTCTTTTCTGGTTCCTGTTATAAGTGGAAAGAATAGCTCATTCATAAGAATAAGATGAAATAAAATTAGGAAGAGCAAGTCTTGTATATTCCAAATGCAGATATAGATACGGACTTTGGATTTGTTAATATGCCACAGCAAAGAAAATCACATTTGGTGACAATCCTAGGGCCACTTTCTGGGCCTTCTGCTCTGGAGGTGGAAGCAGCTGTCTTTGCAACCCATGATCACTTCACTCCATGGCTTTTGTTTCCTATTACTGAAGAGGCTCATGATGATGGGCAATGTCCTCCAAATCCCTGAGCCACCATCCTTCCAACTCCTTTCTTTGTGTATGTAGGTGTATGCCGAGATCTGGGAATAATTTTGCTTTGGAGCAGATGAGACACTCCTCTCAGCTGCGTACAGCATGGCCCCTCACCTGCAGTCCTGTGTTTAATTTCATGGACCGTTTCCTGACTCTTCTCAGAGTTCAGGAGTCTCATGGAGGCTGCGGGGGTGATTTTCTGTCTGCCTGAATCACTGCCCATAAGTGCTCCATCTCTACCAAAGACACATAGAGGAATAAAAGGAAAATTAAAAGCTGTACACTAAATTCCTACTGATGACAAGTGGTCTCATATTTCAGTTCTGTTTTGGGGTGTTTTCTCAGAAATATTCTTGTGAGAAAGTAGAGAATTGGGAGGCTTATCATGCAGCTCTATTGTATGGAGGATATAAATGGTTCCAAGAATGGTTCTACTTCAGAAAAAACAGGAAATATTAGGTTAACCAATTAATGATAAAATTATGTCTGCCTGTCTAGCTCTCTGTCTCTGTCTCTCTTTCTTACACACACACACACACACACACACACACACACACACACACACCCCTTTTATTTCTACTCTGTATTTGCCTTATAACTCCACATATCTAAGCCTTACTTCTGACCTTATCACTAGTTCCAACCATTACATATGTTCCCATTTGACTGTCCTTTCAAATGGTCATGTATTTCTTGGTCTATGGACAGAGACTTTTGAAGCTAACCCATTAGAGGGGTGACTTCAGAATTTATAGAATCCAAATACTTTAGAACTTTATTTGAAAGATGAGAAATATGAAGGACAGGGAATATGGGTAACTTCTCCAGAATCATGCTGTTTTCAAATCTAGGTTTGTGGATTGTCAAAATTGTCTTTTACACACATACAACAGAACCCTTTGGACCCAGGAGGGCAAAGAGCACAGGATTTAGACTGAAAAGGGATTGTGTCTGATAGTAAGTGATGACTTAGTGGTGAGATGGCTACAAGTTGTGTGACCTTCTGTGAAGAAGCTTATTTTTCAATTTCTAAAATATTATTCACCCTATTTACTTTATAGAAGTATAAGGATTCTACATAATATGGGTGAAAATGTTTGTAAACTACAAAGTCCTGCATAAATATTAATTTTGACTTCTATAAGCATGCAATAGTTTTATATATATGTGTGTATATATACATGCTACATAGGTATATATATATCTTAATAAGTAATGTGCTAATAAAATAATGTTCAACAAAAGCCAATCTTTCCATAAATGCCCAATTTATGATCATCTGTAGTAGGCTTTCTGCAGACTGTCAAGACAGCTTCATATCTTGAAGATCAGATTAAGAATGGGGAGGAATACAGATGGGATTTTGCTGCTCTGGAATCCAAGTCAACAATTTGGAATTTTAATGTCCCTTTCCCATAGGGAATGAAGAGACTTTGTCTCTGAAGGACTGATTCAATGGGGATATCCAACCATTTTCTGCTTCACGGATATTAAAATAGTCTTTGAATCTCTGTGGATATTTACTGATTTACTGGGATTTAAAAGGAAATATAGTTCTAATTTATTGTAATATAGACACTTACAGAGTGTAGAAATGGCAGATTTGTTTCAAATTAGGGGTGCTCATCAGTTGCCTGGTGGTGACGGCTTAGAGAAGTGTGCAGAAGGAGATGTTGAGACTACGTATAGGTCCAGCTGGACAAATGCCACCATCAATCTGGCAGTGTCCATCATAGGCTTAGGTAGAGAAAACACATGTAAAAGTGGAAATAACACCAAGGCTTTGGTTATAATCCTGGTGTTGCTTTCATTTACCAGGAGAACTGAAGCAAGACCCTCAGTCACTCTGGGTCTCAATTTTCCTCATTTGAAAAAAAAAAAATGTGGCTACACTTCCCTGCATGAACCTTATGTACTCTCACAAAGGCAGTTCACACATTGTTATTCTTGTCAACTCAAGTACACTTCACTAGGAAGATGACTGTCCTTAGTGACTATTAAGGAGCAATTCCACCTAACCTACCACCTAGGATCTTATGAGATTAGATTCCAGAAAATGCACATTAAAATATTTCATGAACAGCAAATGCTACAAAAATATGCCACAAATCATGACTTCAACTTCTTCAATTTTCTAAGTAGTAAGCTCTCTAGAAAGTCAAGAATATGAAAGAAATTCTTTTCCTTTTAAAGAGCATTCTCAGAACATTCTTTTGGCTACAGCAAAGGAAAATAAAATTAATAACGATATTTTTAAATGATGGAAGCTGAATGTGTTTGACTTGGAACCTTTTATCATCCTTCTATGATTCTCAGAATGAGATAAAATTGCTGAAGTTTCTTTCTCCATTAAGAAAAAGGAACTAACATGCTTGTTTGTTTCTTTTTGTTTGCTATAAAACTTTAGAAAGTTTTTTTTTTTTTTTTTTTCTTTCCGCCCCTCTGAAGTCAGGCTTAACATTGGCACAGAAGATTTTTGGCCTGATTTTAGCTAAATCATTTTCTTCTAGTTAGAAAAAAAAAAGTTGCACAGTTGCAATGTGTAGTCAAGTGATATGAACTCCAGACAAGTGGAGGGCAGCAAGGTCTTGTAAAGTTGTCCAGAGGGAGGTGTGGGGGGTCCCCAAGTACTGCAGTCTTCCTTCAACTGTATTCCTACTTTGGAGTTGATGGTTTTCTTTGCTTTCCCACTGTCATATCATTTAAAGGGCTGGGAGGTTGTGGATGACTGGCAGGCATCTTAGTAAGCCAAGGTAGGGTGTTCATAGATTTAGTTCAGGCTTCCATTGGCTTTTGAGGAAGAGCCCCATTTTTGATCACTGGGCCTCTATTTTCAGATCAGACTCCGACCCCAACGAGATTCCTGAAGAACTGCGAGGAGGTGGGCCTCTTCAGCGAGCTGGACTGCTCCTTTGAGCACGAGTTCAGGAAGGCTCAGGAGGAGGAGAGCAGCAAGCGGGTAGGTTTGCTTAGGAGGACACCTGGAGGGGTGCTTCCCTAACACCGGCTAGAAACTTCCACATGGAAACCAAGTGGCACCACATTCCATGGAAGTGGGCTTGAATGATATTTCATCTCTTTGCAAATATTTGTCTCATATTTTTTTTAAAAAAAAATCAGTGAATCCCTGATTGTGGTAGAATCAAAGCTTAGATAAATCATGAAAAATAAGTGTATCAAGTATTAAATTAAAGCAGAAAAATGTTACCCAATTCTTGAAGCTGTGTGGATAAACTCACAAACTATTTCGATTTTCAACCAGTAGTTATATTTTGCTAAGTGTTTAGCATTGGTCTTATGTGGGTGGCGAATGCAAAAGACAGAGTCAAAGGGTAAGAGAATAGATGATTCAGGGAGTAAGAGAGGGGAGTTCATTTGGTTTGGGCCCAGGTTATAACTGTCTGTGTTCTATAATCTTCCACAGATTCATAATTACTCCCTGTTTATGTTACCTGGTCAGATTATTGAATACCTGTTGTTGGTGAAATAAATAGGTTAGTTACAAGTGTAGATCGCTTGTTCTTAAAAATGTAAGAAATTGGGCTGGGGTTGTGGCTCAGTGGTAGAGCCTTTGTCTAGCATGTGAGGCACTGGGTTTGATCCTCAGCACCACATAAAAATAAATAAATAAAATAAAGCTATTATGATCATCTACAGCTAAAAAAAAGTTTTTTTTAAAGCATATCTTTAAAAAATGTAAGAAATTCACTTTATGAAATCCTTCAGAATATATTCTATTTTTATCATAACATTGTGTGGGAATTATAAAAATCACTTTACATGATGAAGGAAAGAAGATGGGGGTCACAGATAAAGGTGACAAGGATGCTTTTTAGTATTTTTCTTGTCACTGTCGTAGAGCATTACTCAATGTCCACAGTGTGCTAAAAAACAAATTAGACACAGCCCATGAACAGAAACTTAAAATATGAAAGATGATTGAAAGGAAGGGCCAGCTAGGTACTCGTGAATTCCGAAGTTCCAGCTGTTCCAACTGGAGAGGAAATTTTAAAAGACTGATATTTCTCTCAGTGTTTCAAAGCCTTTGAATCTTCCTCTCTGTGAAATTATAATAATCCTCCTCCACCAGATTTTTCATGTCACATTCTCACATCATGATAGGCCAGGGCTTGTATTCAGTCTGTACAACTTTAGGGGAAAAAAAAATCAGAAAAAGAATTGACATGTATAAAGAGGGGTAAAAATCTCAATTCATTTTATTTATTTATAATTACTTTGTTATTTATTTGACACTCTCTTCCACTACCCAGCTAAATGAAAAAAAAAGAGTGCCTTTTTTTCTCTTTTTAAAACAAATACTTATATATAACAAGTACTATTTACTAGGCAAATAATAAAGTTCTGAGCACTTTAAAAAAATTAACTCAGTAAAAATATGAGGCATAATTCTATATCTCATTGCAATGGAAATAGATTTTGAAAAGCCATGTAAATATCAAGGGGTAAGAAGAAAGTCTCATCTAGTAAATTTCCTCTGGTTGAATAGTCTATTTAGTTCATTTGGTAGGTTTGATTATGTAGAAGACTGTTGGAGCAATTAAGTTTGGTCATTTCTTGAAATAATCAAAGTCAGCTTCTTAGATAAACTGAGACATAGAAAGATGTGTACTTGGCCCACATTCTCTTCATGTCTGGTGGAATGGTTTTAATGCCCTTGATTTTCCTAAAGACATTTCACCAAGAATGAAGCTCATGGTAGGGGTGTGGTTTTTGATATTCTCCATTGCATTATGTGTGATTTCCTATATGAAGCCAGTGTGAGGAATTCTTGCAGAACTGAATTCCAGGAAATGGCTTGCTTCCCCAGAAGAACTGAAATATTTTCTCCTCCTGGACGTGAGAATCATGTAACTGGTTGTTTCTCTTTTCGCTTTGACTGCTAGGTGAACAAAAAGCCAAATTTATTGCTTAACTTGGAGAATTTTTTTAGAACACTATGATGAGCCATATTTTACTTCCCCCATATACTAGACTTTCAGTTCTAGTTCATATTTTCTCTGGTCCTGATTTTTAATTAAAAAAAAATTTCATGCTATCCATGTTTAATGAGTTGCTATAAATTCTTTGTGGGTTGGGAACGAATACAAATCATTAAAAAATTAAAATAATTAGGTAAGCAACATTGAGAAAGGACTATTGCAGAACAATGTGTTTTTTTTTTTTTTTTTTTCTTTTAAATGCTTCTCATAGTCTGTGAGATGATTCATGATGGGTCTGTGGGTGGCGATCCTGTAGCCAGCCTCCCCTGTGGTTTGCCTCTTAGGACACCACAGTTTCATGCCCCAGCCCCACTTGCATGCACTAGAAGTTGGTCTGCATTTGGGCTGTTGGAGCTTCCTCTTTCTGTCTCTCCTTTACTCATGTGGCCATCACTACACAAGAAGGCATCCTCTGGAGGGCTAAAGCACGGGACTCATCCAGCAGCCAATGGACTGTGTTGGTGGCTCTTACCTAGCATTTCTTTGGAAGCTGGAGGGTAAGGAAATGAAGAGTAGAAGGGATGCTCCCCAATCTGACAATACCCTTTCACCTATTCCCTGGACCATTTCTCCAGATGTCGACACCTCTGGCATACTGCCACCTCCAGCTACTACTTCATTTATTCTTTTGCCTCTTGAAAAAGTAGAGATGCAAAGTCCTTGTTCAACACATAGCTTATTAGCTACCCTGGAGTGTTATCTGCTCTTCTCCTTCTTCTCTGCTCTCAGATGGTTATTTCCTTTTAATCTGATAGGTCCAATCCTTCTGGTTTTTCTTTTTTTGCCTCGGAGCCCTTTAACAAAAGACTTGCATTTGTTCATGAGCATATTTTTGTAAAGTGAAAGATGGATTAATTTATCTGGAGAGTTTGTTTAAAAGGGTTCTTGTTTGAAATCTCTAAGTACTTTATACACAAATATGGGGAAGATTAGAAGAAAATTATGTTAAAGGGCAAATAGAGAATTTATCCTTGTTTAGGCCATGTAACTGCCAACTGAAGAAAATTTTGTTCTATGCATTCTACAGATCATCCTGAAACCCTTTGCCCCAAACATCCCAGTATGTATGTAGAATAAGGACAGGCTATCAGCAGGTCATATCTCCTGCAAAAGGCCCTAATATCTGTATCAATGTTACATAGAGCAGATAACATATTCCGTAAGTACCTCAATGTTCTATGTGAATGTAAACTCATAGCTTCATAACTCTTTAATAAGACCCCCCTCCCACTCAGAAAAGCATGTTGTAACTCACTAGCAAACATCACAAATCTCAGCTTGCCTGTGGCTTAGAACTCAGGATAGTCCATATCCTGAAACACACAGGATACCTTTGTTCATCAGTTTTCTTTCAAGAAATATTTTCAGATGTCCACCATAGGCCAGGCACTGTCCAAGGCATTTGATGAGCATACCATTGAATAAAGATGATACACAATACAAACAGTAAAGAAGTGAAGAACCTGTCTGACGTTTCAGATGTGATTAGTGCTATGGAGATAAATGCAGCAGGGTGGAGCCCTGGGAGACTGAGAGCTGGAGAGGGCATTTCTCACCCATGGACATATAAGTAGAGACCCAGAGGAGGAGAAGGCTGAGCCAGGTGCCTACTGGGGAGAAGAGTGTTCTGAGTTGAGATACCTAAGTCAAAAGTCCTGAGGCTGGATGATGTGCTGTGTGTTGGAGGCATTGCAAAGGGGCCCATTTACAGGGGGAGATGCATGATAAGGCCAAGAGCTGATCCAGCAAGGCCTTGCAGGCCATTTAAAGGGCTTTGGTTTTTACTCTGAGTGAGATGGGGAACCATAGCACGATTCTAAGCAGAGGAGTGATAGGTCTGCCTTAGTGTTTTAGAGAGATCATGTTGGCTGTTGAATTGAAATTAAGTTGTTGGAGTGCAGTGGCAGACAACAGTTAAGAAGGTATTGAAAGAATCTAGATTGAAGATGAGAGCAGATTATCCCAAAGTGGAGATGGAGGAGTTTTAAGAATTTGGATGCATTTTGAAGATAAAGGCAGCAGGATTTGCTGGGGCCAAATTAGACTGGGGAGTAATAGGAAGAATAGAATCAAGGATAAAACCAGACTTTTGGCTTGTACAACTAGGAGGATGGAGTGTTCTGTGGGAGGAACAGGTTGGGTGTGGGGCAGAATTGGGAGGTTTGTTTTTAAACTAAAGTGGAGATAGTGGATCAGCAGATGGATGTACAAGTCTGGAATTCAGGGGAAGAGAAGACTAGCTGGTGTAGCAATGTTATTTAATTCCACAAGAATGGGATGGACTCTCCCGGGCCAGGACTAAAGGGAGATGAAGTGGAGAAGTCTGAGCATAGAGATGGACAGAATCTTCCAGAATCCAAGACAGAGAGTTCAGTGCTCTTCAGTATCCAGAGATGATGCAGGAAACTGTGAAGCTTAAAGAATCAAGTCAAGAAGAGAACCCTAGCTCTTGCAGAAACGCCGAGTGGACAATCTATGTTCTGATTCTGTTTTCCATGTTAGAGGAGAGAAAAAACAGAGGATTTTAAAAAGAGAAAAAGAAAGAATGAAAAAGAAGGGTGAATTGACTTTTTACATTTAAAAAAAAGAGATTGAATAATATACATGTAGGAAGCAGGAGATAACTTCAGCTGTTGTGTGTGTTTGTGAGGAAGGAAGGGCAATTGAAGGGACAACAAATGAACTCCTTTGTCTTGCTGAGAGAAATATAACATTACAGCCTAACATGGTTAAAGACCTGAGATGAAAAGCGTGGTGTATAAGTGCTAAGTGTTGCTCTTCTCCCATAGGACCTAAACATGACTCATTATGCTGATGCAGAAATAGCAAATTAGGACATTTCCATGCTCTAGAATTCCTGCCCAAATGATGAAAAGTGCAGTCTTTTCCCCAGAGGGTGTCGGCTGTTTAGCACATGGGCGCAAGGGACAAGCTCCAATCTTAAGATCTTGAATCCCAGCTCCATAGGAGTCATAGAACAGGGCCTGGCTGGGTCAGCTTTGGTTCAGAAAGTAGGCTGTTCAAACTGAACCTAGAAATCCTGCTACCTGATGTCACCGGTTCCTTGAGGGACCCCCTTTGCCTTATCACCAGTCTTGTTCCTGGGAGCCACCAGCCAGCCTGGCTACACTCTGCGGCAGGGATGAGTGGTGCCGGATGGGAAATAAGATGCCAAGTTGAGCAAACTTGCAACAGCTGCATGTTTCCGGTTGTGTTAACATGTTGCTTCTAAGATACTCGTGTAAAACAATCCCTTCCTCCCCCAGAATTCTGGAGAAAAAGAATATTCTGAAACTTAAACTTGGTTTTATCCAGGTTTTGAGAAGTCAACTGTGTTTGCTTAATCCTAGTAGATGAGACTGTTTTTGATCTTTTCCATTTTTTATCAGCATGACTGAAAGGAAACACCCCTGGATGATGATATTGGAGATGACAACCTATTTCTTTCCCACCCCACTGGCTGGAATACCCACAGCTTGTGTTTGAAGGATTCTTCTTATCCTCCCATTTCAGCACACTATAGATGCGAATGGCACTCAACTTCCTCCTTATAGGTTAAAATTATGCCCTCATCTTAGGTGGAATTTGATGTTGAAAAGGAATCTGGCTTGATCTTTACATCCTACTCAGGGGAATGACTGAACCAGTGGATAAACTGGAAGCTATTTCATATGTTTTAGGTCACTGGGATTTAGAAATAATGAGTACAATCCTACCAGGGATTATTAAAAACGGTTATCGACTGCCACATACGCGGGTGAACTAGGGTGTGATCGTTAAGTTCTACCTTGACTTTAAAATAGAGTGGATAATGAAAAAAAAAAAAAACACACACAAAACAAGTCACAGGACTTTTTGTTTGTTTGTTTTGGGTGGAAAGTTGGGATTTCCCAAAGCCACAAAATGTACACTGTATCATCTTCAAAGAGTGACCCCTTGATATCAAATGCGTTTGATGTGGACGATGAGGGGTGCCCACAGCTTGAAGGAATACTGATGAGGTGGGTGCCAGGTATTTGTTTATCATCTCCCTTGGAGAGTTGTGGATTTGGATAATTTGGACCTTAACAGATGAATCCTTACTGACTGACTTTGATAGTAAAGAATTATCTTACCTCCTGAGATGGAGGACTTCACTTCGAGGCCTAAGTTTGGCAGTTTGCAGCTCTACCTTCAAGCCAGCCGTATAAGGCAAATCAAAAGGGGAAGGTCGTGGTAGCAGTAACTGCAGTCTCCTCGCCTGTGGCAGGTTTGCTTTTTGTCCCAGTTCAGTATGAATTGTTCAAATTATTTATCCCGTGCTTTACTTATATTTTCTATCATATGGAAGATACTGTGGTGAGACAGAGGGAGGTCTCTACCGGATCTCTTTTTGAGAACTGACCCAAAGTTTCCAGAGGCTTCCGTCTGAATTGGAAAGTTTGTGCATTCCTGTGCCCTGTGATGGGGTTCTCCTCCGAGGTGCCCCTCGGTTGACTCCTGTTTCCACTCGATGCTGCAGAGTAGAAGTGATGGGGAGAGGGGTCGGATCCAGTCCGGTATACACCATAATAATTGCTAGAGGAATCTGGACATTCATTTGGGAATCTCTCCTTATCTTTCACCAGTGTTTCCTGCTCACTTGTGACTGGGTATGGTAATCACCAATGCATTTACATATTCATGAAGCATATTCAGGCCCACATAGGACATTTTGAACATGTTATGAAGGATAATTTGATTTTGGTCCCCTTAGTTAACTGAGGGTAATGACAGACGGTTATACTAATATTTTTCCCATTTGAAAAACAAAGAAACTCAGAAGAGAGACAGAGGAGAGTGGGTGGATGGTTTGCATGACTTGTTCTGGCTTTTCTCTTACCTCTGTGAAGGTCCCATCTCTGCCTCCTTGTTTTTTGGACGTATTCAGTCTCAGGTGGTTTCTATTTACACTTTCTCTACAGAAAACCTGTAATTCCGGCAGCTTAGCACTGAACTCTGCCCAGACAATTCCTCACTGTGGACCCAGATATTAGCCTCTAACCTCCAGTAGCACTGGACTGGTGTTCCTCCTTGAATACACCCTGCTGTTCTTGACTGAGCTTGCCCAAAGCTGCTTGGAGGGCTATGCCCACAGACCCCGCCATGTGTGACTCCCCTTGGTATCGTCAGAGGCAGATTTTACTCACTCCCTGCAGGACTCAACTTTGCTCTGCCACCCCCTTTCCTTGCCTTAGTGTGCTCAGGAAAGAGCCACAGGTCTTCCCTTTATTTTCCATCCTTGTCACCTCATGCTCAGTCATCACCACTTTCTGCTGGGATATCGCTAAGGGGTTCAAGAAAGATACTTGGTCTTTTTTTTTTTTTGTGGTGGTGGGGTACTGTGAATTGAACCCAGGGGCACTCAACCACTGAGCCACATCCCCAGCCCTATTTTGTATTTTATTTAGAGACAGGGTCTCGGTGAGTTGCTCAGTGCCTTGCTTTTGCTGAGGCTGGCTTTGAACTCAGATCCTTCTGCCTCAGCCTCCTGGGCCGCTGGGATTACAGGCCTGCACTGCCAGACCTGGCCAAGATACTTGGTCTTTAGGGTAACCTAACATTATTGTCAAATAGGATGCATTTTAACTAAACAGAAAGAAACCCATTAAAATGTTTAAAAGTAACAAGAACAACAAAACACAACTCTTTGAAGCTGCTTTTCCTTTCTCTCTTGTGGTTAAGTTAAAAGCCCATTGTTAAAAGGTAGAGGGGTTGGTGCGGGACATGCACTGGAAGCTTTATCAACATAGCATGTGCTATATTTTACTACATACTACAGCATCATGTCACCCAGGTCCTGTTTCTAGAACATTCTATTCATGAAACATATCTAAAAGGATCAAAGGTCAGGGGTTGGCTAAAAAGGGACCAGGGGGAAAAAAAGTAGCCCAAAACTCAGCAGAACCCTGGAGCTCCACAGGCGACACAATCAGCTCAGAGCAGCCTGCATTGGCTGCCCATTGGCTCTACCCTGCCTTCCCATCAGGCGGCCTGATTGTAGCTGAAAATTAGTGCAATTGAATTATTTGGCTGGAATGATCCTCACTAAAACAATTATGAAGCTTGGCTTTAGGGGCCATGAAAAAGGCAGCTTTTCCCAGCAGGGGATGTTCTCATCAAGGTGATCTTTCTATTCCAGGCTGGGTTGGGTCCTCAGTTTGTTTAAATCCCTTCTTACCTATCTGGAGGCAGGCAAGCCAGGAAAGGATTTCAAGGCATTAACCCAAATGGAATCACAACATCAAATGGACACTCTCCTCGGAAGGAACCAATTTCCAGCTGTGAGTAATTCAGGATTTCCAACACACCAGACAGGCCCATAGAGGCGGTTGCATACCTGGGCACAGGAGGCCTCTGCATATGCAGAGGAAGCTCCTGCTGTTCTCCATGGGCCTTGCATCAGCGCTCCCAAAGGCAGGCAGGAAAACAGATCTGCTTTCTGGGCCAGATTCAAACAAAATGACTAAGAGATGAAGCTTCCGTTCCAGGCAGAAAACAGCACTCATGTTTGAAAAATTGGTCCAAAAAATCGGACTCTGGGAGCATCTGTAGCCAGGTTACTTACCTGGGCCCCTCACAGAGACGTGAGAAGAAATTGACATTGTAAAAAGCCAAAAGGAAAATAGTATAATAGTTGCAAGAAATCGTCTGTGCCGCCATCATCTCATAAATCCAGGTGAACGTTAAATGTGGGTAGGGGCAGGAATGGGAATGATTTACTCTGGGAACCTTGCTTAACATTTGTGTGTTGTTAAGTTATTTCCATACTGATAAGTCTGAGGCCAGGAACTGGAATTCCGGGCATTCCTCCTGTCCATATTTCCAGCACGTTGACCGTCAACTCAAACCTGTGGTGCAATCACTGACTTTCCTGTCAGAGCCAGGGAGGACACTTTCCTTGTTCTTCACCCATCTACCACCAAAGTCCAAAGACCTAGGAAAATTGATAGTGAAAGGGTGGATTTCCTGCCCTGAATTACCTGTGCCCACATTCCTCACTTTTTAGGACTAGCTCTTCTGGCCAACCAGAGGGGCTCACAGGTTGGCAGGGTTGAAGCTCAGGTCAGAGTGTGTCCCTTGGATAGGCACGCTGTGTCACCTGCCTCCTGCTCAGTAGGTCATCTGATGCCAGGCTTTTCCTCCCTGGTTTTCCCTTTGTCCTTTGCTTTCTAGAGTCTTAAAGTCTATTATTTAGTCTGTTAGTGCCTGTGACTCTGTTCTGATGGGTCCAGATCTCTTTTCTGGCTGTTGAGTGAAGTGAAATTTCAAAAGGATTTTACTCTCAGCATCTCCCTCCTCTCAGCATGTATTGTTCTAACAAAATTCATGACTGGCTAGATGAGACCAGAGTGTAAGATGACATTTTGGCCTTCAACTAGAAGGCACAAATACATCATTGTATTTGTTCTAGAGCAAGAAGGGGGAATGTCCCACCGGCAGGCTTGCCCTTCATTGGTTGGCATGGAGAGTACTCCCATCTTCTCTCTGAAGTGAGAACTTCACATTTTGGATTTGGTGTGACTGCAGCCACAGGCGTCCCTGAGATCTGAGTCCTGTGTAGAATACACCACCTGGTTTATGAAAACTTTGAAAATTGATTATAGTGCTGACCCATTTTGGCCTGGGCTGGTGCTGGGAGCAGCCTTTTTCTGTGGCTTGATTTATGTTACAAGCAGCCATCTCCCCCAAAGAAGAAAAGTGGTTGTGTTTGGTGTGACTCTCAGGTTGATTGACTGCAGATGATGCAGTACCGGTCCCACTGAATCACAACCACTAGCAGAAAAGTCATCTCCTTCCTGGCTTTCCCGGTATGATTTGTTATGTACAGAGCTTGGGAACTTTCCTGGGGGATTTATGAATGTAAGGCTATGGCTGGATTTGTGGGCACATTGAGCCAGGCATGCCTGTTCATTGTTCTCTAACCAGAGCTTGGGGAGAGGAAGCTTCAGTTCTCCAGAATGTAAAGGCTTGAGAGCCCCACCTTGGAGCCCCACCAGTTGGTCCCCCATTGCTGGAAGAGAACAAGATGGTCCAGAATTCTGGGGGCCCCCTTTGCAGTATGATGTGTGGGAGGCTCTTTTCCATGCTGCTGGTCCACCAGTGACTGCCTTGAATGCTTCCTGCACTGTTCCCACCAGCCCAGGTGTGGAGTGAACAAAGTGATGCGGAGGGTGGTCTGAGTTCCGCTCGAGGACAAGGAATCTGAATTCTGTTCCATCATTCTCTAAGTCACACGTGATTTCATTTTCTCACCTGTAAAATGGCCTTTTAACAACCTAGAAATTATCAACATAAGTATTTTGGATAAATATGCTGAGACCTGAAGGAAGTCAGAGCTGATCCCCAGGTGGGGAGTGTTAGTTTCATACACCCCTGCAGCATCTCACCTAGAATGTCCTTTCTGATCTCGACCACAAGAAGTGTCCCAAAGGGATCCCGGGAACAGAAATCCAAACACCACATTCCCAGAGATAATAACACGGTGTGACATCATGCTTGAAAGCAGTGTCTTCCCTGTACATCAGCATAGGGGAATACCTCCTTTTTCCTGATCTCTGCTGGATTTTTTCTTTTTGTGTGTTGTAAGAATGTACACATACATGTGTATGTTTTAGTCAAAGTAGGCAATCCGGGCTTTACCAGTAATCCCTTGACCATTTCTTGGAAGTTCTGGTAGGCATTCTGCTCATGACCTAGAATTGCCTTCAGTGCCTAGTTCAACACTGGCACTCACAGACATTTGCTATCCAAATATAGCTAGCTGCTGCCCTCTGTGAAGATGGCATGATGGATTGGTTCATCAACAAAGTGTGAACTTGGATTTGCTCTACCATTAGTGGTGATAGTTTGTACAGATCCAAATAGACATGCCCTTCCACAGACCCCCTTGTGAACAGAGGCACATATTGCAAGACAGCTGGCCAGGGCCAGTGGTGTAGTCTGTGACCACTGCAGACAGACACTACTTTGACCTCATTATGATAGTTTTCCTAACTGAATGTGATAGTCACAGACCACAACTACCCCACGCTGTACTCCTAATAAAACATGCTGGTATATTTTGCAGGGCAAAAATAACACCCATGGAATACTCAAGTGTTATTTTTCTCTTCTGAGATTTTACATTTTGCCCTTCTTAAATCTGATTGCCTTTTTGACAAAATCTCACAATACCACAGCGAACATCTAAATCATGTAACAGTGGTTTGTTATTAAAAAAAAAAAAAAGTATTGAGAGCTCGTGTTTCTGCTTAAATCAAAACAGGTATATGCCGTGAGAGATGTGCAAGAAGCTCACGTAGAATGGCGGAAGGCGGCCATGGGTGTCTCTGACCCTTGCAGATGGGTTGGCGATAGAGGGGAGGGGGGCAGTGGTGCTCTGGTGTGTGCTAGGAATGGCTTACCGGTGAAAATGCTGTGTGGTTGTTTCCTGGGATTTATTCAGCTCATCCCTCTGGACTTACTGACTTTTTTAAATCAAAGGGTAAGTGTTATTTCAACAGAGCCACATCCCTCTGTATGAACTAGTTGACTCCGACAGATTTTGAGCAACTTAGTGAACTCACACTTGTTTACCCGGTTCCTCCCCCTTTATTTCCAAGTCATAGCTCTTACTTCCTCATCCTCAAGCCTTAGTCTTGTGCAAGTCTCCTTCCTTTCAAATTTTGCTGTGACCATTTGACGTATTGGCCAGCCAGAGAAGGAGGTCCAAATGAGGATTACTAATATTTGCATTCCCTTTTCCTTTTCATAGAAAAGAGGAAAGGGACCAAGTCTGATTTTTTTTTTTAAATGATCTCCACTTCCTACAACCCCCTGGCAGGGGTAACCTGCTCCCAGTGCCAGATCCCTTTCTTAACAGCTGTTTGGTGATTCTGTGTCACTGGGTGGACTGTAAAATCAAGCATATCCTTTTAATTACCTGTTCATATTTCAGCAGTCCTGAGCTCCATGGCAGAGGGAAAGGGGATAAGCCTTCATTGTAATGGACTTTTAGTAAGACTATCTCTGAGATAAGAGTCCTAAATCTTGGCAGTGTCTCTAGAGCACACACTTTGTGATTGCACACAAATTCTTGTCTCCCCAGAGCCACATTGTAAATGGAGCACAGTGTGCTGGGCTGGGTAATAAGATCCTGCAGATACGTTTTAGAGCAAGGTGCACTTTTGCTTTATTTATGAAGATAGACATGCTGGTTGAGGGCTTAATCACAGCTGATAAATCATTTTAAGAAAGCCTATTAGAAC
Organism: Tamias sibiricus; assembly: GCA_025594165.1. NCBI lineage: Eukaryota > Metazoa > Chordata > Mammalia > Rodentia > Sciuridae > Tamias > Tamias sibiricus. The sequence continues at coordinate 62,112,669 of CM046664.1, read as the reverse complement.
CATATGCTGATTTTTTTGCATTAATACAGTGTGTCTGTTTCCAGTCTAATAAGACAGGGTTTTTCCTCATGTGCTCTGTGTCTCTCCAGTGTGGACTATTTATCTGTTTAAGTGATATCACTTGTGTGGGAGCATTTATCTCTTTAAGAGGTACCATTAATAAAAGAAGGTGAAAGGAAAGGGGGAAGGAAAAATAGTGAAGGCGCCCCCTGCACAGTGCTTGCATGTACCTGTGTGTGTGTGTATGTGTGTGTGTGTGTGTGTGTGTGTGTGTGTGTGTGTGTGTGCATGTGTATGTGTTTATGGTATTACAAAGGAAAGAGTCTAAAAGCTGAGAACAGGAAACATCTCAATTAGAGTTTCGGAAGGCTGTGGATTGGTCTTCACTTGGCATAAGGTAGTCATTTCAGCCCAGGTGGTTATAATACTGTAGTAAAAGATTATCTGAAGTTTGTGGGGAGGGGAGGGCTGTGCAATGACATTTTGGTTACCTCACTTCTCCCCAAGCTAGTGGAGGTTGGCCCCAGGAACAGGTCCCAAGGCTCTTTAATGAGAGCCATATTGGGCCTCCAACTCTGAGCCAAGTTCTGTTTATCACTAATTGCAGGGGTGCCTTGCAGATCTTTTCTATTATTTCCTGATTATACCCTTGCTCTTTTTATTATCTTGCCAAAATTCAAACAGTAATAATTGCATGATTTATTGTTTATTTATAACCCTTCTACTGCTTCAATCCCTGTATTTAGTAGATTTTAAAATGGTAATAGCTTTGACCAAAGGACTGGATTTTTTTTTTAAACCTTCCACAGAGAAGTCATGTATTTGGGAATCTCTCTTGGCTTTCTTCAGAACCCCCTCCATGGTCCTCCTTCTCCAGAAGGTTCTGTCTCTGTCTATATACATAGGGCTGTTTTTAGTGTGCAGAGAGAGTTTTTTGTGCCAAGAGAACATTCTAGGAAAGGATATTAATTTATCCTTTCGGATTACATCCAGGTTGGGTTATATGACTCTGAAGTTTCTTTCCAACTCACAGTTTCCAAGATAGAGATAAGTGAAAAGCCTATTTTATACACATTTAGAAATAGTGGGGAAATACAACACTGAATTATTAGACATTGAAATTATAAACTGGGGAGAATGAAATTCACTTTCATTCACTGGGCTTCTACTATTTGTCAGGCACTGTTCTACAGGTTTTGTTTACATCATTCCTGATCATTACAACAGCTTGTGAGATAGGTATTTTTGTTTTCATTTTACAAAACGAGCAGTTAAAACTGAGGAGTTTAAATACTCTGTCAAAAGTCACAAAGCAAGGAAGTTGCAGGCCCAGTATTTGTAGATGGGGCTTTCTACTGGAAAATTCCTGTGCTTCCCACTACTTCAGGCTGCTCCTTCTTCTATTTTCGAATGGTACATGTGTGTATATAATTAAAAATTTTGTCTTGTGGAAGCTTTGCAAAAAAATAGCAAGCCATACTTGACCTCCACAAATAACATGAAAATATCTTGACTATACCCACTCTATCCTGGGCTTTTAAAAGTCCTCCCTCAGACTTCCATAGAATCTCCAATCTCAGCTCCAGATTATTCTGTGTTCTGCAGATGTGGCTGCAGTCAGTTTGGCTGGCCCTAGAACCTCAGAATGAGAGGCAGCTGGATGTCAATATATATTTTATCATGTCACCATTATAAAATATATATAATGTCTGTCCTGCTCACCCATTGCATGCTTGCAGTTCCAAACCAGGCATGGGACAATCCTCTCATCTCTGGCATTCTATGAGTGACATCCTCCTACTGGGAGACATTTCCTCCTAGACACGGTGACTGTAGCCTTCCTAGAGTAAAATGAACATTTTGGGAGTGCGAATGGATTTGGAGCTTACGCTAGACTCCAGTACAGGAATGCCTGTTTGACAGTGGCCTTGAAGAGGGCCCACATGTGAGGCCAGTGCTGTGGGCCTCTCAGGACTAACCTTGGGAATCGGGGCATTGCTGCACCACTATTTCTGGGTGTCACAGGAATTTTGGCAGAAGGACAGATTGGTCATTGGTATACAGGCTGTCATGACCATTATTTGTTTAAATGTTGGATCTTTAAGGAAAGCTTTGCCATAAACCCTCCTTCTACCCCCAGCTTCCACCACTGGGAATGTTTCCATGATGTCCTCCCAATTCAATCCAACGAATGTTTATATCAGGCTTAATGTGTCCCAGGTGCTGTGCTGGGTGGGCCAGGTGCCAAGGCTACATTCTAGTGAGGGAACTGCTGGTCATATGGGGAAAGTTAGGCTTTCTTGATGGGTCCTAAGCTCTTTTGGGATCATGTACACAGTAGAAATAGCAATGGGTGTGGCTACTCCCATTAGCTGTGTATTCTTTATGATCTGACCCCAGCTTAATTTTCCAGTTTTCTCTCTTGTCTTTCATGACTTTTCTGCTTCAGGAAAACAGAATATGCCATCCTTCCCTAAACCCGTCCATAGCTTCACCTCCTCACTGTGCCTGCTCAGACAGCCATCTCCTCCTGCAAAGTATTCCGGCTTCCTTCAGCCTTGACCAAATCTATCTAAGCCATTCATGAAAGGCCAGGTCAAACACCGCCTCCTTGAAGCCTTCTCTGGTGCCCTTTATTGATGTAGTCTTAGCCTCCTCCCGAATTCTGTGGTGCTTTTCAGTCCTTCTCATGGCACTTGGCATTTTCAACTTCCTTTCTTGTGTTTTGAGATATATATATTTGGTGGTGGTGCTGGGATTGAACCCAGGGCCTTGTGCATGTGAGGCAAGCACTCTACCAACTGAGCTATATCCCCAGCCCTTGTGTTTTGATATTTACTGCATCTGTCCCTGGGACGATGAGCCATGTTATCACAGGGCTCTGCCAGCCCCATCAGTCATTCTCAACCCCACTGCCTTATGCACAGAAGAAGCTCCATGAAAAACTATTGGAATGAGTGAATGAATGTCCTTACCCAGCAAGTATGGCATTACTTGGTTTAGCTGAGGCAAGGAGAACCCAAGTGCCTCTACCTCTGAGGTGAGACGCGTCTTCAGAGAATTTCAGTGGTCTTTCTCTTTTTTCAGAAGTTTTCAAATTCGTGAAGGAAGCAGGATTTCTGAAGATGAAAAATACCCAACACGTAGTTATTGGTTAATAGCTATAAGCTTGTATGTGTTTGTCATTGGGATACAAAAGCTATCACTGAGAAAACACAGGTACTTATAATAAAGTGTGATAAATGTTTTGCACCCTAATATAATAGGGCTAACCTAAGGATTTCCTGACCTGGTATTGTGTGTGTGTGTGTGTGTGTGTGTATTGTGTGTGGAAGGAGACTGGGAGCATTGGTGGTGTCCTTGGTGGAGTAACCTAACATTATGAGCCTCAGACTTCTCATCTGTAAAATGCAATAGTAATTGCTTATCTCAGAAGATGTCACTGATGGTAAATAAAAATGCATATGTAAAGTGCTCATGGAGCTTGAATGCAGTGGTTCTCATTCTTGTTCTCATTCCCTTCACTACATATGTACCCAAGAAACAGAGGCTGCTGAGATTTCAGTACCAAATCTGGGATGGGAAATTAAGCAAATTCTCTATGATTATAATTTTTCCTGGACTTCAGGTAGCAGTCCCTTTCATTGCTACAGTGTGCCCAGAGACTAAAACCTTCAAAGGCTTTAGTCAAAATGCAGAGGTGGGTTTTGAATCTATGATTTATACTGAGTAGGAGATAATCTTTCTGTTGTTACAGGTGATTATTGCATAAATCAAAAGTCTGAGGGCTTCCCCAAAGTTTCCCTTCACAACTCAGGTAATGGAATATACATGATATTTATTTTTAGGAAGCTTTGACAGATGTTAGCTAAGCTGGATTCCAGGTCAGAAAAAGTATTCAAGGATGATTTGTTCAGAACATCATGGAAGTGTCCTCAGGACCAATCAAAATTGAATCTTAACATCTTTAGAACACATTCACCTGTTCCTCACTTATTTACCTGTGGAACTATTTATCCTACTTATACCAATTCTCTTTGCCTTCTTTGGCATTTGAGCAACTTCCTGGAAAAGACATGCTTCATACTGGATTACCAGAATTTTGGTTACCACAAAGTATTTTTGGGAAAGAAATATAAACCTTGCTTTGGACAGACTTACCATCAAAGCAAAGTTCATGGTTTAGGTGAATTTGACCTGATGGGAGAAAACAGCCTATGTGGCCATGTTAACTGGCCACATTGGCTATGTGGACAGCTAAGGCCAGCTGTGCACAAAATAGTGCTGCCTGGTTGCCCGTCAGTCATGGTCCTTCTGGGAAAGCGGTCCAGGGGACAATCCGGTCCATGCACAGGATCAACCAGTGGGACCATGCAGCCATGCAGCTCCTGAATCATATAGTTTACCCATTCTTTCCTCCCACCCTCCCCCCTTCCTCCTTCCTTCTTTCCTTCCTTCCTTCCTTCCTTCCTTCCTTCCTTCCTTCCTTTCCTCTCACAAATGTTATAGCCCTAGTGAGGCCCTATATTCTGTTCTTGTGGCATTTAATTCATCCATATTTTATTATTATTCTTTTGTGGTGCTGGGGATTGAACCCAGGGCCTATATGCATGTAAGGCAAGCACTCTACCAACTGAGCTATATCCCCAGCCCCATCCATATTTTATTACTTCTGTGACAATAGGTGCCTAACATCTGATCACCTTTTCTACACCCTTTAACCAAAAAAGGAAATCTGTGAAATAGTAAATTACTGGTGGTTGGTAGGTTCTTGACTTTTCTACCAGATACCAGAGGAAGGGCTACTCATCAGAGAATCAGAGCTGAGGTATTATACTTTGGCCTTTTTGTGAAAATTTAATTAGTTGCAGTGAGGCAGGCCTCAATGGGCTTCTCCAACTTCTGAAAACTAGTTTGGATCCATCACAACCACAATTAACATCACCCTTTCATAAGTAACAGCTGGAGAACCAGCTGTCTCAGGAAGAGCCTATCCTCCTGATTTTCCTTTTGTTTCTGGAACCAAATACCCTAAGGTCAATGCCACACAGCCACTTCTATTTCAGTGTTTACCAAAATGGCTTATTTGGAACACTACTCTGTAGAAATAGGCTGCCTCAGAAACACCAGCATCACCTGGTCCTCGTTAAAGATACATGTTTTGGGCCCCTCCCTACTACACTGACTCTGCAAGTCTCATGTGTGGCAAGTTCCTAGGTGAGGCTGATGCTTTTGGTCTGGGGACCACACTTTGAGAAACCACTATTGTAAAAAAAAAATAAAAAAAAAGTCACTGTGCTAAGCATTCCCTTGTCAAAATTTTCATTATTTGTTTAATATCATCCCTCTTATGGAGAGTTATTGGGTGCACTGGCATTTCAAAGACTTCAAGAAATGCTGTGTGAAAGAAACTTGTTCGAGCCAGCCTCAGCATTCCATGGAGCCAGGATCCCACAGAACCTACGAGGCTCTACCGTACTGGAAAGAGTTTGAGATAGCCAGACCCACTGGCCATGTGGCCTGACCAAATCAATGTTTTGAGCCTCCATTTTTATCAACCTTGCAGTTAAATCATACCTACATTGACATATGCTCCAAAGACACTTTGAACATGTTCAAAGATTTCTTGAAACTTGGGGCCTGTAGCTTCTCCCTGTCTATAAGTGAGCAGGTCTCCCTGACAGGGGCTATAGTCAAGTCACCATCAATGCTTCTATAATCAAGGCTAATAGTTCATGAAGAAGAGAAACAACCAGCGAGATAGATAGTTTTTGGGAATCCTGTGACAATAGGAATGCTCAACATTTCAATTCTAAGTTATGTGAAAGCACTTTTAAGCTTCAACATGTTGTTAATTTTTTTTAAAAAGATAATCTTGCTATTGCAGAATAAGTGTGCTTCTTGCTGTTTTCAAAGACTATGACACTAGCCGGGCGCGGTGGCGCACGCCTGTAATCCCAGCACTTTGGGAGGCTGAGGCAGGAGGATCGCGAGTTCAAAGCCAGCCTCAGCAATGGCGAGGCACTTAGTAACTCAGTGAGACCCTGTCTCTAATAAAATACAAAAAAGGGCTGGGGATGTGGCCCAGTGGTCGAGTGCCCCTGAGTTCAATCCCCGGTACCAAAAAAAAAAAAAAAAAAAAAAAAAAAAAAAGACTATGACACTGGTTTCCCTCTTGGCGTTCCTCTGAACATGATGTCAGAATCTCTTTGGTGGCCCCCACAACTTTAGGGATGTTCTGATCCTGTCTCTTTAAGGTTCAAGCTCTTGAGAGGCAATGAGAGGACAGAACGTCAGTGGCTTTGCAATAAGACCTCACAACCAAGGAAACACCCCAGTCCTTCTGAGGTAACAGACTTGGAAGCCAGAGCCTGATTTATGAAGAAAAGCAACAGATTCTTCTACAGGAGCAAGAAGCTAAAGCCGTGGTCTGGAGCACGCCGCTGGTTTCCTCTGTCACATGTTTCTGTGGCTTGCTGGTCTAAGTCCCCAGGAGCTGGGCTCCAGCTTTTCCACCCCAGGATGCAGGGAAGAGGTCACTAACTGTGCAGCTCAGTTGGTGGCCTGCTCAGGCAGTGCCCCGGGCTGAGGAGGAGATGTTGAGGGTGGAAGGGAACTTTCTGCAGGGCTCCTGCAGCAGGCCCTGCTGGCAGGCAGAGAAGGGTGGGTCACGAAAGTAGGGAAGGAGTGAGGCAAGGGAAAAAAAATCACAGATGTCCTGAGTCTCCACAATTTTATCAAAACTTTTTTCCATGACTCATCTTGTGACTTCTCCCCAAATTTCACATGATAAAACCACTGGTCTAAGTATAATTAAACTGCAGTTACCCAAGAGTACAAGGACAGTGCATTTTAATCAACCCATTTGTCTCCCCCAACCACAGTCCAAGGTGGGAAAAGAAAAGAACAAGAATTCTCTTTCTCTCTCTTCTTTTCATCCCATTTCCTTGCTCCATGGCCCTCTGAAGGTTGGGGCAGGGGCTGAGCAAAAGGCATTCCAGAATGATTTCCTCCCACTCAGAAGTAGCCAAAGCTACACAGAGAGGACAGGGAGACTGTCATTGTATTGTTGTTTTTGCTTGCTTGTTTGTTTATTCAACCCAACTGCAAGACGTGGCCCGTTCCAGCACACTTTGCTGGACCTTTCCATATGTCGGTCTGCCAGGAGAGAACTTTGTGGTGTGGGCCTTTGGAAGACCTGATAATAACGCTAGCTATCGTTTATTAAGCACCTACTAGTCTCCATGGGGTCCTCAAAATAGCTCCCTGAGGCAGGTTTCATCGCCTACCGTTTTATTGCTAAGAAATGAAGCTCCTTGCTCTTAGTCACTCTGTTGCAGAGAGAAGATTTGTAACTCAAGACTGTCCACTTCCCAAAGTCCACTCTTATGCTGGAAGGAACAGTGGCAAAAATGACAGGACTGACCACAATTTCAAGTTGATGTGCTTGCTTTTGAATTCCACGAACTGTGACGGGCTCTCAAATCCCCCGACCCTGTCTTTCTCTGCCACATCAGATAAGAAGGGTCACACATGACCTGCAAGGTGATGAAAGACTTGCCACTGCGCGCTGCTCATTGAAGGGGACAGGGTTCGCCCTGGCTGTGACCTGGGAGGGTGCTGTGGTCCAGCTGGACCCCAGTCCAGCCGCTCAGGGGCGGCTCGGCTGCTGTCCAGAGTGCTCGAAGTCATAGCCAATGTCAAGGGCTCCTAGCGTCCAAGCAGGAAACTGCGACCAAGAAGCTGAAAAAACATATGATCCCATAAAAAGCCGCCTCTGGGGAAACAAGCCATTAGTCAGCCTTATTTATTTATTTTTCCTTCTTGCTGCAAAGTTCAATACATCGGAAGGGGCTGTGATTAGCATATAAAAGGCCATGCAAAATGGCTCCCCTTGTAAGCTGCTGAAGAAAACTTTACTCTGGCCCTTTGCCATAGTTAGCTTTGTTTGTGTTCTTCAGATTCCGTGTCCTTTGACCACAGTTGCAATGGTCCAAGTCGAAGCACAAGTGTATCTCAAAATAAACAAGCAGAGCCGAAACTCTCTGGTGTCCCCTCTCATCTCCATCCACATTCCCGTCTTTTATCCTGTCGGATGATGGAGGCCAGTGGACAGGGATGGCGGTGGCCTTTAAGGCAAGACCTTCTGCAGGAAAAATGTGCTTAATGAGTTTAGGAAATACCTTGTGGTCATGAAGAGAAGTGAAATTTCCTCTTTTCTTTGGTGAGATCAGGAAACCTTGACTGTCCATTCTGTGTTTTTGCCAGTTTTACTTGGGAATGTGCTTTTTGAACGTCAGATTCTTTTTGTTTGCTTGTACGTTTTTAATGGATTGCAGGAAAAGAGGTCAGAAGTATAATCTTTTGAGGAAAGCTTCACGCACGATCAGTCCCTGGGGCCAAGACAGCCGTGGCTCTTTGTCCTTGGAGTCGCTCAGTCCGTAGCTTTCTGTCTGTGTTAGGCTCCTGTAGCAAAGTGCTATAGACACTATAGACACGTGACTTAGAACAGCAAAAATGCTTCACCTTACAGTTCTGGAAGGTGAAGTCCAAGATTAAACAGGTGAGATTGGTCTCTTCTGAGAGCTATGAGGGAGAATCTGTTCTATGGCTCTCTTCCGGCTTCTGCTTCTGGTGTCTTGCTGGCAATCTTCAGTGTTTCTTGGCATCCATTGCCATGATTTCTGCCTTCGTGTGAGGATGGCATTCTCCCTGTATGACTGTGTCCAAATTTCCCCTTTATATTAGGACACTACTCTCGCTGGATTGGGGGCCTTCCCTCCTTCAGTATGATCTCACCTTAACTAATTACGTCTGTGATGACCTTATTTCCAAACAGGGTCACTAGCTGGTGGTTAGGACTTAATCCAACCCACAACACCATCTCACAGATATATCCAGGTCTTCTTTTACATAGAAACCCTGAAACTAGTCCAGCAAAGAGGCCAGTGGAGACCCTAACTAAAAACTCAGTTAAAACTTAACCAGTGGAAAATTATTAGTTCGATTTGAGAATTCTACATGTGCTTGTAAACTGGGATTTTGGGGGTTGGCAGCAGCCAGAATCATGTCATGAAAGCATGACACTAAAGCAGCCCTAGGGAAAGGTCCATGTGTCCAGGAACAAAAGCCTTCCACCAAAATAGCTAGAGGAGTGTGCCATCTTGGAAGCATTTCTTCCAGCCCAGTCAAACCTCCAGATGGTCATTTTATCTGTTTTTTTTTTTTCGATGTTGGGGATGGAACCCAGGGCCTCATGCATGCTAGGCAGGTACTCTACCACTGAACTACACCAACAGCCCTCAACCTTCAGATTAATGTAGCCCCAGAGGGCATCATGACTACAACCCCTTGAGAGAGACCCTGAGGCAGAACCACCCAACTAAGCCATGATTGAATTCCTGGCCGGGAGAAACTGTGATGTTGTTTTAAGCCACTAAGTTTTGCAATGATTTGTTATGCAGCAGTAGAGATCTAATACCATTCTGGTCATCCCAACCCTGGAAAAGCAAATCAGCATCTACTTTGTGAACAGTATTATCTTGATGACATCACAGAGAAAGCCTCAGACCAGTAGTGCCCTGGACCTCACTGATAGAAAGCTTTTCCATTTTTGTTAATTAGCTATTTTTTTAAGAGAATGGAGAAAAATAAATATGCAAAGTGATTGGAAATAGAGATATTTTATTGATTACGGAGACATTAAGGTAACAACTTTGTTACTTGAACAGTAGAATAGCATAATGGAAAGAACACAGAATTCTGAGCCAAGCTGTCTGTGTTTACATCCCGGGTTTTAATAGTGTACAATCTTGGGGAATTTCTGTACTTCCCAATCTCAGTTTTTTCATCTGTAAAATGGGATAACAGTCATGTTATTCACCTCATAGAGAGGAGTTAATGTAGGTAATACTGTAGAATTGTGTTTGGCACATAGTTGATTAATTTCCTTTTTTGAGAACAAAAACAAACACAACAACCATCTGACAATTCACTTTGGACTTAAAATATCCATGGATGAAACACAATGCATATTGAAAGAGTCAACCTTTACAGCTTGCATGATGAAGGTTTAATGCCTTCAAACCTACCTTCCTCAACCTTTGCAAATACATGAATGTAATAACCTTTAGGAGGAAGGGTGATTATTCCAAGTTACAGAAGGGACACTGAGACCAAGAGACTTGTTCAGGGCCATCGAATGCATGGAAACTGTGGTCATCCCATCAGTTCCAGCAGAGCTGCTGTTGTTCTTGGTTTCATTCTTTCCTGTACTTTTCATGGAGAGGATGAGTTAAGTGTCACCATCACTGGATCATATGAGAGAGCGCCGTTGGGCTTCTCCAGAAACATAATACTTAAAGAATGTCCTTGACAAGGTCTGCATTCAGAATTCCTAAAGGGCTAAGGGGTATTTTCACAGATTTACATTTCTCTGTTGTACATGACATTTTCTAAGAGCCATTCAGTGGCCTTAGTGTTGGGCAGAGCCTGCCTCCTCCTCTCTTCTAAAGGATTCTGAATTTCCTGTGCCTGTGTTTACTTCTTGGCACTACAACCAAATCTGAACATATTGTGGGACTCCCATCCTGAGCCAATGCCCTGAGAGGTTACTCCCTGTCCTTCTCTTCCTCTTCCACATCCTCCTCCTTCTCCTAGATGATGCAACACAGGCTAGGTCCACATCAGTTTTTGTTTTTGGGGGGTGGGTACTAGGGATGGAACTCAGGATCACTTGACTACTGAGCCACATCCCCATCCTATTTTGTATTTTATTTAGAGACAGTGTCTCACTGAGTTGCTTAGTACCTCGCTGTTGCTGAGGCTGACTTTGAACTTGCCATCCTCCTGCCTTTGCCTCCTGAGCCACTGGGATTACAGGAATGTACCACCATGCCCAAATGTACACATTCATGAGTCAGAATGGCAGGCCAATATGGAACTCCAACATTGACTTTTGACATAGGAGTTCATTTTTCAGTTTCATTCTGGGGCCTCAGATCCTGCCACCCCAACCCTAGTAGAGCAATTCTGTATCTGCTTTGTGAGAAGTATTACCCTAAGACACTGGGCCAGATGACTCTAAGACCAACAGTGCCTTGGGGCCTCAGGGATGGGAATTTCTTGAAGAAAAGTTAGGGGGCACTTTGATCCCATTGCCTTCTTATTGCTATTTCCTTGCCCAATTTGCTAGAGAGTTCCTGCCGCCTCTTGGCTCCTGGGGCTGCCTGTCAGAGATTAGTCTGCGTGCAGAAAGACAAGGAAGTCTTTTTTTTTTTTTTTTTAGCAGGGATTGAACTCAGGGGCACTTGACCACTGAGCCACATCCCCAGCCCTTTTTAGTATTTTATTAGAGACAGGGTCTCACTGAGTTGCTACATGCCACACCATTGCTGAGGCTGACTTTGAACTTGCGATCCTCCTGTGTCAGTTCCCAAGTGCTGGGATTACAGGCATGCGCCACCATGCCTGGTGACAAGGGAGTCTTTATGGAGCAGATGGGGAGGTCCTGCCTTCTAGGAAGGACAGATGGAAGCGTGGCCTCAGTGTGTAAGCCCGGCTCAGCGTCCTCCCCCAGAGTCCTGTGGGGCTTGGCTCCTCCCTCTCCCAGGGGAAGCAGAAGGGCTGCAGGGCCCCTTCACTTAGGTTGAAGGGAAAACAGGATTGTAAGCTGTGTAGCAATTAAGGTAGGCCCTACGTGATTGGGAGTCACAGATGGCACCACTTAGGACTTCAAGATGACACTTCTCGTGGGTATCCCAGGTGACCTCCTTCACCTGTCTTTCTCCCAGTAGGAGAGTTTTCAAACTGGCATATAAATTGCAGATTTTTCCTTCTCTTCCTCTCTACTTCCTCTTTCATTTACCTCGCTTACTTTCATTTACATTTGTTGAATAAGACTGGAGTTTCAGATGCCCTCTCATCATCATAAAAATATTTATGTACTACTTATGTATATTAATTCATTTAATCCTCACAATAGGCCTCTGAGTCAGGCACCATTATTTCCCCTGGTTTGGAGATCAGAAAACAGAGGTACAGAGAGATGAAGTAAGTGTCTCAGGTCACACAACTCCTAAGGGGCAAAGCCCAGATTTGGCCCCCACTAATCTGACCCCAGAGTCTACATTCCCAAACCCCCGAGGTTCCATATCACTTCCGCCTTGATATTTATACATTTTTAGAAATCTGCTCTTTTCTAGCAATTTGTTTTTTTTTAGCACAGGGCTGATGTAATGCTGTTCCCCTCACAGGTTCCTCCCAGTCCTGGGTGAATTACTCAGTGAGATAAGGTGGGGTGCTTTGCCGGCACATGATCCCCCCAGATGCTCTCCTTAACTAAGATGCAGCAGGGTCAGGCAAGGGCAGCCTGCTGGCTGTGCGGGTTGGGCTGGATTTGATAACCAGCTCAGGTCTTTCTGCGGGAATACTCACTCTAAATGAGGAATGTTTTCCCCCTATTGACAGCAAATATCTTCAATCCAATTTGATTAAACCATTTTCCTTAGGAAAAGAGGCAAGAGGGAAGCAGGGACTGAGAGAGAGGAAGGAAAAAAAAAGAATGAAAAAAGGAAGGGAGAGAGAAAGAAGAGAAAGGAAGAAAAAGAAGATGAAAGGAAGGGAGATAGAAAGAAGAGAAAGGAAGAAAAAGAAGAGGAAAGGAAGGAGGAAGGAAGAAAAAGGAGAGGAAATCATGAAAAGGGGAAAAAAGGAAGAAAGAAGGAGTAGAATCTCATTGGCGTGAGTTTCCTAGGGAAGAGGTTCTTTCTGCCCTCCTATCCTTGGCTGGCCATACAACTTCTGTACCAATGAGATTCTACATTTTGAAGCCTGGTTCTGTTCAGGTTTCTAATCTAAAAAGAAGAATAAGAAAAAGTATGTTGCGATCTGATTGAAAGGCATCAGATCAAATCATAGAGCTGTGAATGGATGACCTTGGGTCTTTCTTGCAATTGCTGAAGTGTTTGTTGTCCCTCCTCACTCCTCACAGAGTGTCTGGATGCCCCTACCTGCAGAGCCCACAGTGAGAAACCAGTGGGTCCTTGCTTCTGCAAGCACCTTGAAGCCTGCAAGGCACACGAGAGAGACTCTGTCATGACCTCTTTTCTATTTTGAAGACAAAAATTGATTGCAAAATACATGCCTTAATTTGTGGGCAAATGGATAGAGCTGGAGACTGTCATGCTAAGTGAAATAAGGCAATCCCTAAAAACCAAAGGCAAAAGTTCTCTCTGGTATGCGGATGCTAACTCACAATAAGGCCTGCAGGAGTTGGGGGTGGGCAGTTAGGTGTTAGGGAAAAATAGAAGTACTTTGGATTAGACAAAGGGGAATGAAGGGAAGGGAGGGGGAATGGGAATCCGAAAGATAGTAGAATGAATCAGGCATTACTATTCTGTGTGAAGTAAAAAGGACTGGGACCAATGTAATTCTACATCATGTACAACCAGAAGAATGAGAAGTTACACTCCATATATGTATAATATGTCAAAATGCATTCTACTGTCATGTATAACTAATCAGAACAAATTTTAAAAATTTAAAAGAAAAAAGAAATTCCCTAAAGCTTCTCTAAGGACTAGGTCCTTCCTCTTCCCACCTAGAGAAATTGAGATCCTTTCTGATTATACTTTCCATTCATGAGTTTTAAAAATGGAGGAGGGTAGATCTCAAGTTAAAAGTTATTACAATCAATCAATTCCAATATAAGAAAGTAAAAATAAAACATCTCTCCTGAAAAAAAAAAATGCATGCCTTAGCCTCTGCAGCCCCATACCTCCTCTACTTTTTGATCCCCTCTCAAGGATCTGTTTAGTCTGTTTGCTTCTTTTCTTCTACTCCATCATAAGTGTATCCCCCTGGAATGTTCTTTGCCACCTGCCTGCCTACTACCTAATTCTCTTCAGGCTCTGATTCTCCTAGTGGTGGAAACTCTGTTCCTGCTCTTTCCTGGCCTGACCCAGCTCAGCTCTCAAGTTTTTTGCCATAGGACTTGGTAGCCTCATGAGGGCTTCACCAGCCAGTGGCTGTGGGACTCAATGAATAAAGTCTTCCTCTTGCATTCCAGCCCAGAGTCAGTCATCAGTATTAAATTATTGATATTATTGATAGTATTAGTGCCTTTTAAAATATCTGTCACTGTTTACTGAACATATAAAAATTGCTTGCATTACATGTTGCCTGTCAATATTATCTAGATGTACAATCTTATTTCATTTCACTTAATCCTCAAAATGTAGCCCTTTTATGACCATTTTACAGATGAAGAGATGGAACCCAGGGCAGTTAAGGAACCTTCCTAAGGTCGATTTACCAGTAAGGGGAGAAGCCTGGAGTTTAACCCTGGTTTGTTTTTCTCTAAAACCTGTTCTACTACCTATTCATGTCTATTACTTAATCTTTTCTATCTCCTCCTGTACTCTAACTACAGTGTATTCAGCCCTCTTTTACATTTTATTTTGAGACAGGGTCTCACTGAGTTGTTTAGAGCCTCACTAAATTGCCAAGGCTGGCTTTGATCTTGTGATCCTCCTGACTCAGCCTCCTGAGCCACTGGGATTACAGATGTGTAGTACGGCACCCAGCTGTATATTTGTTTCTTATTTCATTGATTTCTGCTCTTCTCCCTTTCCAAACTGTGCATGTAAAGCTGTCTACTATCTTCCAAGTACAACTTCACCAGCATCTCATAATTTGTATGTTCAGTGCTGGGGATTAAACCCAGAACCTCCCATGTACGAGGTGAGTGCTCTACCACTGAGCTACATTCCCAGTCCTTTTTACTTTATCTTGAGACAGGGTCTTGGTCAGTTTCCCAGGCTGCCCTCAAACTCTGGATTAGCTGGAATTACAGGCATGCACAAATGAGGCCAAGCCCACATCTTACAAATATATTTTTTATTATCATTCAATTAAAATATTTTCCAAGTTTTACTGTGACTTCATTTTTAACCCATGGTTTATTTAGAAGCATTTTGTTTCAATTCTAAACATTCAGGCATCTTCTAGGTATCTTTCTCTTATTGACTCCAGCTTGATTCCATTGTGATCAGAGAGTGTGGCATGATTTTAATCCTTTGAAATTTTATATACAGTATATATAAAGTAAGTACTTTATGGCTTGAAAGGAATAACCTGCTATTGTATTTTTAAAAAAATAGTTTTTTACTCTGCCATTTTTTAGTTCACCTACGGGAAAAGTTATTGTATATATCACCAGCAAGTTGCTTATACTCTGTGCCTCTGTTTCTTTCTGTATAGAATGGAGAGAACAACAGTGTTTTTCACAAGGAGGTCTTATGAGCATTCAATTTGGTAACACATCAAAAGGTTTTAGAATTGTGCCTAGTACATAGTAAGTACTCAGTAAATGTTAGTTTTATGAATTAATTAGGTAATTAACACTGCTAATTTGGTGAACAGTTAACTTTGGTTATGCTGTTAGATAGTATAAACATCCTCTGTCTGTTGCTAGCCCAATTGCATATCTGCTCTCATTTGCTGCTAAATAGTAAGCATGTATCTTAAGCCTGACAGCATTCCCAAGAAATAGGGACTATTCAGTGTGGGAATTAAGGCACAAAGTAGGTAAGAAACTTGAATGAAGACTCTGTTTCTCAAGATATTATCAACAGCCCATTCTCTAGTTCACATTATGTTCCTAGCTTCTATTTTTTTTCCATACAAATAAAAGAAACAATAATTCTGCCATTAAGTGTTTTGATGGATGATATCTTCATCAGGTGTTCCCTGTGGACTTTGATGTTATTCAGGCCAAGAGAAGGTTCGTTCCCTCATCGGGAGGATAGTCTGACCTTAGCCACTCCATTTCAGTCTGAGCAAAGGCAGGGTCCCTTGGAGCTGAAAAGAAGCCAATGTTCCCAGCCTTTCACATCTTTTAAGGACAAAATCCACCATCATAATTTTGTGGGAACTCAATAAATGGGGGTTGATGGATCGTCATGGTGTCAGTTCTGAAAATAAGCACAGACATTTTTGGTTTCCAGCCCACCATCACCCAAGTCGTAAAGCAAGTGAAATCGACATTCTTTCCCATTCATTAAGCATAAACTGTTATGGCTGTTTCCAAGGATGCGTGGTGCACGTGTAAGGTGGGGGTCTTTCGGGGAGATCTGACATCAAGCCTAAAGTCTTGAGAGACCAGTTTATATTTTTAAGGAACATTGAAGATTTCAACATATTTTATAAAAGGCCTTCCCAAAACTAACACTGGTGCCAGCTTCTCAATCTACTTTATAGTATGGAGTGCCCATTCTCTGGCTTAGTATGATTTTAGAGGGGTTAGTACAATTTTTCTGAGCATCCTAAACCTCCTTGGATAACCTATAATCCCACAATTTGAACTTTCTTCTTTTAGTTTGACACTTTGATATTTTACTTATTGGTTTTAATATATAATCCCTTGGGGGAAATATCATTAAGTCTCATCATCACACTGTGGGTGAATGAGTTTATTAGGTAGGCCCCCAAGAACATGTTTTGGTTTCGATTGAGGAGGTACGACGAGAAGGCAGGGAATATAGTTGTGATCTGCATCTGTATTTGCAAGTGCTGAGTGAAAGAGCCCCATGTGTCTGAGGCTGTGTGTGACAGTGCGGAGGCTTCCTGTTTTGCCCAGGGCTGCCTCTGCCCACATCTTCTTACAGCACATCCCAAAGATTCTCCTACACTATTTAATTAGATAATTGTTTTTTTTAGGTTCTAGCAGCAACATTATCACCGTCATGTCACTGAAGTCTGTGCTTATATTAAAAATTGCTCTTATTTTTCTGCTTTTTCAATTCGTGTATGTTGGTATTCCTTTCTGGTCTTAGCTTTTGGGTCTTTTGTATTTTGGTGTTAATGGCAAGGGAGAGTTAAGAACAGGAAAGTCAGGTGGGATTTTAAGAATATCAGGAGCTCTTACAGTGAAAGACAGCAGGGCTCCTTCAGCCCAGTTACCTCCCTCTGCTGTGGTACCCATGGGCACATGGTGAGCTTTTCTTTCATAGGCTCCTGCTGGGCCCACCTGCTGGAGCAACTGGTGCTCTTCATTCTCTCTTTAAAATATGCCTGCTGAGCTGAGCACAGTGGTACAAGTCTGTAATCCCAGCAACTCGGGAAGCTGAGGCAGGAGGATCACAAATTCAAGTCCAGCCTTGGCAACTTTTCAAGGCCCTGAGCAACTTAGTGAGACGATGTCTTAAAATTTTTTTAAAAAATTAATAATAAAAGTGGGGCTGGTGGAAGTGACTCAGTGGTTAAGCACCCCTAGTTTCAATCACCAGTACCAAAAAAAAAATATATATATATATAGCTGCTGATGCCCTAACACCGCCAAGTTCTTTAGGGTTATTACCAAACATCAGTTGTATTTCCAAATGGTCAATGCAAGTTGTACTTATTCTTGCAATTGCACAGCTTGATGAAATCATGTGTAAGTGAATAAAATATGAGCATGAACAGAAAGACCTCATTTGAATGCTTGCAAATATTTAAAATGAGGATCTCTTGGAAATGCTATCAAATTAACTGTAAGAATTAGAAAAGTTTGCTGAAGTATTCATGAAAACACACCCAGGTTCTGCATTCAGGTTGCTTCTCAACAGTCGTCAAACCCTTGCTTTTATGTCAAAAATCTAAAGCTACAAGTCATCAACTGTACATTGGAGTAGCTTATGCAAGAAAGAATGCGTAGAAATCGATCAGCAGACCCTTAGAGAAAAGGTTTGAGCCACACCTCAGAAGATTGGCAATCGCTTGTGTTTATATATTTTAGGTAATAAACATATTGAAAGTATACACCTATTGTTTTTGTGCTCCTTCCCCTTTATCTTTTTAGTTCATAGATTAATTACTTCGTCTTAGTGGATTCTGGATTCTACTTGTAGTTAAAATGGTCACGGTTGTTCTCTTTTTGCGGAACTCAAAGGTTAGAGTTCTCCTGACTGTTCCTTTTCCTAAGAAACCTATTATGGATCCATGATTCTAAATTTATTCATGTCTTACTTAACCACTATTTATAGCTTTACCCTATGTTATCGAATATACTTACTGCTAAATAAAGAAAATAATAATGCTATTGATACTCTAATAGCAGCTAACCTTTGATAAAGGCTTACTTTTTATCTGGACTCTGTGCTGAGCATTTAACTGATATTATCTCACTTAATCCCCATAACTCCCAGGGGAGTAACTTCCATTATGATCTCTATTTTACAGGCAACTGGGGCATTGAAAGCAGTTAGTCCATGGTGGAACTGGAGTCCAACCCTGGAATCCAGACCCTGGGCTCCTAACCAGTGTGCTATTTATTTTTAAATATCTTCAGTCATTTTTCCTACTTATTATGTTTATGGCTTTTTTTACTAGGGAAAGGGAAACAGATTAATTACCTGCCAGTGTCCCTTTATGTCCAGAAGGTGGCAAAACAACTGGTGGTTTCAGACACTGTGTTATCTGTGAACAGCTCTGCTAAATCTCGTGAGGGAGACAACGAAGAGAATGTAGCACTTTGCACCTCGGACCGATAATGAATAATGCGCGGGGTCATGAGCGTGCTGCGTGTGTGCGTGTGCATGTGTGTGTGTGTGTGTGTGTGTGTCCCCTTTCCCTGCTGCTCACTAATAGGGAGCTGGTATTTTAGTGCCCTTTTGTGCCACTGTGCTTTTAACTGCTGTTAAGATAAGGAGTAATGTCCCTCCAGCTGTGCATAATAGTGTTGTAATTCCATCAAGGGGCTTTGATAACTTCATAAACCCTGACAGAGAAGCTTGAGTGGATTTTCATGTCACCATAACGCCAAGATGGAATTACAGCCTTAATTTACTGGGTGTACATTTTGGGGGGTACATTACTTAATGTTAAATCCTGTTAAAAACAAATCAGCCTGTGCCATCTGGCTGTTTCCATCTCACGGTGGCCTCTGAACCTCAACAGCATTTTGGATCTTTGTACTCCTTCACTCTGCTGTTTCTGATTATTATTTTCTTTATCATCATAATTACCCTGACCACCATCTTCATGAACCTAATATCCAGACAACTTTAGTTTTTTGTCTCCAGAGTGTTTTCTCTTGCGCGATCCTGTTAGCCTCATAAGGATTTCAGTGCTTGCTTTTTATTTCTCTCCACTGAAACATCTGAAATTTGGTTACTTGTGTTATATGGAACAAATGTCTGTTGCCTGTTTCTTAAGAATCAAAGCAACGTGTACACACTGAGAGAGCTCTCAGTGCAGGAAGGCGTAAAATGAAAAGGAACACTTTCTTTCCTTCTGCCTCCCAAAGTGTCTCTCTCCACTTGGGAACCCCGTTAAAAGTTTATTTTATGCCATTCCAAAAATTTGTATTCATATACCATAATTTACAGCATTCCAGAAGAAAGGCTATACATTTGTGTTTGCCTGACTTTCCATTTATCTCTCCACCTCTTCTTTCCCACTTATCCAAATGATATTATCTGCCCCATGACTTTTAAAATTGCTTCATTATATATCCTGGGCACCTTCCTGTGTTATTACAAGTAGCCTTCTGTTATTCTTTGCAGCCACTGCTTAACAATGCCTAGCGTTTAAAAGCCTCTTTTCTAAATATTATTTTAGGTTATAGAACTGTGTGAGTTAAAGATACCTTGGGTTGAAAAGATGGGCTTATATTGGTTAGATCTCATCACAACAGATCTCAGTCCAATCTGTGGGAGAAAAAAAGGAAGTTAAATTTTGTTTTGAATATGAATTTCCAAATCATGTGTTTAATATAAAAACAGGGCATTCTGAAAATGTCACTGAAATGCCATATTCCTGTGAGACTGGCTGGAGCCCATGTGGAGTGGGCATAGGGTTGAGGGGGGTGCCTTGGACCAGGTGCCTGAAGACAGTCACACAACATCAATTCACCATGCTACTTAACACACCTGAGCTTAGTTTTCTCACCTGTAAAGTGAAGTTAATCATGTATTATATGAGCACTGTGGTCATTAAATGCCATGATTATTCTTGGCTTGGTTAAGTGGTGGGTTTTATGAATATTCTGAGGTGCTTTGCAGTCTATAGCTGATGAAGGACAGATTTTTTTTTTTTTTTGGGGGGGGGGGCAGCAGGGTGGGCGGGGGGGGGGTTGTTTGCCAGGGATTGAACTCAGGGACAATTAACCACTGAGCCACATCCCCAGCCCAATTTTGTATTGTATTTAGAGATAGGGTTTCACTGAGTTGCTTAGCACCTTGCCTTTTCTGAGGCTCACTTTGAACTCAAGATCCTCCTGTCTCAGCTTCCTGAGCTGCTGGGATTACAGGAGTGTGCTACTGTACCTGGTGAAGGACAGATTTTTTAATGGCAGTTCTTTCTGTAATAGCATTTATTGTTGTCCCCTGGATCGCTTCTAGTGTAATGAAGTTGACTTTTGAAATGTGACATGTAGGCGCTGGTGTCATTGCTTTCTAGTTTTACATATTGTTTATTATTTTCTCTCTCAGAGCTGGGCACACGGCTGGTTCTTTGTAAATTCTGGCTGATACAGAGTTATGAGAACTTTGGATGTGGCCGTCAATGAATTTTGAAATTTAGAAGAAAGGCCTGCACTCAACAGTGTGTTCCAATGTGCTTTCCAAAGCTCTAGGACTATCTCTTTTTAATTAGAACAGCCTAGCATAGGTCTCCTAGTATGCACGGCATTTTAATTTAACTTTTGTGCTAATAGACCTCCTGTGGGGTGATGTGTGCTCCATAAAACACAGGCGCTTCAGCAGGCTGACATACTTGCTCTGTGCTTTGCAGTATGTTAAGGGGGTGGGGGGCAATGTCTTTTCTTAGGAAAACAAGTTTCTCCAGAGGACAGGGCTCCTATGATTAATAGAGCATTTGCGAAGAATATAGGATAATGCCCAGACTCACTTTTGCATAGATCTCAGTGGGCAGAACGGTCAGTCAGAAAGTAGGAAATACGCTGTTGACTCTGGAAGATATTATCTGCATCTGTGGAGCTGGAGCCTAGAGGGGAGTGCAAGGGGAGTGGGGAGAATGATCTGTTAAGCTAGTTGGTGTGCAGAGGTGGCAAGAGACCATATGAAGCTAGAACTGCTCTGTGTTGAATGCCCCTGCAGGAGTGAGGAGTAACAGACCAATCAGCATAATGTAATTGGCTGGCAGGGTCAGCCCCTCTCCAGGAGTGTTAGCCAGGGGGGTGGTAGCACAAGGCAGATAAAGAGCTGGAGGCCAGCATTTTGCCTGTCACTGTGAAGGAGTGTGCATTTCAGCACTGCATAGATCAATATTACAGTCCTGGAGACAGCCCTCTTGATGTTAGCAAAGTTCCTTTTTTTAAAAAAAATATTTTTTTTAGCTTTAGGTGGACACAGTATCTTTATTTTATCTTTATATGGTGCTGAGGATTGAACCCAGTGTCTCATGCATGCTAGGTGAGCATGCTACCAGTGAGCCACAACCCCAGCCCAAAGTTCTTATTTTTGAAAAATTCTTCCTTAAAAATAAAATCTAAGAAGGCTGCTTCACCACTGCCCCCACAAAAGGCAAACCAAAACCAAACAAAATAAAACAATATACATCAAAAGAATAGGAGAAGGTTCTTTTTTTTTTTTTCTTTCTGCCTACCTACCCTCTCCACCCATCTGGAAGCCCTTCCTGGCACTCTGGACCGTGTGTTATCTCTGCCTGGTATGTCTCAGGGTGATTAATTTGCACAATGTTCTCCACTAGTTGCCCACTTATTGTTTAGGCAGCACCTTATCCCTTCCAAGGGAAGCCAAAATATATTTCTTTGGTTTTGACCTGAGCATTACGTTAGCCTGTGCAAAAGCAGATGTACATGCTTTCTTGCTCTTATACGTTTTATTGCTCAGGCCATTAAAAGAAATGTAGATCAATCACTGTTGCTGCTTCCTTAAGAAACAACACATTTACATATTTTAAAATTTTTGCTATATTTATCTTTATTAATTTTTCTTTTAAATCTCAAGTGCACAGTATTGGATTAATCAATGCTATACACTAACTTCTTGAATTTGAGTACATTGTCATTGTTGGTCGGAGAAAATTCACATTCTTACTCAATTTCCTGCCTCCCTCACCCCCATCTTCAGTTCCCTACCCATTTCCCTCTCTTTCATAGGCACACATTCTAATACATTTATTTTGTGTTCTGAGATCTGCATGCAACCTTGTAAAATATATAGTTATTTGGCATGTAAGTTGAATGGTAATGTGCTATAACTTGTGGAGAAGTCAACAACTTTCTTCAAAAGCTAATAACTTTTAAATTGTTATGGAGCCAGGCAAAAACAATGGTTTTAATAAATGTCAGCATTAACTTGAAAAAAACAGACACTCATACATACACGTGAGAGAAATATGTGGCAAATCATCTCCAACATAAAAAAAGTCATAGCTTTTTAAAAAGCTTTTAAAGGTCTCTCCTTCTTGCACACTTCTTTATGGTTTCTAGCTGCTACAGAGCTAGCATTCCGTGGTAGAAATGGACTCATTTTTATTTATGCATCACCACAATTAATTTTAGAACATTTTAATCATTGCAGAAAGAAACCTCATACCCATCAAGTGTCACTTTTCATCCCTCGTCTCTTTGGTCCTTGGCACCCAGAATTTTTCTGTCTCTATGGATTTGCCTATTTTGAACATTTCCTGTATGCGGAATCATACCATATATAACCTGCTGTGACTTCCATTGAGCCTAATGTTTTCAATGTTCATTCATGTTGTAGCATGTGTAGAATTTCATTTCTTTTAATGGCCCACTAATATTCCATTGTATGGATGTACCACATTTTGTTTCATCCCTAGAGACTGGAGCTGAGAATTACTAATTAATTAAACCTGGCCTTCCAGGCCATTATGAATATTTGCCAAAATAGAAGATAGAATATATTTGTTACTCAATTGGTAACTTTAAACAATTTAGTCATGTGCCATGTGAGCTTCTATTTTCCTTTGTGCCTTAGGCCCCATAAATTAGAGGGGACTTTGTCATGATCATCATCCTAGTATGGACCCATGTGAAAATATGCATATTTATTTTCCCTAAATCCATCCAGGTTGATTCCCAGTATGACCATAGACATTTACATTATGATGAAATATAGTTCCCAGATTCCCGTGTCACCACCAACATTTCTAATTAATTATTCACTTTACTGTTGTTATTTTAATTTGCATTTCTCTGATTTCTAGTAAATTGGAAATCTCTTCATGTACCTTTGGACATGTAGACTTTCTCTTTGTTTGGATTCCTGTTCATATTTTTCATTCATTTTCTGTTGGGTTTGCTTGGCACGTGCAGGGCCCTCGTTTCAATCCCCAGCACCTCAACAATTTCTACAGGCAATTCTTGGTGGAAATTTTAGTTGGATCAATTTTGTGACCAGGAAAACACTTCAAGTCCCATCTCTGGCTGGGACATGAGCTTGCACTCTGAGATACTGGTGCATGAATTTGATGCTGTTCTTTTGATCTTTTTCATGTTGGAAGCATTTGGCCATTGGTGGGACATTTTGAAGGTTCCTGTTGATACATGCAGCTCCAACTTTTTAGCTTCCTAATTCACACACTTATAATTAAAGGCAGGGTGCCTTCATTAAACTCTGAGGTGTTGGGCCCCAACTTCAGTAATCTCCACTAGACCTTGGCTCTGTGGTTTTCTTAACCATCAGTGAAATGTCCCTTAAGATGTTCTAAACTGTCTCAAGCTTACCCAATAAATGGTCATTGACAAATAATAGTGACAGATGATATTCATGGAACCACCCTCAAAGAAAAGACTGTATTGCAGTAAGATAATTAAGCACTAGGGCATTGCGGGGGCCAGATAAATGTGAAGAAAGTTAAATATGCAGAAATATCTGGCTCTTGGTCTTACATGCACTGGGAACTTTCCAAAATTGAGAGCATAGAAATTCCCATGATGTTAGCTCAGTAAATTTCCAGACCATCTGAATCTCCACTGGCCTTTGGAAAACATAGCAGGTTATTCTTGTATCCACATGCCCAACTGTCCTAAGGGCTAATTAACCCACATTATGTATTTTCCTAATTACTTTTCTTTTTTTCCTTTTTGCAGTACTGGGGATTGAACCCAGGACCTTGGGCTTGCTAGGCCAGCACTCTATCACTGAGCTACATCACCAGCCCTTTTTAGACGGGGTTTTGCCAAGTTGTCCAGGCTGGCCTCAAACTTGTAATCCCTACTTCAGCTTCCTCAGTAACTGGCACTATAGGTGTGTGTCACTGTACCTGGCTTCCTAATTACTTCTTTTGTTAAATATTACCACAAGTCATTTTCTCTATCAGTTTTTCCTCGGCCAGAGGTTATCAAATTTTCTCAGTTCCAGGCACCCTCAGTATTTCAATAACTTTTTCTGGCATGCCTAGGCCAAAAAAAATTCTGTACCACTCTGCTTATTAAGTAGTTAAGTCCAAACAACTTAATAGCTACACAAGCATCTTAGCAGCAATTTGAAATAAATAATGCACAGATATTAAAAGAATAAAAATAATGCTTTTATTTCATTCTTAACCACAATTACTTCCTAATGGGTTGTGTGTCCCTGTTGGACTGTGTAACACCTCAAATCTTAGGTTCAGGTTGGATGCCATCACCCTCATTTTCTGTTCCACATTGATTTTTGTGTGGTATTCACTTTTTATCACAATAACCACCACAAATCCAGCCTCCCAAAGATGAGATCTCATCTAAAGGCATGAAGTATGATGTAATTTTGAAACACTGACAAAACTAAGTTTGCACAGTGTCCAACAGATGTGAAAAACTGTTGCGTGTCCCTCAAACATTTACATGTTCTGTGGTGTCTCTGTGAGTTCATGCACGCCCCTGGTGCACGCTGGCACACAGTTTGGGAACAGTAACCCTGGACATTAAATAGGTAATGGTTAGACCAGACATGAATATCTGTCAAATCGAAGAGAAATTACTGAGTTTTGATTAAGACTGAAGTTTTTCTTCGTGATCCCATTCTGAGATTCCGTACGCACCCACCTAGTAGCTCTTCACACTCCTAAGAAACTGTGCTTACAGTCCAGATCCCCCTTTCCCCTCCTGCAATTCTCTACCTTTTGAATCACGTACAATCTACCCTTTCCTTCCCTAACCTCTTGTCGAGATCATGTTAGCCAAAGCAGCCTGGTGAGCAATGTGGTTTATTTCATTGCGTGCCTGTTTTTTTAAATTTCCTGTTTTATTCTGGTGATGAATGACTATTAAGTAGCCTGAGTGAGAAATCTGGTGCAGAACCTAGGTGGTGGAGGGGTGATGCTGTTTTCTCCTAGAGATGGCTCTCTGTGGCACTGGTCATTTCTGAGGGTTTGCCTCAAATCCTCAGCTGCTGGTGAGCCAGCAGATGTCACAGGAACTAAGACCCCAGAGCACAGCAGCCACTCGGTTGGTTTCACATGCTTGTTTCCTCGCCTCTTTGGTGGATTTTTAATACCTTGGCCTTTGGCTGCTTTTCTAAAGAAGTCTCATGACATCACTAAGCTTCAGGCTCAAAGATATTTTATCCTTGTTTTATGTCTCTCTTTATTCTGATAAAGATTGGGCTGCTGCTGCTACTGTTGCTCTTTGTCCCCCACCTCCAGTTCTTTTCTTCCTCTTGCTCTTCCTCCTCCTCTTCTCCCCTTATCTGGTTGTTGCTGCCACTTTTCCTCCTCCTGCTCCTCCTCCATGTTCTTCCCATTATCATTTCCATTGTTTTCCTTGGAGTATTTCAGACCTGAAGAGCTAAACGCTCAACACCAAGCCCATTTCAAGAGTGGCTAGAGTAGCTGGAGGTCAATGCCATGCCCCAGATTCCTGGGTCCAGGACATCTTTCTTCAGGGCAAGGAGATCAGGAACTGACTGCCCGGTTGTGGGGTTAGCCAAGAGAAGTTGAAATCAAAATGGCCAAGCCTGGCACTTCCTGTGCTCTCTAGTTCAATCAGTAGCTCTGTGAGACCTTGTCCTGCTCTCCTCAGGCACATCTCTTCCCTGACTTTTCTCCCCGAGGACTCCCCCCCAATCCTCCATCTCCCTGATCAGCCCCTACCTTCCTCAAGTCCTCTGCTCAAATTTTGCACTCCACCTTTGACTCCCGCCTGTAAAATATCCCCGCAGCTGTCCCCGGTCAGGTGGATGCTGCCGTAACTCCTGCATGATATCAATAACCCATGTTAGTGAAGCCAATGAGGTAATTTTCCCTGAAGCTCTAAATATAATTTAACAACTTAAACACTGTAACATTGTGGTGAATGCGCTATTAAGGGACTGTAAATTGCTTACATAGCATCAATAAACACAGTGCCCTAGAGCAAGGGGCTGTTAAGAGTTTATAATCTAAAGCAGCAGTTGGAGTATCACCCCAAGGCTTCAGCTTCGAGTCAGATAAAAACAAAGTGGCTGAAGGCTGTAGTTGAAGCCAAATGTACATAGGAACACCACAAGCTTTAGGGGGTAATTACTTTCTGAAGGCTTGATGTGGATTTGCTGAGAAACGCATCTGTTGTCCAATTTGCCAATGATTAATCTGATTCTTCCAATTCCACAGAAAGCTGGGGAAGTGAAGTTGATGGTTACCCTTGGTCCATAGCACCCCCCCCCCAACAGATTCATGTTGTATTATTTCCCTGGCATAAAAACAAAAAACTCTGTATCATCTACTTTCACACACTGAAGTATACCTTGTAGGAGTATATGCAGAGAGAAAGATTTTATATAATTAAATCATCTGGTATTATTAAAAAGGATGAAAACTTTGGGAAGTCAGTGGTCTCTTTTGGAAGCAAAATA
Organism: Tamias sibiricus; assembly: GCA_025594165.1. NCBI lineage: Eukaryota > Metazoa > Chordata > Mammalia > Rodentia > Sciuridae > Tamias > Tamias sibiricus. Next base: position 62,085,859 of record CM046664.1, on the reverse strand, counting down.
ATCTGTGTTTCAGATTTTGCAAGCCCAAAGCTTCCTTTCCTTTCTTTTCCCTTCCCCTGATGTCCACCCACCCCCTGGTCAAATCCTTCCACAGGACACACCCCCCCCCTCTGCAATTCCTTCCCAGGGTCATACTCTCAGCCAACTTGTGACTAACCCTTTTTGCTTTTTAACTGTTATCCAGAGTATTTGGTCTGAAGCATTTGCATTTGAGCTGGAAACCCTTTAGCATTTTACAAATGTTACCTCATTCATCACCAGGGCCATCAGACTGACAGAGTTTGCCATATATTTAAAAGTGGAGGAGAAAAGCAAGCTCAGAGGGGGCAGAGACCTCAGTGAGGTTGCTTGGTGAAGAGTGGCAGAAGGAGGAAATTTGGCTTCCAAGGCACTATTCCACCCGCCCCCCATCACTTCACACCTGCCAAGCCGAACACCTTAGGGTCTGTGGATCTCTTGTGATTGCTGAGTAGTTTTTCCTTTATTTCTAACTAGCTAGCTCAGTTACATTTTAAGCCTGAACAGAAGCTCCTGAGTAGGATAAAAGATACCTTTCCTTTTGTTATTATCAGAGTCATCCAGAGATCATGGAAGCTTTCCTCCTGGTGTCCCTGGTCACTGGTGCACGATGCTTGTGCCCCTGATGACAGGTAGTAAGTGTGAGACAAAGGCACATTGTTGGGGTTCAAAACAAGAAGCAAAAGTTTCCTGTTCCTATGTGACCAATGGAAGACAGCAACTCTGCTCTTCCCTGGGCAGTCTTGACCTTGTCCCATCCTTCTGTCTGCACGTCATATGGCTTGTGACTTTGCACATCAGAATGACATCAGGGTTCATGCTACCTGGTTTTGTCCACAGAAAGGTTTTCGAAGATGAGAGAAGGAGGGAGAGGATGATATAGGATTTCGTATAGGGCTCATGGTCCACTGGGGAGGGCTCTGGTTCCGGAGCTGAGTTGAAGTTAATTCTCTGTGGTGAAGTATGAAGTCGGCAATTTCTAGAGACACTTCTGATGCATTCGACGACTAAAACTGCTTGCAGCTGGTCTAGGCATCCCAGTGAGACCACTCTCCAGGAGACCATTCCACCAAGGCCAGTCAGCCAGCCTGGCTCTTCCTAGATCTCTTGAGCACGGTGAGCGTGATTTAGTTTTTTCTCCCAGTGTTTTCCATGCGAGTAAGATAACACTCAAGGTGGGTTTCGATGATAAATTAAAAAACACTAAGATCAAAGCATTTTCTAAACAAGAATTAATTTCATCTTACTTTTAAGCAGCTTCAGTTAATTTTCAAATTCTCTAATATCACCGGACTTCCCTTCCCACTCACCCCTAATTTATTTCATAAAACACAACCCAAATATAACATGGGAGATGAGATGCACAATAGCTTTTTCTTTCTTTCAAGTAATGCATTTTTGTGTAAACATGTTGTTTATGAAAGAGCCTTTCACGGATGCTTTGTGTTGCTTTTGCACAAGAAAATACATTTGAAAAGAATTCTCCCCAGCCTGGCATGTAATGTTTCATTAGCCAACCTAACCTTGTTTATTTGCTTTTTAAAATTTTATTTGGGAAAGGAAATCAATTTGCACCCCTGACATGCTGCCAGGTTCCTGTTTATAAGCACACAATAGGCAGCTTGGAGGGGGTAAAAATATATAGTTTATGATTTCAGCATTAAGTATGACACAATCTGTATATGAAACCATAGAGGCAATCATGTTTTCCTGTCCCCGCAGCCACACTCTACAGTTTAAAGTTTTTATCAGAGCATTCTCCAGCGTGCGTGGAGCAAAGGGCCCTAATTGTGCCAAACACTGTAAGTGTCAGGGAAAATTGTCAGAGTGAAAGGAGCTCTTTGCTATTTTTTTTAGTTTTGTTTTGTTTTTGAGAAAATATTGTGGCTAGGAGTCCATGTTATAACTGGGCTGTGTTTGGGGGAAGCTCAATGTCCTTCCTGTGTAATCGAGTGTCCTCAAGCCTGGTGTTCTCAGAGACTCCGATCAGCTGGGCCTGAAGGCCAGTGTGTCCATCAAAGAGAATCCTTTTCCTGCCCCTCCAGCCCACAACTAATGATGCTCGGTTGAAACTCATCTGCTGAACTTGACCTTAACTTCTGCCTCCTTCAAAGGCCCCTTGGCTTTTCTTTTCCACAAGATGAAATAATTATCTTATTGGTCCAAATTATTAAGGTCCAAAAATGAACATGACATAAGGTCATTTTTTCCCCCCACTTCTCAGAAATAAAATTCTAAAATCACCCAACTTAGCAGAAAGAGCCCTGAATGAGAAGGAGTCCAGAGACCTAGATTCTTGTCCGGTCTCTGCCTCTGTGCTCAGTTTTTCCCTCTGTCAAGTCAAGGAGTTGAATTTGAGGTTCCTTGTGGCATTTTTCCAGTGTCACGTTCTGAGAGCAGGTGCTTGGGAGTTTCCAACAGAATCTTTACCTCCCACTTGGAATTCCTTCCCTCCTATGGTCCCTGACTGTACTCACGCTCCATCTCCTGTTTTGGGTTCATCTTCTGAAAGTCCTGTCACTATTCCTGCTAATCATGTCTCTCTTCTTTTTCCTTTCTCAGCTTCCTCCATGTTAGTAATTATTTGAACTTCCATGGATCTGCTTTTTTTTTTTTTTTTTTTTTTGCTGGTTCCTTTTCATTTTTCTAAGTTACAGCAGAAACCTAACAATTAAATCCTGCGTATGCAAGGTATTGTTACTCTGTGGGCCAACACCCCTTTGGTCACAGACACCCCTGCCTGGAGTCAGGATGGGATCCCTTTCTATCCACCCTGTTATTCACATGGTCAACTGCTTGCCACAGCCTCTCCTGGAAGGCCCAGAGCGCCTTTCCATTTTTTTTTTTTTTTTCCCCAGTGATCTTTTATTTAGCTGAGCCCGCCACAGGCTCCAGGTATATTGTGTATGTGAATGTGGAATGTGTATATGGGCTAGCCAAGGAGGGAGGCCAGCTTGGGGGAGAGCTGGAACACAAGGCAAATCTTTCATGATTATATCGGTGCTAGTAATTAGAGGGCATTGTTGAATAGATCTAATTGGATCATGTCACAAAAATTAAGATAAAAGCCCATAGTTGTGTCCCCCCACACCTCCCTATGCTGAGCCTTCTGCTCAACTCCTCGGTTTTCCCCAAGTCTCATGCACTAATGGCCTGTCAGTTGTCTAGGAACCGCATCCAGCGTCATTGCTCGGGCATGTGTACAGAAAGCTTCCTGCAGATGTGCTCGCCGAAACCTTCAGAGCGTTGGCATAAATGGAAAGGTTGTCGGGATAAATGGGGCCACATACAAGACAAGGCATTCAGGAGGCCCCAAGGCTCTGGGGACTGGTTTCTCTTCCTGTGCCAGCAGATGGGAGATGAGATTTTTATCTCTAATCATTGTCCTTGTGCCCTGAAAAGGGGATGGGGTTGAGAGAGAGTCAGTCAGCTACCTGGAGAAACAGGCCTGGGTTTAACTACATGACAGACTGTGGGTCAAGCTGCTTCACTGGGGTGAAGATAACAAGAAACTCAAACACTTAATGGTTCATCTTTTGCCCCCAACACACCTTTGACTGATGGATAGACACTTTCACAAAGGCTTTTAGCTTTTAGAACTGAGATTCTATTTGACTTTTTAAGGCAGGTTTAACTTTCTAAGATCATCTATAAGGGTTTGAAAACTATTTCATAAAGTGACTAGTAAACTGAATAGATAGGAAAAGATGTCTGAAAAACATTTCTGTATGCACAGGCCTATCATTGAGTTTTTCAAAAAGTAGCCAGACAATACTCAAATATTTTTTTGAAAACGTTGATCCGTGAAGCCAATAAGTGCACACATACACACACCTCCACCATCAGTTTGAGAACACAAACATCTGTGCAATGGGGAAGTGATAGACTTTTCCTCCATGACTCACTAAATGTTCTGTGTGGGTCCCTCCATCCCCAGAGGCCTCATCTTTAAGTTTGTAAATATACTGTCTTTGTCTACCAAATAATCAGCAATTTTGTATGACCTCTAAGCTGTCAGTAAAGCACAACAGAAGGAAAATGAACTCATGGTGGACTATTACAGAATGTTCCAGTGGCTGAAGATCAGGGACCTATGGATGTGGTGTGGTAACACAAGAACAGGAGGCTGCTGGTGGAGAGCGCCTGGACAAAAATATTCCACGGCATTAGTGCTTCTGCTGAGCAAGTCTATCCATAAATCCTGGCTGTCCAGGTTAGAAAAATGCAGCTTCTAAACATACCCACTTTCCTCCTGCCCAGTAACTGGCGGAGAGCAGAGTTGAGCTGAGCACTGTAATGGCTTTATGGTCCATAAACACCAGGTGCCAGATTCTTCCTTCTGTGACTCCCACATATAAAGCACTTCTTATTCCAAGCCCAATTGTTTCACCAGGAGGAATGTAGACAAATAGGAAGCTTTGGCCTTAAAGTGAGACCTCGTCTTCAGGGTGTGTAATTGGGTTCAGAGGAGCCGTGCTTGTCCGGGCTCATCTTTGTCGGGTGGAGCTGGGTTACTTGGGCAAGCCATGGGATAGGCACGTCTTAGCTCTGCCTTCTATTGTTTTTATCAGTCCAATCATGATTTTTGAATGCATGGGTAAGTGCAGAGCAAGTTTATTTAGTGACAGTCTGAACTTAGATGGTTTAAAACAAGAGAAAGGAAATAAAGTGAAATAACCTGCTTTTTTTTTTTTTAAGTCATAGTAAATAAGATGGAGTGAAAAAGGTATCAGTAGGTCCCAGACTGAGGCTTCTGATCTTTTGAGTTACACACACACACACACACACACACGTAAAATAATAGATGAATATATTTTATAATACATATATATGCAATATCTGGAGAGACAGAATAAAATGTTTCTTTTCCTACACAAGGTGTGATAGATGATTTTTTTCTCCTTCCCACTCATTTTTTTTCCTTGTACAAATTGTATCTGAATAAGTATACTATAAATATATTGCTTGTAAAATAAAAGTAATGCAAGTTTATGAACATGTAACTGTACTGGGTACTTTGTTTGCTCCTCTACACCCATTTCTACTCTGCTCTCTGCCCTGAAAGGCTGACAGTACATTGGTAAGCACCTTGAACTTGTTTTCACACTGGTTTTGGGTCAGTGGCCATAGAGGCTCCAGATGGGGGCAGGACAGGGTCGGGATATCTACTCTACCCGACTCCTTCAGTTGGTTGCCTTTAAAGAGCATAGCTCTTGCCACATGCCTAAGCAGCTGTCTCTCCCTTGGCCCTGGCAGTCTCTCCTTCCTCTTCCTCCCTAGCCCTAAGGATACCTATGACAACTCCCTGTAGAAACCAGCCCCAGGGCACCGCACTCTGTGATACATCTGCAACAGCCCCGAATGCTCCCCGAAATACCCAATTTGAGTGTGCCCACCGGGGTTCTATTGGTATCCGAAGTGATATAGTAGGTAAACTCTCCAATTGAAAGTTTATGTTTGCCTGCAGCAAGTTTTCCTGGGTTAACTAATTAATGCCTCCCATTCTTTGTCTTAGACGAGAATTTTGCCAACCCTGTGAAACACTGTGGAACCTGATGGTGAAATGAGATTTTAGAAATTAAAGAACGTGATGGTGTCACAAGACAGGGAATTATATTGGAAAAAAAATGGATTCATGCCTTTTAAAGAAGTATTTTTTAAAATATGAGATCCAAGGGAGAAAATTTATATAAAAGAGATCCTTGGTGGCGGCAGGGTGGGGGAGGAGGGGGGAACTAGAGCCATCTGCTCGTCTTGTATCTTTTTCTTATCTTGAATTCCATTTTAAGAACTAGGAATCAGAAATTGTTGTGCCCAATTTGCAGAAAAAAAGTCTCACAAGCCACTCAGGTAATAGCCAATGAAGCCTTTATTCCGGCCAGGGCCATCAATTACATCCAGCACAAAGCAGGGTGGTAGAAAATGGCGCCTGCTCATAGCAAGGGCAGGATTTATAAAGCACAGGGTTAAGACGCCCTCAAGCCCTCAGGTGGAGACGGTTTAGTGGGCCATCAAGGGTGGAGATAGTTTAAGTCCAGTTTAAATCGCCTTTGCTTATTACAAAATGGTCTGGTGCATTTGGATTGAGAGAAGTGAGTAAGGACGTTATGAATGGGAAAGGATGGATTAAAGGAGGGGAAAATGAAATGAAAGAGGCTGAGTTGTAATTTCTAGGAGGGTGGCCAGGCTTCATATGGGAGCCTCATTAGAAGGTAGCATTGGAACAGAGGCCCGGGAGAGGAGAAGGAGAGGCCTGGGTATGTATATGGGGAGAATCCTTTTGGTCTGGGTGCCCAGACTCCTGGATGTTAGCAGAGCATCAAGGGGCACAGCACAAATCTGGAACAAAGTGAAGAAGGTAAAAGTAGTAAGGAATGAGATGGGAGTGGTAATTGGTGATACAGGGCAGGGTTTTGTTGTACCTAACCAAAAAAAAAAAAAAAAAAAAAAAAAACCAAAAACCAAAAACAACCCAAGACTCTCTCATTGATTCTTATTGCACTTTTCTGGAACCCTGAGGATTCAGAGAAGTTGCTGCTAGCAGAAAAATTTTAAATCTGCTCTTAATATTCGTACAGGATATCCAGAAGCTTCTTTGGGGACTGTTGTGTCCAGTTGTGACCAGTGTCCCTATGCTGTTAGATTTGTTACTCTCAAGAGAAAGGCGGTATCTCTTTAGACTAAGATGCCATCAACTATGCAGACCACGCTTCTCATTGGCTTCCTCTGTCCCTTGGCGTACTTCCGGTTTTGCACTGAGATTGAACAAATGCTGGTAACATTGCTTCAATTATTTGGAAGCCATGGCAATTCCAAGGTCCTGGTCCTTCATTAAACAATCATTCCCAGAATAGAAAGAGCTGCTGAATTCATAGCAATCATCAGAACAGCGTAGCAGCAACCTAACATTGATGAGGTATGAAACAACCTACCAAGCCAGGCCTTTCATAGAGAGACACCTGCTGGGTTCTGCCAAAAGCGAAATGAAGTGTGAGCTCTTATTCTCTATTGTTTTGAAAGAGGAAGTCAATCTTGGAGCACATTTTTCCTCCCACCGAAGATAGCATTTCTAGTTTATGGTAGGAGCATGGCATTGCCAAATATTCAGGAATGCAGATGCCCAACCAAGACTCCAGGCAAGGGAGTTTCCTAGCAATTACATCTTAGTGGGCCAGCCCTCCCCTTCAGTGCTTTTGGCCAGGAGAGATCTGGAGCTGAGGACGGGGGCTGGGAGCAGGGAGAGGCAAAGGGGAGTCTGCTCAGGTCTGCAGTGTGTCATTAGCCACTTCCGCGTGAGTGTCATGTTTATGTTTCTGGTCATTAAGTTTTGTATTCTTTTGAAACGCTGAAACAACAGACCCCTCAGCATCCCGGTGGTAGTTTTATACATGCTCTTGTTTTTGGTAACTTGATAAAGTTCTGGTAAGGATGGGAGAGAAATTTGTTTAGTAATTCTAGAATGGGCCTTTTGCCTCTGGTCCACCAGCCCAGGTTTTCTGTGACTTCTCAGCCTGTCCCTGAGTGCTCAGCACCCCTCTCTTGATTTTAAAGACCCTTTTCTTCCCCTAAGACACATAGGTGTGAGAGCCTGGTCTGCCATTGTTGCCACCTGTTTCTCTTCCCTGCACCTGGCTCAGGGCCCCAATTCCTTGCTTGTTTGGAGTCACTTTGCTTCTGTGTTTCCTGTCTGTCCTCCAGTTGCTTAGGAGGCTCGTCCTGACTGATTTTGATGCTCTGGTTTGAGCTGAGTGGACACCTGGCCGTTCGAGGAGACTGGAGCTGTGTGCGGCTGCCTCTGCGTGTTGATAAGACTTATGAGGACGCAAAGCAGCAACCATTATCTCTTTATGTTCAGATCTCAGGCTTAAGATGACCGTGTGCCCAACGTCAATGAGAGGAAATTGTGTATTGGTTGCTCTGCATTCTCATATCATCACCTCGGAAATCACAGCTCATTTGTCCATTCACCCAAACTTCATCTAGTTCTGTGCCAGGCACGGAGCTAGGTGTCAGAGATGGAGGAGCAAACAAGACAGGTACTGTCCCTTCCCTCCTGGGATTTATAGCACAGCAATCTGGAAATAATAGTGCTAACAAGTGCACATCGTGAAACATGCTTTAAAGGAAAGCAATGGCATCTGAGGTAGGAAATAACAGGGGGTAGCTTCAGTGAGGGAGGCGACGCTGAGAAAGTGACATTTAAGATGATCCTGAAAAGGAGAGAGGAAGGGAGTCATTCTATGAATGAGGGGGGTGTCAGAGGAGAAGAGAGCAGGATTGTAAGATACTAAGTGTGTGTAGAAGTCTAAAGAGCTAAAACTCTTTTCAAACCCTTATGACATCTTAACTTTATAGTCAAAGAAAGCAAGGGCTTACTATCCTCATTTTGCACCTGAGAAAACGTTGATCAATCAACAGATTTAGGTGTGGCGAATAGGATTTAGCTAGGCAGAGAAGGAAAGAGGAAATTAAAGGTGTGGAGGTAAGAATCTGCATTTGAGAGTCCTATGGTGAACCAACCAGTGAAGCTGGATGCAGGATTTGCTGAGAGCAGATGGACATAGAGGGTCTTAAAGTCAAGGCTAACTGTGTTTTTTTTTTTTTTTTTTTTAACAGAGATAAATTTTTATTTTTAATAATTTTCAATGTTACATGGGGGTGAACCACTGTTGGTTTTTAATATGAGGACTAGGGAGCTATAGCAGGCTTTTGAGTTGAAAAGTGGTGTGAGAAAAGTGCCAGGTTACATCAGCTAATTGCACAGTGGGTCTGGAGTGGTCTCAGAGGGACCAGAAGGATTGAAAGACAGAGGAACAGCAGGAAGAAATTGCATGATCACCATAGGAGGTGAAAAACCTCTGGAACTAGTGAGATAGCAAAGAAAAGATAAGACAGATGTGGAGCCCCTGAAGGCAAAATTGACAGACTGGAGCAGTTAATCAAGATCATGCACTAGATCTAGATGGTGGTGTTCAGAGGAAAACTCAGAGCTGTTGACTATCCCTTTGCCTTTCAGAACATGTGTAGTCCTCTCTGGATGAAGCATTTGTTTCCAGGGTATGTGTGAGTGAAGGTGCTTCTCAGGGTCACATGTTTTCCATCTCCTTCTTTCTCTAACTTTCTGTATTTCCTCTAAGCTGGGGGTAACTGTAGTAAGGAGAGTGCTGATTATTTCTGTCTTTTCTTTCCACGACGCTAGTTGCTCTTTTCTGTATATTCACTCAGCAAACATGTATGGCACTGGCCTTGGATTAGGCCCCGAAGACAATGATATGAAGTCATACCCTGTCCCTGTCGTCAATGCTTTCACAGCAGAGAGGGGCAAGACTGACCTTAAAAATAAATAAATATACAGGGTGGTCTAAGAGCTTTGAAAGAAGGATGATTGGATACAGTGGAGGACACAGGAGGGGTAAATTGATTCCACCCAGTGGAGAGCTGGCATTAGCCCTGGGAGTGATGATAAGAATAACAGCAGCTGTAATAATGGCTACCAACATTTAATGGACACTTACTGTCTCCAACGTTGTGTTAATTGTTGTAGTACCTAAGTTCATCTTTACACAAGCCTTGCAGGATAGAGTTGTCCTTGTTCAACAAATGAGAAAACTGAAGCAAAGAGAGATTATATACACTTGCTTAGGATCACACACCACTTACTCAGTCGCTGAATAATTGACTACGTCACATACCCTCCAAGGGCATGGCACAGAGGCAGGCGCTGGCTGCTTTCAGGTGAATGCAGCACACTCCTTCTGGAAGGAAGTGCTCATGGAGATAAGTCAGGCTCTCCAGAGGTATAGACAGGTCCGGTGGGAGCCCAGAGCAGGGAAAGATGAAGCGGGCCAGAAGGAGCGCGGAAGGCTTCACAGAGGAGGGGGCATCGGAGCTGGTAAGAATTGACGGGGACTATGCAATATTGTGTGCAAAGGTGAAATGGAGGCATAATTTTCAGGAAGCATCAAGACCTCTGTGTGTGAGTGGTATGAGGACAGGGGTTGCCGGTTGACATTGCAAAGGTTGGCGTGGGCTGGCTTGTGAAAGGTTCGGGGCATCAGTAGGAGGTAGTGGGTTGGCAGAAGTGTTTCAGGAGACTGGTGCCATGATGGAATCTACAGCCTTCTGGAGGACTTGAGAAACGAGGGAGCTTACCAGTGAGCAGTGAGTGCAGTAAAATTATTTCCAGTGGATGAGGCTAATCTCTAAGGTCCAGGGTATCTGTAGAGACACCAACCACACATTGACTCACCTTGAATTCTAGTTACCTGAATACAGTGGAGTTATTTCTTTCCTTTTAACCATATGTATTTGTCTTTTTTTTTTTTTTTAATGTGAATAACACACCACCACAGACTGGTAAGTTATATGAAAAAAGAGGTTTATTTTGGCTGATGGTTCTGGAGGTTCAAGGTCAAAGGGCTGCATCTGGAGATGGCTTCTTGCTGACAGAGTCCAGAGGTGGTGCAGGGTACTGTGGGCTGAGAGTTAGGGAGTGTGTGTGCCTAGACCTTCTGGTCTCTCTCCCTTTTCTTATAAAGCCTCCAAAATTCAATCACATGCCTCACCCTGATGACCTTATCAAATCCTAACTACCTCCCAAAGGCCCCACCTCTAAACACCATAGTGCATTAGGTTTCCACCTTTTTAACACCTTACAATGGGGGTTGAAGTTCAACCCAGGAACTCCTGGGGGACACAGTCCCACCATATCTCAACTGTAACACCATGTGGTTCTGTTCTGCAGAAGCACCCCAGACAGTAAAGGGGAAGATGAGGACAGAAACACAGACAGTCCCAGGCATTGAGCATCTGAAAAGGAAGGGGCAGGATCTTTGAGAGCCACCTGGAAACTGTTTCTCACAGACAAGGGTGGCACCTGAAAAGACATTTATTGTCTTGAGTATTTTACTACGGTATTAAATGAATAGCTATAAAATGCTCACAGGATGCTTTCAGGGCTCTGTGGCCTCCACCCCGGTATTAGAAAAGATGACACAGGTCCGGGGATTGGAGGAGAACACAAGCCAATGGACAGATTGGCTGGTTAGTGTCCAACAGACTCCAGGCTGGCTCTTGCCTCAGGGGCTATCTGCTTCCGGCAGTGGGCCAGTGTGTGAGGCCACTGAGGGTCACTTCAGTGGCGTGCAAGCAGCCGTCCTTCACCCACTGCAGCACCTTCCCTCTACCTGGGGGGAGTCACCTTTGCAGGCAACCTGCTCTTCAGACAGAACACCCCTCAGCCATTCTGAAATGAATGAATGAATGGCCTACACTCAGGCTTTTCCAGGTGTGAAGGTGGTGGCAATGACTCTGATTGATATCAGTGGTGTGACAGATGTGCTGAAAGTCCCATGATCACGTACCAGCATTAATTGATTGCTTCTTTTAATGTCTGTTGTATGGCTTGCAGGCCGACTTTATTTTTTGCCATGTCACCTTCCACAAGGAAATATTTTTGCCTCAAGTCTGTTGAGGCAGTACAGCTTCATGGCTATGACGTTGGTTAAGAGCTCTGAAGCCAAATTGCCTGAGTTATTCTACTTATTGGCTGTGTGACTATGAGAAATGTCACTTAACCTCTCTGCGACTCATCTAAAGTGGGAATAACCACCATTCCTATGTCTTAGACCAACAATTAAGTTTAAATGAGTTTTCTGATATGCAGTAAGCTGCATAAGTCTTAGCCATTATTAATATTTTTTTTCTATTCATATTTCTTGGGAAATAGCCACCAGGATATAGTTTCCTCTTAGAGCTTCACATTCTGAACTTTACTAAAAGGAAAGACGTGCGTATTTGCTGTCCAATGCTGGGCAGGAACATCTGTCATCTCACATGATCCTGACCACAATCCTGTTCATTAGATGCTTATCTCTGATTGGGAGACGGGGAAGGTCTGGCTCAGAGAACTGAAACAGCATGCTCCACGTGATATGGAGCTGATGCGAAATTGAACCTCCATCTGGCAGATTCCAGTGCCCATGTTTTCCTTTTGCACCATGGTCCCTCTTAGAATTCTCCAGGAATAAATCACAAATTCTGAAACTGCCACAACTTACATGCATGTGATCAGTGCTGGAGTTTTCTCAGTACCCTGTGCTCTCTGCCTGGTCCTTCAGAGTTTGCCTGAGATGGCTTCATACTCTGTGTCATTTATCTTGTCCCATGTGACTTGCTGAGGGGGACACCGTGGAAAGAGCAAGGTAGTCCTGCATGTTCTTGGTGCTGTCCACTCCACGTCTCCTCTGACACCTCACTATACCGCTGGTTGTGAGCAGCCTGCCCTTTTTGTAAGACTCCAGAACACCTTCACCACTCCTGAGAGCACCAAAAGAAAGAGTCAAGACCCTTTAGCATCCCTCCTGCACCTCCTGAAAGCCCATCACTTCCTGAGGGTTAGAACCTTTGCTATTCTGCTAATGGCTTTCGTGTCTTTTGGATGCAGTTCATGGGTGTTTACATCTGAGAAGTTCTAAAAGTCTTCTTACCTTCCCCGGGCACCATTAAGATGCAGACAACTCCGAGATTGCACAACTCCACTTGTAAATGTGTGTCGGGATGACCCTGGCTCTTTATGGAGAAACCCATAAAGTCTCCACACCCTAGCAGTTGGATGGAATATAGATTTGAAGATAACATTTTGGGACATTATGGGAATCAACCTCCTTTTGCCTCTATGCTCCAACCTTCACTTTCAATTGTGGCCCACTTCCCTGGTCCTTCATTACCACACCCTGAAATTATAGTTATTTTTCGGAACACGGATATACATTCACATACACCGCATTGTTTTTTTTGCATATTGTATTCCAAGCCCATGCATGCAGAAAGACAATTACACTCCACCTGAAGCTCACTGAGCATGCAATCAAGACTCATTATTCTCCTGGTTCTCGTCCCATTCACACCCTTTATGTCTCAGAACAGACCAATGGAGAGCAAAGTACCACAGGATGTTAAGGGAGGAAGTCAAAGGATGTGCTGAGGAATTTCAACCAAAGAGAGAGAAAGAAGTTCAGGTGAAGATCATTTCCTTTGGAGCTTTAGCTTTGATGGCTGATGGATTATACTTTCGGTTAGATCCTTTTTGTGAATTGAATCGGAAGCCCTTGGGCCTGGCAGAAGGCTATAATTTTCAGAAGGCTCCCTTCTACAAAATCTTATGGCTGTAGAGAAAAATCAAAGTTTGCAGGCCCATGAATCACTGTCTAAAAGTCTGTTTGGATGTTTAATGTCTCATAAAATGTAACAGAGGAGACTTATGTAGTATTTGAACTGGAAAAGATCATGGAGACCATGTGGTCCACATCCTCCTTTTTAATGATGAGGCTACTGAGCTTGGGAAGCTTCAGTGATTGACCCAGGCTCCATGCCTACCAGGAGGGGAAGAGAGACTGGACTAGAAGAGACCTCCTAACTCCCAGGCTAGTATATTTTCAAAATTATTACACATTACTAATCATCTGGAAACACATGAGCCTTGGTATGAAGTGTCCATCATGAATGAGAGACTCCTAGCCACAGAAGAGACCTTGGAGGTCACATGGTACCATCTTCCTCCTAATGCAAGAATCTCATTGCTGACATTCCTGACAGATGGCCACTAGTCCTGGGTTCACTCCTGTTCCAGGAGGATCAGTACTTTACAAGAAATCTTATTTTGTCTTTGGATATCTCTACATGCTAATAAATTTATTCTGGCAGAAGGTCAAATTTGAGTCTTTGAAGCATTGTCCCATAAGAAGTGAAGGTGGCCAGAGGCGAGTGGCCTGGTATTGGTGATGGTGAGGAGTTTAGTCTTTTACTCATCTTCAAATGAAGAGAATAATGCCTATCTCACAGCACCATTGTGAAGATGAGAGGCACAGTTTATAAAGCATCTATCCTAGTGCCTGCTTCAAAATGGGTACTCAAATTGCAGTTATTATTGACTTTTATCATCCTGATTCCACTTTTTGAAATTATGCCCTCTGGAGCAACATAGACTGTGTCTAATCCCACAAATATTTGAAGGCTTTTAGCATGACCCTCAGAATCTTCTCTTCAGACTAAATATTCCCTGATCCTTCTACCATTCTTCCTGGGATGCATTTTGGATGCCTTATTTGCTTTCATTACCTACCCCCCCCCAACCCCACATTTGTCAATTTCCCCCTTAAAATGTGGTGGCCAAATGTGGTCAGCCAATGTACTCTACAGTGGAATAATTACTTCCCTTGATCTGGACGTTTCACTTCTTCTAAAACAACCTTAGATTTATGTTAGCATTTTTAGAGGCCAGATCACACAGTTGGCTCGAGGAAAACCTGATTCTGCTCTCCAGAACATTAGCCACGCTTCCCAACTTTGTGTCAACTACAGATTTGACAAGCATGATTTTTCACATCTTCATCCAAGCTGTTGATAAAAGTGTTGAACAAGAAAAGGCCAAAGGCTGCGCTTGGAGGAGCACCTTGGATCCTCCTCTGCCTGTGGACATCCACCCAGTGTCATCTACCCGGTGACATCGTTTCACCAGCTTCAGATCTACCCATCTGCACTATCAAAAATGACTCTGCAAGATGTACTCCTTGCTTGTGTTTTTCAAATCCCGTATTTAATTTATCCAGAGGTAAAAAATGCTATTGTTCTATCAATGAGACAGGTTTTGAATTGATAATTGGGACAATGTGAACTCAGAAAATAATTTCATGTTTGAGTTACTAAGTAATGCTTAAAGAAATAAAATCACCTTCTATAAACATGGAATGATAATGCTTTGGCCAGATTATTTTTCCAAAATGTTTTGGAATTGCTTTCTGGGTCTGGGGAAAGAAGGCTGAAGAATTTGCAAGTTTTCTGCGTGAGGAAGAGAGATTATTGAAGGGTTAGAACATGATTTTCAGGAGTTTTTCCCATCTCTGGTAGAGATCTCAGAGACAAAGAGATTATCTAAAATGTTGGTGGGGAGGTTGAATTTGATCAATGTATAACTATCCATATGTACAATTGGTATGTGTTCAGAAATTTTTCTTTAAAATATTGGTGGGTGTGAATGTGAGATATATTCCTAGGCAGTAATTCTTTTTCTTTTCAGTGAATCTCAGAAAAGATTCTTAAGCTTTTTTGGGGGGAAGGGTGTTATTCTTTTCTCTTCTTTAGCATGCCTTACTTCAAGGAAATCAAACCAAGTTTTTTATGTTTTATGATGTGGTATGAAGTCAGTTTTTAAGCAAGGCTTTTGGTGGTGTATGTAAAGCATTGTTGTTGGTAATTTATGTGAAAGTGTTCAAAGATTGGAAACTCATTTCTCAGCATCTTCTTTCAAGGTCTCATTTAATATTTTTTCAAAAACTTTACTTTCCAACTTTCCAATATACACACTGTGTGGCCATCTTCTTTTCCTTCTCCTCTTCCTTTTTATTTTGTACTGGGTATTTACCCCAGGGTTGCTATACCACTGAGCTGTATGCTCAGTCCTTTTTTTTTTTTTTTCATTTTGAGACAGGGTTTTGCTAAGTTACTGAGGGTCTTGCTAAATTGCGAGACTGGCCTCAAACTTGTGATCCTCCTGCCTCAGCCTCCTGAGTCATTGATATTAAAGACATGCACTACTAGCCCAGCTTGTATGGCTTTCTTCTTAATCCTGATCTTCTCCATTTCTTCAGCCTGCAATTGAACAGGTGCCTTAATATCTAAAACTCAGCATACTTCCAGATTACAAGGTGAATAGACAGGATATTAGCACTCCCCAAAATTGAACTGGGTATAATAAAGTAAGATTTTGTCCTCTTGACTTTTCCAGTAAGGTTCACTCATTACAAGGACTGACTGAGGCAATGGAGACACAGGGAGAGAAATCAGATTCAGTTCCCTGTACTTACAGATGAAGGGAGAAATGGCTGCTAATCAGATCATTGAAACCCATCATAAACTAGTAAGGAGTCCTACAAAGGAAGAGGAAGTGGTGCCCATCACTGGGAGGTTAGGGAAGGCTTCCCTGCATGAGGCTGAGTTTGAGAGTTGAAGGTGGAGTCAAAGAAAGAGCATCTGTGTCAGAAAACAGCCGTATTCCAAGACCTGGTGCTGAAATGCAGTGAAGTCAGAGTGAGGGCAGGAGAAATCCAGAAAGGTGGGATGAACTCCAGGTAGCCAGAGAGAAGGTGGTGTCTGATGAGCTGGGAGGCAGGGAGGGGTCCCACATGGTCCCTGGAGGTCACACAGAGAGTGCTATCTGTACCTGCCAACCCTGCCAAAGCCATTGGGGGGCTCCAGGTGAGGGACTCATATGGGAGCTGTGTGTGATGTCATCAGTTTTGAGTTTTGGACAGATCACTGCAGCAAGCGGTAGTGTGGGAAGGAGGAGGAAGAGAGGTCAGAAGGAGTAAGGGAGGCCAGTTCCCCCACTGGAAAGGTCAAGTGAAGGTTGATGGAAGGAGGGAGGAAGGATAGACAGATGAGGGATGCTTAGTTCAAATGTGTAGGACTTGGGAGCTGCACATGGGGATGGCCAAGAAGAGGGGTCCCTGGTAACTCAAGGAGGTTTCATGCATATTTTTCTTTGTGTGTTTAAAGATTGAGATTTTAAAAATTAAATTGCACAGCTTTATCAATAACCTCTGGTTGCATGGATCAGTAGAAATCATTCTAGGGGAGACTCAGATAATCTTTCTAAGCCTCAAAATTGTTATTGACAATGCAGGGGAAAAAATTTGAGTGTTTGTGAGGATGTAAACAGTGGGAAATCTGATCCCCATTGCTGTTTACCTCATCCAGATCTCATTAAGACTGGGGAAATGCGTTTGGTAAGGTTCAATTTTTAAAAAATATGAAAACCATAATTTCCTTTAGTATTATTATTATTTAAAGTCTGATTTTCTAAATCTCTCGATCCTATACAAAGAAATAGAGCCCATCACCTGCCTACACAGCCACCCCAGCACAAATTGCCACTTTCTTTCATCTTAATGCAGCTATTGCCTCCTGCAGCAACGATACCGTGGGAAAGAATTCGGAGGCAGACTGGAAATGAATAGGTTTTTTATTCTTCCTTCTTCTAACTTCTCTCTCCGGCTCCAACAACCTCTCCAACTCCAACCACCCCTTCTAGCCAACCTCACCTGGTTAAATACTTTTTGCCTTAACAAGTATACACGTGTAAGCTCAAACTTACAGGTGCGTCACATAGTGTTCACGGGCATAGAAAGATTCTTAGATAAATGCATGAATATCAGGTGAAAATACTTAAACACCGCTTATGGCTCTCAGCTAGCCGCCATCTTAGCTATCTCCTTATTAGGGCTCTTACAACTTAACCCAACCACAGTGTTTTCTCATGTCAGAAAACCTTTCCAGTATGGAAGAGGTGCCCTTGGACCGTATGTATGTATAAGCCTTTGGGATCCCATGACAACACAATCAGCTCACAGTCTGAGCCAGGTGCCTAGGTTCCAACTGGACTCTTGACAAACTGTGTGGTCAAGATTTAGAAATCAGAACCTGGGAAAGGTGCTGTGTGATGGACACAACCACCTCGGTCCCTTATATGTTATCACCATCATTTAACACATAGTGCAGGAAATCCTGTTCTTTGCAGAAGAACTTCAAAGTACCACTTCTAATTCTCCTGGGTAACATTTATTTTTTCTTTGCTAACACCAAAGTGTAGACAGATATATATTTTTCCTTGAGTAAATTACTAGCGACACTCCATTTTTTCCCCCTCCCTTCCTCAACCCTTTGTCCAGCTGACCTCTGGAATTTCTCTCCCCTTCTAGGATGCAGGGTTATACCAGGCTGGCCACAGAGGTCTTCTTATTGCCCTTCCCTGTTACTTAGGTTGGCTGTGCACCTCATCTTTCTTTACTGGACTGTGAATTTCTTTCTCACCTTCCAGCTCCTGTCTTTTTTTTTTTTTTTTTTTTTTTTTTTTGGTACCAGGGATTGAACTCAGGGGCACTGGACCACTGGGCCACATCCCCAGCCCTTTTTTATATTTTATTAGAGACAGGGTCTCACTGAGTTGCTAAGTGCCACGCCATTGCTGAGTCTGGCTTTGACTCGCGATCCTCCTGCCTCAGCCTCCCAAGTGCTGGAACTACAGGTGCGAGTCACTGCGCCTGGCCCAGCTCCTGTCTTTTAAACCCATTTTTACCTTATATGTTTTAGTTGAATCTTGAACTTTAAACCAAAAAGCCTTCATTTCATTCATCAGAAGTAAATGCATGATGCCAGACCCCTCGAGGGACTCAGGTGTGTCATTTGTTCTTTCACTAGTTTATTCACATGGTGTGTGTATTGAACCCCTGCCGTGCTTCAAACACCATGGATGGAGTTGTGAACACAGACATCCTGCATTCTAGAGGAAAGGACAGTGAACAAGTAAAGACACAAGCAGTCAACTGTTCTCAGTCCTGGCGTTCCATACAATTGTTGGAGGTTGAGTTGATGGAGGTGAAGAATGCTGTGACTGTGGCTCTTGTCACGGATCCCTGATGCCCTGTCGGCTCTTTGAATCATCCATCTTCATTCTACCAATTGTTGAGTACTCAGATAAGGATTTGGAAAAGTTATAGTTTCCTGGAAAGGAAAAAAAAAAAAAAAAAAAAAAAAACTCGAGTTGGCCACTCTTCTAAGACTGAAAGCCAAGAAATAAGCCAGTGTGCTTGTCATTCAAAGTAGGATGCAGAACCAAATTCGCTAAATCATGTGTTATGCACTTACCGCAGAATGGCTTTCAAGTGCAGCGTATATCATACCGAGTCAGAGAAGGTAAGCACTAAATATCCCTGATGTAAACCTCGCATCAGGATGGCGGCAGAGTGATAAGCCAACTTCGGGGCATTTCCCTTTGTGCCTTACTCTCAGACTGAGTAGTTATTTTTCATCTCCTCATAGCTGTAAGTTATAACAAGATGAATGGGCCCAAGGCTTGCCAGAAGCTGTAACTCTCTATTTAGTTGACATGACCAGATTCCCAATTTTGGCCTTTGAGAGCTTGGGAGTAGAAAGAAACATCGCCTCCCTCTGACCTTTCTCCTCTGTCTTCTCTGGGCAGAATATTCCGATGCATAATACAGTTGGTGGGGCCATGACGGGGCCCGGAGCTCACCAGCTTGGCAGCACCCGGATGCCCAACCATGACACCAGCGTTGTGATTCAGCAAGCCATGCCGTCGCCCCAGTCCAGCTCCGTCATCACACAGGCACCTTCCACCAACCGCCAGATCGGGTAAGGAGACCTCCTCGGCTGTCTGTGGTCCTGGGATGTTCTGGACTTTCTTCATCATTCTGGTGCTCAGATTGGTTGGTTTTCCTGGCTGATGTGCTATTGCTGAGAATTCAGAGTGATGCTTTTGATGAGAAAAGGGAGCCTGTTTGACGGAGGCTGTCTTGATCCCGGATGTTGAGGGGGAAAGCAAGTTGCTCTCTGTCCTCATTTGTAAACTTGAAAATGGTTGCAGGTATGCTTGCTGGTGGTACGGAGACCAGAGCAGAGTGCTTGGGACAAATGCTGGACAAAGGTGGAGGGAAGGCCACAGCCCAGCCTCCTCCCAGCAGAGTGTCCCCTCCCTTCCTGGGCACTTGTGCTGCCTGGCTGTTCCCACAGACCTCCTTCCCTCTGGTCCTTCTTCCCTACTTCTCTTCCTTATGAATGCCTCCTTATTAGCTCTTCCTCCTCTACACTGGCCCATGCTCATTTCCAGAACAGAGGAAACAAAGCAGGCCTCTCCCTCTCATTTATGTAAAAAGACAACACTGAGGAAAAAATGGTAGACATCTCCCATCATCAAATCCCAGACACCCCTTGTCATGTGACAGAAACTGCTCTCAGTTCTCAGTATCACCATGCAGTTCCAGCCCTTGCTTGCTACACCATGTGGTCTGATGATCAGCACCCTGGGCATTACCCTGCAGCTTCTTAGAAATGCAGAATCTCTGGCCTAGCTTCCTTATCTCCAGTATGAGGATGGATTTTGTTCTTTCCAACCTCATAGGAGTAAAGATGAAATAAAAGACTTAAGAGCACATTGGGTTCTTAGGAAGAAAAGGTAATAACTTAAGCCAAAGAGCTGTGATAAATGTGTATTGCTGGATGCTGACAACCGGTTGCTCTATGTTCCCAGAAGTGTCTGCTTAGAACAGGAAGAGGAGCTTTCTCTGTTGGTACATGCATCAGTTTTCAGTCTGAATTTTCTGTTGACGAATAGATATAGTGATTCTTGAAAAAGTTTAGAAGTTTTCCCCCAATTTGTCAATGTGACACCTCTACCCCCGCCACTTTTTTAATGTTGTAGTAGATCCTAGATCACATGAGCATGGGGGATAGCACTGGCCCACCCCTCTCAGAATGCTCTAGAATGGGTACTTTGGTGCTCACATTTCTGGGCATATCAGGATGTGTTCTGACACCTTCTGTGAGTTTGCCATGGGCACATTTGGTTTCCCATTGAAGAAAGGGATCACCAATCTGGCCCTTTAGATCCTTGGCTTTGTTTAAAGAAGTCAATGCTAAATAAGCAAGTTATCTCTTACAGATTTCTTGTTTTTTTTCCTCAATGACTATGGGAGAAAAATTTTGCCATTATCTAGTGCAAGAACCCATAATGTACTAAGAGGGTGGAGCTGATTCATTAACAACAGCATCCAAATCTCAAGGGACACCTGCACTTTAGGGGGTCTGGGTCTGGGCAGACAATTCACAGTTAGGCCAGCTAATTATGATTATTTTATTTTTCTTTCAAGGGGGGGGGAAAAAAAAAAACATAAAATGTGCTGGAGTTTACTAGCAGTTTTACAGCATTCCTTCCCCCCTGGAGCTCTCCTGCCTGCCCGCCTCTGCCCTCACCAACTACCCTCTTGGAGGCCCTTAGTGTTCCGCCATTGTTAGTACAGCACAGGTTTTATGAAACAGTCTTTTAAGGGTTAGCACTAAATTTTAAGATGGGTGTTGACTCTGTCAATAATTTACCCAGCTGGCCCAGGACTGTACATTTGGGTGACATTCGTAGACTGTGTCACTCTGCCTGGATGGATGGGGGTGTCTCTCTGGTATGGGTGACCTCCTGATGCACTCCCTCTTCCCATTTAATACCCATCTTGGGGTTTCATATATCTCTCCTGGTGTGTTCTAGGGGATAATTGTCACTTTTAGGACTCTGTCTCATTGCCAAGCTGGAGGGAGGCTATTTCTTTTCTTCAGATTCTTCCCTGTTGTGCTTACTATGTTGATTCAAACCCACACATCCTGTCATTTCCATTTCCCTCCATGTGACCCATCCAAAACCTTGCCCGGATGATCGTGGGGGCTCATGGAGAAACAGCCCAGCCCATCTCACCAGTCAGTTCAGTATGAAACTCTAGGTGGTAACATTTGGGGTTGGTTGACTCTTTTATTTCTCTCAGCAAAGAGGAAATGAGTACTTATTTTAAAACACGAGTTCCCTCTGGAGACTCTGTCTTTAAATGAACATTTGAAATTGCAGATAGCTTTTTTTATTCTTCTCTCTGTGTGTATGTGTGTGCACACACGTGTGTGTGTGTGTGTGTGTGTGTGTGTGTGTGTGTGTGTGTGTGGCTGCACAGAACCATATTGTAGTAATATTCTGATTTTTATCACAACCTCAAATATTTAAGTGTCAAAATCTGGCCAAGCCACCTGCAAATGTTTGCCATGGCTACTGGCCAACAAAAACAGCAAACAGCAATGAAAGTCTTCATTCAGGCTCAGTGCGTAAGCTGCATCCAGCCAGAGAGGCTGGGACCCACCTGTGCCCTCGCACACGGCTCTTGTGCTGTGGCCAGCGGGTGTGTTCATGACTGGAACTTTGGGGGGGAGGTGCTGCCTGGCCCCTGGTCCCTGTCTTTCTTTCCCTTCCACTGCTGTTTGGCTTCTGCGGCCACCCTACTTCTGCTGTTTTCTGTCTTCCTCTTTGCATGCTATAAAATTTAAACTTAGAGGCTTGAATGTATTGGGAGTGATATTGACATAAAGAACTGAAAAGTGAAAGTGGTGTGAGTTACCAGAGAAAGCTTTGGGGCCAAAGGGTACACATCCTTGGAATCTTTTGATTTTTATGCTTTTGGGGCAGGCATTGAGCCAGAGCAGACTAAAACAAGTGAAAATGCAAAAAATTAAAGGAATAGTGTTAATAGTAGATAGAAAAAGCAAATATGCAATTTCTATCCCATCCCATAGCAGCCTTTACTATGCCCTGTGCTCCATTCTGTAAAAGTAGTGCTATTATCTCAATAGAAACTGGAGGTAAGTATAAATATCCCAAATTGCACTTGTGTGGTTAGGCCGGCTAGAAAAACACACAGCTCTAGGGAGTGTGGGAGGTATCCCCAAACTAGTGACTACTTGTGCTCAGTCAAACTGGCAGACGCTCTGTCGGGAAGAGTGTCTTTGGCTGATTGATGGTAGAATTTTAGAAGATAAGTTTCCCAGATGGGGGAAAAAAGTGAGCCATGGGCTGTGTGGAGACAAGAGAGACAGAAAATAAGCATGTGTTAATAGAGATGAAATCAATTCAGCCTTGAACCAAGTACGTGGCAGATTCCAAACAGTATCTCTCTCTAGTCATTTTTATTAGATATCATGTAACAGGCTCATTAATTCAGGATCAAGTCAGCAGAGCCTGGGAAAAATGGCGGATGAGCAGGTAAGGGTAGTGGAAATTCTCTCTCTCTCTTTTCCTGTCTCTGGGTCTCTTATCACATGAGACATTTTTTTTAGGAGCCAATGATTAGTTGAGTAGGTGGCTACAATCTTAATAGATCCCAGCTTTCCTAAAATATTCTTTTAATTCATGCTCAGTAATTCTTTAGGAGTGTAATGAAGATAATATGGAGTATAGAATTTTCATGAATGGATAGAGCTCTGACAGTTATGGGAAGCATTGCCTAAATATTCTATAACTTTTCTTCATGCTTTTTAATTCTCTGTAGGGAATTAGGCAAATACATTAGTTCATTAGATTATTGGTGAGAATTATTTGACAGTAATTGCTTACAGTGGAAGTGTTATGCATCTAACATCAACATACAAGTGTGGAATATTCTAGTTAAACTAGTGATTTAGCCAGCTATATCAGGAAACTTGGAAATACGCATATATGATGCCATTTATATATGAAATCCCTCCTTGATTTTACACCAATTCTAATTCTGTTGTATAAATGTCCATGAGATATTTAGCTCTTAGACCTTTGGTCATAAATCCATTTGCATGGGGCTATACGTAGGCAGTATGGAACTAATACTTAGAAATTTCTGTAAAGTATTTTATAGTGCTTTAATTAATACTTCTTAATTTTATGTAAAGTATTATGGAAACAAATCTTGTTTTATATAAAAATAAAAAGGTACTGTTACTCATTATAAGTGATACCTCCTCTTGCCCTGTGATTCTTTATCCCCTTTCCATCTGCAACCCTGACACAGTGTGCCAGGCAAAATATCAGATGTGGCTCCATGGGCATGACCAAGGAAAACAAACAAATAAACAGAAAACCACTAGCAGTAATTGAAAGGAAAGCATATTACAAGTCAAGACTTGATGTCAAAAGCACTGCTATTTCTTCAATCAAGGAAGGTGTAAGGCATTGCTGTGTGAGTTGACAGGTTACCCCAAGTGCCATCAAGAAGGCAAATTAAATTAAATTAATTAATTAATTTTTAAAAAAAAAAGAAGGCATGTTAATATTTTTCAAGGGTTTGTACCATTGTTTCTCTGAAAAATAAATACATAAATAAGGAGAGCGGTCAGTAAATGATGTGTTCACTGAAAGGCACAGCTTAAAGATCCAAATAACAGAGCAGCTCTGTAAAATGCACGAGTATGAATCCATTATTATGAGTTTTCTTAAATGCCTCAAGCCAACCTGAGCACAACTAAGACCACCACTGTCCACCCAGGCTAACGCTGGGGACAGGCAGTCTGGCCTCTTTCCTGCTGGAGGTGCTGGGGGCCGGGTCTCAGGCTGTCCTGCTCCTCAGCCCTTAGCTAGGACAACTTGTAGGCCCCTTTGAGTAATTCAGACCAGAAGCCATTATTTCCTGCTTTGTGTTTTGCTGAATATCACAGCTATGAACATAGCTTTATTGTTAGAAAGTTGCTGGATCTTTCACAGCCCCAAGAACATTTATGAGGGCCCTTCGGGGGGATGCTTTCTGGGAGGGTCGACAGACTTAACCATATGGCTCCCGTTAAATCCCATGCAGAGCTTTGAGAAATTACCTCTGACAAGGGGGCCAGCAGCCTTCCACTCACAGGGTTTTATGTGTGGAACGAAACATTAAGTACTGATACTTGAGGAAATATAATGTTTCTTAACATTCGAAAGTTGTAACACCACATGGTATTGTGGCCAGATTAAGAGGGCAGAGCCAGAACACAGGAGCACGTGGCTGGGTGTCCCAAGAAGCAGAAAAAACACCCCCGCTCTTGTCTCTAAATCAGGCTATTGCCTCTCACTTCTCAGGCAAGTATTGTGTCTTGGTGCCTTGGCTCCTCACCTGGAACCCAGAAAGGCTGGGCCACTTGGAAAAGAAAATTAAAGATCATTCCTAGGTGTGTCTTGTGCTGTCTGTTAGAAAATCCCTTGATTGGCAGACTAACACTGAGAAAATAAATAAAAGTAATATGTATTCAACACCTACTGTGTGTTAGGTCTTGAGCTGGCTTTGCATGTGATTTCCTATATTCTCCAGTGGCTAAGAGAGGTAGGCATCATTTACTCCACTTTTATGTTCCAGGAAGAGAAGGAACTTGTCCAAAGTTTCTAGCTATGAGTTCAGGAGAGTTCTGGAAGTAGGTCTGTTGGACTCCAAAGTACAGGTTTTCTCCATGCTCCTGACTATAACAACCTCATGTCATGGAGGACCTGTGAAAGTGTGTGAGAGCAGAGAACCATCCATGCACAGGAGCTGGCTAATGCTCAGTCCACTTGCAGCATGAAGAGCTTCTTTACATTTGCACACCTGCAGGGTGGCCAGGAGAGGTGGACACACCAAGTTATCAGCAGCTCTTTGATATTTCAGGAGAAATATACTGGAGTTCCTTAGTACTCCTGGAGATCAGAGAATGTCTTGAGTTCATAGATGCATAGAGTGGGACTTTATCTGCAAGACCTTATAAACAGGTCCCCTCATGGGTAAGAAAACTGAAGTCACACACGGAGTAGTGACTGTCCTTGTCTCCAATGCTCGGCTTGCAGGAAGACCCCCATCCCTTGCCCAGGTGCAGGGCCACCACCTCCAAATTCATTCCAGTTTCTGCAGAATAAGTGACTACCTGTGACCTCCTCTTGGAGGAAGCATTCATTTCTAGATCTTACATGCAGAGTTCCTGGAGCCTCCGGAAAAGTGTCTCTGTGAGGATTTTGCCCCTATTTTGGAACAGATAGACACAGACAGAGCCTATTTCTTGAGTAAATAGCCCAGGATCATCCAGTCTGTGCCGATAGTAAGTCTGGACATTTGTTCTTTCATGCAGCCTATGGAGAAGTTGTGACTGGAAAATAGGAGCTTGCTCAGAGGCAAACCACATCAGGTCAGAGGGGAGTCATGGAAAATATTGGTCATGGGTTCAGAGGTCAAAGGTTTCAGTTTAGGCTTTGCCATCTGAAAGGTCTGCAGCCTTGGCCAAGTCACTGCCTCCCTGGGCCTATTTTCCTTCATACACCTAGGAAGAGTTTATTCAATCCATTAATGAAGTCGGTCCCAGCTCCAATATGTTCATTCAATGCTTCTTTTCAAATAAGTTTGAATTTATTTTCTCTTTTGGTTTGTGTTCCTTCAGGAGCTGAGTTTGGTTGGAGCTCTAGATGATGTGAGCTCCAGAATATGTTCACATAAACCAGGGGCTGAGAATAGAATAGAGTCTGTGAATGATTGGCAGAGCAGGCACAGCAGTAGAAGAGAGGGGCCCTGACTTAGAAAGCCAGAGAGGCCCAACTTCTAGGTTCGACTTACAGGTGAACAAGAGCCACCTCTTCATTTTGCCAGATGCTCTGTTTACAAAGCACATTTCCCTTTATCATTTACTAATTTAGCACATGTAACTGTTGTGTCACATGGAATAAATATACCCATTTTATATTGGAGTAAACTGAGACTCAGAGATAAATGGACTTTTGCCCCAGGTCATCTGAATAATGGCCAGAACCCAAACTAGAATCCATACCACACTGTCCCATGGGTCCAAATGAACTTGACTTCCCCAGGTTTAAATTTCCTTCCTTACTTGTAAAATGGGGAAGTGTCACTGGAACATCTTCAGAGTCCTTTTGAACACTAAAATGCTAATGATTTTCATAACAAATTTAATTTTTGAAAATGACTTGGCAAGAAAAGTTCTTTGGGGGCTCAGTGCCGTGTGCCCACGATTGTGTGTGGCTTCCTCTCTTGAACTAATCTCACCAAGCAGTGTGGTTCTTTCATTCTCACTTTGCTAAAAGTGGCTTATTATATGGCAACAGAACTAGAAAGATACATTAAAAAGGGAAAGAAAGAAAACAAGGCTGATGTAAGAGACCTGGACGATAATTTTGTCATACAGCTCTGTGGGAAAATGCAAGCCATTGTCCTGGTTTTTGGCATTTTTATTTTGGGGGTTACCTTATGGCAGACGGGAGCTATGGGGCTTTAGCCTCTATCATTAGTTAGGATATTCCCATGGGTAGACCTGGGATAAGGTACCAATAATTAAATATTTGGGGTTGAGGGTATACACACTGCCATAATATAAAATACAATGGTAACTGTACTTTCTGTATTTGTCATGGTCCCTCTATCAGGGCTGGCTCTGCATTTCCTGTTTGCAGGGCTTGAAGGATGGATGAATACCTAGCAGGTCTGTATGGCTCATGTGTGTTGAGAGTCTCATGACTAAGTTG
The DNA here is from genome assembly GCA_025594165.1 of Tamias sibiricus. Taxonomy (NCBI): domain Eukaryota; kingdom Metazoa; phylum Chordata; class Mammalia; order Rodentia; family Sciuridae; genus Tamias; species Tamias sibiricus. The sequence continues at coordinate 62,058,963 of CM046664.1, read as the reverse complement.
AACCATTGGTTGAAGAATCCCAATGGAAATGACTAGTGCTCTGCATATTAGGAATAAAGCCTGATACAACTGAGTAGGTCCTTTGGAAATGGAAAAACACTGTTTTTTTTTTTTTTTTTTTTTTTTTTGAGATTGAACATGTCCATTTAACAGGGCTATGTCTCAGTGAACATTTCAGATTATTTGGAAATTTTAATTTTGTAATGTTATCTGACTCATAAGGTATAAACTGATTAACAAATACGTTCTGAGTTAAGAGAGAAGCATTGTTCTAAGGATTTCCACGCAGCCTACCCTGCCCATTGCATGAACAGTATTTTCATATAATTGGGCATTTGGGAATCCAGAAGATAATTCATTCAATAAGTTCTCTCATATGTATTTTTTTCCTCTTTTCACATTTTTTAATGGAGCATTATAGTTGTACAAAATGATGGGATCTCACATGTATTTTTAATTTGTTAGACCAAATGGATTTTTCTCTACCATCATTTTTTATATCCTTCCTAATAAGGATTTTGTTAAAGATTATACAGACCTCATGGCCATTTTGCCCATGGTTGAATGAGAACAACGCATAGACATCCAGTTTGGATGCAAAGAGAATCCTTAATCCTTAATACACATTTACCAGGTAATCTAATGACCGACTTGCCTAGTATGTTGCACTTTTGGTAAATATCAACTTAATTTCCTGTAGAGTAATAAACATTCTTAATGCTACCAGACACATTTAAAAGAACTTGAAGTTTTATAGTTTTCCCCCTTCGGCAAAATGCATTTTTGCTGGTGGTTAGGCCAGTAAAGCCTGCAAGACATAGGACCCTTGTGGGCAAGAGATAGAGACATGCTGGAATGTGCTTGTGTTGCTTTTGCAGGGTCACAGAACCTTGCAAAGAACAGATGGCCCCAGACACCTTCAAAATGCTAGAAATGACTTCCTGAATAACTATATACCCATCATATCTTGTTCAGATATGGCAATTTACAAGCCAAAACATCATACTTTATAACTGACTTCCAATGGATTGTTTTCAGTCTGTGGAACCCATAAACATTTTGTACATGAATAATCATAATGATAACAGCAACAATAAACACCCATCCCAACTCACCAAGCCACTGAACACTTGTCAGATGCAGAATGTTCTTCTCAGCATCTGTAGGGGGAGGAGACCAAGCATTTGGCAGACTCTCAGAGATTTCTGCTTATCATGACACTTCTTTGCATCCCCCCCCCCAAAGTCTTGCTCAAATTGAGCACCTGAAGAGATAAGCAGTAAAATGCTACGTTAAAGAGAATGTGAGCGAATACAGCCTGATTCAGCTCCAGTGTTGCTTGGGTGGGGGTGGAGGTGGGCATTTGGATGAATAAATGCAGTGGAATTAGAGTCTACTTTTAGTCTTTCTCTATCCTGCATTGAACCAGGGTATATTTTTAGTGACAAAACTAAACAAAAATGCAACTTTATACATGCATATTCTAAATCATAGTCTCTCTAAAACATTGAAAGAACAAATTTAAAATAATCCAAACTAACCTGCACGCTGTTAAAGGTGACTGAAGCATTTTACAGTCCAGGTGCACCCAAATGAAAATTGTATGTGTATGTACACACATTTCATAATATTTTGTTTTACTGGGACATAATTTAGGCTTTTTGGCACACATATAACCTTATTCAAAACACTTGGAGAATTTTTCCAGGTGTACTGTGTGTATTCTGCATAGCATGGTTTTTCCGAATGCCCCAAATGTCCCTGTATAATCTCCTCCTTACAAGACAATAAAATGCACTAGGACTGTATATATGCTTTTAAAGAATAGTCACAGTAACAGAGAAGTGCAATAAGGTTAAAAGAAAAAAAAAAAAAAAAACTCAAGGGGATTCATGTTGGCCCCTTTGCTTAATTTTTAGAAAATGGAAACAATTCCTAATTTTCTAGAAAATGACCAGTTGGTTGATGGATTATGTTCCCAGGAGGAGCTACTTTTTACTTCACTGACACCTTGACATCATTGGCATGTGGGGATGCTCAAGTACTGATGTTAACATCCTAGAGAGGGTGGTGACAGTAAAATCCTAGACTGGAGGGTGGAGCATCTCTTTAAATGGAGCCCCTCCCTGTGAGAGGCGGGTGAAGATTTCACAGGAAATTGGCTGTGGCTCTAGCCATGGCTCAGGGATTTGCCAAGGAGGCTTCAATATCTACCAGAATATTCTGATTTATCTAGAGTGGAGTAGGGGTGGGGGACACTCATCCAGAGCCCCAAACTTCCTCCTCCCTCCTTTCTTTCTCTCTCTCTTAGAAAGAAAGAAACAATACATCAAATTATTCACATCTGCCACTTGACTATGTCTCTGACTATAAGTCTGGAATTGAAGAAAGTTGAAAACTTTTAATTAAAAGGAAAATGTGTTGTGTGTGTGTGTGTGTGTGTGTGTGTGTGTGTGTTTGGTGTCAATTATTAGGTGTGTCCCCAAATCGACTTCTTTGTATGAATAGCTATTTATTTAACTCTGTAGTAAAGGACTTTGTAGAAAACCAGAGGAGTGAGTTCATCTAGATCTTTCTGGGCAAGTGTGTATATATAAATGAAAGAGAAAGAATGAGAGAAGAAGACAGAGAGAGAGTTACAAAGAGCGTGTGAAACTTTGGCTGCCCCACCTGAGGCCACAGACAACCAACCTTACATTGGGTCCACTGCATTCCATAATTATTATTGCCATTAGGAATAATTATTATTTGCTTCATTGAGTTGGCAGTTTGGAGCCTGCCTGAGACAGAGGCTTCTCACAGGAGCTCTGGAACACAAAGGACCAAGCCGTCACCCACAAGTGCTTCAACATGTTTGGACGATGTCCTTCTCTTGGTTCACTTCACTGGGTTTCATACCCGTTGAGCTTCAAATTGAATTAAAAGTTCATCAGATACGGAACCAGTCTGAATGAATGGGCCCCTGGAACACGGAAGGCTTTTTTAATTTGATGTTATGAATTCTTGGCTTTTCCCAGGTCTGGAGATGAAAGTTAGTTCCTTTCAGGCCACTGTGTTTCTTGAATTAAAAACAGAAAAATAAATAAGGAGATGGGTCTTCCACGAGAGATGGGGCCGGAAGTGGTCTGCAGGGAAAGTGTGGGAGCATGAGGAGACCCTGGTAAAAAACAGCGAGCCTAGGGAGGAGGTCGGAGACTCGCACGCTTACTGTATTTTTTTTTCCTAATTTGTTCACCCTCCCTGCACATGAGCTCTCCAGAGTCCAGCTTCTGTCTATTTCCTCCTCCCTTTGCTGTGTTTATCGTTTTGGAGTAACTGGGCCGGGGATGTCCCCCAAGGCCTCCTGAGGAACCTCAGGGAGTGGGGCAGGCAGGTGTTCTTAACCAGTGGGGCGTTCGCAGCAGAAGCTGCCCCTGGCAAAAAGGCTCACTGAAGAAAAGAGCATGACAAGATGTTCTTCTAGACATGATTTTCCCGAGACTTCCTTGGTTCCTTGCCAAGGCCTGTACCAGTCACAGGCAGAGGCCTGTGGGCGCTGAAACCTCTCTCCTACTTAACCTCTTCCTCCCACAGCTCTCGTGTGTAGCTCAGGCTGCTTAATCAGACCCTCTGAGGGCTTCCTTAAAACTGCTGAAGCAGAAGCAGAAACAATTAAAAATCCAACAGCCTCTAGTTGGCACCTCAGACCCTGCACAACTGAGCAAATGCCAGTTTTGCCTCCACTTCTGCTCAGTTTGTCCTGTTCAAAGCTGCTGAGATTCCTAGCCAGAGTCAGCCAAGACCAAGGTGACCTCCCCGAGAGCAAGAGAGGTGCCATGCCTGTGTAATAAATACCTGTCAGTCAGTCAAGAAGGGGACAACCTTTGTCACACCCTATCACAGATGTGCCAGAAGAATGTCCTGTCCTCATCTTGGTGTTCAGAGTGACTTCTTTTGTTGTTCCCCTTTGCTAAGCAGTTTCCTTGGTTGAATGCCCCTGTGTAAACGAGAGGCAAATGAAAGTTGTACTGTAGTGATTTCCAGGGATTTGTGGACCTGGATATTACACACAGAAAAACTGTTTAGTGGTAAAGTATTACAAAGGAGCATTCCCATCTGGGTTTTCATAAAAGATGGCCAAATAGTGCTGTAAAGAAACAGAAATCCAGCGCTTTCTCGTAGTATTAAAGCCTGTCCTCAGGTAAGATTTCATGGGAGTGTAGAGTTGCTATTTTTTTTTTTTTTTTTTTTCCATTTTTCATTTGTTCTAGGAATTTAAGGATAGGGAATGGCCAGGGGAAATGGCTTCCACCAGCATGGAGTTTAATAACAGTGGAACCTTAATTTGTTCTTTCCCAGGAAGCCACATTTTATAAAGTCAGATGGAGTATATTGTTTATATCAGTCCTTAATAAATTTCATGTTGACTCCCCCACCCCTTTCAATACTGGGGATTGAACTCAGGAACACTCTACCAATGAACTAAGTCCCAAGCCTTTTTTATTTTTTTATTTTGAGATAGGGTCTCTTTTATTGTTTAGGACCTCACTGAGTTGCTGAGACTGGCCTTGAGCTTGCAATCCTCCTGCTATAGCCTCCTGAGTCTCTGGAATTACTGAACCTGGCCCAAATTTTGACTTTTTAAATAAAAAAAAATATGTTGTATTGAGTTTTTTTAGTTTTAAGGTAAGAAGTGCTTATTTTTCAGGTGTTTCTATAGAAAGCATTTGACCCTTCATATTCTCATGATGGAGTTCTCTGGAAAGCTGGAATTTTTCCAATGTCTAATTGTTATATAGGTTTTTATGGTGATGGGTCTGATTCTTCTATAAAACGTTGTCTGTCCATTAATTGACTTTAATTGGAGGTCTTCTTCTCCAGTCAAGCATGAAAATAACTTGCAAATTTTGTTAATTGTTCTGAAATTAGATGTATGGTGAGTTTTAGGGGAGCAGACAGACGGAACTGGATAATGTCAGGTTAGATGGCAGATCCTGAGGGAGAAGAGGTGGGACACAGTCTGACATATGATGACTCCACAAAAACTATTGTTTTCTCAGTTGCACAGAACTTTTTCTTTACAAAAATGACTGGTTAAAAAAAGCCAAATCATTTTAATGTGATATCTACAGGCTACAATACAAAGATGAATTATTAGAATTTGAACACTTGAATCCACTAAGCTAGGCTCCAAAGATAATGGAGGAGTATGGAGATCGCCCAGGGGGGCAGGACACACCATCTCCCTGGTCATCCCTTGGACCATAGAAGTTCCACAGTCATTAATTTCTTTGGATTTCTACATAAGTTTTTCTTTGAACACAGGGTTCTGTAGCAAGAAAATAGAAAATCACAAATGTAGGTGATTCTTTCCTCTCTTTGTACTACAAACAAGAAAAAGTGAATTCTCAGGTAATGAAGACCAGTTTCCTAGAGAAGCAGTGATGCCCTGATCCTTGTGGAAAGCCAATGAGGTCAGAGAAGCAAGCTGTGGTTTCCAAAGTGACTGGTGGCGGGAGAGCGGGGCTGCAAACATGAAAGAATTTTCAGCAACTGGAGGTAAGGGGAGAGAACTGTCCCTGGGAAAATGAAGGAGCCCCAATTAGGAAGGGCTATTGCAGCTAGCTGGAAGCCATAAGTTCCACCTGATATGTATGTGACGCACCTGTAAATGCACGTGAGGCACCCGCAAAGCTAAAGGTATATAACCGGGTGAAAGCGGTCGGAGTTAGGAGAACGAAGAATGAATTCATTCAGTCAGTCGTGCAGTCGCTCGGTCGGTCAGAAGAAGAGTTCGGGTCGGAGAAGAAGAAAAGAATCAGAGTGGCCAGAACGTAGGCAGAGCGGTTACAGAAGAGAAACCAGATAGAAGAAGTAATTGCTGGTCAGACGTAGGCCGAGGCTCCCGAGGAAGAAAGAAGAAAGAAGAAAGAAGCCCTAAAAAATAATCTTTAAGCTAAGCTCTCTCTTTCTTTCTCTCTCTCTAAGCTAAGAAGAAAAGAAGAAAGAAATCTTTCTTTCTCTCTCTAAGCTCTCTCTAAGAAAGTAGAAGTAAAAGTAGTAATAGCTTTACTCTGCCTCTGAGTTTTCCTCCCGCGGCGCTGTGGCTGGCCATGACAGGCAGCTTACAGGAAAACATGAAGATTTCATGGGAATCCACTTTCAATACCTCAAGAAAAGGTAGAAATGCAAGAACAAAGGACAATACAGCGTTTCAGTTCATTCTTTTAGACAGGATCCACTGGCACTTGTGGAAGGGGCTGAGACCCAGGCCAGGCTGAGTGGAGGCCTTTGTGGACTGAGATCATTGGCATCCTCACCTGCACTTTGAATCTGCAGACCTCTACTCTTTCTCTGTTCTGGTTTAGCCCTCCAGGATTTCACTCCCCCCAGGCCCTTTCTCCATAATTTTACCTCTCACATAGTCCAGCCTGCACTGTAGGCTAGTGAAATAGAAAGCCACTCCTCTAGGATAGTCCCTTACTTCTTCCTCTTTCCTAGTCTCCGTGGATCCTCATCTCACAGGCAAGACTCAGTTTTCTTTACCTCTGACTATTGCTTTTGTTATGGGTTGAATTATGTCCTCCCAAACAATATATTGAAGTCCTGACGCCTGGTGCCTGTGTGACCAGATTTGGAAATAGGGTCTTTATAGATTGGATCCAAGTAAAGATGAGGTCATAGTGGATTGGATGGTGTCAATTTCTTTGGGTTTCTGCAGAAACTTATGTCATTGGATGTGCCCTAAATCCAATGCCAGATGTACTTACCAGCAGGCCATAAGAAGACACAGGAACTCAGAGACAGGGAGAAGGTCACATGATCAGGGAGGCAGACCTGGGAGTGATGCATCTGCAAGCCAAGGCTTGCTCAGGATTGCCAGCAACACTGGAAGCTAGGAGAGAGGCAGGAACAGATTCTCACCCAGGGTGTCCAAAAGGAACCAGCTCTGCTGATGTCTTGATCTCAAGCTTCTAACTTCCCAAACTGTGAGAGAATAAATTTCTGTTGCTTTCAAACCACCCAGTTTGTTGTAATTTGTTACTGTAGCCCCTAGGAAACTAATACACATGTCTCTGTGTAATGGTGGGCCAGTCTGCTTTGCCAATAGAATTGTGATTAAAAAAAAAAATCTATCACTCCATTCTCCTTTTATTGAACTGTAACAGATGGGATAAAAACATTAGGAATAAAAAGCAAAAACTAAGAGCAAGAAGAGGAAAAAAAAATTTCTGGAGAGTGTCTGTCTTGCAGTTGCAACCTGTTTGGGATGCTCCATTTTTACAGAAAGGGAACAAGAGGCCCACCCATATCAAACAGAAGCACCATGGACATCTTAGGAAAGATATTAGTAGAGATGCATCTTCCTGGGCCTGCACACCTACACAAAATGTACTCTGAGGTGAACAAGGAAGGTTGTGGTTTTTCTTCAACCATGCATGCTCTGGTTGGTAGTACCTGCTGGATGTTGAAATACAGGATTTTTGTTGATTAAGCTTTTTGCACTATAATTTGCAGAGAATGGAAGGTCAGCATTGCATGTAGGTAAGGGGCTTAAAACTCAGCCTCTAGAAGTTCTTAGCAGCTAATGTCATTCTAGCAGCCTTGAACAACCTTACTCTATAGACATAGAAGGGAAGAGCACAGGAATGGATCTGAGAAGAATAGCAAAGGGGATACCGTGTGTGTGTGTGTGTGTGTGTGTGTGTGTGTGTGTGTGTTTTTAGACCCTGAACTTGATCACCAAGATCTTTCTTTTAGGTGGAGCCTAATTTCCCCCAGCCCCCAGCCCCCAGCCTTCAGGCTGGTGCCGATTGCCTTGACTGCTCAGGGTTTGAGCTGCTGCACTCTTATCCATGCTTTTGAAACAGGAAGTAGTGTATGTGGCAGTGTTGTTCTTTTGATCTGTTAACTTTTCCTAATTCTTTTTGAAGCATCCTCTGCTTCCTTCTCAGACTCTTGAGTGATTTAAAGGAAAAATCCTTGCATTTATATGCTCCTAGAAACCTAATGCTCCGAGAAATCCAATAAAGCACCACCACCAGAATTGTGTTGGTGGTGAAGGGCGCCGTGAGATGACCACCCAGAGTGGGAGCCTGAGGCAGTGGGCGTAAAGAGCAAGCAGACAAACCTGGGGTGAGGCTCTCATGGAGTAGGGGTTTGTTAGGTTAATACTGGTTTGAATATTTGAAAAATAATATTTGCAATCAGGGCAGTTTGTTTACCCCTCAGTGTAATGAATATAAAGAGCTTTTCTTGCCTCCGCAGCCCCCATAGTAACTTTGAATTCTCATATCTTTAGAACTTTGTGGTTTTAGAATACAGAATGATCCTAGGTTTTCCTTTTCTTAATGTGCTTATCAAATTACTATGTCACCTTGATTCCAATAATATTTTTAATGAGCCAGAAAATTGAGGCAGTTCTCTTAGCCAAACCACTGAATGGGTCTGTGGTCATCACCTGCACTGGTCAGACCTCTGCCTGGGTATTTTCCAAATACATATTCCCTCAGAGTCCTGATGAAAGACCCCATGTGGGTGTGATGGTGATTGCTATGACCAGAGGAGAAGGGGAGGAGGCAGAGAGGGCCCCAGATCAGCCAGGAGCTCAGAGGGATCTGAGATATTCTTTTAATTTTTCTAAAACAAGAATTAGCAGAATATAACAACTCTAAAGAAACTCCCTGCAGTTCAGTTCGAGTCAAAGCAAGAGGGTAGCTGTCCCTGCCAGCCTTCTGGACAGTCCTTCCTCTTCCTTGCTGAAGTCCTATCATTGGACTTTTTGCATGGCTTATTCTACTCTTCTGAAGCCTTATGACTTCCATAAGAAGCAGAGAGTTACAAGAGAGAAGAGAAGGGATCAGGATAAATTTAATCACATCCACCAGCAAGCTGTTTCCATTGGTATAGTAAAGAGCACAGGGGCAGGCATTTGGATCTCAGGTGTCAGAATTATTTAAAAAAAATCCTCATCTAAATACAAAACAAGCTTCAATTCAATAAGTCTTCTATAAATGATCTGAACTCAAACTCCAGTACCAGTCACCTTCTGGCTGGCAGCAACAAGTGGGAAAGAATGGGACACCCCAGCACGGCCTCCGGGCATGTGTGTCCGTCCCACAAAAACACCCTCTGGTTTGGCACCACTTTTCCTACCTGGCAACTGCCTGGCTCCAAAAAGCTGCAGACTGAAGCATCCTGGCAGCAACCCATGGGCATTCTGATGGCAGAAAACCTGAGCTAGGTGGAAAGAGTGGGCCAGCCAGTCATCGCATCCAGGAGGGAACCAAGATAACACGCCTCTGTCTGCCACAACTCTGATGTTATTGTAAAAGCTGGATTCTGACTTTGTAGGATTCCAAAGAGTTCATTTATTTATCCCTGCTTGACTTCATTCCAAAAAGTGTGTGTGTGTGTGGGGGGGGGGACTTGAAGAGATTCAGAGAAAGATAATACAACAAGAGTAGAACAAAATAAATTTATGCTAGAAAGGAAAGCAGTACAAGAGAATTCTAAATGAGACTGCAAGATGCTGAGATGGGATGCTGCTGATGACATTTGTCCTAATTGCTGTCATGTTTTAAGTAAAATGAGGGTCGAAGTCTGCCCAGCGCAGAGTGCTTCGTTCTGGGGTCACACACACATTTAGGGGAGAAGCAAGGCTTGTCTGTGGTACTTGCTGCAGTGGATTTGGGTGGATGGGCTCAACCTCACCTCACCATTGGTGCCGTGAGTCATAGTGTACTGTTTTGGAACTTGTGTTAATGAGCACTGAATGAGCAGGCCAAAGGTAGCAGGATTCTTTGGGAGTTTAAAAAAAAAAATAAGTTTTGTAAAACTAAGCAAGCCATTGTGGAGGTGGACTGGGGTGGGGCCCCGGGGGGAGAGCAGACTCATATTAAAATCCTGATATAAAGTTCTAAGCAACGAATAAGAGGCTTAAATACATAAAGAGCAAGGCTAAATTTGGACCAATTTCCTGTGAAATCTCTTGTGTAATATTTTCAATTTGTGCTTGTTTAATGTGGTTTATTTTCCTAAGGTTCACGGTATAGGTTTTAAATTCAGCCTTGACTACACACATGTGTTGAGAGGTTATAAAACTACAGCCAGCTCAGACCAGTCTCCAACTGGATGCCCTTTAGTGGAAAACATTACCTCCTTTTCAATGCTTAAAATGTCTTCATGGGCACAAACTGGGTCCTTTCCCCACCCAGCCCCACCAGCACATGTCCAGGCACACAAGCACACATAAGGATGCTATGAGGGCTTATTTATGACTCCAGATCAAGGGTCCAGGACTATTTTGGATTGGTCTCTTGGCCCCTCTGTGAAAATAGAGGAATCATCTGAGGCCCTCTTGTTTTGGCCTCTGAAGTCCTGGATCACAGGACGCTAAGATGGGGCCATTTCCTATGTCTTGTGGCAACATTTCCAATGATCCAGGACCCATATTTTAACAGGATCCCCTTTAACAAAATCAGAGGGGATCTCTGTTATTCGTGATACCTACTATTTCAGACCTTGTGTCTCAGTGGCCTGGCATTTGCCTCTACTTAAGTTTTATGTCCTTAAAACAGAGGTTGTGCTTTATTCATTTCTGGGTCTCTGGACACCATGGAAGGACTATAATGGTGTAGGCAAGCATACTCAGGTGGGTATAAAAGGGTTGAAAGGAAACATCATGTATGTGCATTCTCCTAACTGAAAAAATAAGAAATCAATAGTTAAGATAATGAGCTGCTTCTTTTTCTTTTTCAGTATTCTACAGTACCTTGATATTCATCCATATATTTCAACAAAATATTCATCCTTCACTTATGCATTCAGTAAACATTTACAAAGGATCTGTTTTTTCTAAGGACACACAAGCCCTACAGATTTTCAAGTAAAGCTTCCAAAATCAAAAAGGACTGTGTGCAGTCCAAGCACTCAGTTACAGCCCTTCCTGAGACAGTGTGTGGTGATATTGAAATCTGGCATCTTCTGCTCACCTCTACTGTATTTTCTTACTTATTTGTTTGCCTTTTGTTATCTCTTGGCTTGAGAACCTTTCTTGAGATTGTGTATCTGGGGCACAAGTGCTCAAGAAGTTGTTTCTAAAGCCACCATTTTTTCCAAAAGGGACAATATAATTATAGGCGGGTGCTGGCTTTCTCCCCAGTGATGTAGTTTCTTCCCACCTGCCCAGCTTTCTAAATAAGTGTTGAGTCAGGAAACTAGAAACCTAGAAATGTAAGATTTGCATTATAGTCACTTTTCCTTTGAAATTCTACTACATGAAAATCTTCAAACATATAGACAAGTTTAAAGCATTGTATATTTGCCACTGAGCATCTACAGTAATCATTTTACTCTTCTTGTTTTGTGGTATATCTATACATGTATCTATCCCTCTATCCATCCATTGATCTATCATAGTTTTTGGATACATTTCAAAGTAAATTGCAGACAGCAGTAACTCTACCTCTAACCACGTCAGTAAATGTGTCATTAGAGCTTCATATTTGTTTATGGTTCTTTTTGTTGTTGTTGAAGTTTACAAAAAGTGAAATGCTCAAATCTTATTTATGGCCATTTTTAATGTGGGATGTCATTTTCCTTTTTCAGCCTTCCTCATTATCAATAACTAATTATAAAGATGGAAATGTTTCTACGATACTCAGGGTTCGCGTGTTGAGATGTTGGGGATTCACTTAACTTTTGCCTGCCTGGTGATATTATTTATAGGCAGGAAGCAGCAGCAGGAGAAAGGGCTCCCTGTGGCTTCCATGTTAAAGGCCTCACTTTGCAAACTGCTTCAGCTCCTTCCACCATGCCCCCATACATCTCCTTTGTCTTTCCTTAAGTCTCTCGTTGCTGCGACAATAGGAAAGGCAGCATACCTGGTGGTAAGGGATGCCAACTTTGGCATCATCAGACCTAAATTCAAATCCAAGTTACACTGACTATGGGAAGGTTGTCGCTAATTACTCATGTCCTCTGCCCTCATCTATTAACTTGAGGACAGTATCTCCATCTAAGGTTGTGATGCTGATTCAAACAAGACACTGTACGAAAATTACCTGGCACATAGTAAGTACTTGATGTCATTAGCTGTCATCCTTGTTGCCACCAAAATATCAGCTCCATTGTGGTAGTTAGAGGTTCGTGGACTCATGTAGATGGGTTAAAAAGACTTCAACATTTTTCAGATCCCCCAGAGAATCTTTTGTGCAATCAATGAACTTTTTGAGGAGACATGGAAAATGTCTTTTTCCCGATGCTTTCATATAAATGGGCATTGTTTCATTGCAAATCGGATGCCTACTTTTACTCTAGACAGAATAGCCATGGATTTTCCTTGTGATGTCTCTGTCTTGTGTCCCCCAAGTCATGTCTTAGCAAGGAAAGAGCACTGGGCTAGGGATATCCTGTCTCCTCTACCCAGTTGCCGGGTCTTCCTTTGACACAGAAAGTCACAGCATAGCTTTTTTATCTCTCAAGTGGATAACAATCCTCAGGCAGCCACGTTTACAACTCAGGAGTCTTCTTTGGCTTCTTTCTCCATTGTCCTCCATATTAGATCATACACAGGTTCTCACCTACCCCCAGCCTCATGTTTTTTTGGTGGCTTGCATGGTACCTGCTCATAACACTCAGAAAGTGTCCATGTACTTGTGTTATGAGACTATTTCTTAGAAACCTACATGGGAGAAGTTTAACTTTTCCCAAGGATAAAAACCACCATTTTCTGCCATTTTTACCCACTTCCATCCATAAATAGCATGGGGATGGGGGGCAGTTTAATAAAAGTTAGAGGGTATGGAAGCCTGTTCCAGAAGGTGGGCAGGGTCCAGAGGAGACTGGTTCCTAGAGTCATCAGAAGACCAAGAAAGGGACAATATGAGTCCCCAAAGTTTTCTTTTCTATTGAGTCAGAAAAAGAAGAAAATTGCAGACTATGTGTTGCAGAGGGGAGGTAAGAGGAAAAGCTAACTACATGCAGTGCTAACACGGTATTGCTAATACTATCTTAGCAGTTTCCCAGCACTTTGTGCATGCGACCAGTGTGTTCTGGGTGTGCTAGACACTCATTATTAGCACACAAGTGAAGGAGCATGAAGTCCCTAATGCTGCAATTTCCAATTGGGTTGCATTTGGATAGTCATAACTGGGATGGAGCAATAATGCACAATCAATGGGCAGCATTGGTTCTGAAATTAGAGTTGAAGCAATTCTGATCCCTCAGTCCCTTTAAGTTCACCTTATCAGATCAGGCCATCATGGAGCAGATAGACAGGTAAGTCCCGGAGACCTCTGAACCCAATTAAAGTTATACCACAAAGAAATCAAACTCATGTGGTTTGCATTTCAGAGAGCTACATTTGGTGGGCTGTTCCTGTTTTAATTCGGTAACCTAATGCAGACCATGTGAACATTTGAAACGCTTTTAACAGTTAAACCAGCTCAAATAACACAAAACCAGAGCAGCAATAAAGAATGAATTAAAGCTGATTGCAACTGTGGCCAACATAATTTTTTTTTTCTTGCAAAGAACTTGGGGGGGATAGAATGCAGAACCAGTGGGGGAAGAGACCGATATCTCCATTTTCAATTTTGAATGAAGCAGGCGGTGCTTTTACTTCTTTGATTTCTTAAGCAAATGTTTGAAACAGATTAACTTAGAAGGTGTACTTAAATCTTGAAGGAATTTTGGATGAGAGGGTAAAGGTGGATGGCATCCTTTAGAACTGAGAGCTTGGAGCTTGGTAGTTAGTAGCCGTACATCACCCTATGCTGCCTGGATGGTTAGTTAGCTCAGCAGACAATGGGACAGTGCTGACTTAGCCTGCAGAGGTCGAGAGTTCAATTCTGCTTGGATCAATTAGCCTCATTCTGGAGGAGGTAGTGAAGCTAAACCTGTTCAGGTGGCACGGCCTGTACTTTCCAAGTGTCTACATAAGGATCACCATGGAATGAGAAGCAGAGATGATGATAGCAATTCTTTGACATGTTCTATGTACAAGATGCTCTCATAGATGCGCTCAGTACTAGTTATTATAACCTAGTCGCTGAACCCCTCTGTGCCTTGGTTTTTTATATGCAATATGGGGATAGCATTATGATCCTCATTTTACAGATGAACATATTTTGGCACAGAGAGGTCAAGTTTCTTGCCCAAGGTCACATAAATAATGAATGGTGGGACCAGCACTCAAACCCAAGTAGTCTAGTATAAACTGCTTCAGCACTGCTGCAGCTACCCTCCTCTAGCAAGCCAACAACTCGAAGACAAATCCAGATGCTAATAATGGCAGCAAATGGCGTCAGCCTTAATCTGAGTTACTAGTCTCTTGCCAAGAAAGAGGTGACCATGACGACAGCCACCCTCAGACCTATCACCGTGTGTGGTGTGTTATTCCATTTGTGTTGGTTGATTGAATTTCATGCACACAGAGAAGATTTCTCCACAGGAGTGATTGGCGTGTGCATCTATAAGTGGAGAAATTTCTATGAATAACATCTTAGGAGATGGTGAATGTGCTTTGCATTCATTTCCCTATAATTTCAGGCATTCAATGGAAGAGTGATGGGTGTGAGGAGAGTTAGCAAACGGGCCCGGCCCTGCAAGATGTGCCACAGGTGATAACTAACTGCTTGCCACATTTCCCAGAATGTGCTGACTTTGTCAGAGATCCAAGGGAGGAAGGGAGAAAGGACCCATTAATTTCGGATCCATTAGTGACATAAAGCCTGCCAAGTAGGAAAGAGTAAAACTACAGGAAGAGACTGTATTTGCAAGCTCCTGAGAGGTTAGTCCCAGCACCAGGGAGCCAAGTAACAACTGGTGGGCAAAGAAGCTGTGCTGAGCCCCTAAATTCAGGTTCCTTCCTGTGTAATAGAGAGCCAACTTGTCAATCACTTCTGCAGGCAATGCCAAGTTCATCTGCCTGACTTTAACAAACACGCCCCCAGCCCTGCACCCCGAGTAGATAAGAAATCTGCCTCCTTTCTCATGACAAAATGAAAAACGTGTCCGTGTTACCCTCTGGACTCCCCAAACAAGACTTGAAATTATGAACTATAAATAAAAAGGTGAGGCTTATCACTGGATTCTTTTTCTGAGCCTCATAAATGATGTCAAATGGTTAAAGTATCTTAGAATAGGTAACTGCTTTCACAGCTCCATTCTGTTATTAGGGGGCGGAGTGGATTTAAATCCTAGATGAATATGATCTCTGTTCAGCTTAAAGGGAAGGGAAGTCTAGTGACCTCCCTCCTGCACTCTGGTTTCAAGGATTACAGCCCACTTAACTCTCTTTAAGGCCTGGATAAATAGAGGCTGCCTAGTCTCCTAAACATTCCTCGGGTTATTGGTCTAGTTGCAATTAGCTATCTAGCAGTGTTTTCAAGCCTCCCCGGCCCCCTTAGACTGACTCTGAACTCATTCTGTGGCATGCCTGGGTGACCGTCAGTGTGCCAGACACTAACTGGATTGGGGGCACACCCTATGCCTGGAGCATGGTAGACAATAGGTAGATAACTACTAAAGAGTAAATGGGAATGAAGCAAGGTGGAATAGGAACCTGAGAAGCATTAAGGATAAAAATCCATAGTATACCTAAAAATATTTTTCATATCAAAAGTCTGAGCATCAACTTTCAGAATAAGCTATCTATAACAGGGCCCTTTACACAGAGTCCCAGATAACCAAAGCCCTGGACATCCAAGTACTTTCCCATTAATTCTTCCTCCTCATTCTGTTTTTTTCTGCTAAAATTGTGAATTTCCATTTGGCAGCCTCTACAATCCACTCCGGCTTCAAAAGGGCGTGAGGTTCTCTGAACTTCATGTGGTTCAAGACCATGAGTTGCTATCAGTCTTCTGACACCCTACTTTGGTCCCTAAACATCCCTCAGGTATTTCTAACTTTAGTCACTTGATAAATATTTCTTGAGCCACCCAGTCCCCATGTCCCCATGATCCAATGTCAGTGTTCTCCTCTGTGCCTGCCACTTAGTACTATAGGACCCCCCACTTAAAGTTTAAGCGAGTTTAAGGTAGTATAGTGATACATCCAGCTTTTAAAATTTTTCAGAACAATTTTACCTAGCCTTCCTAACCAAGTCATGCTGTGTTTCTAGATGCATCTCCTATTGGGCTATGGTTAGGTAGGTATTTGTATAAATATTCAGTTAATATTCATCACCCTCACTAGACATATTCCATAAGCTCAGGGATCATATCTATTCTTTTCTTTTTCCCTTTCCCTCACTTGTTTCAGAGCTCAGCATGTTGCCTGACATATAATAGGTCCTCTGTGAATTTTTAGGTATATACACTGTACATACTATGCATGTATACATTTATACCATGCATATACATATATATGATGAATGACTGATCAATAATACAATTTAAAATAAAGTTTGAAGAGTTTATCATTTATTTCTGCTTCTACCTCAATTCCTGTGGTGTACCCATAGTCTTTGGTAGGTTCTGTTTATATCTCACGCTTTCTATTGCTGGTATCCAGTTGTGGATCTAAACTGACCTTTTAGGCATAAATAACTTTGGCAAAGTCTGAACAAAAAGAGGCCTCCTCTCTCTACTTCTCAACCCTTCCCACCAGCATGGTCTTAATTTCAAAGCTAGTGATGAAGATTGAACATGGAAAAGGGTCTGGCTTATGGCTCTTTCTGTTGGCAGCAGCGACCTACGGAATAATTTAGAGATCACATTTCAGACCCATTTTGCACACCATCAAAGCAAAGTGGATAGGAACCGATGCTTTTGAAATTGGAGGGGCCAGGCCAGTTTTCATGACACTCCAGTTGAAGTTCCCTGGCGTCACAAGCTCAGCAGACGGATATCACGCGCCTACCTCTGGTATGGTGTTCTGGGTTCCTTGGGAAATATGATCCTTGGTCTCACTTTCATCATGCCTACCACAGTGCTTTAGGCAAAGACCTCCTAAATCACAACATCATGCAACCCTGTGTACTCGGTGGACCTAAATGTTGGGATTTCTTTTTTTCCATTGTTGGAAATTGAACCCAGGGCCTTGTAGATACTAGGCAAGCACTCTACCACTGAGCTATATTCTCAGTCCAAATATTGGGATTTCAGTTCCCCTTCCCAAAGAGGCCACCTTTCTGACAACGTGATTCTTCTCTGTGATGATATGGTGCAATTTGTATGAGATTGTGGGGGTGCAAGGCAGCTGCATAGAATGTGATAAGTGAGTGTCTCCCCCCACATCAAACATAAGTAGTTTCACCCAAAATTATTTTTACTAAATATTCAGGTAACCAAGCCAGTGGGGACTGAGACAAAACTGTCACTTCAAAGTCAGTGATCCTCTAACTCAAACAAACATCAACTTTATTCTTTCCAAAGGGCAAAAGAGAGTATTCAACCACCCTGGATATCTCAAAACTGAATTTCTTGCATTGCATTGCATTTATTGTAACAAAAGTATGATCTAAACTGCAACTTATTTCCATAACAGCACTCTGGGATCCAGAAGGAGTGAGTCACAGTTGCTGAGAAGCATCTCAATTGCTCACTTTGAACAATTTGTATTAAATTATTGAAAGGAGAATACACTAGAATTGTCTCTTCCTATTATCCTATCCAAATAAAACAAGTTTCTTTTGCCATAAGCAAACTCTTTTGTACTGGTTAAGAGCATGAACTTGTGGCCAGAGAGACCTGGGTCCAAGCCCTGGCCCTGCCAATTAACTGCTATGTGACCTTGGACATGCTTAACCTTCTCCATGCCTCAGTTACATCATCCCTAAAGTGTGGGTAAGCAATAAAGTTACATAGCTGTCATCAGAAATAGATGAGACAATACATATGTAAACTATTCAGCATTGTATTCATTATAAGGACACAAAAGCATTAGCTATTATTATTATTACTATTGTTGTTAGCACATGATAGTGATTTTCAATAGTGAGAAGAATTTCAGTTTGTTTAATGACTCAGAGCCAAGATAGTACTCTATGCTGTTGATTCCAACACACTCCCTGCTTAATTTACCCTGGGACCAAGCCCATGATTTGGTATGAACTCTGAAATGTGTGATGTTCTAGCCTGAATGCAAAAGCATGGTTAATGGATAGCTAAACCTTCCAGAAGCAAACTCAGAAGTTGCTGGTTCCATTTTCTCTTTGGCAGAATAAGCAGTGCAGTTCTTTTCCTTTCCCAGCTAAAAAATGCATGTTGACAGGACAATCTTGGAACCCAAGGGTTGGATAAATAGGAGTTGAATGAGATCTTCCATTTGATCCTCTGTTATTGTTTTCTGATGAGGTGTAGACATTCGGCCACCAGGAGTAGCATCGTCTCAGGAGCAGTACAAGAGAAGAACATCCTCCTTTGCAAGTGAAAAGTTGATCTCCTGGTCCTGCTTACTCTACCACAGTCATTTTCAGCTGGACCTTGGGAACTCTGAAGGATATGTCATTTCCAGTTCATTCTTCACCAATAAAATGTAACAATAGTGCCTTGAGGGAATGATTGGAGGGATTTGATTCCAGATCAGAAAAGACCAACAGTGGATCTGGAGGGTCTGGCCTAGATGCTCCTTGTGTTTTGTGCAAATAATCCTGCAAGTAGCCCAAGGTCAGTTTGGAGGTTTCTCTTAATTTGACCTTGAACCAGGATTAGGGGAGTAAGTAATCAGTCCTTTCAGTCCTTAGTCCCATCCTAGAACCACATCGGCCTTATGTCTAGAACTTCTTTTTCTATCTCATGATTTTGGCCTTCGATGTTCTAGACATTGGCCTTATGTCTAGAACTTCTTTTTCTATCTCATGATTTTGGGCCCCTGGAGAGCCACAGCATTGCTGAGTATTTTGGGTTCTGCTTGAGGAGGCTTCCCAGCCCATCCTGGGAATCAGGATGCTCTCTAAGGTGTCAACCCAAATAATCAACCAAGAGATTCTCTAAAGATGGGTTTGAGAAAGGACAGCATTGTACCATGGTAATCTGAGTGTATTCAAGGAATTTGGCAAAGGGAAGTTTTTAAAGGAAAAATGAGGAGGATTACATAAATGACTCCAAAACAGTAATCTCTGGTTACCAGAATCAATAACAAGGTGTACCAGTCCAAGATTTGACAGGCAACTATAGGATAGAGATCCTTATGGGAATGTTCTTTCTGTGGATTATAGTGGCCTTCACGTAGAGGCCTTTGTGATGGTGCTTGTAGTCAGGCATATGTGTGTGAGATCCACTCCTTTATGACCTCCTGGATTTAGTTGGTATTATTATTTTTGTATTGTGAAGGTTGACAGAAGTGACTCCATTTTCATTTGACAACTTTCACAAACATCACAAAAAACCCAAAATGGAATAAAAGAACACCAGTCTTCATTGGACTTCCTTCCACCAGAGCTAAAAGTGACAGTGTATCATGACTACATTTTGAATTCTGAGGAGAGAAATGGACCTGAAATTATACTTCTTTGGCAAAGTGTTGATTTCTCTTAGTCAGAAAAGACAGCAAAGGGGCAAATATTAAGATTATATATTTATGAATTTAAGCACTTTATCAGGTTATCTCATTTAAGAGAAGATGTATGAAAGGAATGCATGACCATTCCAAGGGCAAGAAGGCTCTTTTGTGAGGGGTGTTGGAACGTTTTTAAAGCTACCATCAAGAGAATCATCCAACACTTGACTTGTGAATTATTTCTGTGATCGCTAGACTTCCTTGAAGAATTATAACAATTCCCCGTGACACATGTGGCCATTTTTTGTGTCTCAGATTAATTAGCACTGACTGGTCCATTAAGCTAGTGTAATATCACTCACCTCTAACCCAGAACTAGTGATTGAACATCTTGTGGGCCAAACTCCTTCTTTCCTTGACTCTATCCATCATTACTTTATCCTCCTGTTGAGTTGGCCTTGCTCAATTTACATTCTGCGGGGTGACCTGACACGGGGAAGAGGAGCCACACAGGTGGAGCTGGGAAGATTCCCCTACAGAGTTTAAAGGGGGTCTCGGTTTAAAACAGGGCAGAAATATTTTTATGCTCTCTGGTAGATTTTAAAGAGCTTTCATTATTAATTTTTGATAAAGGAGAAGAAGGGCATCTTATGCCCTTTTTTGGTTTTTATTGTCTTACATAATATAGAAAAGCAAAACAAGACTCACAGCTCTTCTGAGTCAGTATGTTCTACACAGAACTTCAACTCTCTTCCTGTTTTGGTGGCTGACAGATTTTGACAAGAATTTTCTGTAGGAAAAGGATGCCCGCTTTTGTGTAGTAAGTTACACAAGATTAGAAACATTCCCTTTTCTTCAAATTATGTTGGCAATTTGATCTGTAGGTTGTGATTGAAGCCCCAGCTTTGAACTAAATTATTTTAGCTCATGTCTTTCTATTAAAGTTCCATTTAAGTTCATTTAAACTATATACAGGATAGATACGAGAGAGAGTCTTGAGGACTTAGCAGGAAAAACCAACTCAAACCCAGCATCTTCTACTATGCGTTGACATTCAGAGTACTTCTGATACCCAAAGAGCAAGGTTTTTCCTACCAGCAAGTGAGCAGTGCTAATATGCTATACAATCCCAGATTTTCTTTTTCAAGTAATGCTAATTATAAAAGATGTGAAAAGAAGCATTTATACACACACACACACACACACACACACACACTTAGGTTTTATCCTTACCTCACTGATTAAAATTCCATCTAGGAGAATGTCTGGAAGTATTGAATAATTTTGTAAGATGACATTAGCAAGCATTTTGGTTGGATATTAACACGGGATGCACATGGGGTTGGGGTGGGGAATGATATAGAGGAAGGTCCTTTACAGATACTTCATGAAGCTGAGATCGAGCCCCATTCCACAGCCAAGCCTCTGGAAATCATGAGCCCCTGCGTGAGTGATGGACCCACGTAGCTCTGAACTACTGCATAGCACTGAATTCCATAATCTGTTTCTATGTGACAAATCAGTGACATCAAGTCTTAAGTTTCGGGGCAAGCCCAGAACAAAACTCTTCTATCTCTTTCTCTCTCTGCATGTGTGTGTCTTTCACTTCCCCGGCTTCGGTGTATCTTTAGCTGGAACTTTGTCCTCCAAGCGTGTTTGTCCTCATAAGCAGCCTAACAAGTCAGATGCAAGCAAGATAATGTGAATCCTTACAGAATGATCTTTAAGACTCTACTCTCCATCCTTTGGCGACATGCCTGGCCTCTGTAGAAAGGCCACCTGTGACTTTGTTTCCATTTCTTACAAAGTTCACTGGGGATCAACATGTGAGTGATGAAAGAGATGGTGGCCACACTGAGAGGCGGGGACGAGGGTCTGTGGTGAGGAGGGGGAGTGTGTGCGGGTGTGGGACGGCACTTCCATTACAGGGACTCCTGTCCTCACTTCCTCCACATCCCATCCTTTGCTTCCCTGTGCCCCCAGATCTTCCTTTCTCCTTGTTTCCCATAGTTGCTCTTCTCTAACACCTGCCTCTCTGAGTTCCCTAATGTGCCTCGGTGGTTTGGAGAGAAAACACTATTTGAAGCTGACACTGCTGAACAGGAAGTGGAAAATTGATGCAGAAACGGTCTTGACATCTTGCAGTGTCCAGACCAACTCTGGGGCACAAGACTGGGCATTAATCAGAGCAGACTGATGACATGAAGATGACACAGTGGGCCCCGTGAGTTATTTTATACATGCACAGTCTTTTTCATGACTTTCCTGAGAATCTCTTTTGTGAGAAAATATACCAGAGCAGGCAAATGTCTTGTGTGTTTAATTTAATTACGTGAGAACTTAGAATAGGAGTAAGTGGATGGGTGAGGTGGAATAGCCAGTTAATGCACACTTTATGGACAAGATCCAAGTTTTGCATGCTGGGTACATTGGTGCACACCTGTAATCCAAGCAGCTCAGGAGGCTGAGGCAAGAAGATTGCAAATTCAAACCCAGCCTCAGCAGTTTTTTGAGACCCTAAGCAATTCAGTGAGACTATGTCTCTAAATAAAATACAACAACAAAAATGGGCTAGGGATATAGCTCAGTGGTTAAGTGCCTGAGGTTCAATCCAGGTACAAAAAAAAAAAAAAAAAAAAAAAAAAAGAAAAAAAGTTTTTCAGGCCAGACAGTCTTTTGAAACTTTTAGTTTGCTTCAAAATTCTGTGTGAGACAAAGGCATTTTTTTCAGATTATTTCCATTTGATTACAAACAAAAGGTAAAATGGGAAAGAGTTATGCCACTAGCCTGTAGCCAAAGGTATGAGGTAACTGGAATTGGAGCTATCAAAAAATATTCTAAATACGTTGCTAAATATGTGTTCATTCCTAGAGGAGAAATAAATAGCTAACCCTAGATTAACACGTTCCTGCCATGACTTACAACAGCTCCTTGGCAGCCTCACTCCCCTAGGGTTTCTGCAAAGCCTCATTTCAACCAATATGGATTTTGTGTTCTTTATTCTTCCTCTGTCCATTTTCTAGTTGGACGCATTCAATCCAAACTGAGGGAAAAAAGGAACCGAAGGAGAAGAACGTGTAAAATCCCCAAGAATGGATTCCCTCCCTCTACATAATGGCCATGTTGGTCTGCCTTTGGGGAAGCTTGGACCTTCCTTCATTTCTTCTTCTTGGAAGGGTGGGTGGGGGGAGGTGATACCTGGGCTCTACATGGTAGACTTCAGTTAACCAGTGAGGGTGGGAGTGGAAAGAAACTGGTCAAGAGTCATAGAGGGAAAAAGAAGAAAAATATCTACAAAGGCCAGAGCAATGTGGGACAAAGAATTGGAAATAAAAAAGGTGTTGGCAACTGGGTGAGCGGGGATGGACTTTCTGAAGGTGGCAGCATGGTGGTTACACAGTGTTGAAGGCACAGACTCTAGATGGAGCCCCTGGGGGTCTAAAGCCAGAGAACACCACCTGGTAGATGTATAACCAGAGAAAAGATACCTCCAGGCCTCAGTTTCCCCAGCTGTAGAGGCCATTTCACAGGATACTTGCAATGTAAAGAGGAGTTTGCCCACTACCATGGGGCACATGGTCATGTGTCTTAACAGCTACAGAAAGGAAAGACCAGACTTTACTCTTGTAACTTCTTGTTGTGCTGGGAATATTTCAATGTATGAAATGACTGAAAGACTAAGCAAAGGTGGGTCAAAACTACTCAGTAGTCTTGGAGATTGCTAATTCAATTCTTCTATCTGGAAATAAAATTCTAGACTCTCTGGAAGCCATTGAAGCGTTACTGGAGTTAAGTTGCCAAATTAAAATCCAGGATAAAAAAAAAGCGTATCTGGGCAGAAATGTTATGTTAGTTTTTGTAAGTACAATAAAATAAAGTTATATAATTAAGAACTTGATATGGTCACCAAAAGGTAAAAACCAAAAGGTGACTGTATAATACTTTCTACATAATCAATTTGTGAATAGATGATGGTGTGGCATATTTTTCTCTGGTAAGGGCACTTCTTTTTACTTCATACTACTAATTTGATCTGTGTCTGAATTCACAAGTCTGGACTACTTTAAAGAGTGTGTTTCCAAAGGTGCTTCTATGGGTGAGTGGTTTCCCATGTGTGGTACACTCACACTATGGAGTATCATTCAACAATATAGAATAATGAACTACTGATGTGCTCTGTGACCTGAAGGGATCTCAGGGGAATTAAACTTAATGGAAAAAGCCAATCTCAAAAGGTTAGCTAGTGTGTGATCCTACTTTTGTGACATTCTTGGAATGACAAAATTACAGAGGTGGAGAGCAGTTTAGTGGCTGCCAGGAGTTGGGGTTTTTGGAGATGCCCTGGAGGTGGGGTATCATGAGGAATTTTGGTGGTGATGGGACAGTTTTGTGTCTTGATTTGATAGTGATAACCCTTACCTACACACATGAGAAAATTTCACAGAACTGATACACACACATGAGCTCAGCTCATGTGAAACAAGTTAAATCTGAATAACCTTTGTGGATGACACCAGTGTCAATTTCCTGCTTTGGTTTTTGCCCTCTAATGATACAAGATGGTACCATTGGGAAGAAGTTGGGTAAAGGGTATGTAGAACCTCCTGGTATGTTTTCGTGAAACTTCCTGTCAATCTATAATTCTTTCTAAACAAAAAGCTAAAAGAATCAAGGAGATGTTTATTTCTGAGTTAATTGTTAATGTGTTGATTTCCTCAAGTTAACATGACACAATAAGGTGATTCCCCTGCAGGTGCTCACTAACACCACCGACTGCTGTTTGTGAGCATCTGAGGGGTCAGCAGCTGTATCCTACCCCCAAATTAATACATGCACTGAAATCCACAGCTCCCCGATGAGTGTTCAGCGACAGAACATTTATGTACAATTAGATGAACACTAAAAAACAAGCAGAATAATTATTTTCCCACAGCCCCGAGATCTTAGCTAATATGACCCACTGAGCTTTCTTTTGATTGCAGTCTATCTGTTGAGGCCTTTTGATCACATGTAAAGATGTGGGTGGCCATTCCTCAGGATCCTTGTTCCATGTGGTACCAGCTCCCTTATCTGTTTCTGCAGCCTTCCTAGCTCAGCCAGATGGCAAGCGGAGAGGTGGATGCTTTTGGCTTGCAACGCTGTTCAGAGCTTGGGCATGCCCACCAGATGGAAGTTGTCTCAGAGATGGTCTTTGTTGACAGTGGCCTCTAATGAGCTATGACTGCAGTCTGAATGTGTGTGACATCCTGGTATGAAAGTTGGCATTTAGCTTGTGGCTCTTTCAAGGAACGTGATGCTTTTGAGAAATAACTGATTTTTCTGGGGCCCTTTTGTGCCCATATTTTGGATTTTGATTTTTTTTTCCCCATTATGGTTCAAAATCTGGTAAGCTTTATGCCCCTACATTTTAGTCAGTCAGTTAGAAGTTATAGCTAGTGGTGCTATTAGTTTAGCAAACAGAGGGTGAAAGGTTTTGTTGTGGATTTAGGGGTCTTTTGGTAACATAAATATATTCGCAGAGGTGTAACTCTTGTTGATATGAGGAGGAATGTGTCCTCAGGGGATCTGTGGCTGAGATCTGGGTTGTTTCACAAGTTTAAGGGCAGTGCGTAAGCAAGAATATGCTTAGCACACAGCATTTAGCAAGACAGTGTGCATAAAAGGATACAGATCCTTGATACTGTGTGGTCCTTGAATGTTTTGAAACCATTTGAAGTGTATCTTTTTTGTTTTTCAAAATACAGGTAAGCGGGGAATAACACCTACTTTTCTCCTTTTCCTCCTTCTTCTTTTTTAACAAGGGGAAAAGCTAAGAGTAGAAGGGTCTTGCCTTATTATTTAAAAAAAAATTTTTTTTAGTTGTAGTTGGACACAATACCTTTATTATTTATTTATTTATTTTTATGTGGTGCTGAGGACCGAACCCAGGGCCTCACAAATGCTAGGTGAGTGCTCTACCACTGAGCTACAACCCCAGCCCCAGGGTCTTGAGTTATAGAAAGCACCACAGCAGGACATGAGGAATGAGGACTAGTGATACAATTGTCTCCTTGCTCTTTTTACTTGATTTCATGACCTCTCCCCACACTCTTTATACCAAAGAAATATGATAAATTCTGTTTTTATCATATTGGATAAATATAAATGTTGGGCAGAATCTATTTTTACGGTGAGCTTTTGATTTATTTTCTGCCGTCAGATACACATGGGAATGCTAGAGTAGCTTTGGTAAATATCAGTGAATATGGCCGTTAATCCTTTGAACAGTTAGTTAAGAGGATTGTAAACCGCTTTACCGCTGAACTAGAAAATGCAGGGCAAGATTGCCCACTGAATAGTGCCTGGTGCCAACTTTCCATTCAGAAAAATCAAACATTTTGTCCTTCAATAGTTACTTCTACAGTAGTGGTTTGATTAACCTGCTTCTTGTATCTTTATTAGTCAGATAATCTACCCAATTAATGAAGTACCATTCTATCTAAGGCAGTAATCCAGCAGATAATTTCTCACTGAGTAATGCAATATTAAATATTAAAGATATAATAAGATAAAATAATAAGATAAAGAAAGTCAGGAATATGGCCCTCTCTATATTTCTTCTCTGTGTAGATCATATTGGTTGTTTTCTGTTTTGTACCCTCGGTATATTTTCTTTTGGTGTATTATAATACCATTGATTAAAATAACTATTATTGGGATTGAAATTATTTTATTTGAAGTGGAAAGATTCTTAATGACAAACATTACTCTTCAATAAATCATTTTAACTAATTTATCCCTTTACTTTATTTTTTAAAATATAAATTGATTTATTACTAGTACCAGACCCCAGGGACCTGGAAGAATTAGTATTTTCTTCCAGTCACTCTGTGACAACAGCTCAAAGGAAACTGGAATCCAAGACTTGACAGTTTATATGAATGCTTGGGTCACAGAACAATTTAAGTCTTTTCTCATTTAAAAAAGAAAAGAAGAAGAAGAAGTCAAGTCAGAGGAAAGTAATGAAAGCCATCAAGAAAGGGAAGAGCCTGATAATTTTGGTAATTTTTTCTGCTGACCCTAGGAGGGCTTATAAATATAGGACTGAGTCCCCAAAAAGCTGCATCCCTTCAGCTGGTCCTAACAAGAAAAAGAAAGCTGGTGGTGTTAAGTTGTGGTAGGGAACATGTTGGCTATATGACAACGGTAGTGGTAGATTCTGAAGTAGTCCACGATTCTGTCCTACTTTTGCATTTTGCCTGAGTTATTTTAGATATTGTGAGAGGACCCGGGTCTTCCCCTGATCTCATCAACAGGCATTTATCTCCTATCTGATTCACCAGACAACACTGCAGGCATTTGTGGGAAAGCAAATCCAAAGAATCTTATTTTCTCTTTTTGGCCTTCATGCTTGGAATTCCCTTATTCCAAAAATATCTTTTTGGGGAAACCCAAACAATGTACTAAAATTAATACCCTCAAAAGGAAATGAACTGGCATTGACCTTTATAGCTTCCTGCTCCTTATTTCCTGCTATTTTAGCAACTTTCTAAAAAATGGCATTCATCCATCTTGGGTCTTGTTTTCAATGCTGAGGTTGCTCTTCTGGCCATGAGGCATAGGAGTGAGGGGCATGGGGTTTCGAGTAAAATGACGGGTTTGGCAAAACTGCAATCAGAGAAGTCAGACACAAAGGAGTGCATTTGGCATGATATCACTTGCATGAAATTCTAGAACAGGCAAACTGTTCTACAGTGACAGAAAGCATGTTGGTCTGGAGAGGGAGGCTAATTGCAAAGGGGCATGGGAGAATTTTTTGAGTGACAAAAAAATGTCTGCTATTTTGTTTGTATTGGTGGTTACATTGCTGTATGCATTTCCCAAAACTGGACAACTGTATGCATGAGATGGACACCTTTTATTACATACCATTTTTTCTCAATAAAGTTGCTTTTATAAAACTGCAATTAGAATAAGATTTGGAAAGCATTACTACCAGCTCCCTGCTTGTCTTATAATCTTGTCCTCAATACATAGGAAATTTGGTTAGGATCATATTTTGATAGCAACCATCACTTTTATGTTTTATAAGACTAAAGTGTCCAGGAAAGAGAATTTATCTCATCAAGGAAGGCTCTCCTACATACTTTGAGATGTTTACATTCTATTCTTTAAGAAATCCCATGCCTTTGAGTAGAAGTATTATTTTTAACTTTAAAAAAATTGACATATTAATTTCATTGTTGCTTTGCTGTGACACTGTGACATGCGCCATGTCTTCTTGATTCAATGACATACCTTTATGACCTTCCTGGCACCTACCTCGCTGTTCCTGCTCAGCTTTTGTGTGAGAACAGCCACCTATCTCTGGAAATAGAACTCCCTTGAGTGGGAGTAAGGAAGGTGCAGACATGCATTGGGGTCAGGATGAGACTTTTCAGTCTGGAAAGTGCCAGTGTGTCTCTACTGCATCCATTGACAGGAGGACCCATCCATAATAACAGGCTGGATCTGCTCTGCTGTCATTGGAGAAAATTGCATATGTTTTGGTATTTGCCTTGTGGATCTGAAAAACCTCCAAAAAGGTGGGATTTCAGAGATTAAATGAAGTAGACACTCTGGCTTTGTTAGGGGACCAAACTCTTCAAGTATGATGCATTGGAAAGTGGTCTCATGTTTTTTTTTTTTTTTTTTTTTTTTTTTTTTTTTTTTTTTTTTTTTTAATTGGAAAACCACAAAATGATGTAGACCACTGACTTTGACCCCAAGAAAGATCAGTGTCTATAGGATTTTCTTCATCATGTGCATACTCAGAAAAAATATTATTCTAACAAAATAAAAAAGTGACACTAACTTGGTTTGCTTTTATGGCTCACAGCAGTACAGTTAAACCGAATTCCTCTTCCTCGCTCTGGCTTCCTTTGTTTTCCTCCAGACTTTGCCCTTTGAAATAAACACTGAACAGCACAGGACATGGCATTTCCTGGGTAGTGTCATTGGCTGTGAGCTTTGTTTATTAATCATGACATTAGAGCTCTGAGAGATCTTGTAAGGCTTCTTCTTGTAACATACACACACACTCGCACACATACACACACCCTCACAAACTCCCTTTGCCCTTCATTTTGGTTTGTGTCTTTCCTTACTTTTTAGGAGAAGGCAGCACAAAAAGTGTCATGTCCCGGCCTCCCACCCCACCCCTTACATGCCTTCATGGATCTCATACTTTTTCCATGTTCTTTTCTGTTGTGATTTTTAGATGCTGCTGTATGGAGGGACATAGATGGTAAGGATAGGACATCAGCAGTAAAATGTCAGAAAGTAAAATATCTTTTGGGAATTGTGGGGTTTTATATTTTTAAACAAAGGGAGGGGGTGAGTTGTTAAAGAGGAACTAGTAAGTGGTTGAAACTGTTTGCTAGCCTTTGATCCAAGCCAGGCAGAGTTGGGCTGTACCAGAAGCTGCTCTGGAATTTAATATTTTGTCAATCCCAGTGTTCCCACCTCTCTGCCTTCCCTTCCATTCCCTCCCT
Source organism: Tamias sibiricus (assembly GCA_025594165.1). NCBI lineage: Eukaryota > Metazoa > Chordata > Mammalia > Rodentia > Sciuridae > Tamias > Tamias sibiricus. The sequence continues at coordinate 62,030,025 of CM046664.1, read as the reverse complement.
GCAGCCCAGCATATTAAACAGGCCAAGATCCCAGACATACAGATGTGCATCAATGACCCTACAACTAGTTTAGAAAAGCAGACTTCCTTGTTCACTCCTTCAGAAGTCTTTCACACTCTTTTTAAAGCCAGGTTGCTGAAGTTCATCAGGTGATGGGGCAACGTGATGGCCTGACATGTGTTGATGTATGAGCAAGCCTTGGGTCAGTGAAGGTTAATGATAGGGACTACGGGTTATACGTAAGCATAAGTATCACTTGACTCAAATATGAGAAGAATGGGATCTCAATATTTCTTCTTAAATTACCTTAATTTAACAGAGAAATTTTATAACTATTGGCATAAATATTAATCAATAGCAATTAGTTATCGGTGTTCATTCATAGTCTATGACCTACTTGTATATCACACTATATCTATGGTAGTAATAAGAAAGTCAAATAACTCCTCTTGGAGCTTAAAGTAGGATGTCAGGAGTGCAACTTTAAATAGCTTTGCAGATATAGTTTCTGAAAATGTAGACTTGAGATATATTTGCAGCCACTGGCAATAGTATTCAGTAATCATTTGAATTAGCACAGTGATTCTAGAGTAGTAAATTGTGTGTTCAATTAATTCTGGGGAAACATGTGCTTCTCTGATGCATCTTATGCCTGGTGTCATTTCTTTTAGGTCCTGGGTCTGTGGAGCAGTCTGTTCTTTGCTGTGGCACCATTTGTGCTGGGTTGCCACTTCCCTCTTTGGTTAAATTTTTTTCCTTCTCTTTTTTGGGGGAGGGTGTTACTGGGAATTGAATCTAGGGATGCTCTACCATTGAGCAATATCCCCAGCCATCATCATCATCATCATCATCATCATCATCATCATCATTATTATTTTATTTTGAGACAGGATCTTGCTGAGTCTGGCCTTGAACTTGCAATCCTCTTGATTCAACCTCCCAGAGTTGCTGGGATTACAGGTGTTCAACTAGCATGCTTAACCCTGTCTTGTTGAATTTCTGAGCCCTGACCTCACTTGCATGCAGATGCAATAGCTTTAGAGCCCATTTTCAGAAGGATTTGCTCTGGGATGTTGGTTGAACCTGGGCCCCTCTTCTATCTTTTACATAACACAAGGAAAGGGCCAGACAAGCAAAGGGCCCCGGTTCTTTTTATTGCTGTATTTAGCAAGTGCCTCTTTGATATGATACTTGTTGAAGAAATGCAATCCCTGCACTGGATAGAATATATTTTTGCTGTCCCTTAGCCTAATGAAAAGAAAGATAGTTTTAAAGTAGAACAGTTCCCTTGCATATATTTTTATTTTGATTCAGTTTTGATCACATGTGAGGAAGACGTGCATGGAAGAATTTTTTCTTCCTTCCAGCCACATTTTGGGTCAATGGTTCAAATCTGGCAAGAACCAAGGCCACGTGGGAATATGTTGCACCCCATGCGTGGGGGTAGTTTGTCTCCCACAGCAACAGTGCTGCCCAGCTGCAGAGGTGGTGGCTTGGTGGCGGAAGCCCACAGCTGTCTTGCATGCTGGTCTGGCACAAATGCCAGGGAGAGAGATGATAGATAGGTGGGCAGCAGGGTCAGAGCAGGAAGGCAAAAAGGTCAGCTTATGACCACAGACGGTCCGAGCTGCCATGAGCAGAGGACCTTGAGAGCTTGGAATCTGTGTCCTGAGTGCCACCCAGTGGGATGTGAATGGCTAAGTTAAGACATGGTTCTCAAGCCATGAGTCCGAAGCCTCTGGGGGGTTCCTGGAGGAGATTTCGTCATTTTCTTGAGCAGCTTGTCTGGCCTACCAGCACTGTGCTCCTGCTGTAGGTCTCCAGCGCTGTCTTCCGGGCCCAGGAGCACATCTTTCATGGTCTATGATTATGCTCCAGCGGTGTCTCCTGTTCTTCTTGAGTTTCTTTCTGTGCCCCCCTTTGCCAGCTGGGTGAAGGGAGGAAAGGAAGGGGATGGCGGGAAGGTGGTGAAAGGCACCCTCAGAGGTATCTGGCTTTGGGTTTTTACAGAAGTTGATAGCATTGGGCTTAGTGACCACAATTCAATTATAAGCACTGCACAGCCATCCTGAGTGACTAAATTCTTGCCAAAAACTTCTGTGTAAAGGCGGCTGCATTTTTGTTAGCCCTGCCTGATGGATTTTTAAGTATATTAACCACATACATTCACACAAAGGGGAAAATTTACTGCCTAAACAGAGGGCCCTAAATCCCCCAGGCTGAATAAACCCAATGAAAACACAAGAACTGCATTTACAGGCCTCCTGAAGATAAGAATGCACCCTTTAAAAAGGTTTCTTCAAATGAAAAATGGATGGCTGAGCTGCTAATGGCCCAGTAACCTAGGAATTTAACTCTTCTCTAATGTGCGAGGACCTCGGATCAGGTCCAACTTCTGGGAATGAAGGATTTGCACCACAGGTTTCGGCACGGTGCTGGCCCTGGAGGTCCAGTCAGTGGCTTGGGAGATTTAGTGCCATAGTGTTGGACAGACTCACTTGGCCATTTTTGTGTTCTTGTTTCTTGTGTATGTGTGTGCATTAGTGTATGTGTGTGAAAGAGAGAGAGGGAGAGAGAGGGAAAAAAGGAGAGAGAGAGAGGAGAGAGAGATACAAAGCAGGGTGTATCTGTGTGGTGTATCTGTCTGTTGAGGGGAGATGTAGAAGCCAAGGAAGGGGCAGACCAGGTTTCCCTGGTTTGAATGCGGTGGAGGAGAGAGACTTAAGGAACTGTCTTCCTCTTCAACTTGGGAGAAATACAAGTGTTCCTCTTAACCTTGGAAGAAGACCAGGAAAGCGAGAATTTGCCTGTTGAATGACTCTCACTATTTCCCCTCAGAAGCAGTTTGCCCATTAGAGTGAAAGGGAGGTACTAGGTTTCTCCAAAAGTAGCCTCAGTCTTTTGGTGGCATTGGAGTCCCAAAAGTTCCACACCAGAAATTCCCACAACTGCTGTAAGGTTAAGTCATGAGGGTGCTCATGAGTCAACCTGCAGGTGAAATCATGTCTCTGTCATAAATCATCTGAATATTATTTTAAAACAAATATGATGAGTGGGGGAAGGGTTCAGTACAAAGGGGGCTGAGGAAATTTTTTGAAGTGATGAAATCATTCTATATTGTAGTTGGGATGGTAGTTACATGACCATATGCATTTGCCAAATCCCATAGCACAATATACTAAAAACAGTGAATTTTGCTATATGTACATTGTAATAAACCTGACCTCCCTAAAGTTATAAAGAGAGAGAGAGAGAGAGAGAGAGAGAGAGAGAGAGAGAGAGAGAGGGAAAACAAGACAGCAAGCAAGCATTCCTTCCATTTGTCCCTGTACCACTTTGCCAGCCAGCTGGCCCCTTAGATGAGGCCCCCTCTCTAAGGAAGGACACCATGGGGAGTCAGCTCCAGCCTCTGAGCTCATGATGCCAGGAAAACTCTTCCACTAAAAGCAGAGATGGTGTGTGTTTCCTTATGGGGCAGATGACTTAACTCTGCAGGTAGCAATGCCCTTGTATGGTTAGCACAGGTAGGGAAATACCTAGCTTCACGCTGACTCACCAGGAAAAAAAAAATCATTTCTCTGAATGAGTCAGAATTACAAATATGTTCTGAATGGTCTCAGATGACCTGCATGGTGAGGGCTGGAAGCACCCTTCCAGCAGTCTCCCAGGCCCTATATGGACAGCATCCGCAACCTGCTGCCCTCCCACTTCCCAGCATGATCGGTATTAAAATCAAGCCCCTTGGCTCACCTCAGGCACGCACACACTTAGGCCCAGGAAAAACTTATTTAAATTTATGCCATACAGAGGTTGTTGTTTATTTAGTCCTAGGTAAGCCCAATATTGGTAAAATAAAATGCTTCCATGTTGAGTATGTTCCTGGACGTTGGTAGAAGAGGAGAGAGTGTGTGTGTGTGTGTGTGTGTGTGTGTGCGCGCGCGCGCGCGTGCACCCATGAGTGAGCGTGTATGAGGACACAGTTAAAACAGACTTGGGTAATGTAAAATACCACAGAAAGTAGGGGTTTCCAAGGAAAACATGGGGGAACTTGGTATAAGAATCTAATGTATGCTGTAGCTTTTAAAAGGAAACATTAATAGTGAAACATGCCCTCAAAGGGCAAGCTGGTAATAAATTTTGTGTCAGAAATTACCTGTCAGTAGGATTATGTTAAATAATGTTGAATTGTTATTAGTTGGAGGGGAAAGAGGAAAGCAACTTTTTCAAAAAATTTCAAAGAGTGTCATGTTTCACACACAAATCCCATTATTGTTTTTTGTGCTTAACCCTTCACAAAGATGTATTGAAAAATTTGGCCAATTTTTTTGTTCATTCCCCAAATGTAGCCATTATAGGAGAAGAAGCCAAACTCTTTCTATGCAGGAATTTGGAATTACCCAGAGGACTAGTGTGTCTGATTAGATGTCCATTGTAGAATGTCCTCATGGGTAAACACAGGGCTTCCCGCTAGAGCTACAAAAGAAAATAGTTTGCATTTCTAGTCCTTAGCAAGTCAGTAATGAAATAGTGGGGACCCTGCTAGTTCAATGTTTTGAATTTTTTGCTTGTTTTGGCCAAATAACTAAAATATATATATATATATATATATATATATATATATATATATATATTTGCCCTTGAAAAAAAAATGTTTCATTGCAAAAATGTGACAGTTTAAGAATTTTTAAGGTTCATTGGTCTATGGAATCTGAAGCTGAATGAGTCAGGGTCCAGACCCTGCCTCAGATGCAGTGAGGATGGAGAACTGTGTGGGGACAGAGTATGAAACACAAATGAAGCTTAAATGCTACTTTAAGCCACTGTCACCCTGTTGGATCTTATCCTCCTTACAAAGAGCCACTGATGACTCATAGGTATCAAATCATTAAGTCATTACACCAAGAAGGAAAGATCATTTGGAGTCTATGCAAACTGAATGAAGAATGATTGCTGCATTGCATTAGGGGTTTGAAGGACAGGGTTAGAGGCAAGCTTTGGGCTTCCTTCACCCGCTTTGATTTCACCCAATGATTACTGGGCATTTGCTATCCTGGGTCTCTTTTGGAAATCGTTATATTTCATATCTTACATTTGGATCAGATCTTGCCATTGAGTGTCTGAACAAGTGTCATTAGGCATTTGTGATTGTCAAATCTCAATTTCTGTTAAATATCTCGGCAGTAACTTACAAATCGGCTCAGAGTAACTTATGGTCAAAGATGTCCTTTTCAAAGTGCAAGAGGGGAAACTTTCAGGGGCAACTTGCAATCCAGAAAGGCTTCTTGCCTGTTGGTGCATTCAGATCTACTTCAGGAATGTTATGTCTTAGGAGTTGGGACAATGATATTTTAAACTTGTTCATAAGGCAGGTATTTATGCTGTCCATTGGGGATTTTATCTTGTGGTTATGGAGTGATCTTTCAATTACATTGCAAAATATATAGTTTCAAGATGTCCTGATATTAGTTAGTTTAAGTATACAGAGCCACGGTTGCTGTTGTCACCAATAAGTGGAAAATGAGACCAAGACTAAGTGAGATTCTGCTCTTTCTCTGGAGACATCAACTTCACTCCCAGTAGGCTCCAGGTTCTGGCCTACTCCAGCTTCAGTCAAACAGATTGGATACTGTGTGTCCGTTCCTTCCAAGAAACTCCTATCCCACTGGCAATGAGAGCCCTGCATTTCCAAAACTTCTGACTTCTATATGAAATTCTTTCCAGGCTTCCAGCCTTTTTATTTTATTTTTAACAATTAAAAATAACTTCATCTTTTGACAAAATGGTGAACAAAGTTTCTTAAATTTTCTTCTTATGAAAAATTTCAAACACATTCTCAAGATTAGGATAATGACCTCTCCCTTCTGGACCCATTTGACCAACTTAAACCATTAGCAATTCACGATTACCTGAAGTGCAGACAGTTAAGGAAAGGATGTTGGGATTCTTGGAAGCCTGTATTGAAATCATCCATGTGAAAGAGTCCATATACTCAAGAGTTCAATTTGGAATTTTCCCCCTGGAAAGTCTTTGCTATGTGGAGCCAGCATAGAGGATATTTAACAAAATCTCTGGGAGGGGAAAAAGCAATTTAGAAGAACACCTGAAATGTTCTTATTAACTATTTATATAATAATATTTATCTCAAATTTTAAAGGAAAAATATGACCAATAAACCATCCTCCTCCTCTCTTCCCTTGTATCTCTTTTACCCACACAACTGACAACAAGTCAGAAGCACAGATACTAGTTTTAAGATAGTCCCAAGTTCCAGATAAGAAATGTAGACTCTGCTCTTTCCTTACTGCACCTGATATTCCACCTTGAGTATTCGAATTAAAAGTAGCTCAGGTTGAGGGGAAGAACCAGAGAGGGAAAGAGAAAATGCTATTCCTAAATCCACCATTTGAATCACACTGGCTTGTGATAGCAGCCGCACAAAAATAATGTCTGCAGTTCTCACCTCTGAAGCTAGAAGCAAATGGGGGCTTCCCTCCTTCACAGTTTCACCCAGTTCTTAATTGCAGAAGGCACTGCTGCTCTCCTAGCACTTAATAATTTAATCATGGGAATTGGGAGCTGTTCCTGGCAGGCAATGTTAGGAAACAGCCTTGAAGAGTAATAGCGGGGAAAAGAGCAAAGCTCCATTTATGCAATTCAGAGTCTGTCTTGGATGTCACCAGGTTCTCAGTTCAAGTTAATTACCACCAACAAATATTTATTTATTCACATGATGAATATCTATTGAATGACTCTTAAGCTCATGTGGTCTAGGTGTCAGAGTGACACAGAGATGACAAGAAACAGTTCCTTATAAGCTAGTAGGTCAGAGATGTTTTATAAACTCATTATGAAACCAGGCAAAATTTGATAGCACGGCATTCAAGGTATATTAAAAAAAAAAAAAAAAAAAAAAAAGTATTCTAAGGACAGAGGTTACCTCTAGGGGGAGCATGGAAGGGGAGCTGAGTGAAGAAGATGGCATTGAAGCTGAGCATGGAACATTGGGTAGAACTCCAACCAGAGAAGCCAGCAGAGAGAGGGTAATGAGGACTGAGTGTACAGTGAACCAGGAAAGGATTGAGGGAGCAACTGTCCCCATTAGCGTCTGTGTCTTCTTAATGTTGGAGCCACTAGGTAAGACCATGATGCGAAACAGGGCACTGCTAAAGGGAAGGAGGAGACATTTGAAAAGTTTCGCTGTGTACCACCTGCGCTCATACTGATCCTATCAGAAATGACATATCATTCAAATATGGAAAAATCATGCTGTTTTTTTCACCCCGAGTCAAAGTATCTGCTTTGCTATCAGATGCAGTTCTGACTTCAGGACCAGTACTGCCTTAGGCTTTCCTGAGCAGCCACCCACAGAGTAAATAGTTGTCCCAGTTTTCAGGGCTTCAGGCTGCCTGTTGGCTCTGCCCAAGTAATCCTGCAGGACCGGTAGGCCTCTCAGATTCTAGATCAATACACAGATACAGTCACAGGCGGCTGGGACATGCCTCCCTTCCCAGCAAGCACAATCTCTGCGGGACTCCCTGGAGATCTATCAGGCCTGGGGTCAACACCACTCCTGGCTAGACAACACCTCTAAGCCTTTGATCCTTGGATAACAAGCTATCAGTGGGGTTAGGCTACATGCAAGTGACTCTCTTTCTTGATTTATGAGAAAGAGGAAACTCCCTCATGTAGGAAGGCAAGTATGTTCAGACACTGTAACCTTCTCTCCAAGGCAACAGCAGACATTTGACTACGAGCCCAGAGCATTTTCTGACTTACAGAGAACATCCAAAGACAGGATCCAATCTGATTCTTGGGCTTATCATTCTCACTTTATAAAGAAGTACAGTTCATTCAGATAAACACACACACACACACACACACACACACACACACACATTTCCTCACATTGGTGCTGTTCTAGGCACTTTATGTTTAACTCATTTGTGCCCCTTAATCATCCTATGAGCTAGATACTATTCTTATGGTCTCCCTTTTGCTGCTGAAGAAAACAGGCAGGAAGGAGTTGTAGAGCTCACTCAAAAGCCCACAGCTAGGGAAGAGTAAAGGTGGGATTTGAACTCAACTACCATGGCTCCAAGATTGTAGTAGATGGTGCATAGGGTGGGTCTGGAAAAGAAGAGTTATCTACACCTGCCCTTCACCCAATAAAGAAGGTGGCTGGACATCCCAGGGAATGTTCTCCAAAGGCAGAACATTTCTTCTGAACAAACGCCTTCTCTCCCATTGGCCTACTAATAACGGGGAAGTTTGAGAGACTGTAAAAGAAAACATTGTTTACTACCTGTTTATTTTTCTATATCAAGACAAACTCCATTCTTTTCAGTGAGAAAAATCACACATGTAGACTTGCCTCTACTACTCCAGGCTGGACATGGAGCAGACCCTGAGAACATGAGGGTGTTTCCAAGTCTTGTAGAGAGCAGAGGCTCCTGGAAAATAGCACTGAACACAGGGTCAGAAATCCTGGATCGTGCTCACGTGTCAAAGGTGAGATGGTAGGTTAGTTGTTTCACTTTTCTGAGCCTCAATTCTATCAATTAATGACTTTTTTGCTTGTTTATTAGAAATTTTTTATTTTAAAAAATTATTTTGACATATGTTGCATGTCATGCTTTAAAAAATGAGATTTGACATACTTGTAAATGTTTGCATAATTTGGACACCGTTTTAATAAAATGGACTTGATTCAAGTGAAGAGTCTCAAAATAATAACTTTCAAAATGGTAGTTTGAACCAGGGTTTATTTCATCTACATAGATAAGATAAGTAACTTTTACAATCTCTCATAGATTCTTTGGAAAATTTGGAACAAGTCAAACATTAGGCTTTTTTTTTAAGATTTGAAAAGATATCCATTTGAGGAAGTTAAACCTTGCTGAGTAGAAATAATAATGTCACTGATGACATTATTATTTGGATTTCAGAGAAAAGACAAGTACCTGAAATTTGGAAATAAGGACTTGAAACCAGGCTCCACCCCTTCCCGCTCTGAGAACTTGGGAAAGAGATCTAACTGCTCCTGGCCTCATTTCCTCACCTGAGAAATGGGGATAATAGTCGTAACTAACTTCCCAGTTGGTTTTGAGGATTAAATAAAATACTGCACGTGAAGCATTTAGCATGGCAAATGCTTGAGTGTTGCTAGCCTTTTCTGGAAGGAAAAGTGGTTTGGAAAATTGGGAACTTCTGATACCAATTCTAAATATAGACAAAAATGTTCCCATATAGCTATTCAGGTCATTCTCACCAATCAGGTCCTTACTTTTGGGGGTGGAGGTACTAGGGATTAAACTCAGGGATACTCAACCACTGAAACACATCCCCAGCGCTTTTTGTATTTTATTTAGAGACAGGATCTCACTGAGTTGCTTAGCACCTCACCATTGCTAAGTCAGGCTTTGAATTTGCAATCCTCCTGCCTCAGCCTCCCAAGCCACTGGGATACTAAGAAGGTCATTAATAAGACTGATGTATTCTAAGCTTTAGAGTGACTTTTTGAACTGGATACAGAATTGGCAAGTGACCTTTTGATAATGCTTAAATAACAGCTTAACCAATAAATCATTGAATAAGAAGGTAAAGAAGACATTAAAATGGTGAATGATTTTGTTTAGGTTTATCAATAACAGGACCCTGGCACCTTACGAGGTGAATCCTCAAATGGTCGCCTTCCTGATACCATTTCTAGGATGTTCTCCATAATCCTCCAGGTTGGGATACTCACATAGCCTTCAACTTATATATTCTGATACAATATCTTCAACTGGTGAGTTTGCTTTATTATTGTATGATTTAGACAACATAAAAACTTACCTCCATCAAACATAGAGTTGAAACCAACAATTCATGAAAGCATTAAAAATCAATAGCTCAGTGGAGGAAACTGATAACAGATTTCTGATTTATTCTGTTATTGAGGCAGCAGAAATAGAATGAATCTACATTTTAGAAATGCCAAAAAATAGCTATTCCAGAGTCCTACAGGTTGATGTTGTTGAGGTCTATGTGATAGAGCAATGAAAAAGGTGACTCATAAGAAATTCTTTTTATTTCTTCTATAACTAAATCGCTGGAAGGGATGGTCCCACTTACAAGGAGATCTCAGTGGGCAGTACTACAAGAGCATTCTTTTGTTTAAGAGAGCCCTATAGAGAGCTGGGATTGTGGCTCAGTGGCAGAGTGCTTGCCTCGCACATGTGAGGTACTGGGTTCGATCCTCAGCACCACATAAAAATAAATAAAATAAAGGTATTGTGTCCATTTATAACTATATATATATGGAGAGAGAGAGAGAGAGAGAGAGAGACACAGCCCTATAGAGCTCTTTAGGGCCATGGCTTGGTATCACCAGATCTTCACACAGGCCTAGTACCTAATCAAATATCGTCATTCTTTCCAGAAGAAATTCTATCACATAATGAAGGTGCTCACGAGGTAATGATTTCTAGATAAAATCAATATTTGTCTCTATGGAAACACCAGGAACCATTTATCCAACAAGGGCCTAAATCCTTTTCTTTTCCATACCTGGCCCAAGGTTCCTCCCATTTTGACCATCTTATTGACACCAAGAAGAATAATTAGTCAAGAGGAAGGAAGTCACAGATTGACCTGAATTCAATAATAAGCCTATCCAGCCAGCTACTTTAAAAGTCAGGTGGTGGCCACACAGATTGTTGTGTCTTCTGCCACAGAAATTCTGTTACCAAAGAGAGGCTCAAATGGAGAAAGGGACACATTCTGTGACTCACTGGTGCTGAAGAATGAAGGCATGCTTGCTGGCATGAACAGTTTGCAAAACCAAGGAGAAGTCCCCAAAATTAACTTCACATAAACCCCAGCCCCAAATTTGGAATTGAATTCTAATCTAAAATGTCATATTAAATCTGTACTTCCAAAATAATTTTGGTATGACATGGACATTTCAATATGCCTAATATGGCAGCATTTCCCAAGGGCCATCGGAACTAAGTGGCCTCAGAATTGTGCAGTGATAGTAGGGAAGCCCCTAGAGATATTCAGCCTAGACTCAGTCACAAGATCCAATCTAGTTTTGGCTGGCCCTGGGGATTCATGGGAGCTTACAGGGAATCCCGCATCTCTGATAGAATAACATTTGTCAGGTGGTGTGTAAAAAATTATTGGCATGGAGGATTGCTGAAAAATGTTGAGAACCAGAAAGTTTGGGTTATGACAGTTAGGAACAAGGGAAAATATTTACAATATCCCTTTTCCCAAAAATAGATTTTTTAAACACTATACAACCACAATGGAATGTATCCATTCATTTCTAAATGGGTTGTCTCCTACCCCCATGTTTAGGTCATAGCTATTTCTAGACTTGCATGTGACAAGACCTTGACAGACTAAATTCAGTAGTGTCACCTTCTAGACACAGTGGCCACATGTGTTGTGCTTTCCCCCTGTCTAGTTTGTCTTGTTTTGTTTCACATGGCCTGTATCACTAGCCTCCACATCAAGGTCAGTAGATTGACTTCAACTCCATTTGTTAAAAAAACGATAAATTCATGCCAGCCCATGATCTCACCCCCCAGTGTAGCAGAGCATGTCTGTGGTGCATGGTGAAGTCAACCTTCCAGACGCAAGAGTCCAGTGCGACCCTGAAGCCACACCTGAAAGGCAGAGTGGTGTGGTCATACCCAGAATGCATCTAGACTGTAGCTTCTTGAGCTGCAAGGACTGATTTATTGTTTTAATTGAGGAAGAGCCTGTCATCCAAATAAACTATGACAACAGACGAACTCACCCAAACACCATGGTGGAATTTCCTAATACTTGCAGCCCATTCATCAAGGAATAGATGGTTAGGAAGTCTCAGGTGGATTCCAATTATACCAGGACCAGAAAGGATCTGATGAACAGGGTGGAGGTGGTCAGAGATTAGCATCATGACAGGAAATCATATCTGGCAGTGCGACTTTATGAAGTGGCCAGATTGGAGATCCACCTGCAGGCAATGTGGCCATCCCACAGTTGACAGGTTTCCTTGTGAGTGAAACTCTCGTGAATGAGGGCAGCAAATCCTAATTACAAGGTAAATTCTTATGTGAGTTCACACTGTCTCTGCCTCTGTGTATCATACACATATGCACTCACATGCCCTCCCTCCAGCCATCTGTCACCTTAAAGCAACTCATGACATCAGCCATGTGGAGTGAGAAGAAAACCTTTGCCAACCTGTAGCCACCAGTGTTGCCCTCAGAGCCATCTATTTATGAGACTATAAAGAAACACTATAGAAATAAAGGGACACCCAAAGGGTTAGAAAAGAGTGGAGAGGAAATTGCACCATCCCTTAACTGCCAGGGAGAAAGAAATAGGAGATAACATCCTGAAATTTGTCTATGTGTTCTTCTGAGTATTTTATATACGTTATCTCACATCCATCTCCTGAGGTAGGGACTATATTTATTTCCATTTTACAGATGAAGAAACTGAGGCTCTGAGATGTTAAGTGACTTATTTATGGCTACTCAGCTACTCTAAATCACTGTGCACTGCAAGTTGAAATACTCCCACATACTCATTTGTAGGATGTATGCATTGGCAGCTTGTTACTCTGCATTAAATTCATTATCTAACTTATATGCAAATGCATATGGTCATATCTGTAACATGTTCTGAGAATACACACATAGATGTCCACATGTACATTCTCATGCTGATCTTGGTATTACCAGATGTTTGGATCTTGTGGTAGTCTCTAGCCATACCTAGTATTTTTAGCCAGAGTCACAGTAAGTCTCTTTATATTGCAAAGTAGCTTTACAGATCAAACCCTGCACAATCCGAAAGGCTGTGTTTCTGTTTGTGAGGGTTAAATGGTTGTCTAAGGCGCGTGTTTTAGTTCACATTCTATAAATGGCTCTTACTCTGGATCTGACTCACTGTATGTATTACAGCAAAGTCACTTACAGATCAATTTATTTTTAGAATCTTAAAGAAACAGATTCTACAGGGAGGGTTTGCTTCTGACCACAGACTAGTGCGAGTGAAAACATATCTTGGTAAGGAATTTTTTTTTTTTTTTCCATTTGATTCCTCTGCCCGTGGCACTGTGCTAGTGATAAGTCTTTGCATGTTGTGTTAGACTGTTCTGAATTATTCAACAGCAGAATGGCAGAATCCTATACCCGACATCTTACCTAGTGGAGAAGTGTTGTGGTATGCAAACAAGAGAACCTTTTTGATTTTAAATAAAAATACATAAAAAAGTATGAAGAAAATTAATCTTCATAAGACTGGTTGTCTACCTTGCAACTTTGTAATTGAAATTTACTCTAAGATCAAAACCCAGGAATGTGATAGGAATAACGAGGAGGATGGCGACGATATAGTGATAATGATGACCACCATCACCATTAGCAAGAGACTGTGGATTCATGCATTAAATGAATATGACATGCTGCCCTCTACAGGTATTCTTTATAAGCCAGAGGTTTTTGATTGTTTTTTAACACTGGTTGTTTTTTTTTTTTTTTTTTTTTTTTTTTGCCTTTATTTTATTTTTATTTATTTATTTTTTTATGTGGTGCTGAGGATCAAACCCAGGGCCTCACATATGCTAGGCAAGGGCTCTACCACTGAGCTACAACCACAGCCCCTAAGCCAGAGAGTTTTAAATTCATATAAATACATAAAAGATTCTCAAACACACAGACAGACCAATAAATAAATACAAATTAAATATTGAGGCCAATTAAGTAAAATCATTATACTCTGTAGGTCTAATTTGTGTGAATTCTAAAGCCAAAGAAGAAGTAGACATTTACTAACTCATTTTAATTTTCTCTTCCAAGTTTTTCAGTGTAGATTTGAGGCCAATGTGAGAAGCAGGCAAGAAAAACTGGGGATTCGTGAATTCATTTTCCATTTATGCTTGAAAATGCTAATTGTTGCTTGGCTTGGCTGAAATATATTGGGTTTTGATGACAGATATTTGATAAAGGGCTAATAAATAATAATGGGTTTGGCAGTCTCAAGTTTGTGTGCAGTTCAAGATGGTTGAGTTTCATACCACATTTAACCAACGTTTTTAGATACTACACTAATAGTCTTTGCACAATAACAGGACCTGTCTCCTTCTTGAAACTTCTACCTCTGCTTTACCCCAGGCAATACTCTTGTTATTCTGGTGTCCAAGTAGAGCTTTTCTCAACATGCCCTTAGCTCTTCCTTGCTTGGGATATGGACCAACCAAAGGAAAAACCAAAGGGCATGCTCTGAAGAGCTGATTTCTTTGGCCTACCTGTCTCCTTAAATCAGTTTGGTCTCATCACTGAAGCTATACTGATTGTAATTCTCCCCTATGAAAGGAAGGACTGGCCTGGATTTTCTGAGATTTTGTGGTATGGGTCAGTAAGTAAGTGCCTGGACACCTAACTTTAAAGCCTAGCAATCCTGACTCATGTCCAGCTTCTTCCATTTGTCTTCCAGGTGACTCTGGAGCAGTGATGTCATATCTCTGACCCTCGCTTTGCCATTAGCAAAAATAGTACAAGACCATCCAACTCCCAGGACTGCTGTGGATTTCAAAATATAATATAGAACAAAGGATTTTATAAAGCACCATTTCCTTTAATTCCCATGACTACATCATAAGGTAGAGACTATCATTACCCCCATTTTGCGGAGGAGGAAATGAGGCCTAGGGAAGTGAAGGAGCTCAGTCTGAGTTACAGAGCTGCTGTGCACAGTGGGACTCCAGCCAGGTTCAGGCCGTGCTTTGACTGGTCAGCCACTCCACCAGATACGTCTGTCCACTTCCCCCTGCCCGCCCAAGTTGACGAGACAGTGAAAAGAATTTGTCATTCTTCTTTTTAATTGGCACCCTCCTCTGTCATTCCCATTTTTTGCCAGACTTTGGTACCTCCAACTACAGGAAGTACAGAGGGCAAGAGAGTGGGTCTCTCTTATCTACACTCTTAGTGCTTAATAGAGATGGAAGGATCTAGAAAAAAAAAGTCACTGTACCCTGTGGCTTTCAGAGTTGACTTATATAGTCAAAAAGAAGGGGATCCTTGTTAGTGGCTGGAGTTAAAATCCCAAAGTGCAGCCAGCCAAAACCTCATCCAGATGCGAATGTGTGGTCACTGGTCATGCATTTCTGTTTGCTGAATTCCATACAGCCAAGGCAACTGCCTTGCCTCGCTGAAGATCCACAGGGGAAAAAAGTTATGTGTGCTATTATGAAAAAACATGCTAGCAGAGTTTTCCCTCGTGGTCAGGAATGTTTGATACAGCAGTGTTGATTCCATGGCCTCCTTCCATGAAAAACGCACCCTCCATCTTTATGTAGGAGAAATCAACACAGGCCTTCCTTATGGGCTGCTCGTTGGATTAAAAATGACATAGTATCATAGTGGACAAACTATTTCAATGAAAATAATTTTGTGAAATTATAAAAAGACATGCATTTCAGTGAAAGAACTACCGTTAGAGTGGTTTTGGCTGTTGTCAGACTTAAAAAAAAAAAATGTTCCTAAGTTGTCATTAAGAACCATATGCTCCTTTTCTTCACCTAATTTCCTATATCCTCTGGGAAAAGTTTGTGAAAAAGATATCCCAACAGATTTTTGCTTTTCTTCTTCAGAGTACACTCATTTTACGAGTTCATTCTTGGGGGAGGGGTCATTTTATATATAACATACCTATTATTAGCCACTTGAAGAAAGTACAATTTATTATTTTTTTGTGTATTCTGATTATAGATCACTAGAATAAGTCATTTGTTTCCGCCTCAAACTATCACTTCTTGTGAAATGCTCCACTGGCTTTACCATTCCTGTGATGAAAGTTGTATGATTTTTTAGTATAAAATATTTAGAATGATCGAAGTATAGAAGAGATCAAATTTCAAATAAAACTTTGCTGATAGGCTCTTGGAGACTAGCATTAGCTAATACTCACTGGCGGCCTGCTCCAGGGCCAGCCTCATTCCAGCTTTGCGTGTTAACCCATCAGTCCTCACGGTGGTCCTGTGAGGTATGTTATTATCACCATCTCCATTTTACCAACTGGAAAACCAAGGCATGAGAAGTTAAGTAACCTGCCCTGGCCAGGAAGCTACTAAGTACTTGGCCCTGGAGGTCTGTCACCTGTCTCTCCCTCTTCACCTGTCCCCTGTGTCACCACTTCAGACCAAGAGGTGATGGGATAAAAGCTATTTTGTGGCTTTGATCTAAATCAGCACAAATACATTGCTTCTTTCTCCAGGGAGAGAAGGAAGAGACCATTCAAGAAGGGATCTAAACAATAAGCAAGAATGCAAACTATGTCTAACTGCCCCTGGTGTTCAGAAAGCAAGCCTATTGGGGGCCTTGAATCAGATTTGGGGAAAGAAGCCCAGGGAAGGCTTCATTTCCTTTCTGTTCCTTGGGCTTGAGAAATGAAAAGCAGCGGGAATGTGATACAGGAGTTTCTTGCTTCATCTGTTTTTGCTCTCAACGCTTGCAATAAGTTAGAAACAATTCAGCAGCCAGTTGCAACCCTGGACGGGCAAAGTTATTAAAATTTCTAATTTCCTAAAATTTCTCCTGTCCCTCACCCCCCATCCGTTCTGCCACACCCCTGGCCTTCTGCCAGGGTGTCTGGTTTTCCATAATTAGCATATAATCTTGCTTTCCCTGTCTTCTAACCTGGCTGCTTGGGCATTTGTTCTAAAATATGCATGTTATTATCAGCTTGGAGTTTCTGATAGGCAACATTAGATGGAGGAAAATCTAAGATCACCTGGAGTTTTCAAGGCAGCTGGAACTACCATTCATTTTATTAGATAAAATGACACTTGGGGCTGGGCACAGTGGTGCACGCCTATAATCCCAGCACTTAGGAGACTGAGGTAGGCGGATCGTGAGTTCAAAGCCAGCCTCAACAATGGCAAGGCCCTTAGCAACTCAGTGAGACCCTGTCTCTAATAAAACACAAAAAAGGGCTGGGGATGTGGCCCAGTGGTTGAGTACCCCTGAGTTCAATCCCTGGTACCAAATAAATAAATAAATAAATAAAAGACATTTGGAGCATTAGTTTGAGTGGTTTGGTCCTGGATACCTGTTGCTCTCACTTGGGGAAGTTAAAAAAAAAAAAAAAAAAAGCTCAGTGCTTGGGCCTTCTCCCCCAGAAGGTTTCAATCATTTCTTCTGGGGTATAGCCCAGGCATCAGTATTTTTTTTACATGAGATCATGGTTGAGAAACACTGGGCTAAATTAATCTTTTGGCTTAAATTTGAATACCAAAACCCTGAAAGGCCTTAGCTCAGAAATATGTAAAATTCATTTAAATGGCCAATTATGGTTCCCATGACATGTCTCTTAATATGTGGAAAGGGATTCAGGCTGTATAGTTATAGTCATTCATAGATTAAAGGGAAAAAGATGAAGTTCTATGGTTTTCCTCTGGCCAAAGCCTTTCATGGCTGAGAAGTTTCAACTCATCTTCAGCCCAAGACAAACCAGGGCCCTGAGTAGAAGTCACATGCATGGTAGTGCCTAGCACATGCTGAGTGTTCAAAAAAATCAAAACTCCTATGGGGCTTAGGGACAAAGAAGAGTGCTGTCATTACTGTGTGAGCTTGGAGATGCATCTGAATTTCTCATCTATAAAATAGACAATGCGATGCAGGAGCCCTGTTTGGGGAGATAGCTATGATTGCGGTTGACTACGGGCCATAGACATTTTTGGGCATTTCCGCCTTCTGTAGTCTCACGGGACTTGGCCTGGGATCTCGCGGGACTTGGCCCAGGATCTCGAGAGATTTGAGCCGTGACTCAGCAGATCGAGCTAGCGCCATTTTCCTGTTCGGGCGCATGGGAAGAGACCTGAGAGTAAACGGACAGGGTTATCGCTATTGTATAGATATATTGTAGTTTCTTGTAAGAGTAGGTGCCTTGGTTTCTTGTGAGAGTGTGTATGTGGTGTTAGAAATTACAAGAGACAGAGAGAGAAAGATTAAAGAATTTTTTTCGTCTCCATCCTGTCTTCGGACTCCTTCCCGCGGCGCTGCCGTTCCAGGTTGCAATCCCTTTCCGGCGACAACAATGCGATGCCTGCCTTGCAAGATTGTTCATAATCTAAATGGTATAATGGACCTGAATGCTCCTGATCTGTCTACTGTCAGACAACAGAGACCGCTGTCTCTCCCAGTCTCTAGAAACTTCCCCAGGCAGTGGAGGAAGTGTCTCTCATTCTTACAGACAGCCCCTTGTGGTACTATCGTGAGGGCTGGCTTGATCATCTCCTTCCAGGGTATTGGCGAGGGGTGGTGGCACACATATCCCTCATCTGTAAGACCTGAAAGGCACACAGCTGTCCATGGACTTCTGCAGTCTGCACATTAAGCACATATGATAAGACTGTGCAGGTTTCCTGAGTTTACCTCTGTTTATTTACTGAAACCAATACTGCTAGGGCTACCACGGCAACCGACCACACCTGCTTATTGTCCATCTCCTGTCTGGTCACCCCTCATAGCTCTGATTTGCCCCAGAAGGCTTAGCATCTGTCAATCTCCTTTGCCCTCAAAACCTTGCAGAAGGTATTTCAGCACCCAAAGAAAATAAACAGGCCCCTCCAGAGCCCCGGGGATGTGGCACAGGAAATCTGTATTTCTAGGGATAAGAGGAGGGGACAACTCTAGGGAAAATCAGCAGTTTCTATGTGGGCAGTCAATGACAGCAGGATTGGGGCAGAGGAAAGTATATGCTTAGAGAATACCAGGTGCTACAGGAGGCTGGTGGTGATAGGGAGATCAGGGGTCACAGCGCTCAAGGAGTGGCCCCATAGAGTCAAACAGCAGTCTCTGAGACATTAGAGACCCCAGTTGCACATGATTGCTCTTAGTATAATGTGTCTCTGACGGACGTCTCCCGGCACATCCCTTTCCATGTGTCCTCTGCTGCGTTCATTCATTCAGCAACCATTGACTGAGTACCAGTCACTGGCCAGGCACCGGACTAATGGTTGAGAAGCAGGAAGAACAGCCCGGGCTCATGGAGGGACAGCTGAGTGTGGGAAGAGATCATTAAATGACCTTTAAATCAAGTAGATTTAACTACGTTGAAAACAAAAGAAACAAATAGCCTGGAATCCCGGCTACTCAAAAGGCGGAGTCAGGAAGATGGTAAGTTCAAACCCAGCCTGAGCAACTCAGTGAGACCTTGTCTCAAAATAAAATGAACAAGACTGGGGATGTAACTCACCAGTAAAGTACACTGAGTTCAATCTCCAGCAACACACACACACACACACACACACACACACACACACACACACAAGAACAAGAAACAAACAAATGAAAAACAAATCCCTTAAGCAAACTCCCGATGCTTCTCCTCCTATCCTCTTTTCCTGCTTAAGAGCTCAGACTTCTAAATCAGCCTGTTTAAACAGTGAGTTTACCACATGCAACCTATGTGACCTTGGGCCAGATGGTGCCTCAGTTTACTTGTCCAAAAATTGATGTAATAAAAATACCTGCTCACAGGTTCTTTTAGAAATTAAATGAGATAATACATGCAAAATCCCTTGAGACATGTTTAGCACATTGTAAACACTCTGCAAAGATTAGATTGCTTTATATTAATCCACTTGAGTATGCTAAGAAAGAGAAACTGGGGATAGACACCCAGAGGCATCTCTGTAGGGAATTCAACCTACTAATTTATGGCCTTGCCCTCCTTCCACCTCCTGCCTTCCCTTGGAGAGTTTTTCTGGAACCACACACCCAGCGTGCAGGTCAGCCAAGCTGCACAGCTGCTGTGGGTCCCTGAATTCTTCTTTCTGGCCTCTGTCAACAGAGCTGAAAGGATCTGGGACAGCCAACAAACAACTCACATTCTACTGAATAGGCAGGCTGGCACGCAGGGTGATTCTTTGCTTCAGAAGATAGCAGGGACAATCATGGGGTGAACAGACCGTGTGTCTTTCAGAGAACTCATTGGCCTTGTAGGACTAGGTAGGGTCCCTTTAACATAGGGTCACAACATTCTTCTTCTGGGATATGTTTTGCTTCTTGGGAGTTGTGTTTCTTGTTTTGTTTGTTTGTTGGTTGTTTTTTTTTTTTTTTTTTTTTTTTTTTTTTTTTTTTTTTTTTTTTTATTTTTTTTTTATTTTTTTTTTTATTTTTTTTTTTTTTTTTTTTTTTTTTTTTTTTTTTTTTTTTTTTTTTTTTTTATTTTTTTTTTTTTTTTTTTTTTTTTTTTTTTTTTTATTTTTTTTTTTTTTTTTTTTTTTTTTTTTTTTTTTTTTTTTTTTTTTTTTTTTTTTTTTTTTTTTTTTTTTTATTTTTTTTTTTTTTTTGTTTTTTGTTTTTGTTTTTAAGTTCTGACTCTCCTTGAATCAGGTAATCCAAACAGGTATCTCAGCTTTGTAGAAAGGACAGTGCTAATGAATTGTAAAAGTCTGTCTTAGTTTATCTGAAACACCATAAACATGTAAAGGTCCTTGGCTACATTGAGTCTCCACCATCAGTCAGAGAAGTGTCAGTATTGATTATGCTTCTGTACACACAGAACTTTGACCAATCATGAATGAAGAAGCATAGATTTGGCATTCTGTGGAACTTTCAGAAAACATGGACTCTCAAGGTTGGAAGGAACCATGGAGATTTCCCAATCCCACTTTCCCATCCAATGGATGACTTCTAAACAGCCCTGCGAGGTGGCTGCCCACCTGCCCATGCTGTGAATGTGTAGACTTGCCAGCTCCCACAATGCCCTGCTCACACGTGGCTACTTGGAGACTTGGAATGGTTAGGAAGTACTGCTTCTCTGGAGCCAGTTATGTTTACCTGGAGTGTCTTCCCTTTGCACTTATTTTTCTCACTTGACATAATACTCAACCCATTTATCCCTTCTACAAAATGACAGCTGTCTTGTTTCTCTTGCATTTTCTCCTTTCTAGACCTAACATCCCAGTTTGGTAAAGTAATTTCACCCAATCTGTGAAATTAGCAAACATTGTTCACTTTTGGTTACAGCTGATGATCTATTCCTAATAGCAACTTCAGAAAACAATGAGACATCTATATCTCAGTCTAGTCTGTTGGAAAATGTTAATTCTCAAATCTGAGTTTTTTGGAAACCCATGAATACTTGAAACAAAGTGCTGAAAATACATGTGTTTTCCATTTTCACCTGACATTGCATCTTAAGGCATCATGCTGGGTGTGCAGCAGCTGAAAAAGTTTGAGAAAAATAGTGCCGCTCAAAACTATAGCAATATAGAGACACACAGTGAAGCAAAACAGGCAATGCCTAAAGCTTTTGAGGTTAAAGCTTGCAAATTATAATCATTCTGATGGGATAGATTTTCATATAAAAGGACAATAGTAGGGTTAAGAGTCTCAAAAAATTCTGAATATATTTTCAACTGTTTTTCACTTTGCTGCCAGTTAAGAGAGTGAGTTTTTGCACACTGAAGGGATATGTTTATAGGTCCTTTCAGTATGGAGTTGTGTTCTACACAGAGTGAGTATAGTATCAGCACAATGATGCATGTGTGACTATGGCCCCCTAGTTAAAGATGAGGAAACTAACCACATTAGTAATATACCAAAGGTACACAGCTAATAAGTGGTTGGAGTAGGGCTAGAAGCCAGAGTCCTGGTCCCAGAGGCATAGTCTCAGGCACCACTCAGTACCACTATTGGAACCCAGAGATGTGGGAATTGTCTACCTTCACCCACTTTAAATGTATCGTGGGCAGGATGCCTTGTTCTTCTCTATGGCAAAGATTCAGAGATGTTTATTCCTTAGCATCATCTGCTTTAATGTGCCTCCCACTGTGATGCCTAGAAATCCCACGTCTCTCCATGGCACCTTTTAAAAGGAAAGAATTGAAGGAGCCCCAATTAGGGAGATGGCTATTGCAGTCAGCTGGAAGCCATAAGTTCCACCTGATAATAAGTATGTATGTGACTCACCTGTAAATGCACGTGAGGTACCCGCAAAGCTAAAGGTATATAACCGGGTGAAAGCGGTCGGAGTGAGGATAAGAATTAATTTATTCAGTCAGTCATGCAGTCGCTCGGTCGGAAGAAGAGTTCGGGTCGGAGAAGAAGAAAAGAATCAGAGCGGCCAGAACGTAGGCAGAGCGGTTACAGAAGAGAAACCAGATAGAAGAAGTAATTCCTGGTCAGAGTCAGGCCGAGGCTCCCGAGGAAGAAAGAAGAAAGAACAAAGAAGAAAGAAGCTCTAAAAGCTAAGCTCTCTCTCTCTCTCTAAAGAAGAAATCTCTCTCTTTCAAGCTCTCTCTCTATCTCTCTAAGCTCTAAGAAGATGAAGAAGAAAAAAAACTCTATCTTTCTCTCTAAGCTCTAAGAAGAAGAAGAAAAAGCTATCTCTAATCTTTCTCTCTAAGCTCTTTCTAAGAAGAAGAAAAATCTTTTTTTCTCTCTCTAAGCTCTCTCTAAGAAAGTAGAAGTAAAAGTAGTAATAGCTTTACTCTGCCTCCGAGTTTTCCTCCCGCGGCGCCGTGGCTGGCCATGACAGGCAGCTTACAAAGAATCTTAAAACTCAAGCATCCAAAGCCCCAAGTTAGAGGCCCCCTGTTCTGCCACCAGCTGTGTGATTCCAAGCAAGGTGCTTGATCCCTTGATATTCCCTTTCTTCATTTGAAACAAATGTCCACCTTCCAAGTTTGTGGTGTGGATTTTTTAATTCAAAAAATGCTGAGCACCTTGCATGTGCCAAGCACTGATTGGCTAAGCACTGGGTGGGCACTGTAGGTAAAAGAGACATAAGTGGCTGCCTTTTTGTGGAGCTTACATTTCAGTCAAGTGAGGAAGCTGGATTTCAGAAAAACTATCAGATGAATAATTACAAACTGGGATAAAGGTTCTGAAAGAAATTAAAGATCTCAGCATTGGGGAACTGAGGGGGTTTGGCACCCCACTTAGATAAGGTGGACAGGGCTGGTCTCTCTGAGACAAACATGTATGAAAGATGAACAGGGAGAGCTTCAAGCCTAGGATTGGCAACTTCAAAGGCTGTAAACTGGGAAATGAGATTAAATGGTAATCATGTTTGTGTTTGAGGACACTCTGTAAACTAAAAAAGCTAAACCCATGTAAGAATCTTCTATTGCAAATGAAAATAGCATTGGCCACTTGCAAAGTACAGTGCAGACCATGTTCTTCCCATCAGAGTCAAGACTAACATTCCAACCTAGTGAAGTTTGTTCCATTTCCACCAGATAACAGCCTTTATCCTTCTACACCAAAATTTTAGGTTCCTGGACTGAATAAACATAGCAGTAATGTTTTGCCTGATTTCCAGCGTCTACCAAGGAGCAGAACTTCCTCCCTCTCTCTCACTTTTCCATTTCCTATACTTCCTGTCCTTGCAGATTGGGCAACAATTTTGAAAAGTTTCCTGAAGTTGACTGATGACAGGACATGAGTGTCTGAAGTCTGATCTGCCAGGCTGGGGCTGGGACGAGATGATGTTGGGCTGGAATAACATGGGTCCTCTGCTTCTTCTCTCCTCTCTCTTGTTGATGCCTTCATTGAGGGTGACTATAAGCTCCTACTTTTTTCCCCATAGTTTTGATCTTTAGATGTTTTGTTCACTATCCTTAAACATGTCTCTGGTGCATGAAATAAGCATGCGATGTTAAAGCAGGAAGGACCCGATATAACGGGATCCTTGGAGAATGAAGAAATGCCATTACTCACTTGTGGTTAGTGGTCCTTACGGAGGAGAAGGGTTTGCGGTCTCAGTTCCAGTAGCATCCCTGCTAAAAGGTTAGCTTGGCCATCCTGGATCTCAGTCACCCTCAATGATGTCTCTCATTATAGTTTTCTGCACAGCTTGTATCATGATCTGGAACGATGTTGTATTTGTTGTTATCATCTACTTTCTCCACTACAACATAGGTACTGTAAGTTCAAAGCTCTCAACTGTCTTGTTCTGTGTCCTCAGTTGGTAGAACAGCATCTATCATAGTGGGTGCTTGATGATGGCCAAATGATAGTGTTCCAATAGATCTAATTATAACAAGAGCTAAAACTTCCATGTATCGTGGGCAGGATGCCTGGTCCTTCTCTATGGCAAAGATTCAGAGTGTTTATTCCTTAGCATCATCTGCTTTAATGTGCCTCCCACTGTGATGCCTAGAAATCCCATGTCTCTCTGTGGCACCTTTTAAAAAGAAAGAGCCTTAAAACTCACATATCAAAAGCCCAAAGTTAGAGCCCCTGCAAGGCACCCCTTGAGATTCCATTTCTTCATTTGAAATGTTCCAGATATCTTCATTGTCATGTTCCAGATATTTCTCCAGGCACTTTAAACATAATCCTTCATTTAATCCTGGTGATAGGCACATGAAGTAGGCACTAGTAGGATTCCCATTTGCAGATGAATAAACTCAGACACAGAGGAGTGAAATATTTTATTCCAGGGCACACAACCAACAAGTGACAGAATTAGGGTATTCAAACTCAGACTGCCAGGCTCCAAAATGTGTGCTTTTAGCCTGTATGTTGATTTTCCATAGGATGCATTGCTATTCCAAAAAGAAATATTGATGGTACTAAAACAAAGCAAACACAACTCTTTTATCTTAAAATGATTTCCCACAAATAACAAGCTTGATCAGTTTAACTCGACAATTCAATCATGTGCTAGCATGTGTGTAGAAAAGATATGTAGTAAATTGGGCACTATGCATATTCTCTCATCCTGTGCTTTTGCATTATAAGGTATTACCTCTGCTTCTGTGTACATCTCACACCTAGAAAAATACTGTTGAGAACACCTAAAGAGAAAGTAAAGAGAGTGTCCCTCCTATCAAAAAGTACCATTTCTACTCTGTGCACAGTGCTCAATCTAAACTGAAAATGACAGTCATGATCGTGCTGGCTAGCCTTTTGATTCACTGGCCACTTGGTGTATGGCCAGCCCTGGAGCTACCAGAGACAGTAGTGGCGGTGGTGGGGATTCATGGTGAGGTGACTAGGGAGGGAGGAGTGTGGATATAAGGGCTTCATCAACTTCTCCAAAGTCATAAAGATACAGCAGTGGCCCTGCATCCCTCTTTGGATCTCTTGGCCATACATCTTCACATCTAAAAGATAATGATCTAGCCTGTCTCCTGTTATAAGGCTGCACAAATTTTGTGCTGCTTATAAAATGAGACCAAATTTCTACATCACTGTTATCTGTAGCCAGGAGTCTGTCTCTTCTTTCACAAGAGTGAAAAGAAAATCAATGAGTCTGAAACTTTATCCTGTCTTCCTGACTATCTGATCAGTTGAGATTCCCAGAATAAAAAGTTAAAGGAAGGTAATTGGTAACAATTTGGAGCCCATCTTTTCTTTGGAGACTGACAGTATTTTTAAACACGTGATTTTGGTGTTTCCCATTATAGCCTCATAGAATGGCAGACAAATTTCCACACAAATGTCATTTTGGCTTTAATCTACCCATCTCTAAATAGACCTCTTATATCCAAAAGAAGTTTTCTTTCTTTAAAAAAAAAAAAATTGTCATCCAAAGCATTAATCGTGTCAATCCCCTTTCAGAACAGTTGACCAGATAAATGCATGTTCAGAAATTAAATTAAGCTGTTCTTTTTTAATGGGAAGGGCAAAAGATGTCTGCACTTCCTCATGCACTTCATTCTTGGAAAATATTTTAAACTGTATATTGCTATACAATTTTGACATTTTTTTTTAATTGTTCAAAAGCCTTGGGTGAGCCCAGTTTTCCACTGCCTGACTTCCACAGGTCTTGCAAGCCCTCTCCTGTGTATCTTACCTTATGGCCTTGGCTATCAAGCTGCTGTCCTCAGTATGTCACATCTAGAGCTTTGTCTATGTGGTTATTCTCCCTTTTATCCATCCACTGAAATTTTACCTACCCATCCTTTTTCTGCCTGCCTGACTCATTTATTTTTTCCCCCTAGTACTAGAGATTGAACCCAGAGATGTTCTACCACTGAGCTATATACCCCCAGCCCTTTTTACTTTTAATTTTGAGTCAGGTTCTAAGTCGATCAGGCTAACCTTGAACTTGCCATCCTCCTACCTCAGACTCCCAAGTAGCTAGGATTACAGGCATGTGCCACCACACCTGGCCATCTTGACTGTCTTTCTGTCTCTTGTTCATTTTCCTTTCTGAACTTTAGTCTGTGTCTCTAATATTTGCCTTTCATTTCATATTTTCATTGCTGTATGTTTCATACATATTGCTACTGCCTTTTGAAGAAGATAGAAGCAGCTTTAGGGCAGAGTGCTCTATCAGTTAGGAATGTGTTGGCCTGAAACAGACAGACAAAGGAAGTTTAATTGTTTTTACAGAATAAGAAACTTGGAGGTGGGGAGATGGGCTGCCAACCCATCAGGGATTTATCATCAAGGATTTACTTGAGGCTCTTTATTCTAGGGACTTTCACCTGTGTTTTATTTATTGGAACAATGTCACAGGCACTTGTAATTAGTAGAGAAGCTAAACTTTCAAGGGCTTCATCCTCCAGCTTAAACAGGAGGAGCAAGAGAGGAAGGCTAGATGACCATGCATCTTCACACCCAGCACAGCACCAGGATATTGCTGATATTTTATAGAGCAGGTATATAGTACACAGTTCATGGGTTTTCTCATTTTTTTTCTTTTTTAAACTATGCATTATAATAGTTTTATTTTACATAGATGGGAAGGGACTATAAGCTTTTCGTAATCCAGGTCTGGCAACAGGCCATCAGATCATGTGAAAACTGGGAGAGGGATTGACAATGGGGACAAAGACCCAGGCATTATATGTTGATGTGATAGTTGAAGACACAGGATGCATTAATAGTAACTGATGATTTCTTTGATAAGTTTTTTATTTTATACATTATTTCTCTAATGTACCTCACACTCATTTATTCTGGTATTTCATTCTTTCTTCTCCACTTTAAAGATGGGCCCATGGTTCTGAAGGAGGAGGTAGTGGTGGAGGTATAGAAATAACTAGCCTTTGTTAGTCACCTACTATGTGCCATATGCTAGTAAGCACTTGATATATCTACAAATCAACCACTCTTGACATGCTTTTGGGCTTTTTAAAAAACCATCCTGGTAGGTTCCTAGAATATCTCTCCCCATTGACAGGCAGGAATGAGAGGTGTTAGCCATTTTGAAGCCATAAACTCTCCACTGGAGTCAACAATCTTCTTTCTTCAGATTTTTTCTGTGCTTTGCTTTCTTTCTTTCTTTTAATCAGCCATCCTCATCTATTCATGTTTGTGTTGGCGTAGGGTTTTATTTTTAGATCTACCTGATTCAGTCTTCTACTCCACAGGGTCTTTGTTAATTTTGTTTTGTTCACTCATTCATGTTGTTTCCTGGGCCCCGTCACATTCCAGATTGGTGAGTGCCAGTTGACATGGAGCCTCCCAAACTCTTGGCAGCCCACCTGATGGTTCTGAATTGCTCCCGAGCCATGCTGTTGTTGCATGCAGCTCAGATCTGTGGGCCAAGCTTTCTGGAGAGATGAACAAAGCATATCCAGCCACCCATCAACTGAGCATGCCAAAGGAATCAAGTAAAACCAACACATCGTTATTGAGCAACAAAATCACAGAGTTGCTGAACTGGAGGAAACCTTAGACACTGTCTGTTCCAATTTCCTCTTCTTCTTCTTCCATTCATTTTTTTTTTTTTTTTTTTAATGTGCTGTCCCTTTGTTTTCATATTTTGATCTCGTTTTTCAATAAATAAATATATTCATGCAGTACCCTTCACTTGACAAAAGAGGTAAGTGAAGGGCAGGATCACACAGCTAGTGGCCAGAAGCCACTTGGTGCTGCTGGCTCATGCTCTCCGTAGAGGGGTCACGTTGAAGGATGTCTGCTTGGGTGGGGGAGACCGAGGAGGAGGAGGAGGAGCAACCTTCATGTCTGGAATGTGGTCAGGGCATTTGCACAGGTGCCCATTGTCTCAAAGGAGTGGGAGGGACTCAGCACCATGCCACAGGTGACTTCCTCATCCTCCCCTTCCTCAGCATCCCCTGCCTCAGAGAAGACAACACCACACACCAGCCACCTTCTCCCTGTGTGGCCTCACTTCTATGAGAAAATAACTTGTTTATATTACTATTTGTTTAAAATCCCCTCTCCTGGACTATAAATTCCATGATAACAGATAATGGAGACTAACAGGGAGAGTAAGGAAGGAGGGAGAGGGAGATGATTTAGGTGGTTTAGATAGGTAAAAGCAAAAACATAGCCCCTCTTAATCATAAACCTGAGAGAATGCACCAATGCAATTGATATTATTGCAGCTTCAGCAATTAATAACATACTTCACATATCATTTAGAAATTGGTTCATCTTATATATATGGAAAAACCTAAGACCGATCATCTATAGGTGATATTTTTCAACTCACATTGCAAATCAGAGAACAAAAACCTGACATTTGCTTTCTAGGGTGGTGCATTTCTGTAATCCCAGCAGCTACTCTGGAGGCTGAAGCCGACAGATTGCAAGTTAGAGGCCAGCCTGGGCAGCTTAGTGGGACTCCATCTCAAAATAAAATTAAAAGAGCTGAGGGTGTAGCTCAGCAGTAGAGCACTTGCATCACGTGCTTGAGACCCTGGAGTCAAGCCCTAGCACCACTAAACAAACAGATAAATAAAACATAGATAAAATCTTACTTTTTTGTCTCCTGATAAAGTGACTAGATCCTAAGTAGAAAATGTACATTTCCTCCCAATTTCCAGAGAAGTGAAGAGTCTATATCCATTCTTTTGCTCTGATCCTTTCTTGTATGAGAGGAAAATTAACAGGTTTACTCATTTGAAATACATTTGTATACCTTTTTTAAAAGTTTTGAATTAAAATTAGGATGCAGTTGGCATATGCCTATAGTCCCAGCTACTCAGGAGGTTGAGGCAGGAGAATCAGTTGGCATTCAATCCTCTGGACTAATTATGATATGATAATTATAAATAATTATGATTCAGCACAATGATTCCAATTTGTCCGAATACTTAAGGAAGGTATGGTAAGTTTCATGGCCTTAGTCTTATTTTGTGTGACCTAAAGAATTTTCTAAGTGCAATATTCTGATACAAGCAACATTCAATCCTAAAATGTGAATTTTGACTAGCATTTTATTGTATGTAATTTATTTTCTTAAAACAAATTGGAATACAACAAAACAAAATTTCTTAAAATAGATATGCTGTACTAAAAGGTCAAGAGCCATTCCCTAGCTGTAGAAAAGGGGTTAAGCATTTCAGGAGGCCTAACTCTTGTGTCTCGAGAGACAGGAAACTAAGAAACAGAAATATGGACTTGGTTGTGATTCCATTCTACCTCAGCTATACACTTTTTCTCAAAGATAAGCATTGAAAATATATTTAACTTCAATAAAAAGAATCCGTATTTCACTTTTCCATAGTCCCTGAGTGAACTGAAAACAAATCATTCCTTACTACTTGGCTTCTCACTGGAACTTAAGTCTCACAGTGGGAACTAAACATGGGAATTAAACGTGGAATCAAAGGCTTCCTTCTCCTCGCCCTCTTTGAGAATCATCAAGAACAGTCCTCCAGGAGTCCTGCAGGCATCTCATCTGCTGTGTAGGAGAAAGCAGTTCCCCAGTAACTTGCACTGGGACAGGCAGAAGTTTGTTCTGAACAAGATTCCTTTGACACCTGAAGCATTTCAACCTCAGGCTAGCAGCAGTGCTATGGAGTTAAAAAGAAAAAAAAAAAAAAAAAAAGCCACTAAACCCTGCCTGAGACCACAGGAACTCACATCCGCTTGTGTTTGTGGTTTTACATGAATTCACTTCCGCCAAAGCACAATAGAATGAACACACACGTGCACACACACACACACACACATACACACAAACAAAAAAATTGGTTGGACATCAAAGACCATAGTTATACCATCAGTGGGTGAGGAATATAATCCCCTTGTATTCCCATTCCTCACCACTCAGGGTAAAATCTGGGCCTCACTGTCTGCAAGTGTGGGAAGAATTTGGTTGAAAGTGTTGACTTCAGTGATGACCTGTGCCAGAGCTTTGTAGGTGAGTGAGGGGCATTTCCCTCTGCCCCTTTGGGTGCTCTGTAAGCTCAGCTCAGCCACACGTGGCAAAGTTCTAAATAATAAATCAGGAGCCTGAGTGACAGATCCTAATTCTCCACCCAGGCTGCTCACCCCATAAAAATGTGATGAGCAACCTTCAGTGTGCTAACATCACATGGAGGTTGTCCATTTTTTACCTCTCGAACTCAATGTCAGCACTGTTTTGACTTCAAACATTGGCTCAAGGAATGCCAAACCACTATGATATTGGTGAAAAGCTGACCAGACATCCTTCAAAAAACAACAGCGCAAGCTGGGCCCAGTGGCACATGACTGTAATCCCAGTGGCTCTGGAGGCTGAGGCAGGAGGACCGCAAGTTCAAAGCTAGCCTCAGCAAAAGTGAGGCGTTAAGCAACCCTGTCTCTAAAAAAAATACAATAAAGGGCTGGGATGTGGTTCAGTGGTCGAATGCTCCTGAGTTCAATCCCCAGCACCCTCTGACCCCCCAAAAAAGCAGCACAGAAATAATTTCAACAGCAACTAACCAAAACTACACATGCTTGGCTGTTCATTCTGCTATTTGGGTACAATCTTTGTTTTATATTATTTCCATTAAATGACCACTTGGGATAAAATTAGATTAAGAAAAATTAGAATCAGAGAATTTTTTTTTATTTTATGGGGGTCCTAAGAAAGAACTCTGAAAGTACCTTTCATACAATAAGTTTCATAATTGAAATTGATTACAAAATGTGAGCCGGCCACATGCTGGAAGAAAATGAGCCTTGAAATTGGGAATGTGACAGGATAGCATTTTAAAATCATATACCTCCTGCAGATGCACAACACTCCTGCCTTCCCTTCCTCAAGCTGGTGGTGGTTCCCACCCAACTCCCCAGAGCAAGACCTGCTCCCTCGTGTACTGAGAGAAAATTGTTTCCTCACCTTCAGTTCATTGGTCATTGTAGCAGCATAGTCCTGAGAAGGAGTTTTAATATCTAGTTTGTTTTTCCTGAGAGACTCATTGACAATCCTTTAAAATTGAACCCCAGTCTGAAACACATTTTGCCACTTGCCCCAGTTATAAGTCTATGGCACAACTGAGACTCCTTTCATTTATTTTTGAGGGGGATACTGCGGATTGAACTCAGGGGCATTTGACCACTGAGTCACATCCCCAGCCCTATTTTGTATTTTATTTAGAGACAGGGTCTCACTGAGTTGCTTAGCACCTTGCTTTTGCTGAGGCTGCTTTGAACTCACAATCCTCCTCTGCCTCAGCCTCCTGAGCCATTGGGATTATAGGCCTGTGCCACCACACCCGACCTGGGGTTACTTTTTAGAAGGTTGGTTTCTCCAATTGGCTGATGAGTATCATCCTGAAAGATATCACCCCAAACCATCCCTTTATCTGTATCAAGTCAGGTGCCTACATTTCATTATATTTGTTCTGACCTAAAGAAACCCCACAGCAACCCCGGGAGCTGACATCCTGTAGTTAATGTTAGTAAATACCTTGGCTGATCCTCACAGAACTGAAGGCCTGATGGTCAGTAACTTCTAAGGAACAATCCAGAAGCTGGGTTTGAAGAGCATGATAAGTGACTTTCCCATGATGATGATGATGATGTTTGGGTTAAGGACAATGAGGCCATAATTTTAATGGGGAAATCAAGAAGTACTGGACCACCAGGCACAGTGGCGTATGCCTGTAATTCCAGCTGCTCAGGAGGCTGAGGCAGGAGGATCACAAGTTCAAAGGTATCCTCAACAAAAGTGAGGCACTAAGCATCTCAGTGAGACCCTGTCTCAAAATAAAATACAAAATAGGGCTGGGGAGGTGGCTCAGTGGTCAAGTACCTCTGAGTTCAATCCCTAATACCATGCCCTCTAAAGAAAAAGAAGTACTGGACCTCTTTTAGGATTATAGCTCAATGGTAGAAATTGGGCTTAGACCCTGGGTTCAAACCCCAGATGGTCCCTTGGGAAAGCCCATTGTTCAGTTAAAGAAACTTGTACTCATAGGAGTTTGGTGACATTCCAACAACTATGCAGCAATCTTGTGGTGGGCTACAGTCAACAAAAATGTCCCTTGACTTCCAACTTCCACTCTGTCTACTCTGCCAGGAGAGATCTGCCCTGAGGCATGGTAAAGGTGGAGGGGTGCAGGCACTTTTTTCTGGAGGGAAGAAAAACCCTCCAAATCCATAATGTACTATGTGTCCCTTACCTTTCTAACTCCATCATTTTCTCTAGGAGAGAAGAAACAGTGAGTTGAACAACAACAAGAAAAGGTTTTATAGATCCAGCTCAGTGAGGACAACTGTCACCTCCTCATTCTTAACCCAGATGAAATATCCTAATTTCTTTGGGATTTCTTTTTATTCATTCCTTTCTGCTTCTCTGACCTCCAGTCCCTATCCCATTTGTTTGTATGGATGGATCATGGAAACCAGAAATACACACATAGCAAATACATCTGCCCACTGGGTAAAAAGACAAGCATGTGTGTGCATGTGAATGTATGTGTTCCTGTGTGTGCCTGCCATCCTGTGAAGCAAGTTACAGGAGGACTAAAATTAATGAGTTCTCCCACAAATAGCTGGGTGCAAGATGGCCTTTATTCTACCCAGCAATTGTGCTGGAACCCCAAATTAAGAGTCTTCATTGTTCTTTGCTGCCTTTGTTCAACAGGATCTCTCTCTCTCTCTCTCTCTCTCTCTCTGCTATAAAAAAAATAAATCTGAAAACAATAAGTCTTGTTCATTGACATAAACCGGCTGTCGGTTCCTTGTGGGACCTATGCTGATAAAAACCAGGGAAAAACTATTTTATTTGCAATGCAAAGAATTTTTGCCTGTGGAGATTTTTTTTTTTTTTTTAAGTTCAACAGCAGTAAAGGTAGGGACAGCAACCAAATAAACTGTTAAAATCTGTATGCCCCGCCCTAACCCTTCTCCCCATCCCAGGAGACTTAATTAAAACACCAGAAAGTGAGAAGCTGTTACTAATACCAACATAACTGTTCAGTTCAACAGAATCAAGCATTTATTAACTTCGTTTTATTCCATTAAAAAAATAGTTCAAGATGAACTTTATTTTGTTATTTCATATACAAAGCCCATTTCTGCATACAAATGCCTTAGTGTGCTTTGCCAATCAGTCTGTTAATATTTATCAAGGAATGAGCTTGTGGGCCAACCTTGGGGAGATGCTTCCACACACACTTCAGATGTGAACTTCATTCCTTCCACAGAAAATGTTCTGATCGATGGCTCATATATTCGCTTCAAGCCAATTCTGGTAAGAAAGAGGTTTGTCATCCTAGCAGACTGAACTGACCTTTGTGGGCTTTGGTTGCAATCAGAATAGAGATGGTGCAGATATTAATGTGCATCTATAACAGCTAGCATTTTGGTTGAGATGGATTAAAACAAGCATGCTAAGACTTAGCTCAGAGTATATATAGCTTTGTTCAAGCCCTACAAAAGACTGGAAGAGGGTGGATTTTATCTTTTATTTTTTGTGTTGGCATATTAGTGGCTAGGAGTGGGCTTCACACATACACCATGGGTTGGCTGACACCAGAGTACTAGAGTCCTTACAAGAAGCCTGCGCCTGTAATCCCAGCAGCTCAGGAGACTGAGACAGAAAGATTGCTAATTCAAAGCCAGCCTCAGCAGTGGCATGGTGATAAGCAACTCAGTGAGACCCTGTCTCTAAATAAGATACAAAATAGTGCTGGAGATGTGGCTCAGTGGTCAAGTGCCCCTGAGTACAATCCCCAGTTACCCACTGCCCCAAAGAAAGCCTATTTGCACAAGGTTGAATTCTCAATTGTCAGGTTCTGAAAGTTTGCAGCAGCACCTGCATTGAACTTTTAGACTTTATGTTTTTTTTTTTTCCTTCTCACTCAATTTCCATAACAATGTGAGTAGATCTCAGAATCCATCAGCAGAATCATAGATCTCCCCCCCCCCCCCCCCCCGAACAGTCCTTCCTGGGAAATTCTAAAAAACATTTGCAA
Source organism: Tamias sibiricus (assembly GCA_025594165.1). Classification (NCBI taxonomy): domain Eukaryota; kingdom Metazoa; phylum Chordata; class Mammalia; order Rodentia; family Sciuridae; genus Tamias; species Tamias sibiricus. Next base: position 61,995,932 of record CM046664.1, on the reverse strand, counting down.
ATTCCCAAAAGGAATTTTTCAGCTAATTTTAGGGCATATTTGTCCAAGGTCACTGGAAGGGTGGAGCATATGGGTCGAATGTCTAGGTGTCTTCATGTGTTTGGCACTCTTCTCCCATTCCAAACTGATTAGAGAGGAGTATATCATTTTCCATTCACTTTGGGGTCCACCCCCCTTCCCATAGGGACATTTGGCCATTCTCCTTCCCCAGCCCCTGGCCCTGGACACACATCCTCTCTAAATTGATGAAACTGTATGACCTTAGAAAGTTTACTTAAGTCCTTAAAATCAGCATACTACAGTAATGCAGCCACATCAATGTTTATAGCAGCTCAATTCACAATAACTAAACTATGAAACCAACCTAGGTGCCCTTCAACAGATGACTGGATAAAGAAACTGTGATATATATACACAATGGAATGTTACTCAGTCATAAAGAATGAAATTATGCCATTTGCTGGTAAACGGATGGAACCGGAGAATATCATGCTAAGTGACATAAGCCAATCCCAAAGAACCAAAGGCCAAATGTTTTCTCTGATATGCGGATGCTAATTCACAATAAGGGGGGGAGGAGAATAGAGGTACTCTGGAATAGGAAAAGGGGAGGGAAGGGAAGGAAGAGAGATATGGGAGTAGGAATTATAGTAGAATGAATTGGACATTATTACACTCTGTGCATATATGATTACACAACCTGAGTAACTCTACATCATGTACAACCAGAAGAATAAGAAGTTATACTCCATTTATGTATGATGTGTCAAAATACATTCTACTGTCGTGTATAACTAATTAGAACAAATTAAAAAAGAAAAAAGTTTACTTAATCCTATCTGTCTGTCTGCTCATCTGTAACAAGGAAGTAATAGATGTACCTACTTTAACAGCTTGTTGTATGACTAAATGAGAGAATACATGTGATCAGGCTAGAAAGTACCCGGCACATAGAAGGAGTTCAAAAAGTGCTGGGTTTTACCTTTGTCATGATCACCACTTTGAGCCGGAGGTCAACCTCTGTGCGGAAGCAGCCTGATAGCGCAGCAGAGGGTCTCGTGGTGAACGTGTGAGAGGCATGCATCTCATACATGGTCATTAGGCTGAATGATGGCTTGGCATCTTCAAACTCCAGAAACCCTTTCATGAGCACCTTTCCCTCAGGCTTTCTGGAACAACAGAGATGAAGCATTTCTGGCCTTCTATGGGAATTTCAGGTTGTTCTGATGTGAATCTGACTCATCAATGAAATTAATTCCCATTATGGCAAAAATAAAGCTCTCTCTAGAAATATAAGCCTTTCTCAGGCTCCCAACATTCACCCCACTGCAAACCAGAAAACAAAATTTGGTACCATCTATGAATGAACTTGGTAGGAGCGAAGGGTAAAGGTGAAGGGATTGAAAAACATGTTTCAATGTGAAATTTTTTTTAAACTTTTTTATACCTTTTAAAAATATTTATTTATTTGTTTTAGTTGTACACAATGCCTTTATTTTTTTGTGGTGCTGAGGATCCAACCTCGGTGGCACATGTGCGAGACGAGCACTCTACCGCTTAGCCACAGTCCCAGCCCTCAATGTGAAATTTTTATCAGCAGATATTACCAATGGTTAAAAAAGAAAAGATTAATCAAGGCCAGTGTGTTATCTACTTATATCTAAATTTTTCATCTGTTAAAATCAAGAGCATCTGTTGACCCTCAGTGTTAGTTTCCGGGTTTTTTTCAGAGAGCTAGTTGTGTTGTCCCACCCAGACTACTTTCAACCAGTTTTTTCTTGATTTTTCTTTCTTGTGAATAATGATTAGTTATACATACCACAGAAAATCCAGTGGTGTTTATGCTTATTGCAGCAAAGACACGTGAATAGACTTGGATGGAAAGGCTTCCAGCTGTCTGTGGCCAACTCTTTGATTTCAGATGAAAGGTCTCCATTTTCAGGATAGGGTTCAAGTTCTTCTCCTACCCTAGTTGCTGCCCCCCCTTGAATCAGATGACTAGGTTTGGGCCCAGCCTTCAGATGAATCACAAAGAGTAAGCTTAGAAGGAGCTAGAGCTGTGGAAAGGTGATGGCTTTCAGAATAATTTCCTCACCTTAGCCTAAAAACTGTGGGTCCCTTGATATTATAATTACTACTGTGACAAAATCCTAGTTACCTTTGAGTCTTCATAAAAGACAAGATTTCAGAGTGGAAATGTGATCTCCCTGGATACTAGCACAAAACTATGATTGTTCTGTTGATGGTGATTTTACCTCTTTTCTGAAAAACCTGGTGAAGTGTCTGGTTTGCTTGTGGGTTTTGGATAGGAGCTAATTGTTCATGTAATGTAATACTGTGCCCAATTACAGTGATTTTTCTGATCCCTAAATCTGTGGCATTCATACACAGGAATCTTGCAAGTACCTGAGATTATATGGATTAGAAAACATGGAAACGTGGAGAAAGAATATTAACCCAGGTATTATGATTATTTGGAGATTTTTTTTTCTTTTTCTTTTAGCTTTAGTTTGTTTTTTTTTTTTTTTTTTTGTGGTACCGGGGATTGAACTCAGGGGCACTCGACCACTGGGCCACATCCCCAGCCCTTTTTTGTATTTTATTTAGAGACAGGGTCTCACTGAGTTGCTAAGTGTCTCACCATTGTTGAGGCTGGCTTTGAACTCGCGATCCTCCTGTCTCAGCCTCCCAAAGTGCTGGGATTACAGGCGTGCGCCACCGCGCCCGGCTTAGCTTTAGTTTTTGTTGTTGCTTTTTTCTTTAAGATACTGGGAATTGAATCCAGACAAGCGCTTTTACTACAGAGCTACATCCCCAGCCATATTTACTTTATTTATTTTTTAATATTTATTTATTTACTTTAGTTGTACACAATGCAATGCATCTATGTTTACGTGGTGCTGAGGATCGAACCCGGGCCGCGCACGTGCAAGGCAAGCGCTCTGCCGCTGAGCCACAACCCCAGCCCCATATTTACTTTATTTTGAGACTGTGTCTCACTAAATTATCCAGCTTGGCCAAGCTTATGATCCTCCTGCCTGAGCCTCCCAACTGGCTTAAATTATAGGCATGAGCTACTGTGCTCAGTTTGAGAATTTTTTTTATTCTTAATGGACACAGGAGAAATGAAATGACCTATGACCAGTGTTTCTATGATGGTGGTGTATTCCAGGAAATGGGTGGACATGCAAATGAGTCATCTCCTCTTTGTAGAAAATTCTTTACCTACGTGATGGCTAAGCTAATGTATGGACTTGCCTGGGCTAATGGATGCCCAGATAACTGATAAAGCATTATTTCTGGGTGTATAAGGTTGTTCTAGAATAAAATAGCATTTGATTGATAGATTTAGTAAAGATTACTCTCACCAATGGGAGTAGGCGTTATCTATTCTGTGGAGGGCCTACAGAGAATCAAAAGGAAGAGGAGGGGTGAATTTGTCTATTCAGGCTGACATCCATCCTCTGCTCTGGGATATCATTGCTCCTGGTTTTTACCTTTGGACTTAGACTGGGACTTTATACCAATGATTCTCCTAGTTCTTAGGCCTTCAGTTTAGAATAAAATTATAGCGTTGGTTTTCCTGGGCCTCCAGCTTGCAGAGGGCAGATCATGAGACTTCTCAGTCTTTATAATCATGTGAGCTAATCCCTAGAATTAAATCTTCCTATATATTCTATTGGCTCTGTTTCTCTGGAGAACCCTGACTTGTCTAGCCAGGGAGTTAGGAAAACCTGAAATTCCCTCTTCATTGAGCAAGCCTCTCAACCTTGTTTTTTCATGAGCAGTTATTCAATCCATAATTGCCAAGAAAACCAAGAGGAAGTGGAAAAGAAAAACCTCAGTTGCACCTTTCTGTGAAGGCCCAACGTTGTCATCTCCTCCAATATTTAGAAGCAACCAGTTGAGGAGATGCATACTTTATCTTTCAAGCTATCCCAACTCACACCAGCTCTGCCCTGATCATGTTAATTGTACAAAAGGCTATCCTCCAAATGCCTTTGGATCAGGATTAATTCATGTGTTTAAGAGAGATAGTGCCAGTAACCATGATATCATTAACCAAGGATAACAGAGAACAAAGCTTTTAAACTCCAAAGAAAGAAATCTTTCAGAGATGTAAGAATGTTTTTAACCTGGAAACCCAAAGGGCAGGTTGGAAATACACTAAGGATTTGAAATGAGTTTTCTTTTTCTTGTGCTCCCATCTTTGTTTGTGGGTCGAAATAATAATTTTTGCAAATGGTATTTTTTATTGTGCTGCTATTGTGATTTTGCAATTAATTTTTGAGTGTAAATTTTCTAAAAAGCCACCCCTGGAACAACAGCAATGGTGATAATAACGTCCTTTGTATCTGGTTCTTTTTATTTGGATAAAAACTGATTAACCTGTAAAAGTTGTTTACAGATTGTGGAAATAAAATAAGAGATAACACAGATCATATGGCAGTGGATGTTCTTGGTGATGAGAAGAAAAAGCTCGTTCCTATCATCTTAAGCAGAAAACCCTTTTTTAAAGGTTGTTTGGGCTCTCAGAATTAGCTAGAGGCTGTAAGAGCTCAACCCTATAAAGTAGACAGAGATCAGCGTGACTCCAGATGGCCTAGAAAGTTAATAGTAGGAAGAGTCTGGCCAGGGTCCCTGCCTACTAACACTGGGCACTGCCCACATTAAAACTGGACGCCATGATCAATATGTCACCAACTGATGCTTTCTGCCCTTATTGCCCTTGCTGTCCCAGAATCAAAGACTAGATCGGAGCATGTAAGTGGCCAAGCTTGCCTCACATGCTCTACTTAGACCTTTTCTTTTCTCATTTGAAAAAGAGCCATTAAATATTTGGTTATATGGAATTACTAAAGGATCACAGTGTGTTTTTATAACATACTTGAGGATCCTTTTATTTAAAAAAATAAAATGCAAATGGAAACCTGATGCTTTCCTAAGTCCCTTTACTTTTGCTCTTTCTAATTCAAGCTATGCTTTCAATAATTTTAATGTACCAATAAGGTTTCTGTGCTTCTGGAAGAAAATGTAGTTTTTCTGGATGAAAAAGTAACGTGGGACTGTTGAAACTCACGAGAGAGAAGGAAGAGAGCCGGCTAGTGTGTTTCCTGGAACACATAGACTGTAAGGGGCGACCTCACACATTGTGGCCAAAGGTGAACCATACACAAAGCAGGCAGTTGACATCCCTGTGCTTCCTGGTCACCAGCAAGATTTTCCAAGGAAAGGAAGCCACCAAAATGCCTTTAGCCTGGGACAGGGGTTGATTAACTATAGCATGTCAGCTAAAGGCAACCTGCTACCTGTTTTGTGTGGCCTGCCACCTAAAGATAGCTTTACATTTTAAATGATTGGGGGAAAAATTTTTTTTTAAAAAATGGTATTTCATGGCATGTGAAACTTACATGAATTCAAGCTTAAGTATTCGAAGTTGTATAGTATTTTGGACACTGCCATGCCCATTGTTGACATATTATCTAAGGCACAATGTGAAGCATTTGCATTAGAGAACATATGGCCTGCAAAGAGGAAAGCGCTTACCACTGAGCACTTTACAGAAGCATTTTTACCAACCCCTGACCATAAAAGTGGCTCATGTGTAGTGTAGATCTTCTTTCATGCATTGGAATATACTTGACTCATTATCAGAAAGAGTACTTTGCCTTTTCTTTGAAACTTTTTTAAAATTGTTTTCCCATTAAACTATCATGTTTTTGAGGAAGAGATCATGTCTCAGTGTCTCATATCCCTGGTAATGCCTTACCAATAGAAGAAGTTCACCAATAATTATTTGATGAATGGATGATTGAATAAATAAATGAATAGAATTATGTTTTGGAACAAATGACTTATCTCTCATTAGTGCTTCATCTGAAATATCAAAATTATAATATTGCCATGTAGTAATGAGCTAATTAGTCACCTAATTACTGGAGAACACCTGGAGCAATATCAAAAACTATACAGTGTTATAGAGGAAGCTCCCTTATCAAAACCCACCCAGCAATCCTCTTTAAAACCTACTAGTTTTTTCTTGTCACTCACAAACCATTTATTTGGCTCCCATTTATATCTGCAGCAGCCTTTCAAGTTGTGTGTATGCCTGTAGCCCCCGTATCTATTTATGCCATTTGTAATTGATACTGAAAATGCATAATCCAATTAAATATGTGAAAAATTATGTGACCTAAGATACAGAAGTGCAAAAAAATAACATTTGTTAAACACATTTTCTGTGCCAGTTGCTCATTTGGGCATTTTGTGTACCTGTAGAAACTCAAATTCTCTGAAACAAGGTCTTTCTATTTTTGTATATTATATATTGTATGTACTTGCAGCCACTAAGGTCCGAGGGGGACCTTAGCCCAGCTGATCTGCTTTTTTTTTTTTTTTTTTTTTTTTTTTTTTTGCTGTCTTCTTAAGCAGTATTGATTGCCTTGGTCAAATCAATTGTGTGGCCATTTCCATTTACACATCATTTTGCTGCCTGAACTGATTGCTTCTGCCAGGACACAGCCACGCTGTTTCAATCATGTAACCCAGATAGTCTGAAATCCTTCAGGTGGAACACGGAAATATCACAACACCAGAACACTAAGAATTAGCCCAGCACATTTACTTTCCATAGGAAATTAATGTGAAGATGAGTAAGAAACAAATCATCAGGATTTTTTGTTTAGTGATGTAAAATAAATCAGAAATGTCTGAAGCATGTGTTTCTTAATAACAAAGAAAAACAACACCACCGATTGCTTTCCAAAGTTAAGTTTGTACTCACCTAGGCATATTTAGTAGCAGACGGCTCTTTAGATATCTCAAATTCAATTCCCTTGTTTTAAAAAGAAAAAACACAAGTGACAATTTTAATTGTCTTTGTGTTATGGGATGTTGGCACAATGCACCGAAGTTTTCTGGTGTGTTTCTTTGGTTCCACATAAAGATAGTGAGAATTGGTGCCCTAGAAAAGAAAGTACTGTGATCAGTGGTACAAAACCCCTTTTACAGGTTATTTTTTGGAATGGCAGCAATCCAGAGTTGGCAGGGGTGGTAAAAGAGAAAATGGGGATATAAAGAGGGCTCATGGCTGGAGGACATGATTCTGTTTCTACTATTTCCCCCTCCCCCTCAATTAGTAGGAAAGGTAGGTTTATACCTTCTGGCAAATTAACCTGTAAAACAAATATGTCTTGTAGCAAATATACTTCAGTAGCATGTGCCAGGTAGTTTTTATTGAAAATCATAATGGTGACTAGAGGCCAATTTAGGAGAATACCATTGTTGCTGTCCCTTCAGAATAGGGCAGACTATGCTAAAAACAGGACAGAAGGGCACTCTTGTGGTGGGGGGAGCAAATGGAAAGATTCTCAGGAAATGCTCAAAAAGTGGCCTATGGAGTGCCTTGTTAATATCACAGCTGCATATGTATAGAACATGGAGAATAAAAGACATATAGAATAATGAACTTGAAACACAGATTTCAGACTTCAGGACCTTTCTATTTGTTTCAACTGCTTTGGGTTCTTTTTCATCCACCAGGAACTTAGTACCAATAAATGTCAGACATAAGATTTTGCTTAATTCTTTCCTCCCATCAAAACAGACCACTTCAAGGTGCTATTTGCATTCTTACCTGTGCAATTATGTTTGAGCTGAAATTCTTCATTGTTTTATCAGATGTACTATACCTAGATCTTGTGCTTTCTCTATTACAAACTTTTATAAGTTCACTGTTCTGTGAAGTAACTAAGAAAAATCTCAGATGAGAATCCTAAGAGCCAGATACTAATTCTGGCTCTGCCACTTTCTACCTGAGACTTGGTATCCTCATTTGTAAAACAAGACACACTATACTTGATCCAAGTGCTTCTTGTAGTTCAAAGTGAAAATATTGACATTACCAGACAAATTAGTAATAATAACCAAATTGTGCATTTTATTTATGAAATAATGCTTTCTTCTCAAAAATAATAAAGTGTTTTTTAGTTGGACTTATAGCAAGTATTTCCAATTTTATATAATCTCTGAAATCTAATGTTTTAAATTACTGACTTTTTCTACTCTCAGTGAAATATTACAGTTCAAATAACAGGGTAACCATTTTGTAACTCATAATTTCATAATTTCACTCCTAATGTGAAAGCTCCCATTTTTTAAGTACTTTAAAGTTTTAATGGAAATTATGGTTTCACGTTATGGTTTTAAAGAAATTTGTTCTAGTAACCTAAACTTTTAATGGTTCTAGTTTTGAGATGTATGTACTTACAGAAAGCAGTTGTAGATGGGAGAATATTATAATGTGGTCTAAGGGAGCATCATACTGAGACAGGTGGTGTAGTGAAAGTATGGGGGCCAGAGCAGGTCTTAGTTTGGAACTTGCTATGTGTATCCCTTTCTTTTCTTTGAGCATTATTTTCCTCATCTGTAAAATGGGTTCAAAGAATATCTTGCAGTAATATTGTGAAGGTGAGAGAGAGGATGTGCAAGGTACCTGTGTACTGTTTAGACACTGAATGGACTGTTTTTCCAGGACCTTCTAGTCATACACAGCTACCTGGAATGAGCTCTTAGGCATAGGTTTCTGTTACAAATGGGTTGATCACAGCCAATTCCTCTGATGCTATCCCAATGTGTAATTTCATTGCAGGCTGTCATTTAAATACAAGGAAATTCTGATTCAGTAAAAGATGATTGGTACCCAGCTGCCTTTACACACATGCCCAAAGCTGAAAAATTTAGTGGTGGATATTCCAAGTTCAATCTTGTTTTCTTCTGTGTATGAAAATCTTCACAGACTTGGTATGGCCTTGAGCTCTGTCTCCAGACATGAGTGAAACTAAAATTAGGAAGAAAGTAAAATTAGGAAAATGAGTAACAAGTTGTGTTTGATTTGGCAGGCAGTTGGAGTGATTACCTTGGATAATTTCCACGCAAAATGTTAATATTGAATAGAAAATATTCCTTTTAATCAAAAAGATGTGAAGCCACCACTTTAATGACAACTCTTATTCTGGCAGAGCCTTTCATCAATAATTAGACGATAGTTACCATTTGAAAAGCAGAACTGAGTATATTCACGAAACATTCTGCATATGAATCTGTGCCGTTTCTCCCCTTGGGGCACTTTGGGGTGATGGGATTTTGAGGTGCAGTGTTTTCTTGGGAACAGAAGTAATTCTGGAACTTGTCAGAGCGTTGACATGGCATGCCCTTTCAGATTTCCAGCATGAACACAAGTAGTGTTTTATTGAGCCTGACTGAGCGTGGGTGAAAACATTCATTATACATTTATTTTATTTCTTTAGAAGTAGCTATTTCCATGCTAGCCATTTCCTGTGTTACGCTTTGGGAAAATGTGAGTTTCCCACTCAACCAGGAGAACATGCTAGACATCACCTCACATTATTTACCTGTCAGGTACCTTGATGTTTTTCCATCTAGCTATCTGTGAATGAATCCCTAGGTTGTTCAAAAGACTCTTTTTAGAGTTTAGGAAAACTTAGATTCAAGGGCAAACTCTACCACCAAAGGAAGTGGAGAAGCAGCTAAACCATCTGCAGAGAGTAAGGAGGGGTAATTTGTAGCACTTGCCCATTTCCATAGTGTAAATGCTCTGATCATCCATTTCAAGCTACCAACATTTTGGGGGGGTTTTGGGGTGTTTTTTTTGTACCAGGGATTGAATCCAGGGGTGCTCAACTGAGCAACATGCACAGCCCTTTTTTGTATTTTATTTAGAGACAGAGTCTCATTATATTGCTTAGGGCCTTGGTAAGTTGTTGAGGCTGGGTTTGAACTTGTAATCCTCCTGCCTTAGCCTCCTGAGCCACTGGGATTACAGGTATACACTACCATGCCCGGTGCTACCAACAGTTTTAAGAACTGCTTGTAGGCTGGGAATGTAGCTCTGAGAGTAGAGCACGAGTTGAGGCCCTAGGTTCAATCTTCAGCACCAAAAGGAAAAAAAAAAACAAAACAAAAAGAACTTGCTTATAAGATTCTTGAACAGTTATAATAATTGGCTCTCCCAATGCTGGTATAACAGGCTCCAGCATACCACTGCCTTTAGAGTGAGTTTTAAATACTCAAGCTCTGACCATTTTAATTTCTTTTAGATGCAAAGACATTTGGGGGGAAAAAAAAAAAATCCTGACAGGTAGGTGCCTGTTACTTGGGACTGCATAAGAACATATAGATTTTTCCCATTTGCTTACCTTTTCTGCATTGTTTAAAGCTGTCTTTCATTTCTAGCAGCCAATATATATTCTTATACCTATGGAATTCAGACAAAATAGACTTTGACTAAAAACACTGGTGTATACAAATATAAAATTCTCTGTCCAAACAATTAAAAATCTAAGACATACTATAGCATGTATTCCCTCAGCAATTAGCCGAAGCTTGTGCTTTAAGGAGTCGATGCTACTCACTCTCCCCTTTCCAGTTCTCAGCTTACTGAGTTTTGCTGACATGGCTTGAATAGCCAGGGCTTCTAACTGAACTGCCTCTGCCTGTCAGTGACTGGTGAAGCGATTTGACTCCTTTATGTATGTAATACAGTACAGCACTTTGAGGCTTGCAAGTGGCACTGTTTAAATCAATACATAGTGATTTATTACATATTGTGGAGCACTTATAAATATATTATGAAGCACTAGAGCACAACATCACAGGCCAGGGATAGGCATGGGTGGGGGCCTCTACACCATTTTCTTGTACATCCTGCAACTGAGATGTCTGTGACCCTGGATAATTCCTTTGCTTTCACTGCTTTAATTTTTAAGTTTGCAGGATGGGGTCATCAGTGATGAGATTGCAAATGGTTTGAAGATATCAGGTGGTATATATAAGCAACTGAATATTACATATTGCTTATATATTATATATCCTGATATAGTTAGTTGCTTATATACCACCTGATAACCGAAACTGAAAGTTTCAGTTGAAAGAATATTATTTATATGCCACCTGATATCTATTGCTTTATTATCTTCCACATAAACAAGCAGCACAGTGGATACCAATGACCTATCTGATACAGAATTGAAAGGTTCTAATGCATCTATGAGATAAAGTTCTAAAGACAAACCTCAGCTTTGCATATAAATAAACAATATAAAGTCCATTACAACTAAAAAAAATTAAAAAAAAAAGTTCTAAAGGATGATCGCCATATTTGAGATCCTAACCACCTTGGTAGTTTAGGGGGAGGAGGAGTGGCCAGGATCTGATAGAGATTTAGAGGTAAATATTCTATCCCATTTGTAATATTTTACTTCTCAGTTTTATGTTTTAGTTTTGGGGGGGGGGGAGTCACATGGATTTTTATTGTATTACCCTGGAAATTTTTACCTGTCTAAAAAGTTATATCAAAAAGTCTTTAAATAAAATGTAAAAGGTTTCTATTAAACAGTACACTTAAAATCATTAAAATGGTAAGTTTTATGTTATGCACATTTTTAATCACAAAAAAGGAATTTGTGTTAATCAAGATGTGTGAGTTTAGCTGTCATAATGGTGACCAATTCACAGGTGAATGCATATGAATTTTTGTTTGTATCTTTTTTTTTTTTTTTGCACAACAGGGAAATTGAGGAAGCTCTCAATGTCCTCAGTCAACTAAACTTTATGCAAAGACCATAAAAGTAATAATAGCCAGATTTGAATTAATCACCATCAACCCCAAGAGTTTATTAATACATTCTAAGACATTTTTAAAATGTTTAGGAAATTGAGCAATTGAATAATATTCCTATTGATTATGAAAGAAGAAATGAGTCCAGAGTGGTGGCACATGCCTGTAATCCTAGCGACTTTGGAGGCTGAGGCAGGAGGATCACAAATTTGTGGCCAGCCTGGACAATTTAGTGAAACCCTGTCTTAAGACTATAAAATAAAAAAGAATTGAGGATGTAGCTCAGTAGCAAAGCACCCCTGGGTTCAATCCCTAGCATGCGCATACACGCGTGTGTACACACACACACACACACACACACAAAACAAACAAAGAACCCTGAGAGACAGAGAGAAAAGAAATGGAGTTATATTATTTGTCCAAAACTCAGCACAGCTCTGTCCCTGCGTGTGTTGGCTACCTGGCTATGTCTTAACATTTACATATAACAATAGCCTGAAAGGCACTATTGATAAAAACTGGAATCTAATCAAACTTAAATTTTTTTAAAATTAGTTCAGCTGAAAATAAAAACAACAAAGAAAATGTTAAGAATGAGATCAGGAGGAGAGTTGTGTTGGAAAATCACTACACTTAAAAAAATTAAATACACTGCCATGGTATGAGTATAGCATTCCTCATTCCCAGATTTAATGGGATAATATGGCATTTAGCCTCTTCTGTGATATCACCACGTACAACTTTCTTATGAGCAACCAAAAGGAAATACTCTCATTTATTTGCACCTAATCATTTCCTCCTCTACAGTATTCCTAAGTTAAAATCAGATGATTTTCACAGCAGCGTAGTGGATAAATTACCCAATGTGTAAAATTGGGGAAGTGACATCCCAACAAGTCTAATTTGGCACAATCTTGAATTTGCACTACAACATTTGTCAGTACAAGCTCCTAACTTCCTCTCCCAGGAAGAAGGAGCCAAGGAGTCATGGATAGAGGGGACTTTTCTTTGTTTAGCTAGCACTTTCACCTATGTAAGAAATTTATAGTTTATTTCAGGCAACTTATCTGTAAAGCATTTCTTCTTGAGTATAACAAACCAATTTTTTGACTTTGTACTTCTATACCTAAGGTTTTTTAATTCCTCTTCCAATGTCCTCTTTATTTTTTCTGAAAAATATTTCAGGACAGCTGACTCCAAGGACAACCTACAATACCATTGTGAAGGGAAGAAAAGTAAAGGAAAAGAGGACTTTTCAAGAGTATTTCAAATAATGAACTATTTTTCTATGCAGACAGGATCCCAAGCACACAAAATCCCTTCTGAAAACACAGTGATCCATCTGCAAGGCACCAAGCCCATCACCCACACCTGCCACACCAACAAAGGGCCTTAAATACCTGGCTTATGTGTTTGCAAAAAAAAAAAAAAAAAAAAAAAAAAAAGTCTCATGTCATGTATTAGAGAAGTAGGTGACCAGTTCAAAATTCAAAAGGGTTGTCTCTGGACAATAGGTTTCCAAATATAACCCGTCAGTTCAGGAGCGATTCAGGAACCCAGCCAGAGCCTGCTCTGACAGCTCCTGAAGGTAGTGTTGGATCTGAGTTGATCCCTGTCCCCCTTGTCTCTGAAGTGGTACTTCTTGCTATCCACCAGCACCACACTCCTTGGCCTACACTTTAAAATAAGAAATTGCTCCAAAGCTCTCTATTCTAGTCATTGTGTCTCCTTTGTAAAGTAGTGGAACCAATCAGCATAGGATAGACCGGCATGGCTCATTAGAGTGCGGTCATAAACTCATTCATAGGAATATTCTGAGGGATATTTTTTATTGCTTTTTGCATGTATAAATCTCTTTGCACACAGAGAACACTGATTGAACAAAATGAGGGACTGTTGGTTCCATTTCTTTTCTGCTTACTGAGCAAGTGCATTCTAGTCTGTCTTAGGAGACTCTCAGGTGAACAACGTATTTGTGACCATGCGCTTTCTTCACCTTTGCCCTTCTTAGTGCAGAGCATGCAATGTCAACAGATGCTCTGATCAGGATGGAGGGTGGCTTCCACACCAAAATTGTGGCCTCAAACAAATGATAGGATGAGTTTTTAATTGCTTTTTTGGGGAGCCCTTTCTCCCATACATGCCCCAGACTTTTACTTTCCAAAGAATAAGGATAAAATTTCCAAAGTCAAAGAGTAAAATTCATTTTAGGATCCACTCCATGATTGTGAGAACCTAGAAAGAAAGAGAATTAGAGTCAGAACAATAGCTCCCATCTACCTCTGCCCTTGAGTTTATTTCAGTGCTTGTTTTGTTTCAAGAGCTGCTTTTGTCAGATTGACTTTTCTTTGGAGTTTCAGGCAGGCTGGAGATGCTTAACAGTGGTGGAGGAGGCAAGAGTTTCTGTTCTGTACATGCAGCAATTATCTTCATTGCAAGAGAAGCCAGTCCCTACAGCTGCACCAGAGAGCTCAGGCATCCGGGAACAAAGCACGTCTGCACTCAGGCACACAGAAACGTGAGAGACACTATCAAGTAGACAGCTCACAGAGGTCTGGCCAAGCGGCCCACCAGCAGCTCACAGAGGTCCCAGGAGGATGCAGCCTGGCTTTCTCAGACTCCAAGATGATTAAAGCAAGGGGTGATGGGAAGGCCATGTTGAGTCTCTAGTTTGGGGAGGGGGATAAGGAAAGGGCTAACAGCTGCTGCACAACTGGTGGAAAACATGGGCAGAGAGAGCAGCCTCCTGCTACAGGGGAAATAACAGCACAGAGGTATGCTATAGACTCTTTGCAATAACCGCATGCTTTCTCAATAGTTCCTTTATTGGCTAGGTCTTGAATCTTTAAATCATCACTCTGAAGAGGATGCATATGTCATAATTTATCATAAGTCTTCATGTTGAGAGATCTGAAAAAGGAGAGTGAATGGTGTGTTTGGTCCTCTGCCTCAGATCACTGACCTACTGGCTCAGTCCTTTTACAAATGTGGAAGAGAATCAATGTTTTAAACAACCTACTCAATAAGTGTGCTGGGTGGATGGGATTTTTCCTGTTTATTAGGCATGCCTTAGTAAAGCCTTTGCAGGCCATTATTAATATCTGGAAAGTCCCCATTAGCAGCTGGAATCAGTTCCTGTGGCAATTCAGAAGATGAAAATGGTGTTCAGAGTTAAATGCCTCATAGGATGTTGGAAATTTTAAGCAAAAGAGGGTAAACTGAGCTTCAAAAGAGGCAGTAAAACGATACGCCTAATAGAAGAAAAAGTAAGCTCCAATTTCCAACATGTCGGATTAGGCCCCAAGTTCCTTAATAAGAATCCTGTAGCACAAGAATTAGTATCACGAATTAATGAATGGGATAGATTCAAACTAAAAAGCTTCTTCTCAGCAAAAGAAACAATCAGTGAGGTGAATAGAGAGCCAACTAACTGGGAACAAATATTTAATACATGCACATCAGACAGAGCACTAATTTCTAGAATGTATAAAGAACTCAAAAAACTCAACACCAAAAAAACAAATATCCCAATAAAAAAATGGGCCAAAGAAATGAACAGATACTTCTCAGAAGAAGATATACAATCAATCAACAAATACATGAAAAAATGCTCAACATCACTGGCAATTAGAGAGATGCAAATCAAAACTACCCTAAGATTTCATTTCACACCAGTCAGAATGGCAGATATTAAGAACACAAACAACAATAAATGTTGGAGAGGATGTGGGGAAAAAGGCACGCTCATGCATTGCTGGTGGGACTGCAAAATGGTGCAACCATTATGAAAAGCAGTATGGAGATTTCTTGGAAAACAGGGAATGGAACCACCCTATGACCCAGCCATCCCACTTCTGGGTCTATTCCCAAAGGACTTAACAACAGCATATTACAGTGACACAGCTATCTCAATGTTTGTAGCTGCACAATTCACAATAGCTAGTTTGTGGAACCAACCTAAATGTCCCTCAGTAGATGAGTAGATTAAGAAAATGTGGTATATACGTACAATGGAATTTTATTCAGCAATAAAAGAAAATAAAATAATGGCATTCACAGGTAAATGGATGAAGTTGGAGGACATAATGCTAAGTGAAGTTAGTCAGTCTTAAAAATCCAAGTACCAGCTGGGCGCGGTGGCGCACGCCTGTAATCCCAGCATTTTGGGAGGCTGAGGCAGGAGGATCGCGAGTTCAAAGCCAGCCTCAGCAATGGCGAGGCACTTAGCAACTCAGTGAGACCCTGTCTCTAAATAAAATACAAAAAAGGGCTGGGGATATGACCCAGTGGTCGAATGCCCCTGAGTTCAATCCCCGGTACCACAAAAAAAAAAAAAAAAAAAAAAAAAATCCAAGTACCAAATGTTTTCTCTGATATAAGGAGTCAGAGTCACAGCGGTGTTGGGTGTCGGGGTACTTAGGAAGATTAGAGGAGCACTAGAGTGGTCAAAGGGGAGGGAGGAGAAGGGAGGGAGATAGGGGGGTATGGGGTGGTGAAAAAAAAGGGGGGAGGTATAATAAGATGGATATCGTTATCCCAAATGCATGATTGAAGACTTGAATAGTATGAATATACTTTGTATACAAACAGTGTTATGTGAAAAGAGGCTCTATATGTGTATTATGAACGGTAATGCATTCTACTAGAATGGCCAATGGGGAGGGAGGGGAAAGGAGGGGGCAAAAGGGTGAAGGAAAAAAAAAAATGGTAGAATGAGATGGATATCATTACCCTAAGTGCATGTATGAAGTCACGAATGGTGTGAATATACTTTGCATACAACCAGAGATTTGTAAAAAAGTATTCTATATGTGTAATATGAAATGTAATGCATTCTGCTGTCATTTATAACATCTTAGAATAAAAAAATTTTAAAAAAAGAGGCAGTAAAGCACTTTTTCCACTAATGAGGAAGTATAAGGTGTTTGGTGCAAAACGCTTTTCCTAAATTCATTGCAGAAACTGTCCTAGTCTTCTTTTTGTATGCTGTGACGATGTCCTTCAGCCAGAGATGACTTGCACGCAGACAGCCCAAAGCCCTGGAGCAGCATTTTATTGTTAATTCTCATGGTATCCTTTGGCAGAAGAAGCTAGAAACCATGTTATATAAATACACATTGTGTGACAACATATTTTACAATCATTTTTAGTTTTTAAGCTGCCTGCTAATTTAAACATAGAAGAAATCTGTTTTAATGTGGATTAATCTTAATTAAATTTCAGTATGATTTTTATAGTTCTAATGAATGATGAGTTCAAAATGCAAAAGCAAGATACAAATACTATGGTTGGACATTTCTTGAAATAGGGAAAGGAAACACACACACACACACACACACACACACACACACACATACACATACATACACATATGTATCTGTTTTTCCTTTTTTACCAGAAGATGACATTGGATATCATTATTAGATGTGAAATTTTGAGGATTTTTTTAGAAGACATTATTAGAAGAGAGGAAAAAAATAGAAAAAACTGTTACCTAAGACACCAGAAGTTAGTGGGTGTTTCTCCATGTCCCCCAGCCATACTCGAAACTTCAAGTCAACAGTTCCCATGGAGTGGCCTTGGGACAAAAATTCATTAAAGAACTACATTCAAATGAATTAAGGTTATTGGCATTCTCCCTTCTACTCTGTAAATAATGTATTTTGTCCTGGTGATAATGCCAAAATATGCCCTGCACAGAATAGCTTACCAATTATGCTTATAGTTTATCTGTAAAAATAAGGAGAACATTCTATAATGGTTTAAGGGAAATTTTAAAAAACCAAACAAACAGATGGCCAATAAAACCATAGGATTTATAATGGCCTCAAGCTTCTCATCAGCATCACTATTACTAGAAAATAGAGAACTGCTATCCTCAAAAAAACCAAGAGAAAATTACTTTGACCCTAGAATTCTATACCCAGACAAGCTATCATTTAGTCATTCAACAATTTTTGAGCACCTATCATGTGTTAGGCATTGTTATTCAGAGGAGACACAGCAGTGAACAAAAAACAGTCCTTGTCCTCTGGAACTGATAATCTACATGTGGAGGGATCACCCAAACAAAATTACCAACAGGGAGAAATTCCATCATTCAGTACTGCCCATGCTTACTTGAAGATAAAATATTACCTTATTAAAAAGTGAGAAATACCATGGAATAAAAGCCTTGATAGCTTTGTTTAATCTAATATTTGCTTAGCCTATTGAAATATAGATTTATGTCTTTCCTCTTGTCCTGTCTCCCCTTTCTCTTTTGTTCTCATTCTTATGCTTACATTAACACTCTGTGCTATTTATGCTCCCTACAGTCCACACTGGAAGGTGCTGGATTCCAGAGGAAAAAGACATCCTCCCTGGCACTGCCTACAAGATTCCTCATAGCCTAACTCCAGCTGATTTTCCACCTTTACCCTACCCAGAAACCTTCCCCTTGGCCATTCTCCATTGCTTGCCAGTCCTGGAACATTCCAACCACTTTGGCCATTCCTTGTATTGCTCAGTGCTGTTTTCTCTATCTGAATGTTTTTCAATGCTCATTTACTGAGCACCTACTGGGCTTTTTTCCCCAGAGGTGAACAGAGGGGAAGATTCAAAATATAGATCTCACTTCAGGGATCCTACTATCTCCTGCTTCTGATATTTTTCTTCCTAGCCTCCAAACCCTAGGTTGGATGTTACCTCCTCAGTAAAGTCTGCTTCCTTCCTCTACATGCCTACTTAAGTTTCCCTTCCCCAATTCAGCCTCCTGTCTTCTCATAACATTGATTATATCATGACTGTTCATGACTTATGTTTATCAGTCTTACTGGATGCTCAGTGTTTCTTGGATTTACATAATGAATAGGAATATAAGTTTTTCCACCATATTCTCTGCCCCCCCATCCTCCCCTCCCTCTGACTTCAGTGGATCCCAGTCTCCAAAACAACATGTCCAGAGGGGAACTGATTCCACCTCTTTCTGCACCAAAGCAAAGTATTTTTCAACACATCGTCTATTTTCTCTGGGCTATCTGCATGTCTTCTGACCTAAATTACTTGCTGGGTTTAGAAACTAAAGTTCATAAATAAAACTCCCTGTGGTTAATGAGAGAGATTTGCAGAATTCAGGAGAACTCTGGTATTTTTTCTGGATTTTATTTTTCTCTCAAGCAAGCAGCAGTTGTTTTTGAGGTTCATTTTGGCTTTCTACAAGCTTTACAGGGTACTTATTCACTTGTCTGTGTAACCGGAATCCTTCCCTTGTCCTCCCCAAATGTTCAAAATCCAGTACATCATTTTTTAAGGGGAAGATAGCAAGGATTTACTATGAAAGTTGTAGACAAATTGTGAACATTATGAATGACAACCGTTTTTCCTGTAACAATAGGCAAACAGGCCAGCTGTGGAGGAAACTGACATGTTGTACTTGGGCAGAAACATCATGTAATAGGGAAACAGTTCTTTGTTTGGATCCGTTTCCTATGAGTGCATTTCGTATTAGGTCCGTGTGTGCCAGCCCCCAGGGACAAGGTGGTTGTCCCCAAATGAACAGCAGAAAAATATGCTGCTTTTCCAGCTGCCCAGGTCAGATCACCCAGAGAATTTTGTAAAAAAAAAAAAAAAGGTCCCTACAATAGGAGACAAAAGGGAGTGAGTTGAAGAAAGCCAGGCCTTTCCTTTGATACTCCAGTGGGTTGAAATGGGATCTTATTGCTCAGTCAGCCACCAACCTTGATTTAAAAGGTGAGAAAAAGAAACCTGAAGTGATTTGGACAAGATATTCAAGGGGCCCGGGCTTTTATGAGGCAGAGACCTTGGAGTACCTAAAAAGTTCTAACAGTAAGTGACTTCACCAGGTGGCTTCACCACAGCTCAGTATTTTATGCTACCTCCAGGACTTCCATACGCCATGTGGGTTAAGTGCGCTTTCACGCTTGCCGGGCAGGAAATGGCAGTGGTTAAACTTGGCCAGCTAAACCCTGCGCAGTGCAAGGTTGTTGATTTTTGCTCTCCGCAGTTAAGTCTTTGGGGGTCAAACCATAAAGCTGACTTGTCATCTCTCTCTGAAAACTCTGATTTAAGCACTTACCTGCCGATGATGCCCTCTCCTCCACTCCGCTGCTCCCACCTCCACCAACTTACACTGTTATGGTTTGGATGTGAGGTGGCCCCCAAAGGCTCCTGTTAATGCAGGAATATTCAAAGGTGAAATGATTGGATTGCAGGAAGTGTCACCTTGTCAGTCCATCCTGATTTGAGTAATAGTAGGCAGGTGGGGAATAACTGGAGGAGGTATTAGGGATGTTCCCTGGAAGGATTCATCTACCTTGTGGCACCTTCCCCTTCTCTCTGTCTACTCCCTGGGCACCAGGTCCTGAGCAGCTTTCCTCCACCACACCCTTCCGCCATGATGTTTGGCCTTGCCTCAGGCTCAGAGCAATGGAGTCGGCTATCCATGTACTAAACTTCTGAAACTGAGTCAGAATAAACTTTTCCTTCTTAAATTGTTCTTGTCGGGTATTTTGGTCACAGCAATGAACAGCTGATGAGCACACCCACCCTAATGAGATGACCTATGAACATGCCCTGCCACGTGAGGAAGCTTATCTAGAGCCTTCATCCTGGACAGGCTCTGGCTCTGTTCTCTCAGGAAGGATAATGATGGGGCCGGGAAGCCTTTGGTCTATGAGTTAGCCAATGTTTGCTTGTTTTACTTAACTATCAGGTTTATTAGTTGATACTCACTGACTACTAGGGAGGAAAATATATTTGAGGGAATCAATATAGTTGAAAGATGGAAATTTCACCTAGTGCAAAAAATCTACTTCTTATGTGTGTCAACCAGATGGATTTGGTATTACCTACAGGAGTATCTCTCCCCTTGAGTGTAAAGGCTAAAAGATTCTCTAAGGCAAGATGTGACCATAAATCTTACAAGATTTCATTTTTATATTTTCCAGTAGGAACCATCTGAGGTATCAGCAACTAAAAGCCTGCTTTCAAATGGCTATCTCTTTCCCCATATATTTCTAGTATTTGTGGCTTCCCCAGCAAGGAATTCAGTGTTTCTAATCTTGAGAGATAATGGAGGGATAGATGGAGGGATGGGTGGATGGATGGATGGATAAATTCTTTTTTTTTCAAATTTATTTTTTATTCTAAGTTGTTAGAAATGACAGCAGAATGTATTACATTTCATATTATACTCGTAGAGCACATTTTTACATATCTCTGGTTGTATGCAAAGTATATTCACACCATTCGTGACTTCATACATGCACTTAGAGTAATCATATCCATCTCATTCTACCATATTTTTTTTCCTTCACCCTTTGGCCCCTTCCCATCCCCTCCCTCCCCACTGGCCATTCTAGTGTTCCTCTAATCCTCCTATGTTCCCCATCCCAACCCCACTGTGAATTGGCCTCCTTATATCAGAAAAAGCATTTGGCATTTGGCTTTTTGAGATTGGCTAGCTTCACTTAGCATTATATTCTCCAACTTCATCCATTTACCTGCGAATGTCATGATTTTATTCTCTCTTATTGCTGAGTAATACTGCATTATGTATATATACCACATTTTCCTTATCCTGGATGGATAAATTATAATCTTTGTTTACATAAGAGTTTATTCTATTTGCTTTTCTCATTTGCTTATAACAAATGTATTCTTCTAACCTTGTTAGACATACCTGTGTGTTTTTTTAGTACTACTGCTATTTGATTGAATGAGGTCTTGGTAATTACTATTCCTTTCCAAGTATAGGCTACCAGGAAGAAGTGAGAGTGTTTACAGTGCATCTCAAACTTAGCATGCAATTACCTGGACAGTAATTACACAGATTCCTGCTCCCTCCCAAGAGAGTCTGACTTGTGGGTCTGGAGTAAGGCCCTGGGATGTGCATTTCTAACAAGTTCCCAAGTGATGCTGTTGCTGCTGGTCCTAGGACCTTGATGAGGAGCAGTACTGCAGGTGGAGGATGTCACGCAGTGGGGGATTGCTGGCCTAGCATGCGTGAGGCCCGAGGCTTGCTCCCTGGTACTGGGTGATAAAAAGCTGTACCATACTAGAAATCCATCATAGAGGACTTTTCTCTTTTGCGCTTACTTAGCTTCTATTATCTTTCCTTCTGAGAGCTACCAACCTAGGAAAACCAAGATGAACCTACGCTTACCACTCAAATTCTTATCTCCCAAATTTACATGCCATGTCAAGTAGCAACCCTTCAAGTAAGATTTGCTATTTCAGATTCTAAATCATTTCCAGTTTCAATTCTTTGTAGGACTTTTAATATAAAGATAAAAATTCTACTAGTATTTTTTTTTTTCCTTTGCTCCCTTCTTTTTTTCATCCAAGTGTGATGGTTTCAGTGAAATGAATGTTTCTCTTTCGTTCTTGGGACTCCTCTTGTGCCTAGCATTTTTCCTTTGCAGCTCCTGTGTTCCTAGGAGGAGGGAGCAATGAAGTAGGAAGACAAGATGTAGATGTATTTAACATTTTCTCAAATGTGATAATCAATGATTTTTTCCCTGTTTTGCTACAGAGGA
Organism: Tamias sibiricus; assembly: GCA_025594165.1. NCBI lineage: Eukaryota > Metazoa > Chordata > Mammalia > Rodentia > Sciuridae > Tamias > Tamias sibiricus. The sequence goes on along the minus strand of CM046664.1, from coordinate 61,973,756 downwards.
CCGTTTCAGCATGTAGTGTGTTTTTATATTCCAAAGATCCACCAAGGGTCGTAAGAGATTAGGAGCAGAACTCATCCAGTCTGCATTAATGCTTTTCCATAATAAAATGGGTAACACTTCCAAATGGGCAAGGGAGTTCAATACCATGACAGAGCAGAAAAGGATGAAAAGAGAGCCTGAGAGAGAGCGTGTTCTCCCAGAAGTCACAGAAGGGTACAAACAATGAGGATTCTGAAAGGAAGACAGACTTGGCTAAGTCTCGTGTCAGGGAAGTCTGTGATTTCAGGCTCTTAAATATTGCCCAGCTCTTTCTGGCTATCATAATTCAAAACTCCAGTGACAATGTGGTCGCTGTAAGCCAGTGGGCAATCATGCCTTTGCCCAAAAGACTAAGAAAAATGACAAGAGCTAGGAACGATCAGAGAGCATTTTGGGTTGAGATCAGGAGGTTATCTCATTTTCCTGTGGAAGCTACATGAAATACCTAGCTTGACCTCTGTTGCTGGACAAGGAATTTCAGCCAAGGAGTGTGGGGGTGGGGACTGGGGGTGGAAGAGTGGGGCCAGTGGTCAGCATAGCCCAGATCCTCTGCAGCCAGCTAAAAGGGCCAGCGGCTCTGAATTAAACCTGATTGGAAAATTCTGCTTAATACATTAAAGAAACAACTTGCAGAAACATCGACCTCCCTTCCTTCCTCCCCCAAACAGTAATGAGTCCAAATTGCTAATAAAACATAAAAACTCAAAGATGTTGTGCATGGGCCATTTTTCTGAGCTGGTTATTTTTTATGTCAGATTTCCCACAGCTGTGAGCATGCTGTAACTATCAACTTACCAAATGCCCCAGTTTAAAATGAAACTTAAAAGAATGTATTTAGGAGCCTTATAAAGAAGGCACAGGGGACAGACAAGCAAGATCTGTTGATTTTTTTTCCTTTTGGTAAGAGAAAAGAATTTGGGAAGGATGAGGAGGGAATGGCTTAAATCAATAAGTATCAGCAAATACTGGTTGAGATGATAGGAGATTTATTCATCTTCTTGCAAAGGCATTGTTCATAAATCCATTCAGCCTGCCTGAGCTGTGATATAGAGGCAGCTAGAAATTCCTGCCCTGCACTGTGGACATGTTCTAGCTTTTGAGGTTAATGGAACAGACACTAAGAGGCAAATCTAAAGCCTGAGGAAGAGCAAAGAGCGTTTCTTACCCTCGAAAGATACAAAACCCCATATAAAGGTCATTCCACCTATGATGGGTCAAATGGTCTAAACTTTATAAAGAAAAGCAATAAAAGAATCTAATTTTTGCTATCATTTTCCATTTCCAGCTCATAAAATAAAATTAGTAAACATTCTTTTTTAGAAATTTGCAAACATCAAGTTTCAAGGAGTGATTGCCGAAAATTTGGATAATAAATAAGAAACACGTGCTGTGAAGATGAGACTGGAATGTTATACCCAGAATCAGAAATTGAGCCTCATCACTCCATGGCTCACAACATCATTCAAGCTACAGAACACCTTAGGGTATTTCATGTTCTGGGCCCACCCCTTATAAATGTATATGACTCAACCCCCCCCCCACCCCCCCCCCCCCCCCCCCCCCCCCCCCCCCCCCCCCCCCCCCCCCCCCCCCCCCCCCCCCCCCCCCCCCCCCCCCCCCCCCCCCCCCCCCCCCCCCCCCCCCCCCCCCCCCCCCCCCCCCCCCCCCCCCCCCCCCCCCCCCCCCCCCCCCCCCTATCCCCAATGAGTAATATGGCTGGCAGCCATACCACCTTCAGCTAAGCTCTCATAAGCTGCACAGGGTTGGGCTGGGTCCTTGTTCTTATGGGAGACCTCCAAAGAAACCCTGGAAGTGTCAGCGATGATTCAGTGGGTAGTTCCCTGCCTTGAATCAGTCCTAAATCACTTTCCTGGTGTTAACGGGCCCTTTACATATGCAGGTGCAGTGTTTTGAGAATCAATCCAAAGCCTGTTTGCTTAAGGAAAAAAAAATGAATGTAAAATAAAAGCCTAAAAAGAGGGAAGAGGAAAGGGAAGGGAGAAGGAGAATTAGGACAAGCATGACTGGTACAGGTCAATCCCATTTCAACAGATGATTCCCTTAATTATTCAGCTACAGTGCTTGCTTGTCACAGATTTGACTTGGATCGGGTGGGTCATTGGGGCCAAAATTTGGGACCTGCCTTTTTGTAGAGAATGAAACCAGAACTGATCTTGGAATCCTAGAGAGAGAGTTGAGACTTGCCCTTGAACAGACCACTCTAAACATATGCAGAAGACATGCCCCCTTCAGGAAGTTCAGATGCCCGGGTCAGGTCCCTGGTGGGCCACTCAGTCCCACTCAAGGGCAGGACACCCCTCAGAATTAACAGGGATGTTAACAGGGTGGTAAGCACCTACCCTTCCTGTCCAGTTGCTGCTTGAAATTGCATCCAGTTTTCTTGTTGAAAATTTAAATACTACTGGGACTCTTTAAGAAGTATTAAATTAATTCTTGTTTTTTTCTTTTTTAATTTATTTTTTATTCTAAGTTGTTATAAATGAAAGCAGAATGCATTACATTTCATATTACACATATAGAGCACATTTTTACATATCTCTGGTTGTATGCAAAGTGTATTCACACCATTCCTGACTTCATACATGCACTTAGGGTAATGATATCCATCTCATTCTACCATCTTTTTTTTTTTCTTCACCTTTTTCTTTTTTGGGTACTGGGGATTGAACTCAAAGGCACTTGACCACTGAGCTACATCTCCAGCCCTATTTTGTATTTTATTTAGAGACACTGAGTTGCTTAGCACCTCACCATTGCTGAGGCTGGCTTTGAACTCGAGATCCTTCTGTCTCAGCCTTTGGAGCTGCTGGGATTACAGGTGTGTACCACTATGCCAGACTTAAAATTCTTAAAGATATAGAATGTCTTGAGGTTGTGGAATAAAAAACACTTGTTAATATGTAAGAGGAACTGTGAATATATTTCCTTTCTTCAATGAAATATGCTTATGTCCTTATTCAAGGATATGAATTTCTACAGGAATATTTTCTCTGGGACAGGATTTATTCTCTAAGCAGCCCCCATGAGGTAATTTTTTTTAAAAATGGAAGCAAAGAACAAAAGATTAAACAGTTAAGGAAAATACTTTCTTGATGTTACATAGGAGAAGAATTTGCTCTGTTCATTTGTAAACTTGCAAAATATTTCTAAATTTACCAATGGAAGAAATATTTTTCTATATGATGATTTTTGAAGTCACATAGAACCTGTCTTCCTGAAATGACAAAGCCCAGGAAATGATAAATATCTGTTCAGTGGACTTGAAGTTATTCCACATTTTTATTTTCATTTGAAGGCTGTATTAGACATTTTAAAAACTGAAAGTGGCAAATATTTGTTTCTTATTAACAGATTTTTAAAAAATTTTCCTTTGTCTTTAAAAAAAGAATAATAATACTATATAAGATAATTAAAGGTTTAAAATGCATCAGTCCTTTTAATGACATTGTTAATCATATATTTTCTTGTGTAATTCCTCTGCCTTGAATACTGTACATAGATGAAAATCAGACTTTTTCCTAAGATGCTATCTAGTCAAATTGTATCATGTTTAAGTCTATTAAATCTACTTATTTCAGAATTTATCACTGTGAGGATATATAAGGAAACTTCATGAAGCTTCCCTCCCAGGTCCAATGTGTGATCTCACTTTTCATTTACTTGTTTTTTTGAGGGGTTTATTAGGAATTGAACCTGGTGGTACTTATCCACTTAGCCACATCTACAGCTCTTTTTATTGTTTGTTTTGAGACAGGGTCTCACTAAGTTGCTTAGGACCTTGCGAAATTGCTAAGGCTGGCTTTGAACTTATGATCCTCCTCCTCAGTCTCCTAAGCTGCTGGGATTACAGGTGTGTGCTACCACATGTGGCTTAATCTCATTTTATGTTGTTCACTTTTTATTAAATTTCTTTGCTAACTTAACACTTAAAGATATAAAAGTATTAATAAAAAGCATATCACATCTTTTTGATTGAAGAAAAAAATCAACACTCTGCATTCGAACATAAAGAGTCATATATTGTTTTCCATTGTCTGGGTCTTAAAAACATCTCTGATATGTCCAACTTTATTAAATTTTTAGAAATCATTTCTATATGCATATAACTATATAAAATTCTTTAACATAATGTAAACATGAGTGAAATTTTATTAACTACAAAAGAATTGCTACAGTCAATAAGACATATGCTTTCCCCTAAAGCTTATGCTACCAAAAAAAAAAAAAAAAAAATCTGATAGAATGTTTAATACAGTAAAGAAGTGAGAAAAAATACAAAAATCAAGACAAAATAAGGTTACAAAAGGTTGGATTTTCCTATAAACAGAGATTTGGTGAGAACAAGGTTTTTGTTTGTTTTGGGTACCAGGGATTGAACTCAGGGGCACTTGACCACTGAGCCACATCCCCAGCCCTATTTTGTATTTTATTTATAGACAGGGTCTCACTGAGTTGCTTAGAACCTCTGTTGCTGAGGCTAGCTTTGAACTATCGATCCTTCTGCCTCAACCTCCTGAGCCTCTGGGACTAAAGGTTGGGCCACTGTGCCCGGTGAGAGCAAGTTTTACTCTAAATAAAGTAATGGAGTATTACAAGTAGGAAATACAGGAATCAGCTCTTTTTCAGTTTGAACATCTCCAATTTGAAATTCCAAAGTCAAAAATTCTCCACAATTTGAAACTTGAGTGCCATCATGACATCACAACTACAAAATTCCACACCATAAAACATTGTTTCATGCCCAAAATTATTTAAAATATTATATAAGTTTACTTTCAGCCTATGTGTATAAGGTGTATATGAAACATAAATTAATTTCAAGTTTAGATTTGTATCCCATCCCCAAGAGGTCTCATTATATAGATGTAAATATTCCAAAGTCAAAAAAAAAAAAATTCAAAATTGGAACCATTTCTGTTTCCAAGCATTTTGGATATGGGATACTCAAGCAATATTACTTTTATGCCAGAATTTCAACCTATATTAGAAGGAGGTATATTGCTGTGTCTGGAGCTTTCTATGGCATTGGGTTATACCAGTGTGTGAGAGTATGAAGTTTCTTTTCAAATTCACTGTAATGCCCTCATTCAGGGACTTGGGCTTCCTGTCTCTCTTGGGGGCCAGGGCCCTCCTGCTGCCCCCAGTGCCCAGCCCCTTTCCCCCTGTGCTGTGCTGTTGCCCTGAGATGGGATCCTTCCCTGTACTCATGCTGAAGTAGAAGCATTTGATATGAACCCTAAATAATGGGTAGAGCTATAAGCTGTGGAATATGAGCTTCAAATAGAAGGAACAGCTTGGGCTACCTGGTGGACATGGGAAAGATCAGGATGTATTGAGAGAAAGCAAACCTGTTGAGTTTGGTGCTGACCAAACTATATGGCACGTTTTGGTGAACAGTGAAGAAAGACTCTAAAAATATAGGATGTGACCAAGTAACTAAACAGCATTTACTTTGGTTAGTAATTGAGAGCTTGTTTCTGAGCAAGGAAATAAAATGATTAAAAGCCCATTATTATGTTGGTGTCCTGGATTGTTTCCTGGAAAAGAGAGGAAATTAATGAAAAAAAAAAAGATAAAATGCAAATAAAATCTGTATTTAGTTAATGGTTTTATACTGTATTTCCTGATAATTTCTTAGTTTAGATGAGTGACCAGGGTTGTGTGAGATGTTGAAGGTGGGGAGCTGGCAGGAGGCCTCCGGGAAGGCTCTGTGTGACCTGCAGCTCTTCTGAACATTGGAAATTATTTTAAAATGAAAAGAAAGAACAATACAATACACCAGAATGACACTCCATCTCCAACACAGGACTGTCACATCGGGGGCAACAGGGGACAGTTTGGCTGTTTTTTTATAACTGTGGCTACATGCTAGGCTCATAGAAGTAAAGCATTTTTTGCTCCACAGAAGGCTCTGGAAGCCTGCTTCCTGTGTCAGGAGTCCTTGTCTCTATAATTCCACTTGCTTCCTGGTGCCTCTTGCCATACCCCTCTAAATCCCCATGAGGATGCAAATCCCAGTTCAAAACCACGGGCTGCTCTGGGCACGGGTGCACCAGCCACAACAGGGGGGCCTAGCTACCTTGGGTCTCTTGCCTTGCTTCCTGCACCAGTTCTGCTATTGCTGTCCCTTCTTGTGATTTTGAGCAAAGTGATTCAACTTCTTGGTACCTTAGTTTTTTCCACCTGCAAAACGAGTGTTAAACTGTTCGTTATGTATATTTAACTAGGGGCTGGAAGTGAAGCTAGACCCTAATTTCCATCTCCAGCACCACAAAAGGAAAAAAAAAAAAAGAAAAGAAAAAGAAAGAAAACAGGATTTGTATATTGTACCATAATGAATGAAAAATTTAAAAGTTGTGGCATTCTAGATGTCCTCTGCCACCTGCAAGAATAAACGAAACATTCTTAAGACCAAGGCTTATTTGAATTCACTGCCTTTTAGGAGGTGATTTTAAATGTCTCTCTCCATTAAGATTATTCACCTAAATTTGGGCTGCTGTGTTTCTGTCATTCTACATTAAGATAAGGGAAGCAGTTTACCAAAAATAACAGAAACGTTTCATACATGAGTTCTTGTATACAAAGAGTAGATCCTGGGGAAATATGTAGCCTATATAATATAATTGTCCAAATGTTTTTTTTTTTTTTTTTTTTTTTTATTCCACCTATCTTCCATATGCTATCTGAAAAGCCTGAGACTATAAATTCAACACAGGTCAAGCAACAAACATTCACTAATATAAAAATATGCAGTGTATGCCTGTTTATTTATATATGGTATATACGTGTTCCACAAGTCTATAGCAGCCTTGTTTGTTAATGAAGCTGAAATTACATTTTCTACAACAATCTTTTATCAAAAGTATGTTCTTCTACAACAATCTTTTATCAAAAGTATGTTCTAGATTGACTAAATCATTTAATGACACTTACTGTGAAATGAATTCAGGTTTTTCCCATGTAGATAGATGTTTCCTGCTTTCTATGAGCTCTTCTCAGCAAACAGGCCCTGTATGATCTGCTTTTGCATAAGGATGATTTTGTTACCTTGAGCCCGTCTTGGACACGGCTAGTTTCAACTAGAAAAGACTGATACTAATTTCTCAGATTGGGGGAAATCAAGAGACTTTGGATCTTTTTTTTTTTTTTTTTTTTTTTTGGTTATCTCAACTTCCTCTTCTAAAATTCTGTTAAGACTTGGGTTGCTTGGTTGCTCATCAGTATGAAGGTTAAAAACCAGGCAAATAAGGAAAAACAAAAAGTAAAAAGTAAAACAAGAACAAAAAAAGAAAAGAAAAAAAAATATGGACAGAAAACCAAAAAAGTATTGAGCCTTTCAGGGTTTTGTTTTGTTTTGTGGTTTCAAAGAAAAAGCAGGAAGGTGTGGTAGATTAGAGTTGAAACACATCAATTAGCTGTCTGAGTTTGACTCTGGCACATGCCAGCTCTGTGACCTTGGGCAAGTTGCTTAACCTGTCTGAACTTTTATTTCATTATTTGTAAAAGAATGATAAGAATAGAAACCAGAGTTACTTTTAGAATTTAGTGAGATTACATATTAGTTCTTAGCATATTGCTTGATATTTAGTAAGAACTCACTAATTAGTTTATATTTTTCTTACAATTATTATTGTGCTTTTTTATTCTTTCCTACCTTAAAAGTTCCAATGTGACTTAATGTCACTGAACTATAAACTTAAAAGGTTAAAATTTTAAATTGTATATTATATGTATTTTACTAGGGGCTGGAGGTAGAGCTAGACCCTAATTACCATTTCAGCACTGAAAAGAAATAAAAGGATTTGCATATTTTACCGTAATTAATGTAAAATAGAAAAGTTCCAACCAAATTAAAAAATCACTTCCCAAAACAAAACACACATCCAGGAAATCAGACACAGAGAACAGTTGTATGATGGGAAAAAACACTAGACTCAAAGACACAGGATCTAGGACCTAGTTAATAGTTATGCACTCTTGACCAAGTTGGGCCACCTCTCTGACTTTATCATCCACATGAAGCAGGGTTGGAGGAGGCAACAGCTTGCTTTACAGCCCTGTAAGTTGGTATTATCAAGCCAGAGTCCCTGCTGCTCTTCCTCCTCTTGTGAAAACAGATCCAGGATGTTGTAGAGAACTGCAGGAAAAATGCTGTATTCCTAATGCAGTTATTTGGTTACAAAAACACGAGTGCATTTAATAACACACAATGAAATAAGCTCTGATAAACTCTGATTGACAGAAATGGCTGTCTTGACCTGGTTCACGGGACATGCCCTGAATCCCTGGCTGACACGATGATACTCAGGGCACAGTTCCACTCCCCAGAGCCCGAAACCCAGAGTGAATTCAGGGAGATCTCTCTCTCTCTCTCTCTCTCTCTCTCTCTCTCTCTCTCTCTCACACACACACACACACACACACACACACACACACAGATACTCTGCAGAGATCCCAGAGCTCTCAAGTAGAATAGAAAGAGCTCAAAAACCAGGTACAAGGGGCCCTGGGGTGATTTCGAGCAAGTGATTCAACTTCTTGGTACCTCAGTACCAAAAATGAGTTTTAAACTGGTACGTTATATATATTTAACTAGGGCCTGGAAGTGAAGCTAGACCCTAATTTCCATCTCCAGCACCACAACAGAAAAAAAAAAAAAAAAAAAAAAAAGAAAAGAAAAGAAAAAGAAAGAAAGAAAACAGGATTTGTATATTGTACCATAATGAATGAAAAATTTAAAAGTTCCAATCATCCTAGTCAAATAAATTTAAAAACTGCTTTTGAACTTCTGCATCTTTACACTCTAATGTTTTATGAGGGAGTGTCAACAAGGTAATTTGAAATTTGGGGGACTTCTTTCAGTTCTTTACCCCTGGAGCATTTGGCCTCATGGGTTACCAGGCTCCCTGGACTACAGCAACCCCCCCCCAAGCCCCGCATCACACACACACACACACACACACACACACACACACACACACACCTCACCTCTCTTGCCTGTCCAAATCAGCACAGGTCATTTTCAGGGGAGGGACAGATTTACTTAAAGCCAATGCCATGACTGTTGAGTAAAATCTGGATTTGCCTGGAACAATATAAGGATTTTCATAAACATCTATGATTTAGCTTTTAAATTTTAAAGTTCATTATTTGTTTTTTGAAATTCAGAGTGGTGAATTTCTCAAATCTCTTCATCTATCTTACCTAGAGCATCCTGGGTCTCATACAATGCCTATCATCACACTTTCCAAAAGGTCCTTCCCATTTTAACATCTGCCTCAGGATACCTGTTGTCACAGATGGAGAAGATTCTAGAAAAGGTCCACCCCTGGCGGGAAGCCCACATTCCCCAAACCTCCCTGGGACCATCTTAAAATGAGAAACAGCATAGAAGCACTAAAATCACATACATTAATAAAGTTTATTGTTTTGAAACATGCTTTACAATTTTCTTTTTCATCTTGCTCCCTAGCCATAGAAACCAAAGGTCTCCTATCCAATGCCCACGGGTGATTTTGATTTTATTGTTTTACCAGGTCTCAAGGTGGTAATGGATAAAGCAGAATCTTTGTTGACATGAAGTTTATCTCTTGCTAATAAAAACTGCATATCTTTATTTAGGTGTCAGGGCAGTATTTTACCTTCTCCTAGGACAATGATGGCAAAGGAGAAAGGAGCCTGGGAAGGAGAGGATCTGAAAGATTTTGGCCCCACATAGAATTTTGTTTGTTTGGTTTGTTTTGTTGGTACCGGGGATTGAACCCAGGGGCACTTAACCACTGGGCCACATCCCCAGCCCTACTTTGTATTTTATTTTAGAGACAGGGTCTCACTGAGTTGCTTAGAACCTTGCTGTTGCTGAGGCTGGCTTTGAACTAGCGATCCTCCTGCCTCAGCCTCCTTCCGAGCCACTGGGATTACAGACATGTGCCACCGCACCCAGCTATTGTTTTTTTTTTTTTTTTAATCTTTTGCTGCTTGCAAATGAAAGCTTCAATTTTCTTGTATTATGAGAGTTTCTTTCTGGAAGTGCAAGGAGCTGAACATGAGACATCTTATCTTTTTCTGGGGCAGGTCAGAGCCACCTGATGAAGGAACTGTTGGTTTCTAACAAATTCAGGCTTCTAGTTCCCGGAGGTGACCATGGCCCTGACAACTGGCTCCTGGGACTCTCTCCTGGTCCCTTCCTGGTTCTTCTCCCACCTTACTGGCTAAGTCTCCCCTGCCCACCTCTTACTGGAAGCATCCTGCATGACTCAGTCCTGAGACGTGCCCAGTTTATGGCGTTAAAGACAGTCCATCAGAATTGATTCCCAGTGGATGTCTCCAGCCCTGACTGCCCTGCTGAGCTCAGATGTTCCGACCCGTCTGCCTTCCTGATTTCCCCATCTGTGTGTCTAATAGGCATCTCAAATTTAATATGCCTACAGCAAAACTCTTGGCCCTCCCAAATCATCTATAATTCTGGTCTTCTCCATCACTGTGATTCAAAACAAAGTTTTCGCACTCAGTGAGGTCAAAACACCGAGTCATCCTTAGTCCCGTCTCCTTGCTCTACAGAATTCCTGGCTCCCCTGCTGCAGTCTAGCCTGGCTCTGTCCTCACCCACATCTCTTCTGTATCTAGCCTAGTGCGGCCTCCATAACTACTCATCCAGACTATTGCAAAATCAACTGCTCCTCAAACTTGAATTCTTCCTCTGCCGCCACCCATTCTCTGTACCGAAGTTGATGCATTTTCCTTAAAATAAAAACCAGATCATGCCAGTCACTTCTTTAGACTTTCCAGTGGCGCGTCTCTGCAAGAAGCCCCTGTCTCTCTAGATCATCTCTCTCTTCCTTCCTTCCATGGCCACCTTTCTTTCCATGCAACAACACACCATGCTCCTTCTGGCCCACTTTTCCAGGCTGTTCTCTTGGCACACCTTTTCCCTGTATCTATACCGGTGTCTTCTCACTAGCACTTCTCAGGTAAAAATGTTCTCAATGGAGAAGATTTTCCCGAGTCCTCTATCAAAAATACTATGTTGTTCCCAGCACGCTCATGTTCTTGCAATCATCACTAAAATCTTTTTTTTTTTCTTTTGCTTATTCACTTGTCTTCTCTTTTCATCCATTAGAATTCTGATACCTTGCTTATTTTGTTTTCAGCTGTGTCTCTGAAACAGAACCAAGAGCTCAGTGTCATCTTTGTGCCAAAATACTCCCTCTGCCATCTTCTAACCTGGTGTCCCATGGTTCAGTAGATGACTGTATAGCTTTGACGTCCCTTGGACTCTCAGCATGTGTAATAAGGCAGATGTGTTTTTATTGGCTAAAATCTTTTGAGATGACTTGAAGCCAATTAAGAACAAAAAGCGTGTCAGGAAATATAGAGAAAGGTAGTGAAAGGGGAGACCAGAGGATCTGGGTTTTGCTGAGTTTTTTAAGTCCATCTGGGAGAATGATAGGTAAAAGACCCAGGCAGAGAGAGATCAAAGACTATCAACAAATAGTCCTTGTTAAAACAACAGAAACATTGACAAATCAAGATGGAGGGGCCCCAGAGTGAGTAAAGGGGCCTTTTAGCCTTAAAGTCACCTAATCTTGCAAAATTGTGCTACCTTAGGCAAGTGGGCCTTGTGGGCACTATTTTAGTTTGAAATAAAGCACTCATATATACCCATTCACACAATGACAATTCACATTTAGGACACAGAAGGCCCTAGGCTTGCCATAAGAAATCAACACCAAGGACATTGCCCCATCAATTGGAAAAGGTAATCTTCCACCAATTCTATATTTTTTTATTTCTAAAAGTATCCAGAACTTTAAAAAGGATTACAGCCCCCAAACTGTTTCATTCAGAGATTTGTGTTATGAATAAAGATTAATATCTCTTCATTCTTCAAGTCTTGGAGATGCGCCTCATCTGCCAATGTGAGGCTTCCCTGAAAAAAAGGATGTGGGAAGCTTCGACAAGTGTCAGAACGAACTAGAAGGATGGGACCAACCAAAGAAATGCTGAGAGCCCTCTTGGCTTTTGTCAGAACCATCGTCTTTCATGTGTGTGGCATTTACAGCTTGGAACATTGCTACCCAGTGTTTTCTCTGCATGTTTCTTCCTCCATATCTACACATAGATTATTGAATTATTGTTATCATCATCATCATCATCATTATTGCTGTTGCTATTATTATTATTTTCCCAGATATTCAGCATCTATCAAGGTTTTGTTTTGTTTTGTTTTGTTTGTTTGTTTGTTTGGTAACTGGGATTGAACCGGGGGGCACTTAACCACTGAGCCACATCCCCAGCCATTTTTCAAGTCTCACTAAGTTGCTTAGGGCCTCTCTAAGTTGTTGAGGCTGGCTTTGAACTCGTGATCCTCCTGCATCAGCCTCCTGAGCCAGTGGGATTATAGGCATGTGCCACCATGCCCAGCTTACCAAGGTTTTTCACTGTTTCTGCTCCCTACGCTTGTGGGTGTGGTACCCATTTCAGTAGTTGTTTCTGTGTTTCTATGACAACATCAATATAACAAAGAGTTGGTCAGACGTGAGGCTCATTGCAATTCAAACACTTAATTCCCACTTAGCAGTGGATACAGCCTTGATGGCTCATGTGTGGTCATCCTCACTCCCTTTTATCCATCTCTCTGGTTGTGGGGTGTGGATAGACTGGCACTTTCTGCTCTCAAGCACTGTGACACTTGACAAGGTTAATAGTCGAAGAATTTCGAAAAATGTTTTTAACTTCCTTGGGGGAGAATGATGGGTAAAAGACCCAGGAGAAGGGAGCCCTGCACAGGCCCCTGACCCAGAACCATGATCACCACTGATCGTCAACTACAGGTCCAGAAAATAACCCAGTTATGCCAAAGGTGTGTGGACTGGCCCCATCGTGGACTCCTCAGCCACACTAATATTCCTGCCTGCCCCTCCCCACATCAGCCTCCCTGTGATTGTCACATTAGGAGACGAGGGACATTGCAAAATAAACATCTGGAAACTTTGATAGTAAACAGAAGAGAAGTGCCTTGCAGAACTAGCCGCAGGTCAGGAAGCTCTAATCTTATCAGGGTCCTAGAGACTACAATTCCATAAACCATGTAGGTGGGTGTTATGTTACTGTGAACATGCATGTTTTCTTTCCAGCCACAAGTAGACATCCTGTTTTGGAAAAGCCTCCGTAGCTAATTTTTAAAGGATCATTCATTTTAGGACAGATCACTATATATCACCTAAAGAAATAGAAGGTGAAGGACAATCAAAGCTCCTTTAAAGTCTAAATAGCAGGAGAAATACACATTTATATGTATTTATCTTCTTTTATTCATTTCAATTCAATTTATTTAGAAAATTTCTTTTTTTCTTTTTCAATTTATTTATTTATTTATTTATTTTTATGGTGGCGGTAGCGATAAAATCCAGGGCCTGGCAGGTGTTAGACAAGTACTATATTCCTGAGTGACATCCCCAACCCCTATTTATAAAATGTCTTTGACCATAGGATGGCCACCTAGAATTCAATCTTCCTTGTAGTATGGTGTACAGATCATTAATTTGCTTAAAAATACACATCATGGAATTTTGCTTAAAAATAAACATTCTTGGGCTCCACTTTTACCTATATAATCTCTGAGAAAATACCTGGAAACTTATATTTTAATCTGTTCCCCAAAGATTCTCAGGCACACAAAATCTGAGAACCACTGAGCTAGAAGAAAGGTCTATATCTCCTGGTCAGTGTTCCAGGCCAGGGGATCAGTCTTCAAGGCTTCGAGATTGATTTGTGCTCTTCTTTACCTATGAAAGCGCTTAGCTGGAAACGTAATGCAATGACAGCTTGGTTTTTGTCTGTTGTCGTGCTGGGGATTCCATGCTAAATGGGAGCTCTACCACTGAACCACACCCCTAGCTCACTCTGGGAGGTGATAAACCTGGAGTCCCAGCCTCATGCTTTCATTAAATTCTCAGGGATGCTTGTTGCTCAAGAAACCCATGTTCTAATACCAGCTTAAGAGCATGCTTTCTGGTTTGCATGGGCCCTAAAAGAAAGGAATTGGAGCCAACACAGTGCTACATGCCTGTAGTCTCAGCTACTCTGGAGGGGAAACTGTGGCAGTAGGATTGTTAGAGGCCACAAGTTCAAGGCCAGTCTGGGCAATATATTGAGAGCTCATCTCAGAAAGCAAAAGGAAGTGCATAGGGCACTGGAATTGACCCAGACTGTGCTCAAATCTCACTTTTCTTCCTATTTCTGTTAATGTCAGAGGAATTCTCCATTCATTGTAAAGCATGAGACATTTAAACTATTTTACTCCCAAACCTAAAGAAACCCCTGAACAACATAATAACCCTTTCCCTCTCGTGGAAATGGAGAGTACAAAACTAAATTACTTATAAATCACACAGTACTACACTTCTAGAAAGACAGAAACATACTAGTGCAGACAAAAGAGTCATTCCGATCGTTTTCTTAAAGAGTTTAGAAGCGAATTTCAGCATCAGGCAGGATTAACTGCACCTTTCGGTCCAGGATTCTGGTGTAAATACAGAAACCACAGTCATGTACGGGCCTGAGAGGGACAGTAGAATGTGGAAGTGGGTTTGGAAACCAAAATATTATGTCAGCAGTTTTCCCTTTCATTTATTCTCCCTTATCAAAACCAACTTTTTAACTCAGGGGCCCGGTTAATAAAAACATAGATAATTTCATTTGGAAGGCCCAAGAGCTTCGTGTTTGGGGTTAAAAAAAAAAAAATTCACATTCCCTCCAGGCAAACGTGTTGGAGGGCTAATTCTCCTTGCAGAGACCCTTTTAATGACTCAGTGCTGGTGGACTTCCCTTCTTGGTGTAAGGGAAGGTCAGTTATTAAGTACACAGAGCCCTGCAGCTGGCAACCTCGTGAAAAGAAATGAAACCACAAACACAATTCCACAGTTTAAGCCTTCCCTTTTATTTCTAATACCCTCAAAACCCTCTTCAAACTCATTCTTACTTTTGTAGATTTTTTTTTCTGTGTAAAAAAATGCCCAACAATGAAAACAGAGAGCAGAGTATATTTGAAGGACTATCATTCAGACAAGTCAGTACAGTGTACAGCAGGATGTGCGTAGGTTATATGCAAATACTCTGCCATTTTATATAAAGGACTTGAGCATCCTTGGAGTTTGGTATCCACAGGGGTCCTGGAACCAATCCTTCACTGCTACCAAGCAACCACGGTAATCTTTCTGGGAAGGCCTTTATGTGCAATTGCAAAATATTTGGGGGAACTGGGAGAGACTTTTCAGAAAGAAGGCACCCAAGTGTTTTGAATTGATAGTGTGCAAAGGGATGACATTTTCCACTGATTCTGAAAGTCCCTGTGGACTGCTTTTTCAGAAGGAAAAAAAAAAAAAGTTTAGCAAATGATAGGTTCTGAAAGCCATACATTTGCTTCCACATAAAACGGGGAAATTCATCAAGAAAGGGGGAGCCTCAGATACAGCAGCATGGGGTACTGGGAGAACTTCAGGTATTAAGTTCGCAGAGCTGGTTCAGAGTGTGGCCTTGGTGAGATTTTCAGGTGTGGAAGGGAGGTGGCCAGGCCAGGTGAGGTCAGCTTCTTACCTGAGCTAAGCAACCCTCTACATTTCTCACATTTCCCCCCATAATGCTGGGGATTGAACCTGGGCCTTGTGCTTGCTAAGCAAGAGCTCTACCACTGAGCTACACCCCCATCCCTGCATTTTTTACTTTTGGATGTTATTCCACAAAAGCATCCATTCCTCTCTGCCTCTACTTCAACCTTGTCTCTTGGAAAATCTCTGATCATAATCATGATGGTTAGTGGACCCCCTTTATACATTCCCATCCTGCCTGCTGTGCCTATATCATTGGTTGCTTCTGGACACACAGATTAACCCAGGTCACGAGTTATGCCTGGATTATAAAAGGAGCTAGTACACTGATACCAAACAGTGAGGTGAGGTTTCGTGATCACATCCCTGATTTGGTGTCAGACAACTTTTAGTTCAAATCTCAGCTCATAATAACTAAGGATCATATCATATGTTTCTCTTTTGATACAAAGAAAAGATATCACTTTCCATACGTCCTCACAGATAGGACAGAGAAGGCCATAATGTTGATGTTCTGCACAAACAACAAATACAGTGGGAAAAACATAGAAAGAAAACCTAAGGGATATGCAAGTGAGAAAAAAGAAAGGTTGATGAAAGATAATATTTCCAAGAAGTCCAGATCTGTGGAGTGTTGCCTCGTCCCTCAACAGGCTCAGAGAGGCATCTACCATGTGTTACTGAGCCCACCAGTGCACCTGAATACCCAGAGCAAATGAGTCCTCACCAACCAACCAGGACCTGGACAAGGGATTGCCAATGAAGCCCCTGCAGCTCGACGGTCAAGGGGGGAGCTCACTCCTCCACTCTGAGGGCTGGGCAGCGGCCACCCTGCTGCAGAGTGAGTGCTTGCTTAGCAGTGCACACTCGGTACCTTACTTGCTGCCACCCAGCCTGACACAGTCACTGCACTTGGTCCAAGTGGGAAATGGGCATTAGTTAGATAACTTCCCTTAACCAGGTGCCCACCAAGCCTGCCCTAGAGCCCTTCCTCTTGCTTCATCAGCTGCCCACCTCTCCCAAGCATGAGTGCTCCGAGCCAGTCCTGGTCAACTACTAATGACCTGCCTTGGCTCCGCTCAACACTTAAATGTGAATTCACCGCAGTGACAGCATCAGCAGGCTTTGATCCTGCATAACCTTCTCTCTGCAAAAGTTAGGACTTCCTATCTTTTTTTTTTTTTTTTTTAATATATTTTTTTTAGTTCTTCCTGAAGTCCCAACCCTGGATCATAGGGACTCTGAGTAGGACTCACACCACCATTTGTTCAGGTATGAGGAGGTCCTGGGGGCAGTCTCCCTTTCCTCAGGATGCCTCAGTAACCATGTGAGTAGCACCATCTCCTGTCCCTCTCGCCTCAAGTTTCAGTTTCCCTGGATGCTTCATGTAGGACACGGGTGACAGTAATTTAGTGTCAGCTGCTCTGAGGCAAACCTCGGGGAGCTCCTTCTGGCATCCTTACCATGTAGATGCAGGAAAAGGGGAGCAAGAAGAAATTAAACCCTCCGAGAGGAAAAGGGACAGTGCAGCGGTGGAGAAGGCTGCCCAGTAGCCCAGGGTTCTGGAGGTTTAGATTCTAGGTCTTCTAGATTCCAGATCTTAGGAAATGTAAAGTGTGAGCAGGAATGCAAAGGGGGACAAGAACTTTCAGGAGGGAAGATCTCCAGGTAGGGTTGAGGAGCCTTGCTTTCTTCAGTCCAGTGTCGGTCACATTTCTTGAGGACCTGCTGCGTGTGATCCAGGTGCTTGCTTACTACTAGGGTTCTGAAGATGAATAAGCATAGTCTCCGCCCTGAAGAAGCCTTGGCTGTGGCAAAGACAAGCACTGGAATCAGTGCTTTCCATAACTGGCTTGTTGATGGCATTCAGTCTGGCCCAGGATATCCAAAATGGGCACTCCTACCCCAGCCTGGGGGTCCAGCAAGGAATCATGAAAAGGGTAACACCTGGACTGAAGAGTATATTCATCCATTCATTTGCTTATTTGTTTATTTGACAGGTGTTCAGCAAGTGTCAGGACCTTTCAGATGCTGTGATAGATACAATGACATACATATTGTAAGGACAGAATAGAAATTAGAAGAAAACAAAGCAGCTATGAGTAGGCAGAATCAGTGATGATATTTCAGAGCTAATCAAAAGGTTGTCATAACCTCCCAATACCTACTCCTGAGGCTCTCCCAGATGCTTTCATCATTAGAGATTCATCCCTTCGTCTGAGACCCATTCAACCTTGCCTCTTTGGTGCATTACAAATACATTTTGACACAGGAAAGGCCAGCAAGTTGCCTGAGGGTACTTGGTGCAAGGCTGGGCTGTGGGATAAGCAGTAAGTACAAGAGAAGAATAACCAAGGACAGATGACTCTCTTACTCTCTCCCTGGATATGCCTGGAGCTGGCTTTTGCAGGCCCAGTGATCTAAGCCAGCTAATCCTGCTTGCACAGGGCCTAGGATGCATGCTGCAGACAGCCCCTCAGCCCCTGTCCACTGTGAAAACACGGACACCCAAGTCGAAGGGAATGTTGAATGACACCATGTGGGTGTGCAGTGGTCTGTGACCGGAAGGTTCGCTGGAAGCAATTTGCAAAGGAGGCCTTAGCAAACCACCTGGATGCTTATTGTAAATTAAAAAAGGAAGAGATGCCACTTTTTTTTTCCTGAATAATTTTTAATACTAGGTTTATGGCTGGGTACATGTGATAGTCATTATAGCTTATTTAACTCTGAAATTATCTGGCCCCTCAAGCTCCTCTGGGACTATAGGAATCATGGGTTAAACTTTAAAAACACTGTCAGAGAGAAGATGGTATGCTTTTCCTTGAGGAAAATAAATGCAAAGCTTAAAAAAAAAAAAAAAAAAAAAAAAAAAAAGTCCCAGCTCTCCCTGGGAAGGGTCTTTATTGTGTCCTCTGTTGACTGTGTCCATAATGTGTTTGAGCTCAGAAATTCACCCCAGGCACATGGAGTTTACTTTTGACGGCTGCTGCGCACTTCAGTCTCTGCAATTCCAGTTGTGCCTTTTCTGTCGGGTTGTTTTGGAGAGAGTCCAAAAGCATTTTGAACTCGGAGCTCAAATCTCAGAGGTTTCCACCTCTTTGGAGCCGAACGTGTCATCAGGAGCTGGGAGTCCGTGAGTGAGTTACACCGAACAGCTGCGCGGTACCCGCCACCCTCTCCCCAAGGATGACAGCTCTGCAGAGGAGGGCGTTGTAAGCATTCCTGAGCCAGCCAGCTAATCCGGAGGCCCAGCCTGTGGCCCGGGGCTCCTTCTCCAAAGGCTCCCACTAGGATCCAGCATTGAACAGACTCCTATCTACAATCACCCCTTCTTCAGAGGAGCAGCTTGCATGTGGAAGGGCGGGGAGGAGGAGGGTGGACAAGACCACTGTAGGGCCTTATGGGTGGAAAAAGGAAGCTCTTGAGTCGGAGGGGAATTTCCTTTTGAGAACAGGATATTCCCTATCATTAGTTGCTCACAGGAAGGAAAATGGGAAAGCAGGGTTTCTTTTCAAGTGAGGAGACACCTAGCAGCCAGTGATAATGCCTGATCTGGAAGGGCAGGCAGGGATCTGCACATTCCAACCAACAGTTACATCAAGTGCAAACTCTGAGGTTGATTTCACTTCTGGCCAGCACTCTGTGTTGCTGCCTGGGCTCCTGCAACTCTGCAGAAGTTTTACCAGGCTGGCAGTGTGCTGTCATCAATCCAGTGTCAGTCACATTTCTTGAGGACCTGGTGGCTTAATGGCATCATTCTCACCAGACACAGTCAGGTATCTCCTGGTCCTTGGAGTTTGGGCTCTGGAAGCACCAGACCCACTGGAGTCATCAGTCATGCTCAGTGGCATGTTGGTCCCCGCTGCAGCTTTAGGCCCCTTCTTCCTCATGACCCTGATGTTCATGGGCCTCATCAGAGGGCTGTGCCTGGCTTTAGCCAAAACTACCATCTTTGCTGCTTTCCAGGGAAGGTCCCAGACAGCTGCCTCTATGTTATCTTTACTCTAGCCCAAGATCCCTTTTGCACAGGATCTACCTCACTAAAAAACTTCAGGGGTCTTTTATCAGGCAACTTCACCTGGTCCTTATGATGTGGTATAAGAAAAGTCCTAGAGGGAGCATTTTCCCATTGAGTTCATAGGAAGATTGAAGTCTGGAAACATCTACCACATATCCATTTTGGTATATCTATAATAATAACATAAAGAAAACATTTAAGTATGAAAACTAAGGTGAGGGGAGGAAATTGTGGTGGTGGGGGGTGTCAAACAGGGAGAATGAAAGTCCTTATTGCCACCCAACATGGTCCATAGCTTTTTTAAAACAAGAAAGTCATTTATGTAAAATCTTGTCAACCTGCCTTTAAGTATAAAGGCTTGTAGGAGATATTGAAAATTTTGTTTTATTTATTCCCTTCAGCAGAAGAAAAATCAATGGCTGCTTGGCGAGTCAGACGTAAATGAGTTATACAGGCCACTGACATGGTGGACCAAACTTTATAACAACCACATTCGCTGCTGTCAGGCCACAGGCTTCAGTGGCGCCAGCTGTAATTACGGCTGATCACCTCTAATTCAGAGCTGCCTGCCTTGATAAAGGTGTCACTGGGAGCCACTGTGGCATCAGCATCAATTGAGGATGTCATGCCAGAGGGCAGTCTGCAGGAGAAAGCTCTTCCCGCCACAGCCCCCGGGGGGTCACACAGACTGTTGGGCAAATCTTGCTTTTTAACCCTTCATCCTGAGCACAGTGATGGTCCCAGAAGCTGATTTAAATTCCAAGGGATTCAGAGGAGTCCCAACAGCAGATACTTTTAATAAGCAGAGATTTCTCCAAAACCAGAGTTGGGAAGGCAAGATCCACTCTCCTCTGCAAAGTGCACAGAGACAAACCTTTGTACCACCTGATTCCCTGGCCACAAAAGCGATTAAGGACAACAAGACTGTAGAAAAGCTGTGATCATGTTTGAGGGGGGAAAAATTGCAGCTTAATGCCTTTCTTCTGCTTTTGTGGTTTAGAAAAAAAAAGAAAGAAATTCTCGTGAATTTCCCGTTTTCAAAGGTTTTTTTTTTTTTTTTTTTTTTTTGAAAGAGGCATGAAGGGCAAGGGGACATAGAAAACTGAGTGGAGATGGGTTAAAAAGCCTTGCTAACAAAGCGGCTAAGTGTCCCAACTAGGTCTAGGAAGTGTGAAGCAATTAAAAGGGCTTCACTGACATTTGTGAAGGATAAGGTTTGACTCCCCCCCCCCCCAACCAGGCTGTTTTTCCAACCTCTGTAATTAAAAAAGAGACACACATACTATTTGTTCTCCCTGTACCCTCTCTAGACTCACAGACGGCCCCACCCGCCCCAGCACACTCCTGCAGCAAGCTGAGGAAAGGGGTGTCCTGACTCATTTTGAGGAGGGACCTGTTTGGATCCCCTGTTTGGACAGTTCACCTGAGAGCTGGTCTCAGAAAGGCAGGGAGGTGTTTTGCATTAGGGTCCTTTTGCTTTAGTCCATCAGAGGGCAGCCAGCATGGGCCAGCGCAGAAGTCGCTGTGATTTTCACAGTCCTTGATGGCTCCAGACACAGGCGCAGGTTTGGACCAGAAGTGGTTTTGCCCTTGCTGACAGGGAGGTCAGATGCAAAGGAGTCTCTGGAGGGGAGATGGTTGGCATTCAGCAACAGAAAATCCCATCCCACTCCAGGAAAACAGGGCCCTAGGCAATGGAAATCCTGTCACCTGGTTCTAAACTGAAGCCCGCCCGCTGAGCTGGTCTTTTCATTCTAGGTCCTTCCAACCTGCTCTCTCACTCCCTCCTTCCCCATCTTTACATGCTTCTTTCTTCTTATTTCCCCTTTTGCAAAGGCAGAGACACTTAAAAAAAAAAAAAAAAAAAAAAACCAGCTTTTCATTATTATTATTTTATCAGGACCACAGGACCCCTGGCTGCACACCCCCGGGGTCCCTCTCTGAGCTCTCTGATGGCAGCTGTCAGGCCATCCCGAGGCGGCACTGTTTCCTCCTCTGTTTACCCGTTTCTAAGGGCAATTGCACCGCGAAGGCTCCCTGAGCCTGGAACTCGGCCTGGGGCTGTTTTGGTTACATTGAAGTTTTTGCTTCAGTTCTGCCAGATTTAAATGGTGACTTCACCAGCACTGAGCTAAAAAGGAGAAGGGGGAGGAGGGCGAGCCCAGGAGAAAGAGAGCGAGCGAGCTGGAGGGAGAGAGCCAGAGCTAGGCGCTAAAGAAGGGCCAGAGCATTACATCATCACTTGGCCTGGAATCAAATGGGAAGGATATGACTCACTCAAGCTAGTTAAGCTTTGGCTCAAATTCTACACACACTCATTCCAGAGCGCTCATGTTCTGCACCTCAGGAGGGAATTCAGCCTCAGTGATGTCCATGAGGTTTGTTTTTAATTTTATTTTCTTTTTCTTGATTTTAGAGATTTTTTTTGCCCCTACTGCTTTCTGTTCTTGAGACTTCATCCTCCTCCTCCTCTTCTTTTTCTCCCCCCACCCACCGTTTCGCGTTTCAGCCCGTCTTTGTTCCCCCTCCTGTTACTTCTCCTCTTTCCCCAGCCCCTCCGCTCCTCTTCTTGCCCCGAAGAGACATTTCTTTGCACTTTGATCAGAGTTTTTTTGTTGTTGCTCTAGTACAGAGACTTGAATGAGTTGAGCAGAGACCGGGCTAGGCAAAGAAAAAAAGAAAGAAAAGAAAAGCAAACCAAAGCCACAGAAGCAAAAAGGCCACAAATAAAAAGCGAAGGGAGAAAGAGCAAACTCGGTGGAAGTTTCTTTGCTGCAGTGTCGCTCCTAATCAGAGGAGACAGGGAGAGAGTTAAAACGCAGGGACCAATCGCTTGAATGGTGATGTAATGCAAGAACCGCAGGGTAGTTAAGTAACGTGAGAGCCAGGGGGTCAGGGTTGCAAAGCATTTACCTGCTCTCAAGGGGTTTTCAGTTTATTATCAATTGCAGTGACTGTAACTGGCTTCAGACTGCAATCTCTAATTATTCACAGACGCCCCTTTTTTATCTTTTATTATTAAAAGTAAAACTATATTATGGTATTTTAAAAAACATGATATTATCACAGCTGTGTATTATTTTCCACCAGGATATATTCCCTTTCCCTCTCTCTCTTTCTCTCTCTTTCCCTCTCCCTTCCTCCCTCCCTCCCATTTAAAAGGCTCAGAAATGGTTGTCTTTTCGTGAAGGGTCAAAGTGATGGTGTGTAGGTGTGGGGGGAACTTTTTTAGTGTAACTGGTGAATTGTAAATGACCGGAAAAGTATTTGGTGTGTTGTACTGCATGTGAAAATGCTATTCCATTTATTATTAAGAATTGATTGTGTAGATTTTAAAGTAATATATGATGATCCTTAAAAGTAGTTGTAGACCCTCACTTGTTATTTCAGCTAAGGTGAACAGCGATTGTGCATTTGTTTGAGAATTTTAACTTTCTGTTGTTTCACTTGACAATGAACTTAATCCACGGCTATCTTGACAACTCGGATTCCTGAGTTAATATGAAGATAATATGTGGGGGTACCGGGAAGGATAATAAAAACTTCTTGATTGTCTTGTTTCAGGAACAGCTAGTTAATGTTTGAGAGTAAGGAATAAACTCTTAATGCATGGAGAGGGGTCAATGATAGTGTTACTGATGCTTTAAGGATCTCACAGAGAGAATTTTATGTTTTGAAAATTATTCCCACATCTCTGTTTCATAAAATAGATTTAGCACTGCCTGGGCTGAGCGCTTTTTGAAATAATCCAGCATTATTAGTTACAAACGGGTAGTCTCTAGAAGGCAAGAGTAAGCCCAACATCCAACATGCTCAGACTCTGGGTTCTCCTGAACTTCTCGTGGCCTTACTTAGTCTTGACCATCTTCACCTGGGTGTACACTAAGGCATGGGGCACTTACGTGATTTTTTTCATGCATGTTGTGGATGTGATTGATTTTTTATAGGTCTTCTCCCCTTTCAAGATTTTTGGGCAGAGGAATGGTTGATGGGGGGGTAGAAGTAATTTTTGGAGGAGACAGCTTGATTGGGTAGAAGATGAGAGGCCAGAGTGCCAACCCTGAGCTTGACCTTGAGTGCATCACTTAAACATGGGTGGTGGTGGGGTGTCTTACAGTGAGGGACTTGACAAGGTGGGCAATAAGCCCTTCCCTCCTAGGTAGAATTGACCTCAGATGATCTTTCAAGTCACTTCTTTCTGGAAAGTTCTGTGTCTGTTTTCTATGTTGTTGTTTTTTGGGTTTTATTTGTTTGTTTGGTTTTGATTTTGGTAATGCTGAAAGGTTACTTGGCATAACATTTCAGAGAAAGATACACTTTAAATTCAAGATGAATTAGTGCCCGAGAAGAAATGAATGGGGAAGGGCGTGGAGAGACTTCCTTTTCCTACTTTGCTTTTGCTTTCTGGCATGATGATTCCTTATGTAGCGAAATTCTTACTTCTTAAGTGTTACCTGTGAGGAGACCTCAATGAGACATAATTGCCTAGGTTAGTCTGTTAAAAAGAGTGGTAGAAAAGACAGGAAATTTACCTGCCTGGTAAACTTTCCGAAAAGGTCCTGCATGTCCTTTAGATTCACAAAACAGTGCTAAGAACATAGATGCTGTTGTGCTTCAGTTGCTCAGAGTGCAGGGCAGGGTTTAGGGGCGAAATTATTCCTCCAAAAGAATTCATCACAATCTGATATGTTTCTATAATTCCAACATAAGATCAAGTTTTGGTTTTTGTGGTGGTTTTGTTTTGTGATGTTGCAGATTGAGCCCAGGGTATCAGACGTGCTAGTCACATGCTCTACCACAGAGCTACATCCCTGACCCCTGAGGAATGGATATCAATTTCTTACATGAGATTTAAGATTTAAAACTTTTAAAGATCATGAAAGGCAAAACTGTATGAACTTGTTAGACAACTTTTTTAAATTGTTTTTTTTAGATGTAGATGGATGCAATATCTTTATTTATCCATTTTTATGTGGTGCTGAGGATCGAACACAGAGCCTCACACATGCGAGGCAGGTGCTCTTCCACTGAGCTACAGCCCCAGCCCCGGAAAGACAAATGTTTTTAGGTACTATTTCTATTCTTTGTTCAAATTCCAAAGTAGTAGTCTTTATTAAAAGTCTATATTTTTGTATCTGAGATAGTAGTCTCATTGTAAAGCATGCATTTATATATTCATGGATCTGGATTAATTGTGCATAGGGAAGGACTATTACTACGCTGATCTGCGGAGAGAAATTACTCAAGCTGAAATGAAATCTGTGGTGAAGGTTATTAGTCATTATGCATAGTTTGGCAAGTGCCAATTGTATGCTTGGGACTCTTCAGGAATAAAGAGGGCATGATTGCTTTTTTTAGAGCATTACAATTTATGTTGACCTGGCTGTGAGTTGTTCACCCATAATCAGAAATGTCCTGCTCATGATTGACTGAGAGACAAGGTGAGGAGTACTCACCCCTCCTGTGCCCTCTCTATGTCACCTGTGACACTAGGTGGCACTTCTGTTATCTTGGTTCATCACTGTTACTCATGGTAACCCAGAAGGGTAACAGCCATTAATTTCACTATTTGATGACTGCCTTATTTGTTTTGGAGGCTTTTGCTTTGATTGCTGTTGTTTTTTAATTGAAAACTTTATTCAGATAATTGTAGATTCACATACAGTTGTAAGAATTGAGAGCCAGGAGGGTGGTGCACACTTGTACTCCCAGAGACTCGAGAGGTTGAGGCAGGAGGACTGCAAGTTTGAGACCAGCCTTAGCAACTGAGTAAGGCCCTGTCTCAAAAAATAAAAGGGCTAGGGATGTGTCTCAGGGGTAAAGTGCCCTGGGTTCAATCCCCAATACAGAAAGAGAGAAAGAAAGAGAGAAAGGAAGAAAGATTTCAGAGAGATCACATGTACCCTTTACTCAGTTACCCCAAAGGTAACATTGTGCAAAATTACAGTACAATTCCACAACCGAGATATGGGCATTGATACAATCCATCAATCGTTTTCAACTTGTCCCAGTTGAACTTGAATTCTTCTGTGTGTACATTGTTCTCACTGATATGAAAATGGAGGATCAGACTTGACAATCATACTAGGTCTCACTTGCCATCCTTGATACACCTTCCCCCACCACCATGACTTGGTAAAGACAGGGCCTCAGGGCTGTGCCTGTAATGAGTCCTCAGAGAGCCAGTTGGGGAATCCTGATGGCATTGTGCATGTTTTCCATTTCCTGGGGGTGTGGCCTCAGTAGTGGCTTTGCCTTCCACAGGGTCTATGGGGCCATGCTTCAGTGTTAGTAGATGAAGGAGGAGGAGTAGCTTTGGTGACACAATAAAAGGAGCACCGAGCATAGTGATGTCATGGCTAAGTGTGGCCATAAGTCAGTGCTGAGCTCAGGGTTCTTTCTTTTTACCTTGTTGAACACACCTGTGGATACTGGTCAAAGAAGTAGGGCTGGGTCTCCTGAAAAGAGTAAGACCTGGATTCAAATCACTCTTTTTTTTTTTTTGTTCTGGGGATTGAGCCCAAGGGTGCTTAACCACTAGCCACATCCCCAGCTCTTTATTATATTTTATTTAGAGACAGGGTCTCACTGAATTGCTGAGGGCCTTACTAAAATGCTGAAGCTGGCTTTGAACTTGCAATCCTCCTGCCTCAGCCTCCTTAGCCTCTGGGATTATATGAGTGTGCCACTGTGTCCGGCTCAAATCACTCTTCTACTTTCTATCTGTGTGACTCTGGCAAGCCACAGAACCTCTCTGTGTCATAGGTTCTATTTTCTCTCTGTAAGATGAGGATAACAAGACCATCTGGAGCTTTGGTGACAAGTGAAGGTGACTTTTAAGGCCCCTGGCAGATAGTGAGATCATAGGGAAGAAATCTCAGCTGCAGCAAGCATTGAGGATGGCAATGGAACCCTCCTGGCATCAATCCCTGCTGCAGCTGCAGCCTCCCCAGACTCTAACTGGCACCTTGTTGTGGACATAACTCAGACCTCTTCTTGCCCCAGCCTCTCCTCTGTGATGTCATTTTTTTCCCTCCCCACCCTCTTCCTCCTTCTTTTTGTGATACTGAGGAGGGCATAGAAGGGCACTCTACCACCTAGCTACTTACCCCTCCCTTTCAATTTTTTTTTTTTTTTTTTTTTGATACCGGGGATTGAACTCAGGGGCACTCGACCACTGGGCCACATCCCCAGCCCTTTTTTGTATTTTATTAGAGACAGGGTCTCACTGAGTTGCTAAGTGCCTCGCCATGGCTGAGGCTGGCTTTGAACTCGCGATCCTCCTGCCTCAGCCTCCCAAGTACTGGGATTACAGGCGTGCGTCACTGCACTCGGCTTCCCTTTCAATTTTGAAACAAGTTCTCACTAAGTTACCCAGGCTGACCTCAAATGTGCAATCCTCCTGCCTCAGCCTCCTCAGTTGCGTGCCACTACTCCCATCTCATGCTGCTTTCTTTTTAATTCTGGAAGTCAAGGAGGTCTGAGATCACATCAGGTCCTAGAAACAAAAGACATAAAATGATGATTCTAGTTAAAGAGAGCTGAACACTAGGATTTGATAAAATCTGCCAAATTCCCCATGGCCTAGGTAGTTGGGGTTGGGGAATTGATACTACACAATGCAATTTGGAGAAAGAACCCTTGTTGTCTCACTCATGCTCAGTTGGACTTTGTGAATGAGAAAATGAAGTTCAAGGGAAGTGAATGAATTCAGTCATGAGAACTGAATTCTATCCCCTGTTCTACTTAAAGAAATTTGTCTTTGCAATAGCGTGTGTGTGAGAGGCCTATTTTAGTTGGGCAAGGTTACCTTTTAAACCTGCTGTCTCCCTCATACCTTTTCTGGTGGTATAAATGGTGTTTTGAGAGACTGAAGAGAAGAGGACTTCAAAAGTGACAAGTGGGAAACAGCTATGGTGGCAGAGCTGAACAAATTATGCGGCATCGATGGGGCCCAAGAGGCACATCCCTGGTGAGAGGTGCAAATCTGACCTGGGATTGGGCCCTAGGGTGTCTCAAGCTGTGTGATATAAGCACGGGTTCAATTTTACTTAATTGCTGGAGGTGTCGTTCAGAGAGAGTGTATGCTTAGCATGTTCCAGGTCCTGGGTTTGATTTCCAGGACCAAAAATAAAAAAGATTTCACATAGTAAGCATTGGTCAGAAAAGCTAGGTTAACACAACGTAGTCTTGAGAATTAACCTTTGCTGGGCCTGTCAGACAACAGGGTGGGAGAATCTGGACCTGAATTTCAAGAAATGGCAGCAGCTGCAAGAGCCTGGCTTTTCCTTCCTTCCTTCTCCTTATTTGGTTCTCATGACCCTCAAAGCAGACTGCCTTTGCATTGGAGTGCAGAAAGATGTGTGTGCAAGTCTCTGCCTGAGCGGGCAGTCAGAGAGCAGAGACTTGGGGAAATAGGCAAGAGGCGGAAGGAAAATGGCGGCAATGACAAACATGGACCAGGCTTGTGAAAATTCTGTGGCCCAGATTTCAGTTTATAATTTTTACGCAGGCTTTGCCAGTTTGGTTGAAATGTGTGTTCTAAGATTGGGTGCTTTCGTGAATTTTGGTTACAGCAAGAGCAGTTCCTTAAAAAATTATATCCTTGAAAACTAAGTTGACTTGATTTAGCACCCCAGAGTCCACTATATAGTACACAAACACTTTATAACAAGGCCATACATCTTTTCTTCCTGTACCTACATGGGCTGGAGAGCTTATTTAATGATTGATGAGACAACACTGTGCCCAAGAAGAATTAATCAATAGTTCCCTATCATTATAGAGAGTGGGACAGTAGTTATAAAATAACCACGATCCATCCAGCTATCAACGGAATCTTCCTTTCTCTCCGTGTGATGCTCAAAATTGAATTCTACCTTATGAATGTTTTCTTTTCCAACTGAATGACTGAAACAGAACTGGATGTGTCCAAAAAAGCAAAGCCCGGAGAAAGCAGTAACATGGCTCCAAACCAACGCCGAGGTATCCATTAATGCACCCACTCAATCACTCATCTTAATGGGAAAATGGGGCCGAGAGGCTCTCTTGTATATAACCTGGAATGCCTACCAGGAGCGACTGTGCTTTAGGAGCCCGTGAACTTTTTGTTTTTTAAATCAAAGATTGTTAAACAATTGAAGTCACGTTGAGAGCAGCATGTGCTGACTTGGCAGGGAGGCCAGCTGGCCCTCTCGCAACCTTTGGGACCCATGTGTCCACTTGGCTCTGCCCTTCTGCCTTCTATGGGCCCCATGTCACTGCTAAAGGAAAGTTTACAAAACAAGCTCTTTTTTGATGAAGCAGGTGGGGACAGGAGTATTAGAAACACACATCAGTGAATGGGCAGTAACTCTGTGGCTATATAGGACTGGGATCTGAGAGTATTTGAAATTCTTTGCTGCCCATCTCTGGTGGGCCTCCCTTAACCTAGATTCTCACACCTTTTTTTTTTTTTTTTTTTTCCTTTTTCCAGCTTCATTCTCTGCATCTTAATACTTGGTATTGCTTATATGTCCGCTCCAATTTTTTTATGTCATTTATGTCATTTTTTTTGTCTTTAAGAAGTATAGAAGTATACCACCTATATTAAAGATAACAAAATATGTGATTTCACACACACACACACACACACACACACACACACACCAATCTCTTCTGTGAAGGAGGAGTCTGATTGTTCATTGTCAATATGGCCCAATGTTTTGTGCCCTGTGAGTGGATTTAAATCTGGGTTTCAATTCTGGCTTTGCCATTTGCTAGCTATGTGATTTTGACAATTTTTTGAAACTTTCTTAGCCTCCTTTACTTCACCTATGAAACGGAATCTATAACTACTGTAATGCACTTAGCATAATAAGTGCTTAGTAAATGTTATTTAATTTTTTTTTTTGTAGTTATACATGGACAGCATGCCTTTATTTTGTTTCATTTTTATGTGGTGCTAAGGATCGAATGCAGTGCTTCACACGTGTTAGGCAAGCACTCTACCTCTGGGGCCCCAGCCCCAGTAAATGTTATTTAAGAATAGAACCACCTAGCTTTTTTGGAAGTCTGGATGCTGATATATTTCAGGCATCAAAAATGTGGTGAGAAATACTGTCATTTATCAGTTTCCTTCCAGAAAGGAAAATTGAGTCACAGAATACAAGTGAGGCTGTGAGCAGATTGAGATGTAAGGAGAAAATCATACCACTGGCTGTGACCATCTCTTGATTGGTCAGAAGATCAGGTTTAAGATCTACTTTAGGGCTGGGCATGATAGTGCATACCTGTAATCACGGTGGCTCAAGAGGCTGAGGCAGAAGGATCACAAGCTCAAGACCAGCCTCAGCAATTTAGTGAAGCCCTAGGCAACTTAATGAGACCCTGTCTCAAAATAAAAACCAAAAAAGGGCTGGGGGTATGACTCAGTGGTAAAGTGTCCCTGAGTTAAACCTCCAGTACAAAAACAAAACAAAACAAAAGATCTACTTTAGGGCTATGGATATAGCTCAGTGGTTGAGTGTTTGCTTAGTATGCATGAGGCCCTAGGTTTGCTCCCCAGTACAAAAAGGAAGAAAAAGGAGGAGAAGAAAAAGAAGAAAATCTACATTAGTTCATTTCAGTACTAAGAATAGCTGAGTCTTTCTTTCATCCTTTTTAGTTAAGCAGTAGGTTTCTTTTTTACATGGTATCAATTAATTTTTATTTTGCATCTACCTCTTCCTGACTTTTTTATTTATCGTAATACTTCAGTCTGCTCAGCAACACTTTGCAGTTGAGGGCTGATCCCATTTAATTCCTCTGGAATTAATCATAATAATAGCAATTATAATAAACCCATTTAGTGTAAACATAGATGTAAATTGCTCTAGAGTTGCGTGTTCACCACTAGTTTTGCTCTCACCAGCATCTACCTAGTGTGAATTATGCGGTGGCCTCCCTCCCTCTAGCCAGACTATTATTCTGCATTCAGATCTTGCCTTAGCTCAGGGCATGGCTGCTCTTTGCCATTTCCTTCCTCCAAGGGCAAAGAGGAAGCGTCAGTGTACAGGTCCCAAGGAATGTCATTTGATTTGGATTCACTCTCACCATCAGGAACTTCCTCAGCAGTAGAATTGTAAATGCAATGATAATGTGGGAATTTTAGAGATCATGCGATTTTACAATGATTTTACAGATTCAGAAATTGAGATCACCTACAAATGTGAAGAGAATCATCTGATACCATTAGGCCACTTGGCAGCAGGGGCAGAACCAAGCTCTGAGGCACTGGGAAGCACATTTCTGTCCTGCCAGGCCAGTCTGCTTCCGGTGCCAGGAACTCCATCTTTTTTGCACAAACTAATGTTTCTCAGTCCTCTTTGGAGTCCTGGCTCCTGGGGATGGAGGGTTGGGCAGGGTGTAAAGAAAGACTGAAATGTGCAGGAACACAAAAGAGCGACCCATGGAGCCCCAAGTTTGCAGGGCTTCCAGAGCTGGGAGGCACCAGGCTGTGCACATTCCACCCTCTGGGGTGGAAGGAGGAGTGGGAAGCAGACAAGATAACTTATTTTGGCCCCCATTCAAAAACAAGGGGTCCCATTAGTGGGTGGAGCATCTTGTCCCTTGGCCCAAAAGTCATGGGCTATAAGTGACATGGGATAAGCCACCTGAGTTTGGGCTCTGTGGTCCCTGCCCCCACCCCCTCTCTTCTTCCTGTCCTCTCCCTGGTGAGCCCTGGCTACACTTGAGCCTATGTTCGGTGAGGACTGAACTTGGAAGCCACCCCAGAACCAGCACCCACCCACCTGCAGGATGTGACCTCTGGGCTCTGAATCGTGCTGCTTCCTCCCTCTAACTCCCCACCTAAGGTTTTTAGACCATAATTCCCAACCAGCTCCACTTGTGTATACTTCAGTCCCAAAGAGATCCCCCCACTTTGTGACCACAGAAAACTTGTCACTTCATTACGATTCTGAAAAAAAGAGAGCAAAGGGTCATTTTTAGTGCTTTTAGTGACGTGTATCCTTTTCCCATAGAAGCAGCTCTTAGTCAGGTACAGACGACGCTGGCTGAACGTCACTTTTCATAAGGCTGTATCACAAGATTCTGCATGGCCAGTTAACCCAATTCATCTTTCCACAGCCATTAGCCAGGTGCCATAGTATTCAGCTTCCTGGGAGTCTCCAAAGCTCTGTGGTGTGGAGATGAGCTACTGTGCCTCCCAAACTTGGAAGGATGTTTGTAACTAATTAACAATGGTTAAGTGTTTGGAAAATGCACATGGGAAATCTTGCTTGCTGTTTGTCAAGAGTAAGACAAACATGACCATTTCTTTTCTCAAGTTGTTATCTGCCTCCTCCACAACCCATTTGTTCTTTACCTATTTGTCCCAAACTGGATGAAGCCACCTCTGGTAGAACAGGGCAGTGATCATTAGGATTTCCTCCCCAAGGTGAGAATGGGCATGTTGAGTTTTCTAGCCTGTGATGTCTAATGAGGCAAATTGAAAAGTGCCATTGGCTTCATTATCAGCAAACAAAACATGGTTTTCTCTATGGAAAAGTGGTTTTGAAACTGTTTTGATATGAGTAACAGCAGTGAGAATCTTATTTAATTCACAGTCCAATATTATCATGCATCCATTTATAGATGTGTATACAGTCAGCACAACGTTCTGTATCTGTGGGTTCTGCCAACATGGCTCCAAAAGCCTTAGATCAAAAATATCTGACAAAAATATTACTTCTGTACTAAACACTGTAGGCATTTTTTCCTAATAATTATTCCCTAAACAATGCATTGGAACAACTATTTATGTTGTACTAAGTATTGTAAGTAATCTAGAGATGATTTCAAGTATACAGGAGGTTGTACAGAGGCTATGTGCAAATACTATGCCATCTTATACAAGGAACATGAACATCTGCAGATTTTAGTATGGCAGGGGGGTTCCTGGAATCCGTTCCCCAAGTATACTGAGGGACAACCCTATACATGCATTCTTTTTTAAAAATTTTAATTTGTTGTATATGACAGCAGAATGCATTACAATTTATACATGCATTCATAATCTTTACTGTGCATAATGTTTCTTAAGGATATCATACTCTTATTCATTTTCCTAAAATCCTCGTGATGTCAGATTAACCTGTTTTCACTAATTTCTTGCTAATTTTCCCACTGATGAATTGTACCCAGACGTGAAAAACCCAACAGAGTGGAAAGGTCACTGCAGTGACTGGGCCAGGGTCAGGAAACCTGGGATGCCCTCTCTCCCAACTCTAAGATTCCTTCCCTGAACCTACATGTCCTCTTAGAAAAATTAAAGTACTTGTTTTCAAACTGAGTTTATCCTAGAGGACTTTCTTTAAAACCCTCCTGTACAACCAGGCACACTGGTACCCACCAGTAAACTCAGTGACTCGGCAGGCTGAAGCAGGAGGATTGCAAGTTGGAAGCCAGCCTGGGTAACTTAGCCAGAAACTGTCTCAAAATGAGATTCTTTAAAAGGTCTAGGATTGTAGCTCAGTGATAGAGCACCACAGGATTCAATCCCAGTACTACAAAAATAAACAAACAAATAAACACAAGCATCCTGCTGTGCAGAAGTCCAGAATGGGAAAGCAAGAGCCCCATCTGGTCCATATGTCCTCCAGTAACTTACCCACCCTCTCTACCCAGAGGTCCTTGGAAGATGATCCCAATACTACCAGTCTAGAAACCTGGTTAGGTCTTTCCTAGTTCAGGTATTTGATGATTGTTTTATTTCCTAGGTGAAAGATTTATATAATGAGGTGCAACAGGTTTTATTTCCACTGATTCTGAGGTGGGAACCTCAATTGCAAATCTCCAGAATCAGAGGGAATTTTTGCCATGGGGTGTAGTTCTTTCCTGTTTCAGCTTCACAGCTGGCCCTGTCCTCAGGGGACAGGCCTCTCCGGGAAGGAGTGAGTTTGAAAGGTCTTCCACCAGCTATGAGCAGGCAGACAGGAGGATGTTTATCAGTGGCTTTGTGCCTGCTGTTTTCTTCCCTCCTAAATTCAGCAGGTTCTTCATTTTAGACACAGCTCAAATAATTTGGCTTATGGCTGGTAAAATGCGATTTTCTGGTTCTCAGAAAGAAAGGTTTTTCAGACTTATAAAAAGAGAGAAGCCCATAAGACTCCTTGAACATCAAATAGCTCTTACAAAACACCATTTTGATGAGTTAAGTGTAAATGAATCAGAAACATACGGATTAAATTTCCCTTGAAAGACACATGGGTTTAAAAATTAAGGGGGGAAAGTGCTTGGCAAGATGGATTTCAGGTTTGTGCCAAACCTCAAAATGTTTGAAAAATGATTTGAGACGTTTTTACTGAACGTGAAATGCCACGGAGTTCCCTCATGCCCAGACATAATAGTGAATCTTTTTGACAACAATTATATGACAAGAAAAAGGGCCTTAGCCACTTTCTCAGTTCTCCTTTAATACCACTTGCCCCCTCCACCTCCCCCTCAAAAAAAAAAAAAAAAAAAAAAAAAAAAAGCACCTCATTTATAGGGCTAAGAGAACTGTCTGATTGACAAACTAAAGTTTCAAGTCAGGCAATTACCAGAAAATAACCCCACAACTCAAAAATACTTGAATCCCTCCTGCCATACTACCCAATGTCAATCACACCACTTTGTAAGTGGAATAATACACTCTGGGGATGTGCAGTCTTGGATATATTTTATTCATTGGTGTCTAGAACTATGCATAGTTGTTCTAATCGTTTGTCTGACATTATAATGCCAGCTTCTTTGGAGAAGGGGGGGAAAAATCCAATAGAAACAGATGGGAGGGAATTACCCGTTGTTTTGTTAAAACAGATGCAGTCCAGAGATGCCCGATATCATGGAGGCAGGGCATGGGATGAGGTTTGCAAGTTGCTGGGAATGGTCTTGGGAACCTGAATTCTGTGATAGCCTCTCTATTTAATAAGCCATATTATAACTTCTACACATGTCAACATTCTTTCTTCCTGGCATGAGGAAGCTCAGGAGCAACATATTAAGGATCCCTGGACTAATTATCTTATGAATGTTGTGCATCACATCTATTAAATGGCCTCCAATTATTTTTTACTAGCTATTCCTGACAAAAGCAGGCTGACACTTTTACAGCCCAATTTTTCATATGCAGAAGCACAGAAGGAGAGGGTTTTGCGCAAGCTGCATACAGTAAGTGGGGGAGAGAGACCGGGGTGGGGAGGGTTAGGCTGCACGATTTGCTCTGTGAAACTACCTTGTTTTGTACCTCTGTTTCATTTTCGTGTTTAAGCCAGGATGACCAAGGTTTGCTTGCTTGCTTGCTTCCTTCCTTCCTTCCTTTCTTCCTTTCTTTCTTTTCCTTTGAAAGAAAGGATGCATTCAGTGACTGCCAATGTCGGCTTAGAAACTAGAGAACAACAATGTACTTTATCAAAAGTTTTCAAGTCTATGTAGACCAAAAAAAAAAAAAAAAAAAAAAAAAAGTGGGGTGGGATTATCTTTAAATCTATATTTTAGCACTATATTTGAAGTTGTGGGAAAAAATCTATTTTTTTTTTTAATTTTGCTAGGGCAGTATGTCACGTAGCATCTTGCTCTCCAGGAACAAAAAGTAATTTGTTGCAGAAAAAGTACCCAGGCAGGAGAGTAAAAGTCACCCTAACACAGAAAAGGACTTTCAATGTTTCAAGTAAAAATAGGGCATAACTGTGGTATGTACTGCATGTACTATGTCTACCTTCTCCATCAGCATCTTATGCCGATCAATATTTTATATTTATTGAGCTCAAAATAAGGAATAAATGGAGAGTAGAAATGCTAGAAAGGAAAAACAGTTTTACCAATTTTCTGTCTTGGAAAAGGCTTCAGAATCAGAAAAAAAGTTGGGCCAAATTCTGGCTCCATTTTTACCTTTTCGAAAGCAGCTCAGGATAGAACAATAGGGCTAAGAAAGGGCTCCTTTCATTCAGAGAAAAGCTGTCCCCTGCCCAAGTGCTCCCTGTGCCTCCCTCCCACTTACCCCAAATGTCTCTCTTCCTTTTATTCCATTGCTGTCAAATTAATTAAAAAAGGATCAAAGTCATGCAGTATCAAATGGTTCTCTTAATTTGTAACTTAGCCACCCACCTGAAATACTGGAAAGATGGATTAAAAAATTCTCAATATATGTAGTTCTCAATCTGGCATATGAAAGGGGACACACCTGAATGGAATGCACAACAGCCAGGTGGTTTATATTTCTAGATGGGGCTATGATCATCCAGAGAGAGTGTTTTCATCTCACAATCAACTGTGAACGATTGCAGTTATTTCATGGTTTCTCCGCCTTTTCTGACATATTGTCATGACCCTGCCATGCACAGTTCACTGTGCTAGGAGCTTCTACCATCAACACCCTTCGACCCACACCCAATGCGCGCACACACACACACACACACACACACACACACACACACGCATGTGCACTTTGTTCAGGGCTGTCTCTTGTTTCCTGGAGCTGGTCTTATACCTTATACGTCTTCTGCTGGGGCCTGTGCCCTGGAGCCTCCTAGGGTATTAGATATCACTTTAGGGGCTCGGGGGTGTCTCCCATTACACCCTGCACCAACTTCCAGGCCTTGTCTGTTTGCCTTAATAGATGATAAATTTCTTCAGGACAGGGATGATCTTTTATTCATCCCTTAGCAGAAGCTAAGTAAATGTGTTTAAAAAAAAAAAAAAAATTTGTTGTTGTTGTTGTTGTTGTTGTGTGTCAGACGTTGGTCACTTTTTTTTTTTTTTTTCCCTTTAAATTGAAGCCACAGTGGGGAACAGAGGGGTGCTCTGGGTTTTTAGTCTTTGTAAAAAACATAAGGAGAAAAATGCAGGAAAGTTTGTGCTCAAATGATGAGATTCTTGTTAGTCTCAACTTTCTCCACTAACCTATGTTTATCTGGATGGTCTTATTTATATCTATTTCCTTTTGATAAAAATAGTAGCTTAAAAAAGTGAATTTACCACAGGGATGATACTTTTGACTCCGGCCCAAGTTTCACAGGTAGAGTTTAAGATGCAGCCCTGTATGTGGGTATCCAACTAGATGCTCATTTTCTGAGTCATCTGACTTCTGAGTTTTCACTTTTTTAAGAGTGTAATTAAGATAGGTTCCCAGGGATTAAAAACAAATAGCTCTGTGAGTAAAGCAGCCCATCTATATGTTGAGATCCATATATGGAGATCTGTGGGCACCTGCCCAAATGGAGAGAAGCATTAAGAGCTATTCAAAACCTACTGAAATGTCAACACACTTTTGAAAAGGGTCCATTAGGGATGCAAATGTGTGGTTGGCTGATTATGATAAGCACTGGAAAGAAAACAGTGAAACCCATTAGGAGGTTTTGAGAACTGGGTTTTGAAGAGTGTGGAAGACAAGTCTAGTTTCTGCTAGGGCTGGGCTTCATTTCCTTAGCCTTCTCTGCCTTCTGATCCAGCAATTCTAATGATTTAAATGGCCTTAAGAATTCCTTCTATTTTGGATAAAGCCAATTAGCTCATCTGTAAAAAGGCCAACTTTGAAATTCCATCTATGTCAGATAAAATTCACTTTAATAAGATCCATTCTCTGGATGACACCCTGTGACTTGCTTCTGTGGAGGGCCTGACTAGGAGCAAGTGCCCTCTGAGCTTTTGATATGTTTTGTTTTTTGCAGGCAGCAGTTTTTATTATAAAAAGTTGATTCTAATTTAAAATCTATCATTCTTACTACATATACTTCTATAGATCAACTCACACTAGAGGTTTATTTAATAATCATTTAGGGATTTTCTGTGGAAAAAAAATCAACTAATCAGAAGGACAACTTTAATTGTGGCCATCTGTTGTTCACATATGACGTCAAATGATATTCATCATAACGAACAAATTGAAGCGTGATTTTTGTATAATCGCTCCAAATGTTAAAAAAAAAAAAAAAAAGCTAATTGATTTTTTCCAACTTCCTTGATCTAGAGGGAATTGTATCAATTTCAAGGACGTCATAAAACCAAATATTTAAAGTATGTTTCAAATAATAAGAGAGAACTACTTAACTTAATAAAGATGTGGAATTCATTTATGAAGACAAACACTGGCTATGGACCAATAGGCCAAGAATTTGCCAGACTTTTGCAGTAGGCAGTCAGTCATTCTTGCATATCCCCTCTGCTCTGTCACGCCTAAGCTCCCTCCACAGAGAAAATGAATTCTTTTGGCCATTCTGGACTTTAAAATCATTGCTTTGGTTTACTTCGTTTTTGAGAACACACATACACATACACACAGAGAATGTGTTTTTTTTCAGTTTTCTTCCTTATAAGGAAAATAGTCCATGGCACTTATAATTGTATTTCTTATTGCTTTATTTTGATTAAAGAGGTTTACTTGGCACATGTGTTTGATGCTTGGGAACACGACATAAAAGTTATGTCAAGCCCTTCTGCAGAGTTGCAGCCATTGAAAGTATTAGCAAAAATGAAAAACATTTAATTATAATAAGAACAGTTAATCTAGAGCAAGAATCACAAGCCCTGGAATGAGCATTCTCTCTCTCTTTTTTTTTTTTTTTTTGTACCAGTGATTGAACCCAGGGGTGCTTAACTACTGAGCCAAATCTCCAGCCCTTCTTATTTTTATTTTGAGACAGAATCTTGCTAAGTTGCTTAGGGCTTCACTAAGTTGCTGAGGCTAGCCTCAGACTTGCAATCCTCCTGCCTCAGCCTCCCAAATTGCTGAAATTACAGGTGTGTGCCACCACACCTGGCTTGGCATTTTCCCTTTTGTACTTGTCAAGACAAATGGCCTCGTATTCAAAAAGGCAGAGCGATCTACCACCAGTAGCATTTAGGGTAACACTTTAGTGGTCATTACTTGGAATTGCCCTCTTAACTTCCAGAAAGCTTCTTAGTTGTGTGATGATTTAAATGGCCTTAAGTTCTCCTTTCTTCTTCTCTCAGAAAGTAAGCACAAAATTTCCCCATGATCAAAAGAAATCAGAATGACTTTATGACTTTATTACTGGCAGTCAAAAGATACATAGCACCTGTCATCAGGGAATGATGAGTCTAAGGCAAGAGAAGAACACTGAACTAATAATCATATCTATCAATATGTTATTAGAAATAACATGAAGGAAAAGCACAGGGGGGCTGTGACTTTCAAAATTAGAGACACCTCTAATTAAGGAATTACAGAAAATTTTAATCAGTATATCAATAGAAGTCTAAAAAATGGATGAGAGTTGTCAACAAAAGAGCAGATGACTGAGTATTGCAGGCAAAGGCCATAGGATATATTAAGGCCCTGGGGTAGGAAGAGCTGGGCACATTCTAGGAAATGAAAGAAAGCCATGGTGGGTGGAACATATCAATCCAGGTGGAAAGTAGTACAGCAGGCATCCAAAAAACATAACATTTAAAAAATGCTTTCTCGAAAAAAAAAATTTAAAAATTCTTAATGCTCGAAAGACTGTTGAGCAGAGAAGTGTCAGTCTAGACCTTTGGTTCAT
Source organism: Tamias sibiricus (assembly GCA_025594165.1). Lineage (NCBI taxonomy): Eukaryota > Metazoa > Chordata > Mammalia > Rodentia > Sciuridae > Tamias > Tamias sibiricus. The sequence continues at coordinate 61,934,568 of CM046664.1, read as the reverse complement.
AAAGGTCATTCTGGTTGCACTGCAGAGGTTGGATTGGAGGGGAGCAAAACTAGAGGCAGAAATTGTTGGAAGAAATCAAGTTAGAGAACACAGTGTTTTTGGACCAGGATCTTGGCAGTGGGGATAAGGCCAAGTGGATGGATTCCAGGTCTCTAGTGGGGGTGGAGTCGATAGAACTTGGTGAATAATTAGAAGTCAGGATGAGGATGTCCAAGTTACAGCCTGGATTCTACCAATTCACTCCTGTCAAATATATTTAAGGAGATGTAGGAAGCTTTCTATGAAAAATAATCTAAAGATGGGGCATTGTATTAATCAAAGTTATTCAGAGAAACAAACTAATAGGAAAGAGATGATAGATAGATACATACATACATACCATTCCCAACATAAAATGGTTTGATTTAATGATTTTTTTTTTTTTTTTTTACTTTATGGTGGTGTGAAAGTCTATCCATACAACCATTCTGATTTTTACGTTCAGGACATAGTATTCAATAAATTACATGAGCTATTCAACACCTTGTTATACAGTAAGCTTTGTGTTGAATGATTTTACCCAACTATAAGCTAATGTAGGTGTTTTGAACATGTTTAAAGTAGACTAAGCTAAGCTGTGATGTTTAGGAGGTTAGGTGTATTAAATGCATTGTGCCTTACAATATTTTCAACTTAGGATGGTGTGTTAGTCAGCTTTTTGTTGCTCTGACAAAAATACCTGACCAGAACGACTCAGAGGAGGAAAAGTTTATTTTGGCTTGCGATTTCAGACTCTATGGTCAGCCTACTCCTTTGTTCTGGGCCCAAGGTGAGGTGGAGCATCATGGTCGAAGAGAACAGTGAAGGAAAGTAGCTTAGGACATGGTGACCAGGAAGCAGAGACAGAGAGGGGAAGGGACCACAGGGCAGATGAACCCTTCCAGGGCATGCCCCCAGTGCCCCACCTCTTCTAGCCACACCCTCTCTGCGTACAGTTACCACCCAGTCCATCCATTCAAATTAGGGTGGACTAATTAGGTTACACCTCTCACAATCAAGTCATTTCACCTCTGAAGAGTTTTGCATTAACACAGGAGCTTTTGGGGATACCTCATATCAAACTATAATAGATGGATTTATCAGGACACAACTATTAGGACACACTATAAGTAGAGGAATCAATCTTTCTTTTTTACGTGTGGGGGGTGGGGTACTGGGGATTAAACTCAGGGGCACTCCACCACTGAGCCACTTCCCCAGCCCTATTTTGTAATTTATTTAAAGACAGTGTCTCACTGAGCTGCTTAGCACCTCACTTTTGCTGAGGCTGGCTTTGAACTCATGATCTTCCTGCCTCAGCCCCCAAACTGTTGAGATTATAGGTATGCGCCACCATGCCCAGCTCAATCTTTCTTTCCTTCTTTCTCTCCTTCTTCCTTCCTTCCTCTCTTTCTCTCTCTCTTTCTCACTCACTCTTTCCTCCCTCCCTCCCTTCCTTCCTACCATAAGGAATTAGCTCACTAGATTATGTAGGTTGAGAAGTCCCACTATCAGCCATCTGTCAGCTGGAGACGTGGAAAGCAAATGGTATAAATTCTAGTCAAAATCTGAAGTCCTAAGAACCAGGAGCATCAGTGGTATTAGTCCCAGACCAAGGGCAAGAGAAGGAATGTCCCAGTTTAAGAAGTCACCTTCCCTCACCTTTTTGTTCTATGTAGGTTCTCTGTGGTCCCTCCTAATGAGGGAGGCATAGTGCTTTACTCAGCCACCAGTTCAAATGCTAACCTTTTCCGGAACCTTCCTTATGGACAAACCCAGAAATGATGTTTCAACAGATCTCTGGGCAACTGGTGGCCCAGTGAAGTTGACAGGTAAAACAATCACGGGCACTGTGGACCAGACAGGTCATCCACAGGACCCAACACTGGCTGGCGCTTGGGGAAAGTTAGCTTTTTCGCAGGGAGCATCACGTGGCATCTACAAGTCAGTAGGAAAAATGTTTTTTCCTGGCAGCTCATAGACTTGGAGGATTTTTGTCACACCTCAAATGCCCAGTTTAGATCTGGTCCCTGTGGGCCTGACAGCACTACACTGAAAAGACATAACTGCTTATTTGGGGACCTGTCCTACCCTTCAAGTTATTCTGCTTAACACTAGTGCATAAAAGAGTGAAACCTGTATTTTCACAGTCATTAAAATGATTATTGTTCATACGTGAGAAGAAACCATACCCTCTCCTGCCCCTCAGGATTTCTGGTCCCTGCCTTTCTTTGCTAAATGCTACCTATACTCAAGGACCATGGGAGTCTTTCTCTCATTCAAGAAAAGGAATGTTCAAGAGCAGCCACTGAGGAATTACTCACCCTTTTGTCCTTGACTTTGAGGAAAATCTATTCATGACTGATCTGTTGCTTCCCCGAGGTAATTATTTCTGGATCTCTCCCTAAGTCAGGTTATCCACTCTGGATCATATCTGCTCATAACAGTGTAAGTTTGAAAAGGTCCTTGCAGACTATTGGTTTGGTCACTTTATGTGTGAAAAAATAGAAACTTGGAGGCAATGAGGCCACAGCCCAGGATCACCAGGCAAGTGAGAGCTGAGACCATGCACGCCATGACGAGCTTGGTCACTTTTTTGCTTTACTATTTTATGATCCTGAAATGAACATCTGAGAAAGTACAACTCAGCCTTTCTGTTCTGGTGAGAGACTTAATTTTAGGGATCGGAGGAGAAACTAAGCTCTCAACCTAATGTGAAAGGATTTCTAGGGGGACAGTTACTCCCTGTGGGCAAGCATAAAGTGGGACCTGTTCTTTAATTCTACTGTTATTCATTTTCTATTTCTATTAGTGATTTATTGTCTGTAACTAAAATTGACATTTACTTTCCCCATAACCCTACCACAAATTAAAATCAGGCCCTGAGTGCCTCCGGGGAAGATATTTATTAAGCTGTAGGAAGACATCTGAAATGATACCAAACTATATTTTAAACTTGAAACCCGAGGTACCACATTTGTTTGAGGGTAGGGCTAGGACTGTCTGGGGAATAATTTGGTAAACTAAGTAAGTCACCCTCTTTGGCAACATGTAGGGCCACCAGCGCAGGCAAACATGCCTTACAAGAGACACTTAATATGTAAACCCCTGTGTGGCTTGTAACTGATCATTGAAACCTAAAGAATTTGTTTTTCAGAATGAACTTAAAAGCAAGCCCTTTACGACTGCATGCCTTTAAAGACAAGATGCAGATCTTTTAATTATAAATACCCTAAGAAGAGGGTTGGGAGAAATATATAAATAAAATATATAAATAAATATAGAAAATAAAATCTATAAAAATGTAAAACTGGGTTCTGAAGTTGACTTGGGTCATACAGGCAAAAAGTGTGCTTGGACTGGAAGTCTTTCACTTTTTCCTGGTGTCATGGGCATTTCTGCAGGTGTTTGTGTGTAGCGGGATCGTTGACATGTATAGTACAGCCACAATCTCAATGTCACGACAGATCTACCCCTGTCCCCAGGGAAGCCATTCACAGTGGCTTGTTTGCTTGTGTGTCTAGTCCATCCATGAATTGTTTGGAAAATAGCAAAGCCTGGTTGAAAAAACCCTTTGAGATCCTTGGATGCAAAGTACAAAATAAATGCCAAGTATCATTGTCATGAACTTTATTGCTCCTATTCTACTAAGTGTTTCAGATTAATATCAATTTAGCTTCATGATAAGTGCTCTTGCAAAGTGGGAGAACTTGAAAGGTAGCTCAGGGAAAGTTGCACAAGGAAGACTACAGTTTCCTAGAAACTCCATCCTTGCCTTTACTCCTTGCTCAAGTCAAGGCTAACCTGATAGTCCCTAGAAATCAGGAGAGTGTGTTGAGTTACCATGACCCTTAGAAAGACCCCTGTCGTGGGGCTGAGGGTGTGGCTGAGTGGTAGAGTGCTTGCTTAGCACTCTAAAAAATAAAACTAAAAATGATCCCTGTCACGGACGTGTCATAGGGGTACAGCTGCCAGGAGACGAGAGACAGGATAGGATGAGGTAACCTCATTAAGTCATTTGACAGACCTCTGTGGGGCTCTGTGGGCGAAGCTCAGTGCTCTCTCTCCAGCCTGGGCGGTACGCACATGCTGTGAGAGCTCATAGCTGGGACCAGTCTGGACTAGAAAGATCAGAGCAGGGTTCCCAGAGAAGATGATGGTGAATGTACCAGGCCTCACCGTCATGGGACACCCAGGTCCCTTGGAGGAGTTAGATGTTTCTAGGTCTTTTCCTCAAACACTATACCCCCAAACTTAGAATAATACAGCATTCATTTGTATTCTAAAGGATCCTAGCAATTATTTTCTGAAGATGATGCATTTCTTGACTAGAATAGGCATTGGTCAGTTTGCAGGGGCCAAATGCACTCAGAATATTTCCTTGAATCACGCTCACACCACACCTGGGATGTGGGTGTGACGGCCACCTGGCCGTTGGCTGAGGAGAAAGCAGAGAGGTCACATGAAGTGCCCAGTTTCCACTCTGGGTCTGTGGCAGAGCCAGGAGGCAGCCCAGAGCCTGGGCTTGTCAGCCACAGGAGGCGAAGCGTCTTTATTCAATTTACTGGCCCATGATGGCAGCCAGCTTTATCTCTATCATTTCTGTCAGCCACCCTGACTGGAATAAGTGAAAATAATAGACCTAATTTAGGACTCCACAAAGTCTGCCAGTTAGTTCCCCCTCCTCCTCTTCCTCCTCCTCTTCCCTAGAATCCAGGCCAGACAGGGTCAATTCTATTTTTTTAAGAGCTTAATAAGAGGAAATTCCAAAACCTCAGTTAGCCATTTAATTGTTTTTACACTATTTGTTCTTTGGAGATCTTCTTTTCTAACTTAAATCCCATGTGCTGCTCATTTGTTATTGTTATTTTGCTTCAGTTGAGTTTCAAAATCACTGGTGAATATTCTCTGAATCTAGTAATCTGGAATCTTGAAGATCATGTTGTCATCTCCCTGCCTTCTCTATTGTCTCTTCTATTGGCTGAAAACTTCTTAATTCCTTTTCTTTTCCTCTTAGGATTTATGTTCTGGCTTGTTAACTATTTTTTCTGGGATTTTCTGGAAACTTCTTCAAGTTCCATAATGTTTGGCCCTCACCTGAGGAGGATTTCTTTAGCATCTCTCACACTCATCCTATGGGCTTTGGCTGTTTGATTCGGCAGTGGTTGAGAACAGCTTGCCACCCTCAGTCAAGACGTGACCTAGTGAGGCGTTTGCTAAGCTTGGGGAGGGGGGCAATGCCTCCTTCCTTGCTGGTGTTTCTTTGGAGAACAAGGGATCCTCTCAGCAATGTTGTTACTTTATCATTAAGAATAGAACTTAGGGAATCATTCTTTAAGCAGCCTCAGGTTGCATAGTCTGCATGTGGAGTCACAGCTGCCGAAAGCCACTCCCTCTGGACCTTGGACACATCCCTTTTCCTGCCAGTGAATCAGTGCAACTAATAAATTCCAGCACCACCTCCTAAAGAGCTGAAATAATCCCAGCAAGTGGCTGGGTGGAGGGTGTCATAAATCTGGCCCCCCGGGACAGGTATGGAAGAGACCCTGCCTCAAGATTCAAGGAGAGGTTAGATAAAGGTAGTGGGGAGGGTATCAGAGTGAGGAACCTCCCAAAATGCACAGGCTGAGCACCTGGCTGCTGCCTGGCGACCCAATGTGTCTGTTCCAGGGTTCTGTTTTGCCCGAAGTCTCCTGAAACTGAAGCAATTGTCATTTGGCTACAAAATCCAGTTGTCAATTTGGAATATGAGGGAGTCTCCTTGTGGATTTCACCACAGATTACTCAGTTAAAATGTGATAACCCAAAAGCTTTGAGGCCAAGAGAAACCTAAACAGAATAGCTGACCTAGCACTTCGCGTGGGGGTGGGGCTGTCCCTGCCATCTGTGAGCCCAGGGTTCTCTGCCTCTACAGGATACCCAGGGAAGTGGGTTAGTGAACGTTTTCATGAATTATTCATCCATGGTGAATGAATGCAAGCAGCAATCTCATGTAAATGACAAGGCTCATAATCAGAGGGCTACTTATTTGTCCATATGAAGCAAGGAGGAAGCTTATTAACAACTCACAATAGGAAGAAATTTTATTTAGAAATCTGCCTCTATAAAGATATATTTTTCCCCGGCCAGTCAGATGTGCATCACTTATTTGAGCTACGTTCAAAATTGTCTTTTATTTCATGTCTTTTGATCTGCATTTACTTGCCTTTTTCTAAGTGTAACTTTATGAATAATTGATGCAACTGAGAAGTTATTGGCTGGTTGAAAAGCCATCTCTTCATGCCTGCACGTCTGACCCATGGCTAAAGCCAAACTGTTGAGGCATTTAGGGTCTTTTATAAAAGATCTTTTATAAAGAGCCTTTAGCTCGTTACAAAAAAAAGAAATATCAGGTTTTGAAAATGGAATTTTTTTTCTCTGACAATAGTACATCAGAAACCAATCCAGCCGTGTTTTTGGTTAACTTAAATGAATCAGGCTGACTGCATGACTAATTCAGATTAATGGTGCAGAAATCAGTCATTAAAGAAGCCAAGAGAAAAAAAAAAAAAAAAAAAAGAAAGAAAGATTGATTTAATAGTCTTAACAGAATGACCATAAATTCGGATCTCTCTTATTATTACTCTCTCTGCTTAAAACACTTGAAAGCACTAGTAAACATCTCCGCCTGAGTAGATACAGCGATACACTATAAAACCACGCCAAGGCTCCAGCAGGATGTAGATCTGTTAGCTGTATTATGTTTTATTACTAACATTGGCTTTCTCACAGCCAGGCTTTCATTTAAAGAGAAAGAAGGTATGGTTTTCAAGACATCAGATACTACATCTATAAAACAAAGGCATCAGTAGTACAGAATTGATTCAAAACTAGAGAGAGAGAGAGAGACAGAGACCCAAATTGGCTTTGTGTGGTATGTTTAGGTTCAGATCCCCCTGGTGATGAGCATTCCCAAAGCACCCTTGTCATTATCAGTAAGTGCGTGCAATGCAGAACCAAGATGCTAAGTTGACCATAGTGTGGCTATAGCTGGTGCCTTGGGGCAAGCGCTCTGAGCATTATAAAGTGAGACCTTATTGTAGGGCATGCATCCAATTTTTAGAACATTATATAGATTGGAGACAGATGAGTGATCCAGAATGATTCGTGGCCTTTTTTTATGAAATGCCTAAAATATAATTTCAAATGGAAATTAATTTAAGTGCTGCAAAATCAAATGGGTCTAGGGCTCATCTGAAAGCTTGGGTTCAATTTTAGGGACACTTGCAAAAAGCACAAATTGCCTTGGGGGTAGTCACATATGCATTTCAAGAATAAAAATGGGTTGTATGAGGTTGTTAATGTAAATTGGAATTTCACTGATGACTTGAAGATCAATTACGTTCTTCTCATTAGTTTGCAAAGATCATTTATATGATTATATTGTTTTCAATTGATTCAATTGATATATTGTTTTCACAAGATTCCTTGTTAATGGGCAAGAAGATCCTGGATATCTATGTTTTTACTAATTCAAGAAATATTTACTAAGCACCGACAAAATACATATACTTTCTTAAATTTCAGAAGTCTCTGTTGTGGTAGACAAGGCGGACACAATCTTTCACTTATGAAGTTTATTGTCTCATTAGGAGGAAATTTATTTTTTTAAAAATCACTCCATCATTGATGAACTACAATCAACTGAGATGGTAAACTCTAAGAGAAAACAGAACATACCTAATTTGTTTGTTATATCCTGCCCAATTGGAAATTTGTAAAAGAATTATGCAAATGACCTACATGGCCAAACCAGATTTCCCCTCTGAAATGATAATACACAGTCTGATATATGTTAGGTGCTTGATTGATCTTTGATGAGTGATTGATTGGTTCATTCATTGATTGACTAAATAATGATAAATGTTATAGGGGAAAGTACAGAGTACACTGAGAGTGTTACAAGAAGGACCTATCTTGGTGTGGTTACCTAGAGAAGGCAAGGATTACATCAGGAATCTGTGGCAGGAAGGAAACTGGAACTTACTAGAAGGTGGGAGAGGGTCAGGATTTGTTGGAGTGTGTGGAGTTCAGGGTCACAGCTAGGGAGGCAGTCAGAGGCCAGAGGATGGGAAGCCTTGGAGCTTTGCCATGTTCTATCACAGGGAGACGGGCTTCCCATCCCCCAGATAGCAACCCTGTTTGACATTGCTGTTTTCCCAGTTTTTAGGATAAGATGGCAGATTAGGGTGAGGCAGAAAATAGGATATAGATACAAAGGCAAAAATTCTCTTCCTGAACACCTAGATTTGTCATCAAAAGAAAAGTAGGGAGGGAGAAATTATTTTTTGTTTTAAATTTATTTATTTTACAGTAGAATGCATGTTGACATATAGTGCACAAATGAAGCACAACTTCTCATTCCTCTGGCTGCACATGGTGCAGAGTCACTCCAGTCGTGTAATATATAGGGTAATGATGTCTGTCTCTTTCTACCATCCTTCCCTTGCCCACAACCCCACCCCTCCTCTCACTCCCCTCTACACAAACCAAAATTCCTTCATTCTTCCCTATCCCTTTGCCCCACTATGGATCAGCCTCCACTTATCAGAGAAAACGTTCAGCTTTTGGGTTTTGGGGATTGGCTTATTTCACTTAGCATGATACTCTCTAGCTCCATCTATTCACCTACAAATGCCATAATTTCATTCTTTTCTAAGGCTGAGTAATATCCCATTGTGTATAGGTAACACGTTTTCTTTATCCATTCATCTGTTGAAGGACTTCTAGGATAGTTCCGTAGTTTAGCTATTGTGAATTGAGCTGCTATAAACATTGATGTGGCTGCATCACTGTAGTATGCTGATTTTAAGTCCTTTGGGCACAAACTGAGGAGTGGGACAGCTGGGTCAAATGGTGGATCTATTCCAAGTTTTCTAAGGTAGGGAGGGAGAAATTCTTGAGGAGAAATGTCACCTTTTTAATAGAGGTCCTCTGTTGAACCTAAAAAATCTTGGAAAAGGATAATTCTTGTTATTTTGTTTTAATTAATTTATTTATATTGTTTGTTTAGTTTGTGGTACTGCGGATTGAATGCAGGGCCTCACATGGTTCAGGCAGGCACTCTAGTGCTGAGCTCCATCCTAGCCCTTTTTAACTTTTATTTTGAGACATGGTCTCTCTAGGTTGCCCAGGCTGGCCTTGAACTTGCAATCCTCCTGCCTCACAAGTACCAGGGATTACAGTTGTGTCCCACAGTGCCTGGTGAGAATGCATGTTTTAATTGAAGCTGTTGGTGCATTGGTACCTTTCTAGAGCTAAATATTTCTATTTCTTTGTCTCATTTGTTAAAAGGGGAGATATTGAATTGGCCTGACTATCTTTAGAAGCTTGGTGGTGAGACTTAAGGCAGAGTATGAGGTATTTAAAAAAAGATATGGCAACATGATCCTACCATGCCTCCTTGACTTATTTTCAGTTAACACAATAATTAAATGATGTGTTTTAAAATGTGGGTCAAACACCTTTCTTGTCTTCCCAATTATTGCTTCTGTTGGGTTTTGTCACTGTTCTGGAAAAACAAGATATTGAGGACTGATCTCTGGAGAACTAGTGTAGTTCCATTTTGAGGAAATATTTGCAAGGGCCTCTTCTGAGAAATAACATGAAGTCATTTTGCAATTCTCCAAAGTTGTGGGTGAGAGAAGTCCATTTGCCTCTGTAAAAGAGCTTGGTAATAAGTGGATAAATTTTTAAAGAAATAAATATGCAGGGAATGTTGAACATTTTTATATTGGTCAAAGTGTAGTTTCTTAATTAAAGCTCCTTAGCTGGTGTTCTTTAAGATTCTGGTCTTAAATAATTTCTTGATTGAAATATGGGGATTACTCTGTTGTTTGGTGTTTTAGAATAAGTACTTTTTATTAAGCATATTTAATTTATTTAGCATGTAATATATCTCGTGTAATGCTATGAGGTAAATGTCATTGTTACCTCCATTTTGCAATTGAGAAACCCAAAGCACAGAGAGATCAAGTAATTTGCCCATGATAGCACAGCTGGTACATAGCAGAACTCAGATTTCAACATAGGTAGTGCAGTCTGGCTCTTGAACCCATATTCTTCACTAACCATTTTACAGTAGAATTATTACATATAGAAGAAATTAATATATTGTTTTTTTTCCATTTCACATTCTAACTGATTATACTAACAATTTGCTTTCTTTTCAAAAATAGGAATTTTTAACTTCCACTTTATAAAAGAATGAATAAATAAGCATTTCACATTAGAAAATACCTTCTCTTAAGATTTAAGTGTTCATATTCTCTTCTTTGGCATTTCCGTCTCCCCATCCTGGATAAAACCAGTTTGTCAGATTAGGCCACAAGACTTTATTTAAGAAGATCTGGGCTGGGGTTGTGGCTCAGTGGTAGAGGCGTGTGTGAGGTGCTGGGTTTGATCCTCAGTACCACATTAAAAAATAATAATAATAAATAAAGGTATTATGTTCATCTATAACTAAAAATATTTTTTAAAAAAGAAGATCCAAAAGAAACACATATTTCATTTCATAAGCAAATGCAAGCAGAGTGGGTAGTGAACACCCTTTTTCTAGTCTGTGTGTGAAATGATGTTACATTTATGAGAGAAATAAGTGTGGACCCCATTGAATGTAAGGCCCTTTCAGGAACACCTTCTGTTTGGGGTCTAGTCATGTTCCAGATGTAGTCCTGCTATTTTTTTTTATTTTTTTTTTTGTACCGGGGATTGAACTCAGGGGCACTCGACCACTGGGCCACATCCCCAGCCCTTTTTTTGTATTTTTATTTAGAGACAGGGTCTCACTGAGTTGCTAAGTGCCTCACCATTGCTGAGGCTGGCTTTGAACTCAGATCCTCCTGTCTCCGCTTCCCAAGTGCTGGGATTACAGGCGTGCGCCAATGCACCCAGCTAGTCCTGCTATTGAGGACTAGATTCTGGACCAACTTAATGTCACTGAATGTATAGACACTGACCACTGACTACCTGCCAGATGCTGGGTTAAGCCCTGGGCTCGCAGCAGTGAGGGCTGAATAAATGTCCTAATGGAGCTTAGAGTCCAACTCAATTAAAAGCATCTAGCTTTCATGTCAAGTCATAGAATCTGAATAGAACTTCAAGGCACTTTGAGATCACCTACCTACCTATTCACTGGTCAGATGAAATGCAGAACTCCAAAGTTCAGAAAAGTCTCTTCCAATATGACATCTGAATCTCCTACTTCCTGCCCTAACCTTCTTTCCATTTGCTTGCTCTGAAGTTTTTAAAATGTTGCTTCCCATGGAGTCCTTACATTATTATTTCTCTGTCTTCTTAAGGTTTCTTTGACGACTATGGCCTTTCCATGCTAATACTGATCTTCCAATTTTCTAAGCTAATATTCTCCATCACTGTCCTCTTCCTTTGCCTGAGCACATTGCTGGCTGATCTGTCTGTCCTGACAGTTGAATAGGCAATCCAGGGTACCATAGGGCTTTCAAAGATTGGGGAAAGAGAGCAGTCTACAGAGACCCTCTCAGGCCTTCCAAACCCACACTACAGCCCTTGGCTCCTTAGAGATAGCAAGGCTTGCCGGGGACAAGGAAGACTGGCAGACACAGTCCTGACTTCTCAGACACCCCCAGACTGGAAAATATCCTTTGGGGGGAAAAATGAGGACATGAAATCGCTTGCTGTGGTACCTATCATTCTGCTAAGGACAGTGAAAACACAGTCTGTCATCCTTGACATTTTAATTGAAAGAAAAGCTTACATAGATTTCAGCCATAAGCAGTATGTTTATACAAGTGTATGAAGAGGAATAATCTGTCAAGTTGGAAAACTCTTAATGCTGCAGGACTCAGTTTAGTAATGAACAATCCAACATGAGCTCACACATCTTACCTTGTTCCATGCCTCAATAATTTTTAGTAGAAATACTTTACCTAGAGGCATATGGTTATTAAAAAGGAGGCTCGGTTTGCTCAAAGTCTGGAATTATTAGCTCATGGCAACAAGCCTGCACTGGAGGAAAGACTGTTGGGTCTTTGTTTTCACAACTTTATTGCTATTTTGTCATCTTACTTGCAGAATCTAATTGATGTGTTGTTTGGGGAGGTCTGTGTTTGCTTGTGTTTTTATTTTGCTGTTGTTGTTTTTATAAAGAAGAAAATAATTTCACATGGATGAGAGATTTCTCATGTTAGCATGTTAGCAGTTACCCCAAGTATTTTACTACTTCATGCAAAGTCCAGGGAGCAGTGTGAATATCAAAGGAAATGGACCGTGAATTTATTTTAGCATAAAAAAATCAATAATAACTTAGTTGTGGGAGCCAGCAAGGTGTGATGGGGGAAGCTCTGTATTGCAAGCTGAATATAAACCCTGCTCCTTTTCATGACCTGTGTGACCTTGGGCAAATTTGAATGTACCTGGATTCAGTTTGCTCCTAAGTAAAGTGGGAATAATTCTACCTACCTACCACTTGACATTATTTCAAGTCATGTGAAATAAGGGCTGTGATACTGCTTTGAAAAATATGAATCATTGTTCAAGAGCAATATAAAAAGTTTTATACCCCCATACTATATTAAATAACAATAATTCTTATTTCAGAACACAGAAAGGGAATTAGACAATTAATGAAATTATTCCAATACCACTCTTGCTTCAACAATACAAGTATTCTACACAAATGTTTGTTTCTATGGGCCTAGTTACACAGAAAATTCTTCAGTCTGGTTCTGTATTTTATTTTATTTCTTTATTTACTGGTGCTGGGAATAAAACACACGTCCTTGTGCACAGTAGGCAAATGCTCAACCATTGAGCAACACCTCAGTCCTGCTCCTTGATGTTCTTAAGGATGGATAGGCACAGATTTCACTCTTTTCAGTTTTTATAGTGTAAAAGCCCAAGCAAGAAGCATAGAGAATTCCATCAGTATGATAAGTGGAAGTTGGGAAATAATTTATAGAATCTGTGTGAACCTCAAAATTATTCAGAATTCAAACATACGGGGATCTCAAATAACCATTTTCCCACCCAAGTATATGTTGCTAATTGGTCTAACTGGTATAATTTGGAAGCTGTTATTATAATCCCAAGAGAGCTCAGTAATCTGAAAGTCTTTCTTAATTAATGAGGAAGTACTTGGTATTTTAAAATGTAGTAGATCTGTGTATCATGTGGAAATAACTAACCTAATCAGAGCATTGAATTAAATGAAACACACCATTCCCCAACTATTCCGTATGATAGTTCCCATCATTTGGGTAAAATGAAAACTCATTTTAAATTTAATTACTTTTGCATTCCCTTTCACATCAACATTGAGTTGTTTAATTGATTTCTTTTTAAGAAAGAACACATCAATAAAATCTGATGACCAGGATTGTTTTTAATATGTCCAGTTAGAAGCTTAATGTGAATGATGCTCATAAGCATGGTATCGCAAATACAAGTAATACAAAGAAATGTTTTTCATTGTCTTTCCTATAACGGTGTGTGTTTGTTCCTATATGCCCTTGAAGCTTTCCTCTAGTGACAGATATATGGTCACAGGCAATATGTGTGTGTGTGTGTGGGGGGGGGTGGGTGCATATGTAGATACATGTATATCCGTCTCTGCAGATTGGGTAGATACTAATGAATGGGTCGATGGGTGATGAGGGGTCCTCTCAATGGATCTTGCTTATTGTGCAACTGGGGAGTCCAGATGATTAATCCTGAACTTGGAGGAACTATTACTGAACATTGTATGCTGTGATATACAATGGTTTTCTTTTTAATCGAGTTCCCAAACAAAACATTAAGACTGGAGAAAATAAACAAATGTTGACAGGGCCACATTCCATACCTCTCTGACTCGAGCTATTCACCTCTGAACAATATACTTTACAAACCTGGTAAAGTCACAACCTTCTGTGGTATTTTGGAGCATTGGAACCAGCAAGTCCCCCAAACTGGGAAAGCTCAAGGACCTTCACAGACCTACTGGTCCTTATTGTCAGTCTGTACTCCAGATGCCCAAGCGCACACATCAAGAAACACCCTTAGTACCTCATTTGCATTTCTGAAAGTGCTCATTTCATTGTTCCAACCTACTTACATCAGCCTATCTAGGTATGTCCTCATACACACATTCTGCTAATAAAGCAGATTATAATTTGTGTACATCAACATAACTTCTGTGAAAGGGCTTCATATTCTTTTCTAGTTCCATACATACACTTTCCTGAGTGTATAAATCCTGACTAATTTATGACTAATCCTTCTAGGATGTGTGTGACCATGATGGTTCGCTACATTTCCAAAAGAGCTCTTGGGCAAAAAGAGTAGAAAACTTAATCTTTGGAATTTTAACAGCAGTGTGAAGAAAGAACGTGTTGGCATTCTCTTTCCCCAGCTCAGTCTCCCCCACTTCTCTGTGAGTCACCCAGACACGCCAAAGAAGGGCCTCTCTTAATACTCCAAGGGAACTCTAGCAGAGACTGTGCTTCCCCGAAGCAAGGGAAGGCCTGGGCCCGCCTGGGGCATCCGGGCTGCAGCCTTAGCCAGTCTTGGCATGAGGAGGGTCTTCTTTTTCCTTTAGAACATGCACTAATTCTGAAAGTACAAGTTTCTAGCACAACATTTAGAATACAGTGGTTTAACGTGGAAGACTCAGAGTCCCTGAGAGCTCTTTGTTTATTTGTTTTGTTTGTTGTTAAGTCTTTAATTTAATGGCTTGACATTTATATAGCTCCCCAGAGCAAACCCATCAGGAGATTGAGAATTTAGCCGGGGAGGTCAGTTGTTTGCCATTTTTAATAAACACAAATAATTCCCTTTTTCCCTGAGCTCCACATTCCCTAGCTCATTAAATCAATGTAAGGCTCTTAAAGTTTTCTGGGATTTTTTTTTTTTTTTTCCCCAAATTGAAACAACAGCTCAAACTGTGTACTCCCCAAAGGGATGCTTACCCAAGTCCTGCAGGTCAGGCCCATATCAGTTTCTGTCAAGCAGCCTAACACCTCGAGTTATTAGGAAATGAGAGCTTGGTGATGGAGAGCTCACCCGGGAAAGGCAGCCACAGTGCTGTGACCCACAGGCTGGCTGCTCTGGTTTGTGTCCTGACTTTGTTTCCTTGCACTCATAGTGAAGAACTATGAAAAAGTTAAAAACAGTGTCTGTCCAGAATTGACAAATGGAATTTGTCCAGCAAATTCAGAGAATGAAAGTGTATCCAGAGCAAAGCCAGGTGGGCTTCCAGGCAGAGGTGTGGGAGAGTGTGTGTTTGAACACATGGAGCCAGATCTCCAGCAATGAGAACCTTCGATTCTGAGACCCAGGATTCCACCACAAATCCCTTTTCTTAGAGGCCCGGGCTGTGGGAGATTCACTGGCTTGTTTCTATTGAACACCAGTTAGATAACAGGGATCAGGAAATGAAGTAGAATTTGATGTATTATCGAGGAAGCAGCAAAGGAAATCAACCTTGTATTTTATTTGTTATTATTTCCCTAATATCCGCAATTATGTGGCGGTCCCATCAGTGAGTCTGATCTGCCGCACGTTGGACGGTGGGGTGTCCCCGCTGGTCCTGGACTCTGGTGAGACAGGCCCAGGGCACTGGAAATAATGTTTGTTTGTTTTCTTTGTTCCCAGGCCTGTCCCAGGCTCTCTATCTTCTCTGCTACATCTCCACAACAGACAGAGACAGCCCATGCCAGCCTCCATGCCCGGACCCTGCCTAACCCTACAATGCCAGGATCTTCGGCCGTCTTGATGCCAGTAAGAGTTTCTGGTATCTCTTTGGAACACCTCACTGCAACTGTGGCTTGCCATTCTTTTTTTTTTTTAAATCGTGCTGGGGGTTGAACGTAGAGCCTCATGCATGCGAAGCCCACGCTCTATTACTACTCTTCTACTCACGACATCCCCAGCCTGTGGCTTACCACTGGTAGAAGAGAAAAGGGAAAACTGAGCTCTAAGCTGTCTGTGAAGAAAGCCGCTGCTTCAGAGTGGAGGGCTGAGCTTGAATAAAGTCTTGCAGCCCTGTTTCAGGAATTAAGCACAAATTGCACTTGCTCGGAGCTTTGAAGTGCCAGTTTGCCTTTGACACCCTGTTGCCCATCCCCAGGCATCTTGCTGACTTTCCTGGACTTTAGTACTTTCATCTTCTTGCTGGTGATAACTGAGTCCTCAGCATCCAAGGGATGGAATTCCTTCAGGGAGACAGTGTTCTGTAACCACAGTTATCCCTCTACATCTGTGGGTTCTGGATCTGCAGTTCAACCGTCATGGATTGAAAATATCTTTTTAAAAATCTGTACCTGTACTGAACAAATACAGACATTTTTTTTCTTGTCACGATTCCCTAAACAGTAGAGCATCACAGTCATTTACATTGTAATAAGTATATAAGTAGTCTAGAGATGACTTAAAGGATACAGGAGGGTGTTCATAGGATATATGCAAATGCTAAGCCATCTTGATACAAAAGATTTGAGTGTCTACAGAGTTTTGTATCAAAAGGGGAGGGGTGTTCTCGAACCAGTTCTTTGCAGATATTGATGGATGACTGCACTGCAGAGTCCCCAGCTTGAGTTGTGTACAGTGGCCTTAAATTGCCAGTGAGTGGTCTAGCCAGAACTGAGAATTATAATTATAGTAATAACGATAATAATGATCATACATAATAGCTGCTAATATGTGTTTATCCATATCATGTTCTATAAATCATGCTAGCAGCATTTATTGAGTGCTTACCATATGTTGGTTACTTTCCAAGCATTTTGTCAACACAAGGAACAACCTTCTGAGATGAGTCTATTACTGTCTCCATCTTCTGAAGGAGTAAAGTCAGGCAAGTCAGGCTCAGCTGAAAAGTAGAGCAGTGGAGTTTTGAACCCAGAAATTCTGTCTCCAAAGCCCATTCTTTTTTTTTTTTTTTTTTTTTTTTTTTTTTGCTACTGGGTATTAAACTCAGCGGCACTTGACCATTGGGCCACTGGGCCACAGGGCCACATTCCCAGCCCTTTTTTGTATTTTTTTTTTTATTAGAGACAGGGTCTCACTGAGTTGCTAAGTGCCTCAGCATTGCTGAGGCTGGCTTTGAACTGGTGATCCTCCTGCCTCAGCCTCCCAAGTGCTTCCAAAGCCCATTCTTTCACCTACTAAATGCTATGTACATTCACTTACACAGCAAATCCATGAGGTAGGCACTGTTATGATACTAATCTTACAGATGAGGAAACAGAGGTAGAGAGGCTGAGTTTCTTGGCTGAAGTCACACAGCTGATAGGTGATAGACTTAGGATTTAAATTCAGGTAGTCTGACTCCTGCGTCTCTACTCAATAATCATCATATGATCCCTTCTGAAAACAATAGATAATCACACCAGAGTGATCCAGACTAATGCAAAGAAGCTTTTCTGTTCTTCCACCTCCTCCTCCCTTTCCTTCTTTCTTCCCTAGATTGTGCTTTAGTGAACATGGCTGGTGGTGTTATTTACAGGGCTGCAGGAGTTCTCTAAAGCCCTACATTCAATCCAAACCCTCCCACAACTGATTAACAATATTTTGCAAAGAATTTGAAGGAATTCCCCATGTTGTTAGATCATTTTATTCTCACAGCAATCCTGTGGGGATATGGTATCTATAATTACTGATATAATCACCTCACAGATGATAAGCCTAGTAAGAAGTTTTGAAGGGAGTTGTCCAACGTCATGTGGTTTGGGAGTTGAAGAGTAGTGAATGGAATGCACACCTCAGCTCACCTGAGAGCTAAGACCAGCCCTGGTGAAGGATTGTGCTCGTTTCTCCCAGGGGATGCTGGGAATGCAGAAGGGCTTGTGGACTCAGTGGAGAGCAATTGGCCTGCCCACTACAGATGCCTGCTGGTCCAGGCTAGAAACAGCCACTGCAAACTTGAGCTAGGGGATGGACAGGTGAAGCCGATTGACTTCACCTGCAATGCTCTTCTTAGATTTTTTTTAGATGGTGAAGAACAGCACCTCCATGCAGTTATCCCAGATTTTATTCAACTTAACCAATTGTACTGAGAGGCCACTCTCATGGGAGTTCCCAAACCCTTGTGAATGATGTGTAGAGCTGCCATGACAGTAGGTGTCAGTCTAGAGCAGTGATTCTCAGCTGGGGGTGGTTCTGTCCCCCAGAGGGTATTTGGCAATAACCAGATATGCTGTTGATTGTTAGCACTGTACTGGGGTGGGGAAGTTGGTATCTAGTGGGTAGAGGCCACAGATGCTGCTAAGCATCCTATAATACATAGGACAGTCCCCCACAACAAAGAGTTCCTTGATCCAAAATGTCAGTGCTGAGCTTGAGAAGCCCTGGTCTTGAGTGAAGCAAATGTTACTAATGGAAAATAATGCAACGTCTTTCAGAAGTAGATCCTAAGAGTTCCAGGCCCTAGAAATCCAGACTTTTCTTCCTTAGTGTCCTGTCACAAGCTCCTCTGCTATAACTTGGACATTCCAAACATGGTCGAAGGGTAGTAGCCTCTTATCCTTAGAGTTCCCACTCTTGGAAACCACAGTTCCCTGGGCTTAAAACTTGAGACTGTGTCTTTAGGTAAAGGTGAGATTCATACCAGGATGCACATTTCACAAAATGTAGGTCAGAAAGAAAATGATGTAATCATTTATTCATTCCACAAACATTTGTTGAACACCTTTTGTGTGCAAGTACGGTGCTAGATGATGGAGATTGAGAAGAACAGGGCAGGTTTTGCCTTTGAGGACTTCGCAGGGTGTATTTTCTTATCTTGAAAGCCAAATGCATTAATAATTTGGCAACATGAACCTTCCATTTTTCATTACAAAAGCTCAGTGACTTATAGATAGTCCAGCTCTTATTTTCCAGTGTGTAAAGAAGGGAAAATTCTTTACCTGGGAGTTATTGTGGTGCTGGGGATTGAACCCAGGGCCTTGCACATGCTAAGCAAGCGCTGTACCACTGAGCGGCACCCCCAGTCCCTGCCTGCAGGTTTACCAGCAGTGCTGAATGTTACCCATTATTGAACAAAGCTGTTCCATCACCTAGCCTCTTAATTCCAGGCAACTAACTCTTTAACGTTGACCTCACAGTGCAGATGGGGCCTTGTTCTTAACTTTGAGGAGACGCTTTGCCCATGCTGAATGTCTATGTGACAATAGTCAGTAAGATGGAAAATGCAATATTTTTTAATAGATAGAAAAATGAAGCCAGTTTGAAACCAGTATATGATGAGTCATGGGGTAGAAATAGTCATAGACGAAAACTTTTCCCAAAAATGGAAGGCTTGCTGACTCTGGATTCAGAAGCCACGAGCAGACTGCTCTCCCCTCTTGGTACAGCTGGTAGTTTAGAAGACACTGGACAAACATCTGTACTTATAAAAGATCCTTCTTTGGAAAATTGATGGAAAAAAGCTCATTTGGATTTGGGTTTCCCTCTCAAAGAGGAAGAAGGGGTCAAACGCTATTCTGACTCTCCCATTCCCAGCCTCTGAGAGTGGGAATTATAAGTAATATGCATTTTTCCCACATTTTAAAAATTGGTACATTATGGTTATACATACTGATGGGATTTGTAGCAATACAAATTTGTACTAATGTAGTAATACATTTTTTGGGGGGTAATGAAACTATTGACTTCTTCGTGACTTACCCACGAGAGTACATGAATGTACCTAATGGCACTGAACTTGATGAACTTCATGGCACTTAACTCTGGTTAAAATGGTATTTTACAATTTTTTAAAAAGTGATTGAAACATTAGGCTTTTAGTTTGCCCCGAGATTTAGGAGATAACTGGGAGTGAATGTTTTATTTTCACTGAATTGATAAGGCTTCAAAAAGTTTTACTGAGGGCTGGTGCTGTGGCTCAGTTGTATAGTGCACTTGCCTGGTATGTATGAGGCACTGGGTTCAATTCTCAGCACCACATATAAATAAATAAAAAATTATAAAGTTCTAACAACAACTAAAAAATATTTTTAAAAAGTTTTAGTGAAGTACTCTGTAATACATAGAAAATTTGCCTTCGCTAGTTCCTCTTGAAAGTTTTCTGTATCCACACCTTGTGGGATAACTGATCACCTAAGTGACTAAAATCAGTGGGTCAGAAGAGAGCTTTTTACTAACGTTTTTACTAATTTGCAGACCAATGTCATAATTGTACCCCACCCCTGGAGCAGACACAAAAGGAATCACAGTGACAGAATCTCAGCAAGAGAAGGGTCCCTTAACTGAACAGGGTCATTTTGTTCAATGATCACACTCAAGCTTCCCTCTAATTGGTGGGATTTCCATCCTCCATTCTTTGAACCTCCTCTGATAAGAAACGTCCATATTTTCCAACCTTTCCCAGGTTAACTTAGAGTGAATACCTGGCTTAGCCATTGTTTTTATTTCCACCCTTTGGTAATTATATTGAAGAATTGGTTTTCCCTCTGAAGAAAGTCTAGTTATTTTTTTGGGGTGATATTAATATTAGATGTACTTGCTTTAGCTTATTCTTTGAAGTGTTCATTTTCTACCAAACAGAAACTATTATTAATCAGACATGTTCTTGCTTGACTAAAATAGAAATTTTGCTGTAGAAGTTGAGTATCCCTAATCTGAAAATTCAAAATCTGAAACTTTTTTGGGCCAATGTGATGCCACAATTGAAAAATCTCACATCTGATGCCATGTGATGATGGTAGTCAAAAGTGGGAGTGCTCAAATTAACCTTCAGCCTATGCATATAAGGGGTATATGAAACATAAATGAGTTTCATGTTTGGACTTGGATACCATCCTAGCATATCTCATTATCATATGCAAATATTTGAAAATCTGAAAATATCCTAAATCTGAAGCACTTCTAGTCCCAGGCACATTGATAAGGGACACTTACTTTACCTTTCCTTCTTAATAGGTATACCCTGAAGACAAAAATGACATAACCCCGGTCAGGTATTTGGATGATGTTAATTCTAAAGGGACAGAAGGCCAGAGGAGGATAATGGAGGAGCAGTCATTCATGTGTAATCCAAACCCTGCAGCTACCTAAGGCTTAGCCCTTCAGTGAGGCCTTGACCAAGTTAAGAAGGAAAAGATGCACCCAGGCAGTGGCTCATACACTCATGCTGCCTCATTTCAATTGTATTTATGAAATGGAGCAACAAGGAAGACCCAGCATGTTGGGGAATGTGGCTTTTAAGATTGTTAATATTTTTTCTTATTCTCCCAAAGATTCATGTTTACTATATAAAATTTATAGGGGGGATATGTCAAAGATATCCTGAGATAACCATTTGGTATATTATATATCTTTTTAGCATTTTTCTATGTGTATGTGTGTGTGTGTATGTACATATATATTTATTTTATTTTATTTATTTATTTATTTATTTATTTATTACCGGGGATTGAACTCAGGGGCACTTGACCACTGGGCCACATCCCCTAGCCCTTTTTTTGTATTTTATTAGAGACAGGGTCTCACTGAGTTGCTAAGTGCCTCGCCATTGCTGAGTCTGGCTTTGAACTCGCGACCCTCCTGCCTCAGCCTCCCAAGTGCTGGGATTACAGGCGTACACCACCGTGCCCAGCTGCATATGTTATTTCTTAAAGCCATAAAAATTAGCATAATTGGTGGTAGTTGGAGTGGGTGCAAAAGTGGAAATATTCAGTGATTTTGTTTGGAAATGATCTTTCATGACAACGCAGTTCTCTTTGCATGGGGAATCTTCCATAGAAGGCACAGCTTTGGGTGATTCCTTGATGTACCTGGTTCAACTCAAGGCTCAGGAGTGCATTGCCTATCATGTACCAAGCCTGTGGGTTTCTGGGGCTTCTTCAAAGAAATGCTAAAGGATCTGCTTGAAAGGGAAGTGTCAGCTTTGTCTATGCCTTGACTGTCTTTCTCAGACTTCTAATTCTGTTGCTTTCCTTTCTCTTAGATGGAGAGACAAATGTCAGTGAACTCCAGCATCATGGGGATGCAAGGTCCAAATCTCAGTAACCCCTGTGCTTCTCCCCAAGTCCAGCCAATGCATTCAGAAGCCAAAATGGTAAATAGCAGCTATAATCATCCTTTTATTACTTCATGAATTTTTCTTCTGATTTCTACTCTGATACCCAAATGTCAGTTAAACCAGGTAGAAGGCTTCTTTTTTTTTTTTTTTTTTTTTTTCTGTATTGCTCTTTCTTTGGAAAGGCAGAGTTGAGAGATCGGCTTTCTTTGAGGTTATTTGTTATAGACCCTTGGCATCAGATAAGCATGTCCCAAGTGTTAGATTGGCACTGGTGTTAATGAAAGGGACATTTGAGGTTTTGGGAGATTCATAGAAGTTGGGGTGGGATTTGCTCATTATGTGAAATAATAAAAATAATTCAGAGTTCCAACTCCTTCTTCAAGGTAATTACAGCTTCAGTGCACTTTCCCCATCCCAGTGTCATTAACACAAACCTTTAATTCTTGAGTACACACAGTTATGGAAATGCTTTGTTTGTTATAGTTTCAGATGTGGCATTGATTTGAAAGGATGAGCGCCTTAATTTTCTTGCAACCTGTACTAAAAAGTGTGACTTCAGGTGAAAAGGTTCAGTGACTTTTAACATGATATTTGTGTGCACTGAGGTCATTCTTTCCAATCTCAGTGATAGATTTATGCATTTGTATTCCACTAAAGCGTAATAAAGCCATGCCTATCTGTCCCTGTAATACAAAGTAAACTTGCTGGTACTATTTAGAGAAGTTATTTAAACTAGGTCATTCAGTGTTTGTATAGTTAAATTCTAACACCAAAATTAGTAAAGTATCAGGTGACTGTAAAATACAACACAGCAGATTTTTCAGTGTCTGATATTGTATAAGGAAGGCATTTTCTAGAATTTTAAGATTTACCTGGTCCACTGACAGCACTGGAGACTGTGTGTTGGTTGGTGTGAGGAGTTATGGACAGCTCTGAAAGCTAGCCATCACCTCCCACACAGGGTGGAGCCAGCCCCAGGGACTTCCTTTTCAATGTCAGCAAGTTTTTTTGAAGCCCGTTTTGGTCACTTTCGCTTGGAAACTTCACTCATTTGATGTGCAGCTTTTTGACCCAAGAAATCAACTGAATTCCCAGTGTTGGCTACTTTGGGCAAATAAAATCTGTGGTCAAGAGAGCTCTCTTTACTGTGCCACAGTCCCCGTGACATGCCAAATGGCACCAGCTTTGCAGCAAAGCTCGTTAAATCTTTTTGGATTCGGCAAATATTTTTTCAACTCAAACCCTACGGAGCCAAACCAAATACTTGCTGGCAGAATAAAGTTCAAACTGGCATCTGTTTTGGAGACCAAAGTAATGCCATTTACCTTTTTTTTTTTTTTTAAGGAAAATAAAAAATGAACTGTGAAGGTACTTAAAAAAACAAAATTAATTTCTTCATTTGCAAATGAATAATGTTGTGGTTCTGTGTCTGAGATAGTACGCCCCCATCTGGATGGTTCTGGAATCTTCTTATTCCTTCAGGGTCTGTATTCCTTTTGAGGGATTTTCTAGACAAACTTTAGATGGATTCTAAGGTACAATTCCAAACGGATTTCTCTGCAAATTGATTTTCACTAGATTTTATACCACCACTTGACTCAGAAATACCCTGCCTCTCTGATTGCTAGCAAAGAAGGAATGTGCCCCCCAAAATACCACAGGTTGATAATTATTTACATGCAACCATGTAATGGGGCAAATAATGGTGAATAACATTGCTGGAAACAAAAGAGAATTGGTCTGTACTTATAAAAATAGTGTTATCCCACAAACCTTTGCTGAGTTAAATTCACTGAGCAAGCACACTACTCTGCTGATTCATGCTCTAAGTGAATAAATATTTCCAGGCCCATACGGTCTGGGCTAATGAACTTGACCATGGAGATGGGGCCCAGGGAACACAGCTATTCTTTCAGCCTCCAACTCCCACCCCTACTACCCCTGTTATTGCCAATGCATTAATCCAAAGGGGGAAATGGTAGCATTGCCCACTTATGTTTGAAAGAATAGCATTTACTTAGTAATGTGGAAAAGTATTAAGTAAGTGAATTATAATATGTCATTCAGCATCTCTGTTCTTATTCCACCCGCTTTATTCGCTGGAGAAACCAGTCATTGCCATCAGCTAACCACATGGTATTTTCTAGCAGCTTTGGGGCTGATCAGATGAAAATGTTTTATGAAATCCAAAGTAGTGAGGGGGAAAAAAAAAGTCTTCCACGATTTTAATGTCAGCCAGAGCCTCTCCAGGTTTCTCTGAACGATGGGCTTTGTTTTTCTATGCCTAATTTTCTTCCTGTGTAAGACTGGAATGGATTCCAGATTTCAACTGAGACTCTTGTTTCACTGTTTTCAAGGACTTTTCCTAAGGTCACACATGGGCTATTGTGATGAATGCACTCAGCAGGGTGTGTTCTCAGAGCACACAAGTAACCAGAGAGCTAAAGGGAGGTGTTGCCCACACTGTGCCACCGCAGGCTTTTTTCTCCTGGGGACAGCATCAGAGGGTTCATTGCAAACTCCCTATTGACCCAGACAAAAGACATCACCCTGAATCTCTGGTGAAACGTGGAGGTCTGGGAGGTAGACAAAAGCTTAAGACAGGTTTGCTTTCAAAGCACAACTTTGTTAGAGGCCCTCTAACTAAGGGACTTTCCATCGGAATGCATCTATTTTCCTTGCCTGACCTCAGTAATTTCTGTTGCAGGAGAGAGCAAAACAGGTATTCTTAACAACCTCTCAAGTGTGTTAATCTGGGGCATCCTAAATCAGGAAGCACACGTGCTGATCTTTGGCTCTAATGTACATTAGTATCAGTGAACTGTCCGATCGACTTTTACCATCATTCTGACTGATTATGATTTAGTTTTATGGCTTGTTCCTTTTCTGCAGAATTAGGCCAGTGGGCATATGGCTTCACAATGACACAAGTGCATCCACACATATTAGGTTTCCTTTGGGCAGAGCAGACTCAAAGCCCTGAGAGACTTCCATCTTTCTAACTACCCCCAATAGGTTCTTCCTTCCAGATTCTTGGGTTCTTTGTGTTTAGGTAGAAATGGGGTCTGCTAGAGAGAAATTCACTGGATACCTAGTGGACATTTTTAACATTCAAAGGGGAAAGGAAGGGAAGGAAGGGGATAAGCAGAGAGAAATGGGAAAGGGGAGGGAGGAGGAGTCAGAGAGTAGGCGTAGTATGAATCGCATTGGGACAAGGTTCCAGTCTCTGCAGTGTTCAAGGGGTTCTGGGGTGAAGTGATTATGGCATCCTCAGAGTCATGCAGATGTGTGTTCATTTCTTTTTGTGGGAAATGGGCCAATTCTGTCTCACTTTTGTTTAAAAAAATTGAAAGAAATTTGTGTTAAAGAAATTGATAATAAGTTTGGTAGCCAAATATGAGTAGGGGGTTGGGGGACTTGTCCATATACCTGTCTCACTAAGAATGAAGTGACCACTATTCTAGAAACTGAGTAGAAGAAATGATGGCATATAAGTGGCTATTCTCTGGGGGCTTTGGAGGCCCTATCCACCCTTACCTCCAGTTTGGAAGGCGTTAATGAAGGCTGGAGAGTATTGATACAAGGAAGAAGGTGTGTTTGGCTGTGACCTAATTCTGTCCTCAATAGCACCATGACAAAAGCATTGTCCCCACTTTACAGCTGAGACTGCTGAGACTTTGAGAGGTACTTTACAGCTGAGACTGCTGAGACTCTGAGAGGTTTAAAAACTGGCTAAATGAAACATCACTTAGCACAGGCTGATATAACTCGTGATCCAAGCTCTTTGATCATGACATTGATTCTCTGGATAAAAATATCACAATACTAAGCTATTAGTCACTTTCAGATTAAATCAAATTCTTCAGAGTTTATTTATGTTTACATACAAACGGGGACAAAGATGGCAAGGATAGTTCAGCCTCCGGATCACCTGGAGAAGATGCACAGTGGTTGGTGGTGTGGTGCTTCTCCCTGGTTTAAGTAGTGCTCTGTAGACGCAGTAACTAGCTCAGCTCCACTGCCTCTTCACCCAAACACATTTTTGTCTTGTCTATTCTCATTCTCCATGTACGTCTCTCTCAGTTGCTCTCCTTCAACATATAGTTTCCTTAAACTGTAAAAGGTCCCATGCATGAGGTCTGAATTTAATCGAGTCCAGTTGAAATAACGGGAGGGAACCAAACCTCATTAAGGAGAGGGGGTAGTATGGAGTGGGCAGGGACAAAGGTGAGGATGAGAAGAAAAGGATGAAACTAGATAAATTCCAAGCCAAGTAAGCAGCCTATAAAGAGTAGCTGACTACATATGATTTCTTTGAAAGATACTGGCAAACAGCATCCGTCCTATTTTTTTTTCCTTGAGAAAAAAGCAATGTGAGTGTTCCCTAGGAAATAGAAGTTTTACTATCACTGCCCTCTTATGAACTGAGAGAGGTTATCAGCACCTCCAGCTGTTTCTTCTATTGTGATGGTCTGTCCATGCTTTATTTTGGTCACTGATTGTCAATACATTGTCTGTAGTTGAGTTCATGGTTAATTGAATAAATAAACATAAGTATATGCATTAATGAATGAATGAAAAAAACACACAAAAAGACTGTCAAGTCAAGGACTGTCAGAGATGGAGGGTAATTAGAGAAGACTTTTTCCGAACCACTCTTTTCATAGGGGAGGACCCCAAGGCCCACTAAAGACTAAGGGGGATCCCTCCATCATTTAAGAACAAAGCTGGCCAACAAATTCTGGCCTTCCCCTTTCTACCCAGGTACTGTGCCTTTTCGGTCAGCTCTACTGATAAATTACCAACAGAGCTTCTGTTGGCTCCTGGTTTCCTCCTCACACACTGGCAGACAAGAACTAGGGAGGTATAGCGAGCCATCCGTGGTTAAATATCCACTTTGTTTTGAATGTCAACCTGGGTGTGTTTGTGTTTGCCTTTCCCCTCCCTAATTATCAAGCTGGATGACTGTTTGCCTAAGGTGCCCCTTGGCCACCCACTGTCCAGCATATAAATCACAGAGAAGCCTGACTCCATATGGAATTGCCTGGAAAGTTTATGCACATGAAAAGACAGTCTCCAGGTAACATCTCTCCGGGACTCTTGAGAAATGCAGTTCTTCGATTTGCCTTAATCCTCCCCCAGCTTCATTTCCTAAAAGTGCAGGAATAAAGAGCCATGAATGAGCAGCCTGTCTGCTTAGAGCTTTGCAGCCAGGCAGGAAGGGCTGTTGATTTGAAGGAAGCGCTCATTAACTTTCGAATCATGCTAGTGGCCCTGTGTCCTGCAGCTTGCAATCAGAACACAATGATGGACTGAACTAAGGGGACCATTTTTTTCCCCAGAATCCTGCTTCACTGCTTGAAAACCATTGTTTGACGGGTAGACCAGTAGGAATTATGTAAGATCCGTGACAACAACAATAATGACGTGTGCTTTCACTTAATAATATGCAATTTGCCTTCTTAAGGTAGAAAACAGTAATTGCCAACATTAATTAAGCACTTATGTTTGTGGCAGGAACCATATCCAGCATCTTGGCCACGTATTCTCATTTAGTCCTGACGACAGTCTGATAAGGGAGATATAGTTCATCTCATTTTCCAAATACACCGAGGAGTTGGGTGATTTCTGGAAACACACACAGCTAGTGAAATTTGGTGCTGGCATGTAAACCCTGGCATTGGGCCTTTGGTCCTGGTCCTTAATCATGTTTTGATTGAATAGCAGGGATTATCATCCTGTGAATTTCTGTTAGTAGAGTACTTTGCAAATTCCCATATACATTGTCTCATTGGCGCCTCATAGTGACCCTGGAAGGTCAGCAGGAAAATATTACTAATCCTCATTTTATAGGCACAGAAAGGGTAAGTGACTTTTCCAGAATCACACAATAGTATATCACCGGGCCCTGAACTCAGGTCTTCTTTGATTTTTGTCCTGTTTCTACTATATCAAGTCATCCCTGGCATCCCCATGGCAGCTTATTCTGAATAAAAGCAGGCCTTTGTAAAGATTAGTGGTATCAAGTGAGATGTGGGCGACTTTTAGCTTGTGTCTGTCAAATTCTGTAGGCCTCAAAGACTAAATCCTAAAGAGAAGTCTTCTCCATATTCCTGACTGGTCAAGATAAGTGCTAAATTTGAGTTCAGCTCTTGTTACTAAAGAACAAAAAGCAACACTTTGAGAACTAATAGAAGCCCTATCTCCTTTCCGTTGGCTGAAATTGTGACCTCTCATTGGCCATTGCCAGGTTCCCCATTTTACTATAGAAAATTTCATGTGGGAATATATTTGTCACCTCTTTAATAAAACATAAATAATCAGATTATGAAATCAATGATGAGAGCTAGCAACTATTTATTTATGTCCCACAGAACAGAATATGTTCCTATAAGGAATTATATTCCATGTGCCAGTCAGAACCCAAACATGTGAGATGATCCATTTGATTATATTTGTCTTAGAAACAAGAATTTATAAATTATCAACTGTCTATCAATTACCAAATTTCAAAGCAGAGAGGGGGTTTGGAGATTATTTTAGCAAAATCCTTTCCTTTGAGAAACAAAGACCTGAATTTGTCTAAGGTCACAAGCTGTTAGTAGAAGGGAATTAGAACTGAGATTCCTGATTGTCAAGTTCATTGAACTTCCCTCTCCTTGTGCTAGTCAGGCAAAGCCGTCTGCTGACCGCACTGAGTGTGCTTTCTAAGAGGACTGTTCCTGAAGCAAATTCTGCAGAATTTGATTAGTGGAGCAAAGTACTTGGGGAGACAGAGGGTCAGACAGCTTGTCCCTTACATGTCAACTGGGAATCAAAGTAGACCATCAGGTTGCCCCAAGCAATGGGCTCAATTTTCTGATTGCTCCCGAGACTTGGTGGTTGGAACAGTCAAACACAAAACTGTTCTCATTTGCCAGTCACCGTTTCATTTCTTGGCATCGCGTGAAAATTACCTTCACTTTTGCCCGGCACCGACCGATATAATAGTTCCACATCTTGTCACTATTTTTTCTCGGGGCTTTCAGAGCTCTGTGCTGTCCTGGGTGGGGGGTGGCGAGGGAGCCCTCTGCTTACCCAAGCACTAAAGGTTATTGAAATAGATCTCAGTCTCATCCAATCTCTTCTCAGGGCTCTCGATTCTCCACCCTCACAGCTGGCTCCTCGTGCACACGCTCAGACGTTCTCCCAGGACTCATTGTCTTCCCAGTTTTATTTCTTTCTGTTTCTGCCAGTATCCACCCTGTTTGGGTCACCATGGCAATAGGTGAAATACAATCCCAATATTTGCTCACTGCCTCTGTCATCCAGCCCAGCACGCGCATTGCTGGGTCTTGTTTTTGTGTTTGTTTAATGTTCCCAAGCCTGAGGTCAGACACATCTGGGCAAGGAAACTGCACAGGGTCTAGTTCGGAACATCCTCTCTCAACATTTTCAGCGTGTCTTCCCTGTATATGTGTGTACGTGTGTGCACACGTGTGTCCCTGTCTGTTTTGGAACATTGTGGGAATTAGTTCATCTTGTGTCAGAAAAGCCAGGGGGAGAAAAGGAAATTTAACAAATCTTGTTACAGGGAAGCTCTGCTCTGCAGAGATATATTTCAGTCTTTTTCTTGGAATATCCGTACACTTCCCAAGATTTTTGCCAGCACAACTAATAACGAAAGTTTGCTTTGCACTTTGAGATGATGGTTCTGCCTTGACTTGGTTTTCTATGGGGTAAGTACAGAAGATCTGTCAAAAAATTCAGGCTTTGAGGGGGATGGAAGCTGTGGTATTGGGGTAGATAGGAGGCAAAGTTTTCTTAAAGGTTTGGTATTTAATTTTCATAAAAAAACAAAAGGGATAACCCAATCTTCCAGTCTAAAAATAATGGAGAGTATATTTTTCTCTGTTGGTATCCTTTCAAAATTCTCTTTCTATTCTGTTAATTTGAAAAGCTGGCCGGAGAGTATTGTACGATTTCTTTATTTGTCTTAGTATGAATTAGAGGAATTGCTAGGTTTTCAGAAGAGTTAAGTCCCAACAGTAAAGGCACACACTTTGGGTAGTTGTACTTCGAAACTACACGCGCAGTCGCCAGAACAGAAGGTGTGTTTAAGGAGGACGAGGTTTCCATCCAACTGTGGCTTGTGTTCCAGAGATTAAAGGTGCAATCAGGCAAGTCAGTAACCTGATTTCAACCCAGGACCAGGATCTGAGGTGTAAGGAGCACACCTGGGTAGAATTTCAGAGTTGGCCAAGGGTTTCGCTTGCATCCCTTTCTGGAACATTCTTCTCCCTGTTGGGGACCCTGTGTGGGACTGCACAGCACCCGTGTTTCCATGGCACATGAGCTTCAGTCAGGTTCCTTTCAGCCCCTTCTCCACTCAGCTCTGCCTCTCAAGACCACTCACCTACGCCACCTCCTCCCCAGGATCCTGGCACTTTCCTGAGGGCTTCTTGCTCTGCCTGAATGCTTTGCCCATCCTTTCCCACCTCTCTACTTACAGTTCCTATTACCTCTGCACACTCCACCTCCCCTTTTGTCAAGACTCAGCTCAAATGCACTCTCCCCTGTGAAGTCTTTCCGCCTCCCCTGGGTAGACAGAGCCACACCTGCTATGGTGCACTCCACTTGATCTCTGTGTCTCTTCCCCATGGAGTGTCATTGTTTGTGTACCTAACTCCTGATCAGCCTGCGAACTCCTTGAGGGCAGAGGTCAGTTTGGTTCAGCTCCACATCCCAGATCAGCATCTCTCCTGCACAGGCTAGGTGCCCAGAAAAATGTTGATAGGAAAACAAAACAAAACAACAACAACATCAACAACAACAACAAACAGTCTAATGAACTAGTTTAGATGGAGGTGTTGCTATGATTTAAGATGTCATCCCACACTATGGTTATTTATGTTTTCAAAGTTTCAGGAGAAGGTAGGGTTTTGACTCACATGACTGATTCCTACAAGGTAGAATTTCAGAATCCACAATAAGTAGGTGGGAGAGAGATGTTTGAGCAGGTGCAAATCCTTCCTATAATTTCCCTGGGGGTCCTGGCAGCCAAGGGCAAGTGCAGCTCTGCGGAGAAGTTCTGCATGATGATCTCTGAAGATGAGGTGGCCTTATATCAAATATTTGAACACTTCAGTATTAATCCAAGACTTTAGTGCTTTTAAAAAATATATACATTTATGGATTCCAGTGTAGTTTCGGTCATAATTAGTACATGGTGGCAAACTTTTGAGGATATGTTAAAATAAAATTTTTCTTTTGTCTCCCCCCCCACTTATATGTGCAATATATAAAAATTGTGTTCACAGTAAATATAAAGTTTATATCCTACATTTAAAATTTTTCATACCATAGCATTTTTCCTATCATTGAACATCTATTGAAAACATTTTAGGGGCTGGGGTTGTGGCTCAGCAGTAGAGTGCTCGCCTACCATGTGTGGGACACTGGGTTTGATCCTCAGCACCACATAAAAAAATAAAATAGAGGTATTGTGTTCAACTAAAAATAGATATTAAAAAAGAAAACATTTTAATAATTATATAATTTTTCCTACGGATATCACATAATGAGTTAATTATCCCATTATTTCTATTTGAGTATTCTCTCTAGAAATAATCCTTAGATTATAAAAGTCAAATGAACAAAACAACTGATCTAAAATTACTTATTTACACCTTTAATTATTTCCTAGAATAGAGTCCCAGAATTAGAATTGACAGGCCAAAGGGAATAAACATTTTAAAGTCTACATACACTGTCAAAGTTCTTTAAATTTATACTTTTATTCCTTCCTGAAATATAAGATGTCCATCTTAACAGCATTTTTCAGAAGTATTAAACATTATTATGTATTAGCAAAATCTTTACCAGCTTTTGCATTTTTTACATCATGGGTAATGTTGGATAGCATTTTCTGTGTTTGTTCAATTAATTTTCTTTGCTAAATCTGAGTACTATATACATTACTCTTTTTCTCTCTCTCTCTCTCCTTTTGATTTTTTTTTTTTTTTCTTTAAGTGGTGTGGGAAGGGATCAAATCCAGGTCCTTGCATGTGCCAGGCAACTGCTTTATCATTTACCTACACCAGTCCCTTTCTCTGTACTTCAAAGCAATTTGTCCTTTTCTTTTTATCTCATTGCATTGATTGATTGATTGTCACTGGATCTTTCTATGTTGCCCTGGCTGATCTCAAACTCCTGGATTCACGTGATCCTCCCACCTCAGTCTCCTGAGTAGGTAGGGCAAATTTCCTTACTTGGGGCAAATACTAGAATCCAGGGAAGTAATGACAGAGCAGGCTGTACTCCTGTGACTGCATTGTTCAAATTCTTATCAATTAACTAGATTTCCTATTTTACTACACTAATTATAAATTTATGATCTAAAAGTACATGCCTAAAATGTGTTTAGTAGGGTTTGTTTGTTTTCTTGGAGTTTTTTGTTTGTTTTACATTATACTTTTGCTTAAGCCGGGCGCGGTGGCGCACGCCTGTAATCTCAGCACTTGGGAGGCTGAGGCAAGAGGATCGCGAGTTCAAAGCCAGCCTCAGCAATAGCGAGGCACTTTAGCAACTCAGTGAGACTTTGTCTCTAATAAAGTACAAAAAAAAAAAAGGGCTGGGGATGTGGCCCAGTGGTTGAGTGCCCCTGAGTCCAATTCCCGGTACCAAAAAAAAAAAAAAAAAAAAAAAAAAAAACCAAAAAAACATTATACTTTTGCTTAGAGCAGTCTTTTATTATTATTTTTTCTAATCTCCTTAAGCTTTCTGATTTTTTTATAATTATTCAACTTACTTATTGCCAAATGATTGACTTCTATAGGCAAATTAGTGTGTCTCTTCCACATTTTCTGTGTATATCTAGCCAGGACTCTATTTGTTTAAATATTTACTAAAGTATTGCCAATAAAGCAAGATCTGTGTTTATGTCATTCATAATGACATGAAGTAGGATTATATGGATCCTGCTTTTATCCCATTTATGACAAATCAGCCTCTGACCATTTTCATTTCACTAGTCACCATGTAAGTATATAAATTTATAATGGTTGAACTTTATCATCATTCCTGGACGGTTAAATGTTGCCAAATCCTTTCTCAAGCAAGAAAGGTAAACAGGAAATCTAAGTGGTTTAAGTCCATGGAGTAATATTAATTATTATTTTAAAGTTGAGTAAGTACTCTGTTAACCAGACTATAACCTCCTTACTGGTGTCTGGCTCCCTAAAGAGAAGAATCTAAATACATGGCACATAGTTGGCACAAGATGTCTATTTGTCAAATGAATGAATGAGTAACTAATTATGTAGTATCAAACATGCATTGATTGCTGATTGGGGACTATCTTAGTGTGTGCCTTCCGTGTGGCAAGGGTGCAGTGAGGAGCTACACAGGAAGCACTTAGACTGTGTACTTACACATCTTATCTTATTTAATTCCCTGAGGTAGCTATCCTCATTTTTCCATTCAGATGAACTAAGGTACAGAGGATAACTGAGATAACTCAGCCAGCAAATGATAGACCAAGGATTAAACCCAGCCCTGGCTTCTGAGCCCCTATTCTTTTTTTTTTTTTTTTTTTTTTTTTTGTACTTTTAAGATATGCATGACAGTAGAGCATATTCTGACATATGTACGTGGAGTATAACTTAATTCTAATTAGGATCGCATTCTTGTGGTTATACATGATGTGGAGTTTCACTGGTCAGGTATTCATATATGAACATAGGAAAGTTATGTCCAATTCATTCTGTCTTTCCTATTCCCATCCCACCTCCCTTCCTTTATTCCCCTTTGTCTAATCCAATGAACTTATCTTCTTCCCTCCCCCTCCCTAATTGTGTGTTAGCATTCCCATATCAGAGAGAACATTCAGCCTTTGGATTTGGGGGATTGGCTTATTTCACTTAGCATGATAGTCTCCAGTTCCATCCATTTACTGGCAAGTACCATAATTTCATTCTTCTTTGTGACTGAGTAGTATTCCATTGTGTATATATACCACATTTTGTTTATCCTATCGTCTTTCTTTATCCATAGCTGTTGAAGGGCACTTAGGTTGGTTCCATAGCTTAACTATTGTGAATTGAGCTCTGAAACCCCATTCTTAGTAACTCTAGGGAATATGAGACCCTTCTATTGCAGGATCTCTGCTTTCATAACCTAAAAACAGCATGGCCAAGTGGATTTCAGTAGGGAAGCGTGGCAATGACTCAGCAAATATTTATCATCAGTGTCAATTATGCAATAGGGCTCTCCCTCTCTCTCTCTTTTCTCTCTTTTATAACAACAATAATAACTTCCTGACATTCCTGAGAGGTTTTCCTGGCACTATCGTGAGTCCCCAGGCCCATGCATGTAGCATATCATTTCCCTGCACCCAGGGCAACAAGTAGAGAACAAAACCACATTGCAGTTCTGACCTTGGATGGAAGGCCAGACTGTTGGTCTCCACCCGGAGATGGGTAGCAAACACAGTTCAGATCTGCATCTCAGCAGTAGTTCAAATTACTGTAGGGCATGGAATTTCATGGTTAGTTTTTAACATTTGAAATCTTGAGTGGTAGATTGGAAAATACCAAGTCTGTGTGTCTTTAATAATGTTAATAATGACTGCTAGCCAGTATTTTAAGATCTGTGGAGTATTTCTGTACCTTTCACATAGAAAGGCTAGTCTTTTTATGGAAATTACTGCCATCACTGAAATCAAGAGTAAGGTGAGAGTTCTTCTCATTCCTCCTGCTCCTCCTTCTCCTTCTCCTTCCTTTGTTCTTCTCTCCTTGAGAAGAAGGATGAAGCACTGGTTGAAACTAGGAACATACTGCCTGACTGCAGATCTTAGGGACATGACCTGGTTGCTTATTTGCTCTCCATTTCTCCATCTGTAAATTGGGGATCACCATAAGACTTCTTATAGTCATTTTGGAGATTAAATGAGGTAATACAGGGAAATCATTTACTACATAGTAATTTCTTCTTCTCTTTCTTCTTCCTGCTCCAAAGGATACTTCTCTTTTACTGATTTAATTCCTGGCGTAATTCATGATATTTAAAACATACTTGTACAAGACCTATAGTCTCAGAGAGGAGAAAACTAAAATTAAGAGATTATAGAGAAAATTTGAAACTAAGAGGTTAAGTGATTTACTTTTGATCTTCAGCAAAGATGTGGTAAAATTCAGTTCTACCATTTAACTGCTAGTTTTGACTGATGCATTTAGCTACTGTGTCCTTTATAGAGATGTAGATATAGAAATCCATGGGAGTTACACAGCTGTTGCTTTGAATTTGTCAATTAATTGAAACATGTGAAAGTAAAGATGACTTTTAAACTATTTTTTCAAATAGTTAGACTTAATTTAGAAAACACAGTTCAGCGCAGAGTACTTTCAAATTTCAAACACATGTTATTGTTTTATGGCTTGTTAGTTCACAAACACAAGAACATAAAAACATTTTATACCATTAAATATTTTAATGTTAAAATATCAGGGATAAAATTACATAGAAGACCAAAGGTTCACCAAGAAATATATATGAAATTCCATTGCTTAAAATAGGCTTTTACTATGCCTATTTACTTAAATTATACAAATATTTGGAATATGTCTAGCCCTGAAACTCAACTATGTACCCTAAAATGACATGAGTAGTGCCATGCCAATTTAGGCATTTATTTTTTTTTCCCCCAAAATACCTAGAATCATTATGGGTTGGAACGAGAGCTTCCCTTATGCTCTGCAAGTGGGTTTGGAAGAAATGCTAGTAAAGGGGTTCAAGCTTCCAGCCCCTTGGATGGAGGTGGTTATGAAGGTTCTTTGCCAGCAAGCCCTTTGGAACAGCCATACCCATGATAACAGGGTGTGAAAACCTGATTATTTTCAAGTCAGATGAATGAGTGCATCTGTTGTGTAGACCAGCATGGGGTATGTGAGAACATGGAATCCCAGCAAAAAGCTTGCTTATCTCACTCCATCATTGCAGTAAACTTTGTCTTCAGGGAATTTTCTTACAGAGCAAGTCTGGACAGAGTCATGGCTTAATGACCAGGGGGTCTACAAGCAAGTTGCTCTTAAATTCTGGTTGAGCTTAAGACAGAGTTTGTGTGAGGAAAGATAAGCTAAAGAGCTGCGTGTGTTCCTTACACAGAGATAATCTGTCACATCATCACCATCCATCTTTTAGTTCCCAGTTCACTTTGTTCCAAGAGATCTGTTTTCTAGATTTATTGTAAAGAAATGTCTCTTCCAGTTCACTGATCGAGGAGTTCTTTCACTCATTCTTGTACTCAAAAAAATCTTTATTGAACACTTTCAAAATGCCAATTTATACTCAGTTCTTGCAAATATAACTGTGAATAAGGTGTAACTCAAACCTTTAGGAATTTACACTCCAGTGAGAGACTCAGGTAAATAAATAGATGACTAAGTAGGCTGTGATAAATGCTATGATAAAATCAAGTACAACGCAAGTGCCTCACCCAGCTTCATATTGATGGCAGTGAATTCTCCCCAGTGGGTCTTCAAAGTGAAGGCTTCTCAGCTGAGCCAATGCCCTATGCTCTCCAATATAGTAGCCACTTGCCACTTGTGACTGTTTAAAATATAGATTCATTAAACTAAAATAAAATTTAAATCTCAGCTCTCAGTTCCACTAACCCCATTTCAAGAGCCATATGTAGCTGGTGGCTACCATATTGGACAACACAGATAAGAACGTTACCATTGTCATTGAACTTTCTATGAGACAGCAATAGTCTAAGCAGATCTGAGGGTGGAAAGGGTTGGTATTTCAGAGAGAAGAAACAGAGTGAGTTGAAGCCTGAAGATGCTGGGGGAAAAGAACATTAAAATGTCAGCTTAAAAATTGATTTATTAAAATTTATCTATTTTTTTCAAGAGCATTAGTTGGTACAGCCTGTCAAGCTGTGGATTTTACAAAGATGTGCATGATACAGGCCCAGCCTCTAAACAGCTTACATGCTGCCCTCACAAAGTCTGAGTCATAAAAAATTACTAAAAAAACTATATTCTATTACTGATCTAGAGACTGATCACTTCAAGCATAAGAAGTGGGTGTAGAGAAGGAGAACTGGAGGTTTAGGCCATCTTCAGTCTTGGGGAAGCTGCTGCTTGTGATCTGGGTCTTGAAGGTGGGGAGGTGGAGTTAAATACCTTATCTTGGTTAAGAAAATATTAAAATAAGTTTCACAAAGTTCTTCCACAGAGCTTTGGGGTCCAGCAAGCAGCTGAGAAGCTGAGACCCTCCACACTGGCATATTCATTAAAGTCTTCCTACTGGGTCTGCTTTTCACACAATAGAGAGCTTATGCTGCTGTGCCAACTTGCATGGAATCGTCTTCTTTCTAAATGGTGTTAGTGTGGATTAGTTTAGGAAAGCTGAAGCCAGATCTTGTTTGCCTCAGGTGGCTGAAGAAAGGATTTGGAGAGTTTTTTTAAATTTTATTTGTTTGTTTGTTTGTTTGTTTGTTTGTTTTAGGATTATCCAAACACTGGTCAATATCTAGGTTAGAAGCCAGAGAGGTCTATAAAAGCAGTTTTAATGCATAAATGGGTGAGAGATCTATTTAACAATTTAGGGTAGATAGCTTGAACAAATCCAGGGGAAATGTCAGTAAACAACCATGAACTTATATATATTTTGTTCTCTGAGTTGTTATTCAGATCTCATAATACTTATCCCTGACCATCTATTTATTTCCAAGCAGATTTTTTGGTAGCAGATTCTGTTCAATGTCCACTTCCCTTTTCGGTTTGGCATTTTTCCTGTGCTGGGAGTGTTTACAATTGAGGTCTTGCTTATCACAAAAGCCACGTGGCCTTCCATTTCTTGAGTTATGATGTTCCTTGTTTGGACAACACTAGTCACAAAAAAGAAAAAACTTTGGAAGGAATTTTTCTAGTCATCCAGGAAGGAAAGGATTCAAGAGAATTAGGAAGATCTCCTTTAACACAAAAATATGTAAAGTATACTGAGGCCCAGGTTGAAAACAGGTCTTTAGAGACTGTGTATAATGATAATGAAAATATGAGCTAAACAGTTTTCCAGAGCATTGCTTAAAATCTCCTTTAAAACAGGGTGAGAGTTGCTCTTTTGCTTTTTTTCCAGAAGAAAATCCTCCAATGCATGTAACTCTTTGGAAAATAAAAAAGCAATGGGAAAGATGGCATGAATGGTTTGGGAGAGAAGGGAAATTTTATTTTCTCTTTCCATTGTGCCTTGGAATGTAATTTCTAACATTTAGTTAAATGTAGTTTGATATTTATTCAAGCAAAAGAAACTCAACAGGGCAATGCTGTCTCTGGATCTCATGTTTTAAACTTCTCAGCACCAAGACACATTATGAACATAGGACCTGGCCACACAGAGATTTTTCACACTTGTTAAATGAACTGATTTCTACTTGATTAGAGGTTATTGCATTACCAAAAATGCTGAGGAATTTCAGCTCCTTTCAAAAGGTCTCTGGCACTGCCCCTAGAAATTCTAGGTGAATCTTCTGCAAACAACTGTAGGGAAGACAGTTACGATACGCACCCGTGGGTGGTGTTCCCAAAGTGTGTTTAAAAATCAGTCATTCAGAACTCAAAACACCGTTTTCCTCATGGGACGTGTCAGAGATGGTTACTTTCCCAGGGCTGCCCACAAAAGCCCTTTATTCTGCAAAGTATCTGAGAACCCCCTACGTGCTGATAGAAGTGATATGGTGGTATGGGACAGGATTCCCCTTCCACCATTCCCAGGGACAAGGCAGCCACCATTCGGAGAAATGAAAGAAAACACATTTGTTTCTGAGGGGATTCTGTCTCTGAAACTACCCCAGGTACAACCTTTTGTCGTGTGTCCATTTGCCCATCAAGTTGTGTTACATTCTTTCGAGATGGCTCCATATCTCTGGTATTAACTACATCTTGAACTTTCTCTTCTTTTATTACTGTGAACCCTGCTATGGCAGTTCCACACCATTACTGGATTTAGAAACCAGAGTGATGATGATCATAAAACAATAGAAACCAATGTCCCTGGGATTGGTCATTAGCAAGAGCACACATCTCCCACCGGCTTTGGATATCGACATTTTCATGGCCCTTAAAAATAGCTGCGGTGTGCTGTTCTCACATTCGATTGATATATTTTGACTTTTTGATGTGAGAGCAATTGATAGATTCTTCTTAGCATCAAAATCAGAGATAAGAGTGATGGAACTGACCGCAGAAAGATTCAGTCCACACCCGCAAGGACTGGACTGATTGAAGCAATTCTTTTTTTTTTTTTTTTTTTTTTTTTTTTGGTACTGGGGATTGAACTCAGGGGCACTCGACCACTGGATCACATCCTCAGCCCTTTTTTTTTTTTGTATTTTATTAGAGACAGGGTCTCACTGAGTTACTAAGTGCCTCGCCATTGCTGAGGCTGGCTTTGAACTCGCGATCCTCCTGCCTCAGCCTCCCAAAGTGCTGGGATTACAGGCGTGCGCCACCACGCCCGGCTTGATTGAAGCAATTCTATATGCATACTTCATATTAGAAGGAGGATGATTTTTCATCTCTTCTTCATCTTTAATAAGGCAAACACTAACATTTTTGTCCACCTAGAGATTACACTTACAATTGCCTAGAATACCTAAAACCTAAATTATTATCCACCCTTCTCCCTCACCTCCACCATTCACCTATCCTGATATACTTGGGGATTTTCCATCTAGTCTGGCAGACTATTGCTTTCTCCTGCTTTGCTTTCACTACGTGGGAATGGAGACACAGACCCTATGGTGCCATGGTTCATTGTCCATAGTGATTCAAGGCTTTTATTTTTATTTTTTTAAGCAAGGAAAAATATAAAAACCAGGGAAGCAGACATCAGAAAACTTAGGAAACAATTGTGTCTGTATTGGTTTGTTAGAGCTGCTATGACAAAGTACCACAGGCTTGATAGCTTCAACAGCAGAAAATTTTTGTCTCATATTTCTGGAAGCTGAGACTTCAAGATCAAGCTGTCAGCAGTGTTGGTTCCTTTGCAAGACTAAGTGGGAAAGGGTCTGGTCTGGGCCTCTTATCCTTGGATTGTAGATGGCCATCCTCTCCTTGTGTCTGCAAATGGTCTTTCCTCTGTGCTGTGTCTGTGTCCATCTCCTCTTCTCATAAAAGATGCAAGTCATCTGGATTAAGTCCTGATGTGGGGACCTCATTTTACCTCTTTAAGGGCCCTGTCTCCAATCACAGTCACATTCTGAGGTCCTGAGAATTAGGTCTTTGATATATTAATTTGGGCAGCAGTACAGGGGGGCTGGGGAGGGGAAAGTACTCCCAAACACAAAACCCTGTCCCATTATAACAGTTCCCCAAAACAAATCTTAATATCTTAAATAAAAATCTAATCAGAGCCCCATGATTTATCTTTGCAAAATCAAACCTTGAATTCCACCAAGTTGTGTGAGAATCTATAAAGTCTGGCTATGCTGGGTTGGTCTTTCCAATGAACAGTTCTCCCTTGATAAATGTAGTAGTTTGCAGGTTGGCCCATTTCTGAAGCTTAAAAGCAGGCAATAGTGCCCATTTAATTTTTTTTTTTTTTTTTTTTTTTTTTTGTACCAGGGATTGAACTCAGGGGCACTCGACCACTGGGCCACATCCCCAGCCCATTTTTGTATTTTATTTAGAGACAGGGTATCACTGAGTTGCTTAGTTCTTCTCTTTTGCTGAGGATGGCTTTGAACTCGCAATCCTCCTGCCTTAGCCTCCCAAGTGCTGGGATCACAGGCGTGTGCCACCGTGCCCGACTCAAGGTGCCAATTTAAGAAAGCACTTGCACTTGGAGCTGTATATGTGTGGAATTGCACTTGATGCATTTGCATGAGTCAGGATGAATGTTTCCTTCACTTTTGCACCCGGACACCTCTCTTATCTCAGCCTACTCCTGGCACTTCTGTAGAGGAAGGTGAAATTTGTTCCTGCATCACAATCACTTCTCCTTCAGCTACATTTTGGCAAACACCTAGTATGCAAGAGTTCTCAGGCATAGACTGAAAGTATGATTGCTACCGGGTATCGAGGAAAGAATATGAGTCCTGAGGCATCACTTTGTCCTTTGTGACAACCATGAAACCAGGAATAGATTTTGAGGTCCCTGTGTGGTATCCTTACATCCATAACATAATGAGACGCTTGCTATTATTTCACCATCTCCTCAGCCTTGGTACTAAATCACCAACTAGAGAATAGCCTGGGATTTGGGGAGAGGTTCCGAGCTCCTCCTCATGAATCAACACTAGGTTCCAAAGACACCGAGGTCTTCAGTATTATGTCAGCACCATGTTAGCTGTGTCCAGCTGCATTGTGGGAACTAGGCAGGTACAGATGTGCCTTCTCTGTGCCAGTGGTTGAGCCACTGTGGACTTTAGAAACCCACTTGTGCTGTGGCAAATTTGAAGCCCTTGGCCAGAGCAGCTGATTCACCCTCTAGAGCCACCGCTGTCCAAGCAATGGGCTGGAGCTGTCTAGACAGCAGAGAGCTCTCCTTCCTGCCCCCTGCAGCGACAGGCTGCCCGCTGAAGCATGTGGATGTTTTCCTTCACCAAGTGGCAAAGTGATTAGTGAGGCAGTGACATTGCTGTTTTCTAAGAGATCAGAGAGCAGAGCTAAGTCCAAAGTTTTCAGGATTAACATCTCAATGCTAAACAGGACCCTTGGGCTCCTCCTGCCTCTTGCCTAACAACATGTGCTTCTCTCCGATCCTGCTGGAATCCTCCTGTTGAATGTCCAGCTCAGCACAAAACTTCCACTCCAATCAATGCCTGCAGGTGAATCTGCAGAGCATAAGGTTTCCTCACTCTGAGGGGAAAATAAAAACCATCTCTACCCTTCCACCTCAGCACTGTAAATGTGCTGCAGAATTTCCTTTAAAAGTTGGTCTCAACCAGGCATGGTGGTACATGCCTGTAATCCCAGCAGCTTGGGAAGCTGAGGCAGGAGGATCACAAGTTCAAAGCCAGCTTCAGCAAAAGCGAGGCACTAAGCAACTCAGTGAGACCCTGTCTCTAAATAAAATACAAAAAAGGACTGGGGATGTGGCTCAGAGGTTGAGTACCCCTGAGTTCAATCTTTGGCACACCCCCCAAAAAAAGCTGGTCTCTAAGAGAAGATGGCTAAGAGATAAGGGGTACAGATGGATAGGAGAAATAGCTTCTAATGTTGTACAATGCAGCAGAGTAACTATGGTTGACAACTATTAATTGTACATTTCAAAATTGTTAGTAGGGAGGATTTTGAATGTTCCCAACACAAAGAAATTATATATGTCTGAGATTATATATATAAAAAAAATTATCCTGATCTGATCATTGCATGTTGTATGTATGTATGGAAATATCACACTGTACTCCATAAATATATATAAAATTACAGTGTGTCAATTAAAAGTAAATTTATATTTTTTAAAAAATAAGTTGGTCTCTAAAAAGATTTCAAACTAACAAGTCTCCATTTTTGGGCATGGCATGAAAGGTTTACTATTAATACTAAAAAAATAAATTCTCCAGCGACACGAGGGGAGAAGAATTTTGGTCATATAAGGATAGTCTGCCTGTGACTTTCTCCTTCTCTTTCTCCATGCAGAGCTATAAGAAGGATGATGTTCAATATGGCATTAGTCTGTGGTGGCCCACTGTAAAACCATAAAGGCTACTTGCAGCTACATTTCATAATCTAAGACCTTGCTGCTCTAAGTGAGATTGCTGGACCCTCACCATGTCACCTGGGAGCCTGTTATGGACGTGGACCTGAATTTTAATTGACACCCTCAAGAGGTTCTTAGGACTTTAAACCTGGAGAAGCACTGATCTGGAAACTGTTGAACCTGAGAAGATCCTAGCCTAAGATAGGAATATGTGAATTACCTTCTTGATCCAAAAGCTGATCATTACCTTTCACAGTTAAGGGGGATGGCTCTTCCAGGCAAGCCCTTCTGTACACGGTCCCTGGCTTATCCATTCTGTTTGAAATCCCTTCGGTTTCTCATGAAGTTTAATTGATTAGCTCTATTTGTGAAAAGCTTGGACCCTAATAAGCTCACTCCCACTGGGTACACAACTAAATAGTTTATGAGGTAATTCGTATTTTAATGTCTTTCCTAATGAGCCCTTTCAGTAATGAAATTCCCCTGAGAAAACATTATTGGTTCACAGACATTTCTTAGGATACTAGGGCAGGAAGGCTGGTGGAGGTGGAGCTTTAGGCTCTGGTTTTCAGATCAAAACAAGTCAGAAACTTTTGTTTTGGGGGAAAAAAAAGAGTTCAAAGAAGACTTTTCATATCTTATTTTCTAAACCCCTATTTTTAAAAGTCATATTAGAAACAAGTCTTTTCTGAGGCAATTCTAGAACTCCTTATCTCTGCAGTGAGTAAATACCATGAGGGCTGCCATTGTGTATGATCTTATATGAACAAGATGGGAAGAGGAATGGGGAGACACAGCCGTGCATGTGTGCACAGGCACACGTACTTGTGTGTGGACACACATGGCACCTGCTCAGAGACTTGATGCCCTTTCAAAGTCTCTTTTTTAAATCTCAGCAGCATCACTTCTATGATCTTCGATGAAGGCATCTGTCACTTCTCATCAAGGCTGGAGCCAGAATGAATCCCATAATGAGAAAGAAGCATTTAGAACTGCAAAGTGGCTAAGCAGCAAGACAGCTGCATCGAGGTAGAATTCTGTTCAAAGGGAGTGAAGACTAATTCCCCCTAGGTAAGGGAGGAGGCAATGTCAGAGGGTGTGCTGGCAGCTGCCTAGAATCTGTAAGGGTGAAAGGACTCACCTTTCTGCTCCCAGGACTGAGTTGAGAGAAGACACACACATTCTGGAATCCCAGTTTGAAGCCAGACACTCAGGCAGGACCAGTCCCAACAAGTTTCCCCCTGGCTTTCTCTCTGTAGAAGCTCTGACAAGGACACCTCACCAG
Organism: Tamias sibiricus; assembly: GCA_025594165.1. Lineage (NCBI taxonomy): Eukaryota > Metazoa > Chordata > Mammalia > Rodentia > Sciuridae > Tamias > Tamias sibiricus. Next base: position 61,890,562 of record CM046664.1, on the reverse strand, counting down.
GCTGGCTGGCCAGGCTGACTGGGTGCCTGTGGTGTGTTCTATAGCTGGAGAGACAGAGCTGACCTGACTTTACAAAGACCAAAGCTTCACAGTGTGTACTACATACAGAAAACCAGCCTATGCAGGAGTCCTATTTGGGGAGATGGCTAAGATTGCGGTTGACTATGGGCCATGGAGATGTTTGGGCATTGCCGCCTTCCGTAGTCTCACGGGACTTGGCCTGGGATCTTGCGGGACTTGAGCGAGATTGCTGATCGGGTCTACGCCATTTTTGGTGGTGTGTGTGGTGCGTGTTAAAGTCGTTGTTAGAGCCAGAGAGAAAAGTTATCAGAATAAAAAAGCTGTTTGTTTCCAATTCGCCTCTGAACTTCTTCCCGCGGCTTCATTGCTCCAAGTGGCCATCGCTTCAGGCGGCAACAAGCCTCCATTTACCAGTTTTGCCCCTTGATTTGTTAATAGCGCCCCTCCCTGAGGGAACACTTGCTTTTCAGGGGACTGCAGGAAATAGAGCCTGGAGCCAATCCTGAAGATGTTCCAGAGAGGCCCTTCTAGAATCAGTGCCCATGGAATATCTTTGTTTCCAAACGAAAAAAGACAGAGCCGTATGCCAGGTCAATGAAAATACTGTGAGTTGGGCCTGTGGCCATGTGGTTGGCTTCATATTATGGTTTGTTACCTGATGATTTTGGATAAGCAGGATAAAAAATAATGACTTAATAGGCCATGAGTTTTAATAATATGTCTGTAGGTCACTAGGAACCAGGACAGGGAAGAGCTCAAGTGTAGTGTTTTGTTTCACTTGGGGTGCAAGTTCTGGTAGTCCATGCAAATATAATTCTCTATGAGCCAGATTTAGTGGCAAATCTGTGAGTATCTTAGGTTTTTATGAATGAGACAAGTAAATAAATGTGTAGGGCTCCTTTGAAATCCAAGTTATAACTCTAGCTGTCATGAGAAACAGCAGTATGTTGGCAGGGGAAAGCTCTCTATCCAACAGCAGGGTCGTTAATCTTAAGGACAGAGACTGCATTCTGAATGTGACCCTGTTGACACTGGAGAGAATGTGTCCCAGCCAAGGAGAACAAGTGACTGGGGCTCAGGATTATGAAACAAGGAGAAGCAATACAGGGTTCTGGAGGAGAGTCTTCAAATACCCTGCTTTGCAGAGGCACCTGTGTCCTTGAGAAGTGAGATTTCAGTATCCATGGAAAAAATGGAGCTAGAACTTTGCATAAGACCCTAGTGCTGAGCAAGAAAACCTCTGCTTAAACAGGCCTGAGTTACTGTTACATGCTGTGTGATTATGAATTTCAAATGGTTTGTAGGTCTTGGCCCTTGAGACAGTGAGTTTGGGTGCCTCTGTGAGATTCTGTCTAGAAAGGAACTCAGTGAAGAGGGAGAAGTATCTCAAGGCAGTTTTGATTCCACTGGGCTCTGCAATGTAGCTGCAGCTTTGTGCAGAGACAAAGCAAGCGAACAAAGAGCAAGCACCTGTGATTTATTTATTTGATTGTTTCATTTAACAATCAATGAGCATTTAATACTCTTGAAAGCTCACAATCCTACTGAAGCTACCTTGAGCCAACTGCATCTTTTTTTGTGGAAGAAAATTGGGAGGGGGATTTGCCTTAGCACCATCTGTAGCCCCTTGTTCTCTCCATGTTTTGCATCTGTGAAAGAAGAAGGCCTTAACACAGAGTGGTAATTTCAGCAACTCCTCCAAACAACATTCTGGGTGAGACAAGTCAGCTCCTTCCCATTTACTTATGAGTTAATTGGTATTTAAATGCAAGTCTCCAGGCCAGTGATTTATTTTAATAATATGTTAGCCCCATGGCAGGCCCATGACTTCATGACTGCGGCAGTGGGGAAAGGGCACACCGCCCTGATGGATGTCTCAGTGCTCATGTGGCTGATTTACAAGGCCCTCCTCTGATCTGAGTCACCATTGCCTCTGCTGCAAGCCCCACTGAGTGGCACCCAACTGTTGAAGCATCCACCTGCTCAAAGCAACAGTTAAAGAAGTGGATTAATTGGAAATCAATTCATTTGATGAATTTATTCTTCAGTAAGAATCACTGGATACTTCAAATTGTGAGGCAGGGTTCTATTGGCTAAATCCAATCAACTTCCATTTGTTTGTTGTACGTTGCCCTCATTAAAACAAAAGACTATAGATGCTGGTACTAAGTCAGACTTTAAATTATCGTTTTGAGTACTGTGAAATATCGTCTGCATTTTATGGGTCTCGTTACGACAATGTCCATAATGGAATCAGCTGATTTTCAAGACAATCTTTAAGGTTATTTTGTGTTTGTTAGGTTGCTAGGGGTACCTAATACATCAGTATGAACAGAAGAAATGCTTAATGCAGTTGCCAGATTTTTGTGCAAGATAAATAGTTTTACATGCCTCAGAAGTAGAATTCATTTGGCCAAGAAGTTAGCCAAGAGCTGAAATTTGACATCATTCTTGGCAACTAATAGTTTTTTTTTAACATGCACAATATGAAAAAAGTACACTATATCTTTTCTAGATATGATATTAGGCTGAAAATATGACTTTTAATAATAAGTCAGTGTATGCAAATGATAAAGTGTACAGTAGTCCCCCTTTACCCATGGAGGATACAATCCAAGGCCCTTGGTGGATGCCTGAAACCACAAATAATACTGACCCCTATTGTTCAAGGCCTTTTCCATCTTAATTAAGCATTTATCACACACCATGGCCATAACTTTTGCAGTCCAAGGTGCAACAGCAAAACTATCACAGATTTATTTTTCCTTCTTCACAATTCTAGACTAGATTCATTCTTACTATAGACCAGCAAATTTAGCTTATTTTTTCTTTCCTTATTAAAAATTTCCACTTTATCATTTAAAAAGAAAGCACTTTATATCGTGTTTTTTGACATACCTAACTAACCAGCATTACTTCTCTTGCACTTTGGGGTCACTATTAAGTACAATAAGGGTTACTCAAACATAAGCACTGTGATAATAAGACAGTTGATTTAATAACCAAGATAGTTATTTAGTGAATAACAGGCTGGTAGCATATACAGCATGGATACATTGGAAGGGATGATTCACATCCTGTGTAGGATTTCATCATGTTTTTCAGAACAGCAATTTAAAACTTACAAATTGCTTATTTCTGGTTTCATTTAATGTTTTCAGACTATGGTTTGCCTCGAGTAACTGAAACATCAGAAAGCAAAACCCCAGATAAGGGGAATTACTGTATTTTCTGACTTTTGTTCAAAGCCATAGATAGCATTTTTGAAATGAGAATATATGTAGCATACAGGTATGCTGTAAAGCTCAATCATACAACAAATACCTGTGAATGCAGCCCAGCCTCAGAATGAGACAGGCACCAGGTATTTCTAAGCACTGATGTGCTCATTCTACATTCTGCCCTCCTGCCTCACCCTTGAGGTCACCACCTCATGGCAGTGATTGATTTGTGCTCATCATTCCTGATCATTTAAAAAAATAGTTTTTTTTCACACCTACATGCATTGTTTAAAAATATTAAATGTTGCTTCTTTTTAAAGCTTTCTATAAAATGGTATGTAGCATAGAATTGTCTAGACTTGCTTGTTCACCCAACACTATAGATTTCCAAATTGCAATTTTGTAGAATTTGTGGATCTCATTTTAAAGAAGAGGATAGCTGTCTGTTAATCATGTTTAATTTGTACTATAGATATTTAATATACAAAAAATATAATAAATACATTTTGAGGCTTAATGTAAGATATATGATTCTTCTTTATTACAGTTAAAGATGCTTACAGTTTGCATAATTGTCACATTTTAATTAGTAAAAGACAATGAAAACACATATTAAGTCTTATTTTGATGTTTCTGCAATGTGGCAATTAAATTCTGAGAAGGTATATTTTCTATGAAACGTGCACACCTAATTAGCATGTAATAATTGTCAAATTAAATATATATTAACTTCTCATTTTAAATACGGAATTGAAGTGTCATGAGGTGAAAATCTAATTTTTATGGAACGAACTTAACAGGTAATGAAGTTTCAGATTTCCATCAGCTTTCAGAACTGTGCACAGCATAGGCCTAATTATCCCTATGGAGTCTTTCAATTACCTGTCGGGTTGAGTACAGATTCTGAAACGTTGTAAGATTAGAAATGGAACCTTTGATAATCTCATCAAGAAGTAAATGACATATCCCTGGATGAAAGGTCTTGGTTTAGATTCTCAAGTCTTCTTCCAAACAAATAAGGCAATTTTCTTCCCTTCCTCACCAGCCAACAAAGAAAGCAGTTTGGTACAGCAGCCAACTGAGCCAGGGCCAGTAGTGATGGAGTGGAGAGAGAGGCGTCCCCATTCTCTCTGTGTCTTTATGAGCTCAGCTGCCATCCCCAGTTTTCTGAGAAAGCCTGAGCTCTGCTTCAAGGGATTGCCGCTGTTCCCATTTCCTCAGAAAAGAGAAACTGGCACATTTGGAATTTGCAAGCTGACCCTGTGGAGATTGGAAGCATTTTGTCTATAACATGTTCTCAGATTTCAACAAAGACAGGTTTAAGTAGCCATTTCAAAACTACAGTGGTTTTCTGCTCAGTCATGGAATTACTTGTGGTTTGCAAATATGCAGGAGGATCCAGCACCTTCCAGATAGGACTTGCTTCCTTAGCGATGTAAACGTTTTGTCCATCATAGGTATATCTTACTTTTCTTTTAATTATTGATGTTGTAATTATTTTTTAACTTTTATTTTGAAATCATTTTAGACATAGAAAAGTTTCAAAAATAGTACAGGGAATTCTCCCATTCAGCAAGCTTTTCCTAATGTCTTATATAATCATAACACAATGAGCAAAACCAGAAAATTAACATTGGTGCAATACTGTGAGCTAAACTACAGACTTTATTCAGATTTCCTCATTTTCCCCACTGTTCCAGCATCCAGAGTCACATTGCATCTAGTTGCCATGTCTTCTTAGTCCCATCCAGTCTATGATCGTGCCTTTTCTTTTAAGAATTGACATTTTTTAAGCATGCCAGTCAGTGATTTGGTAGAACATCCCCCAATTTGTGTTTTTCCAAGATTAGATTGAGATTATGAGTGTTTTAGAGGAATACTCTGGAAGTGACATGCCTTTTCAGGGGTCCTGTCAGAGGGTACATGATGATGATAAATCTTTTATTGTGATATCAGCCCTGATCATCGGATCTGTCCAGTGATCTGTCATGGTGGATCTATCTGCCATATTTATCCTCTGTAAAGTTGTCACCTTTTCCTTTGTAATGGAGATGCTTTGAAATGAAGGAACACCAGGTTTTAAAGAAAATCTTCACAAAGAAATATAAACTTGCACAATAAACACTGATATCATTTCCAGCATTAACAAAGAAAATCTTCACCTTTCCAAAGCACTCACTGCAGATTTCTAGTTAAGTAGCCATCTCAGGTGTAGTACATTTAAAATATGACTTGTCTAATAAATGTAGACAATTATACAACTTTTTGTTTTTTATTTTTGGTACTAGGGATTGAACCCAGGGACCTTAACAACTGAGCCACATCTCCAGCTCTTTTTTATATTTTATTTAGAGACAGGATATTACTGAGTTGCTTAGCACCTCGCTAAGTTGCTGAGGTTGGCTCTGAACTCACAATCCTCCTGTCTCAGCCTCCCCAAGCTGCTGGGATTACAGGCATATGACACTGCGCCCAGCCAGTTATACAACTTTTTAGACAGTATCTCCTATGGTGTTCTCTTTCAGGATAATGTCTGTCTTCTCAAATAATTCATGAATATATTCTTAGCCCTTTATGTAGTTCGAAAAACCAGTGGAATTTCTCCTACCTGGCAGGCTGCTGAAAGAAGAAACTAGAGCTTATCTACTCTTATTCTTTTATAAATGAATTTTTTAACTCAGAAATGGTTAGAAAGTTAAGAAAATAAACTTTTTCTTTTGGTGGAAAGAAATGTTGAGGAGATAATGATCCATAGCATACTTGATACCAAAGAAAATGGGCTGAGAAAATATCAGTTGTGTGACTTACATATGATTTCACTGCCTAGAAAATAACGTGGCAAGAGGTACCAGGTGTCTTGAAGATGTTAGTCTTGAGGATGTCTATGTCCTTTGGTTTCACCTAACAGAATCCATCCTAGAAAAATAATCACAGACCCAGGAGAAATTCATGTTCAAGAATATTTACTGTGATGCTATTATAAAGTATTATGGAAGTGATTTGGAAAATCTGAAATAATCTAAATGCTCAATAATAAGAAAACAGTGAAATGTGGTGCAACAAACCAATCCAGGTCATGTTGGCACAATAGCATTTTATGTGGAAAAAATAAATATAATATTATGATACTATATATCCATAATCCCTCTCTCACTCTCATGTGTGTGTGCTCATGTACGCACACATCTGTGCATACACACACACACACACACACACACACACACACACACACAATTGGTAGAAATGCCAATGATCAGAGAATTAAGTGTTAGATCCTGACAGATATTTATTTTCATCTTTAAGCTTATTATTTTTCTAGTTCTTTAAGGGATATTTTATTAACAAGGAAAATATATTTTTGCAAAATTAAAATTAATGATCATTCCACAGGTACCCTTTGGGGAGGTGGATTCTTTTTGTTGTTGTTGTTTTAAATGTTTATTTATTTGTTTTAGTTATACACAATGTCTTTATTTTTATGTGGTGCTGAGGATCGAACCCAGGTGGCGCACATGCTAGGAGAGCACTCTACCACTGAGCCACAACCCCAGCCCCCGGGAGGTGGATTCTTTGAAACCTTTTCCCATTTCCCTTTTACAACTCTGTGTAGATTACAACTTTGAAAGTAACTGAACAACATGCACTTTTGGAACTTATTCTAAGTATTTATGGGTCTGTGTAGGCACATACATTTACAGAGAGGCATAATAAACTGATTGGTTAAATTAAATGAATGAAAATTTTAAAAATTGAAGAAAAAAGATTCAATAATTAGATTTTCCATGGTTGACATTCTAAAAGTAAATGGAAAATCTGTGGTACCTAAAAGACTATGATAGAAGAAATAGGGAGAAAAAACTAGCCCTACCAGGGAATACAGTTTTTCACTGGGTGGTGGTGGGGTAGTTAGGAGAAATACTTTTTCGATTATTCTTTTCAAAGTCTTTGAACATATTTTAGAGAACAAACAAACAAACTTTCCTCAACCCCATCCATTGCAGAAAGCCAAAGATCTAGGTTTCATTTTTAATCAAACAGGCTAAATATTCATGTTTATGTGCCTAAATGAAGCTTTTGTATGCAGCGTTCCACTCTGGGTGCATGAATAGTGGCATTGTGGTGGGTGAGGTCACTGCAGCAGGCAGAGTGAGGTAAGATCACAGCTGAATCTACCCCAGGCTTTGCTGCTGCCTGGTGCACCGGCTCTTTCTTAAAGCTACAGAACTTCTATTCTCATACTACAGGCGCTTGGTTGGTTTGTGTGGGGGGGCTGCAGCTCCCGCTTGCCTGTTTATAGTGATGGCACCGTGTGTCATGAATAATTCAAGGGTTCCAGGAGAGAGCCAGAACCATGAGAAGCATGCTCTCAGGAGCATGGCGGTATAGAGTTTCTGCTCCTTTATACATCCGCATTGGCCACCTGCTCTGAAAAGAGAAGGCAGGACCTTCCATTTCTTAGGAGGGTTCGCTCTTGTAGTTACCCCTAACAGCACTGTGATGTGTCCCCCGCAACCTCCATGCAGTGGCAGGCTCAGCCACCAGCAGATAGTTAAAGATGCACGTCAGTTCATATTCTACCTATGCTTCCAACAAACTTAGAGGAATAACTCAGTTGCCAAGAGCATGCTGGCAAACAGCCCTGTGCCAACAAGGTCCTTATTAGAGCTGTGAAAACATTAAAAAAAAAAAAAAAAAAAAAAAAAAACTTCACTCCTTTTTTCCCAACTAGCTCTCCAAGCTTTTTATCTCCTGCTTTCCTCTCCACTCAGCATCCGATTTAGATGGTAACACATTTTCAAGATATGGGTATCACGCTTTTGTTCCTATCTACCTTGCTAGGTGCCACTGATACCAGAATAACAGCAGCCTTTAAAATCTCTCCTGGAAAACTGTTGCCCCTGAGGCTTGACATGCACCCCTTCACATAAAATGGTAGGGTGGGCCCTCCCTGAACTTCATCCGTAACAATGGGTAAGTTTGAATCTTTAAAATTAACCAAATCCTACAGATTGCATTTTGGTCCTCAGTATTAGGGACAAATGAAAGTTTAATGTTGACTAGGTTAGGCAGTATGGGGGGGTTACATGAGAAGTCTGAGAAGCATACAGCCTCCAGAAATTGGGGGGACCGTTTATGACTAATGTGTGAAAAACACAGTTTATGACCAATGTTCTGGATTTGGTGACTTGGAGAGAAGACCAGGAAAAGGAGCAGGAAACAGGAGGTCATTGAAGGAGGAACACACTCTGGCTTTTCCAATTAAAGAAAACAGTGTAAAGAGAGAAATGGCATTGCTGTATTTATAACAGCTGCTGAAGACACCAGCTCTCCAATAAATGCACCAACTGCCAGATGACCAACTCTCTGCCCAGGGGTCGGTTGCAGGCCTGCTAAGCTGAGAGATGGGTTCATGAAGGAGAGACCGGAGGTCCATTTAGCCAGGCACTCTGGGCTCTGGCCAGACCTTGGAGGCTCTGGAATGCCAGCCTGAGGAAATGGTCATTATCTTTTAGGCAACAGTGAGTCACTGGAGGATTGTGAGCAGGGAGGGACACAGTGAAATCAGTTTTTCTGGAAGATGAATCTGGAAGTGATATGCAGGAAGCACATATCAGCTAATAATAATAATAATAAAACCTCAGCAAGCCAGGGATGTTACGAGTTCCACTTTGGGCAGTATTAAACAATGATTGGACACTGAACCCTGCTCATTTCTGCTGATGACTATGGAACTTGAGCCTGACAGCTGCTCACTATGAAAAGAATGAAATGAATGTTGTCAGCCAAAGATCCAACTATTATTAGGGTAACCCCTAAAATCTGTGCATTAGAAGCTAAAGATACTTCTGAAGTGTTTGGGATATTCAAGTTCACCAATTTATTGACTGATTTAGCAAACATTTGTTTAAACCTGCTTGTACTGAGCACCATGACAGTCCCTGAGGATATAAAAAATAGAATGTATTCTATCTTCTCAAGCAACTTATATCTAATTGCTATAGGAAGTTGCAGAAGCACAGAAAGTATGGTTTATATAGTTTTGTGTATGCAAAGTCTTCAACCTTGAAGGGTTTACTTATGGGTTGGAACTCAATTACTGGCCTTGGCTTGGCTAGGGATTCTATGGCCCTGCATGTAAGAGAGAAATGTCATAGAAGGCAAGTCAAGGCTAGAGAAAGGAACTGCCAGCTCCCTTTCTTATTCAGTAAAAGCAAATTGTGCCCTAGTTAGCCCTTCCATTTCAGCAAGATGGAGACCTGTTTATTTTGCACTTAGGAATCTCTTCCAGGACTTTTACTTGAGGACCCCAAACTTCTATAACCTCCATGATGACCCCTAGTGGTCTCCAAACTGGCCTCCTCAAGCATTTCATTGGTTATCTGTGTCACCCCAGCCATCTATTTGACCCAGGCAAGAGTTAACTAAGTTCAGAGGTATCTTGTTGGGAGTTGATAGCAGTTTTCAGACAGAGAGAAAGACAGAGGTGGAGATCAATTGGCTGTCCTTGTTTTGTGTTTAGATCTGCAGGGCACAGCAACTCAGTCGTGTCGTGAGTAATTGGCTCAGGCACTCACCTTTCTAAGATTGTATAATCAACCATTAATAAATGAGTTTTGACAATCTGCAACATGTTGTTTACAGGTACCAAGTTAAACACAGTTACCGACGCCCATCATGTTGCATTACTGCAGTTATCAGTCAGCCATGCTAATCTTTTTAGCACACTGTTGTAGAGTGTTGTCCCTAAGCCAAGCACTGTTCTAGATGCTTTATAAATGTCCACACTCTGAATTCTTGCAACAATCTTATGTTTACCCACACCATTCTTGTTGTACAGAGGAGAAAATGGAGACACAGAAAGATTAAATAATTTGCCCAGGGTCACCTGGTTACTAAGTAGCAGAGCTGTTGAACCCAGATGTCTCCCTCCTGGAGTTGATGCTTTAAGTGCTGTGCCATGATAACAATGGGCCCCAATCTAAGGAGAGGAAGATACTGAATAATGGTGTTAATTGTGGTAGTGGTGGAGGTACCAACAGCAGCTGTACTAGAGCAGTGGTATTAGCACTGTAGTGTCATTTGCAGTGTTGGTGTAGCAGCAGCAGTAGTAACTGCAGGAGCTATGGTGTTGATGGTGGTGATGGTGGTGCCAGGGTAGTAGCCCCTGAACAGTAGTGTAGCATCAGCTATGGAGCCATTATTGTCTCTGTTGCCTTGATCATCACACTTTCAGATGTGAGGATGTTGGGGCTTAGAGAGACCTAAGGACTAGTAAGTGGCAGGACAAGAGTTTGTGCTCACCTGTATCTGAGTTCTTTGCTGCTTTCAGGAGATTCACATAAGAAGCTGATGGCTGTTTCTGGAACCTGACCATTCATTTGGCAATACCATTATAAATTCCATGATTTATAGTTTTTATCCTTGTTGTGATCCTTGTTGGAGTGTCTGTCTTCTTCAAAGCACCAGTACATTGGAGGGTAAGGCTGGTATATGAAATAGAGGGCAGTCTGTCGGAAAAAGTCAGTCAAATCAGTCGTAACTGAACTAACTTGTCAATTCAGTAATACAGAGCAAACTGTCGCCCCATGTAGGCAGCACTAGGTCTGTGCCACCAGCCGGCAGGTCACCAAGTGTCCCCAAGTCGTGCCCTTGTGAAATCCCCAGCCACTTAGAGCAGTAAAGACTGATTAAGCATGTTTATATGTAATTTGAAAATGGTTCTTTCAGGAAATGTGTGGTTCTTTAAAGTCATTTTAAAATGTGAGATTTTACTTTAGTTTATTTATATTGTAGCCAAAGAGAGCCCAGAGTGGAGCACAGAGCCCCATGATGTATGGAGTCCTCCAGGAGAATTGTCAGAGCTGGTTTATATATTTTTACTCTATCAATATGGCCTTTCACAGTTCTTAATTAGTTTTGTTAGCCGACTTACAGAAAAGTGTATTTAAAGTGAGACGTCAGGAATTCCACGGAGGGAACAGCATTAATGAAAAGCACACACTGTCCAGAGGCCAGTGGAGGAGCAAATGGTTCAGTCCTGTGCACCCTAGTTTGCAGTGGGGTGATTAACTTCGCTTGTTAGAAAACGCTTTGGAGATTACCCCAGCAATGGGTATACGCTTCTTGTGTGCATACAGGCACAGGCACACACATCTTTTTTTCTTTTCTTTTTTTTTTTTTTCATAAAACAGAAAGATTAAGTGAGCTTTGGGAATACCTGCCTAGCATCCTTCTGTGAACAACAAACCGCGATTGTATTGGAAACTCAACAGAGTTTGGGCTAAGTAACTTGACAAGTAAAAAGAAAATAGCTTCAAAATAAAGAGAACAAGCAACAAAATATAAGTTTATGCAATTTTGACATTTACCTTTGCCAGGAAAGTGGAGGCTGACTTTGGTTGTTTACACTTACAAGGGATTTCTTAGAAAAATGTATTTGAAGAACGCTCTCTCAGAATTTCAATAGCCAGAGCAGATGTGCGGTATGCTTTGTGGGTTTTACAGTAGATACGTGCAGTCTACCAGAAATTGTAGATGCACAATTAGATTTTTACAATGTACACATTCATGCAGATCAAACCACGTTTCTTAAAGGAGGGTTTCATTTTCTTTATTTCCTGTCGAGTTTACCAAGTGGATGGAGCATCGGCTGCCAGCATTTCTAGCTAAGTAAGAGTGCTACAAAACCACTTCCATTCATTTGTGCTCAGGCAAGGATGGAGGGTCACTTGCCTTTGTGTAGAGAATGTAAAACAGGGGCGTCTTGTGTCATGACTGCTCCTGCAGCTCCAGCAATGGGAACTGTTCTGAATGGACGCACCATGCACCTTTTCACAGCACGTGACATGCTCAGGTGGATGTTTGTCTGTGGTTTGTCATGGTTGTTTGTTATATGGAGGGGAAAGAAGGTTTGCCAATCCGCATCACTAATGCGAGTCTGACTAATGACATCAGCAGTAAACAGAACTTAGCGTCTAACCACATACAAATAGGTCTCCGGCCGCCGGTTATACTATGATGTCAGCTCTGATGCCCCTTCATTAGCCGATGTGCTTTCAAGGATAGATGCCAAGAGAAAAAGAATTTGGCATTGTTTTCCTAATGCACAAAATATGTTTTGAACAATAGGAATACTTCTCTATCAACAGTTTTCTGGCTTGTTGATTTCCCAACTCTGTTAATTACACCCTCTGAGTCTGTATTTCCAGGTCTTCATTAGAGCACAACATTACCTACAGGAGAGTTGATTTCTAAATCAGATTGAGTTTCCACACACCCCTTTCTCCTCTCCCTGAAGACTTCATTGGGTGCCTACATGTGGCAGCAAAACCAGACCAACCAAATTATTCTGCCATTCTGATGCATCTCGGCAGGTTAAGACAGTGGCCTACCCAGTAGGGAAAGGTGTTTACAAGGTCCCGCTGATGATACCACCTCGAAGATCCCGAGGGATGATTCAGACCTGCCGCAGTTTTGCTTTAGCGCAGGCTGTCTCCACACGTCTGCGTTCATCTGATGGGCAGTCTTACCCTAACTTAGGTGGGGCATATATTATCATTTACGGCTGTCTCTTTATGAATCAGCATTTACCTTATTAGTAGACTGTTTTGCCACACAGAAAAATGGATTTATTAAAAAGAAGTTCACTCCAGGGGCTGGGGTGGGGGGTCGCTCAATGGTAGAGACCTACTTAGCATAAATGAGGCCCTGGGCTCAATCTACAGCACCTACAAAAGAGGTATTTCACTCCCAAATATAGCACTGATTAATAACTGGGTGCCCATTCCTGGCAGATTCTATGTCTAAAGACAAGAAAAAGTGATAATAGGGTAGCAAAGAAGAAAAGGAAGGAGACCAAACCCACATATGACCAGCTTCCATAGTAATGTTATTTTCTTGGCACAGAAGCAAATACAAATGAAATTATTGCCAAACATATAAAAGAGAAATTTAATTAGGTGTAACAGTAACCCTTTTCATTTTCAGAGCACTTTGAAAATGCTAACCGATTAATCTCCCATTATCCTTCCACGGGTTAGGAACATGTATTCTTCTCTTTGCACCTAGAGCAGCAGGTACAGGGTGCTCACCCCACAGGAAGACCCCTCAAGACTTTGTCCAGATGAACTTCCTCTGCTGCCCACACATGTATGCCAAAGTGAGTGTTGCTGAGTGGGGACTGTGACGGGGCACAGGGCACCATCAGATCAACAGGGTTAGAAAAGAAATCAAGGAAAGAGATTCACATATCCAAAAATTCCACATCAATTAGCATATGCCTGACAATCCCATGTTCAAAAGGAGAATAAATTAAGGTGGGAAGAAGTGTACTTTTATATATAGTTGTTTGCTTAGGTGTGAAATGTGTTCCTTGGAGCAGAGAAGAACCTAGATGGACTTCCACATCTGCTGTTAACCAGGGGTGGGCCCTTGGGCAAGATGCTAACTGCTCTGAACTCCAGTGTCCTAACCTATAAATTATGGGTATTGAACTAGGAGGTCCCTGGGGTTCCTTTTGTTCTAAAATTCATAGGTTTCTGCTCAAGGCAAATGGTGAGTCAGTGGGCACAACTTTATTCCTGAGAAGGGTAATTGTGGAATGTTTTCTGAGTGGGGAACTCTTTAGCTGCTGAGCAAGGACACAGCATAAATCTCCACACAGTACATTTATCCAATTAGACTTAAACTCAAGCCTTAATTAAAGATTCCTTTCTCATGGCGCTGTACCAACATCACAAATGCAAATAGGGCAGGGGCTTTTCAGTTGGAGCAAGTCATGTAGCTGACACTTTGCGTGACTGGGAGACAGTCCAAATTCTTTCCCATGGGTAGTCACTTTAAATGTTGTGGGGTGTGTGTGTGTGTGTGTGTGTGTGTGTGCACATTCACGCATGCTTGTGTGTGTTTATCATTTGTTTTGTGGAAATATTTGTGGGGGGAGAGTGATATTTCAGGAAAATAAGACAATTATATATGCCAAGACTTGAGAAGGTTTCTGTGATTTCGTAAATTTAAATCATTTTTAAAAGCAGTGTGATCCTGGTTGTTTTTGGAAGCTGAACCATTTTTAGCCATGAATTTTCGACATCAAGATAAAATTGTGTCAAACCTCCGAATCTAAACTATATCATAAGTAGTTGAGGATAAAAGTGATCTCATTCTCAAACTTCTACAGGAAGAAAGTTTGTAGAGAAAAGAAAGGCAGATTCACCAGCAAAGGCATGAAAATTAAAACTGTGTAGCTTTCCCCAAACGTTCACACAGTGTTGCTGTGACACCCATACTGAATTGTTTCATAAACTGGCTTGCCACATTTCCCAAAAGCTATTATTTTCATTGTCATTTTGGGTGAAATCACTTAAAAGTTTCCCTTCTCAAAGCAAAATTCAAGATAAAAGAATTATTTTACTAAAGCAAGTTTTGTATGAATAGAATTTTCATGATTTAGTTATCAAAATGATGTGCCACCTTTTCAGGCCAGAGAGATTATGTTATTTTTTTTTTTTTTTTTTTTTTTTTTTTTTGTGGTACCGGGGATTGAACTCAGGGGCACTCGACCACTGGGTCACATCCCCAGCCCTTTTTTGTATTTTTATTTAGAGACAGGGTCTCACTGAGTTGCTAAGTGCCTCGCCATTGCTGAGGCTGGCTTTGAACTCGCGATCCTCCTGCCTCAGCCTCCCAAAGTGCTGGGATTACAGGCGTGCGCCACCGCGCCCGGCTGATTATGTTATTTTTTAAAAGAAGTTTCAATCTATTGTATTTGGTGGTTTGAATTTTCTGGCAAGCTGGTCATGGTGGTGCATGCTTATAATCCCAGTGACTCAGGAAGCTGAGGCAGGAGGATTGCCACGTTTGAGGCCAGCCTCAGCAACTTAGCAAGAGTCTCAGTAACTTAGTGAGACCCTGTCTCAAAATAAAAAATAAAAAGGGCTGGAGATGTAAGTCAGTGGTAAAGTGCCCCTGGGTTAAAACAAAAACAAATATACAAAATTTCTGGCAGAAATTTATCAAGTCACTTTACTCTCTTCTATGCATTATTGTTATTGCTATTACTAATGCTGGCAAGGTCTTGAAATTGTATACACAGCTGAGATGTGAATATCCTGCTGCAAGACAAATAATTCTATGAAATTTAGGGCAAAATGATGCTGTGATATACTGAACACTCCATAATAATTTGTATTTCCATGTCATCATATACCTAAACCTTCTGTGCCTTGAACTTTCCCTCCTAATCAATAAACAGAACAAACACCTCATATGCCTAGGTGTATATATATATTTTTTCTTCAAAAAATAGTTACTCTTAAATTCTTGGGGTTTTTTTTTTCTTTCCTTTTTTGACACTTTTAGATGATCTTCATGCAGCCTGAAACCAAGAGACAGTCCATTTCTTTCCAGTCACCTATTTCCTCACACATCTTTAGTGCTTCATTTTGTTATAGCTGAGACATGTAACAAATTCACTGAAGAATCTTAACTTTAATCAAAGATTGGTATACATATAGGGTCCCCAAGGATCTTATTTATCAAATTGTTCACCTAATTGTGGACCTTGGTTCTTACCTTCACAGAGTGTACCTAGAAAGATGCAGGTTGTCAGGAGCTTTAAAAATTGGGAATCGTAGCAGAAAGTGCCCAACCTTGCTTAAAGCATAGCTTGTGTATCTTTGTCAGTTCCTGAGCTTCTTATGGGTGAATGAATCAGAAATTCCCTTGTCTTTCCCATGAGCTTTTCCTGATGGTCTACTCTGTTGTGATATGAAAACATGCTTGCCACCTCAAGCACAACAATCCCTTACCTGTGTCTCTGCCTCCTTAGTAGCTGTCAATAGATAAGGGTGTGGGCCAGGCATGGTAGCACATGCCTGTAATCCCAGCAGCTTGGGAGGCTGAGGCAGGAGGATCATGAGTTCAAAGCCAGCCTCTGCAAAAGCAAGGTTATGCTATACAACTCAGTGAGACCCTGACTCTAAACAAAATTTTTAAAAAGGTGGAGGAGCCTGGGGATGTAGCTCAATGGTCCAATGCCCCTGAGTTCAATTCCTAGTACAAAAAAGAAAAAAAAAATACATACAAGGTGTGCATATTATATAGACATATCTATTTCTTCTTAGGAATGCTATATGTAGTGTCTCAAAGCGGGTCCCCTTTCTTTCTATAATTTGCTTTAAAGACAGGCCACTATTTCTTGAGGGCTTAGAATGGGGGGAAAATTATAGTCTTCAGGAATATAAAAACGTTGGGCTTATTGCTTTAATATCATAACATCACTGAAGTTCCCCATGCAGTTAACTGTCCTCTACTATCAACCTTCAATTATCCCACCACACTTTAACCTTTAAAAGCTAGTGCTGTTTCAGCGCACCACTTTTCCTGTGGGCCTTGCCACGTATAACATAGACCTGAAAAATAAGGAGGGACCTGCAATATTTTCAGAGATTCTTAATAAAAATTTTAGGATAAATTGTCCAGCTCTTTGTTTGAGGTTTTGATGATTTATAGCACATGTTTTTTCCATGAGAAATGTTTTCTGATTTTTTTTTTATTCATGAGATTTGAGAGTATGATGCAATGAGGGGGTGTATGGATATTAATGACAATAGTGTAGTAATTTTGTTTTTGAAGCTGGAGAAATTTTCTTCAGTTCCTACCCGATGAATATAAAAGTCATCTTTTTAAAAAAAATTTTAAGTTCTCTTGCATGCTCTTATGTCGTTCATTATTTTTAAAATCTCAACCAAAATATAAATTATGTAATGTTAACATTATAACAAATTGCACCGTGTTATGTGTTAACCAGAGCTGAAATGCAGGGCCTGATTTCTCTGCTAAAAAGGCTCACAGAGAAGTTTACACTTTTAATCTTTAAAAGTAGTCTTTTGGGTTTTGGATGGCAAATACAACCCTTTGCCAAGCTGTAAAATTCATAATGTTTAAGAGAAAGATCAAAACTAAAACGAGAGAGTTTATATGTACAAATATTTGCTTAGTGCAAATATTCATACTGGATAGTCTCAGACTATTGGATTCTGGGAGGTTAGAAGAAAGTCTGAGCTATAATTTATTTGTTTTCTATTTTCATATTATGTTTTTCCACTTTTTAAAACTCTATGCAAATATTATTGATTGGCAAAGCTACTATCTCCCTGTGAGATATAAATGTCCCTCTTTGTGGACTGACTGCTAGGTTTTCTTTTTTAACTTAGGTCAGTTTTATATGTTTTTAGAAGTAATTGAGGATTTAGTTCTCTTCCCTAGAGTCTAAATATAAATGTTGATGGTAATTTCTGTTTCCGATGTTGTCAAGAATTTATTTCTGAGGATAATGAGATTTAGAAGGGTCACGTTCTCTGCTGATGTCTCATAAATCATCTCTGGTCAAGTCAGTGTCTGATCTGACTGCAGTTTGCCTTCACATAGTCTTTTGGGGATGTACACATTATGAAGTTTATAATCAAATGCTCCTCTTATACAGTTATGAAATATCTAGAATACTGGTCACCAAAATGATGACAAAAAATGAGCTGATTATCTCACCACTATTTAAGTGAGTGACATTTTTATTATTTTGAATTATAAAATATTGGAAAGGATGCCAAGGCAGACTTCACCACAGATTAGCCTTTGGCTCCTTCATCTGTGGTAGCCACAGGTGTCCTGATAGGAACTGTCAGAGAGGAAAGGGGACGGTGGACCTTTTCACATTGCCCCTGGTGATTTTGTTGAACACATTCTAAGTTTTTGTGAAAGGTCAGGCTCACAAGTGTCTGTATTTGCAAGGTGTTTTTACCCTTGCACAAATCAAGCACTTTGAAATATGAGAATATTCATTCAAGATTCTCTACCAACGTTTCATTCCAAGAAACATGAATACGTTTCATGTGTAAAGTGAAATGCTCATTTATTGTCCTTCCCTGTTTGGGTGTTCCTCTCTCAGGAGAAGCAGATGCTACAAAAATTACATTGGCCTGATTCATGTCTTTATAGATTGCTATTATTTTTTTCTCTCCTAGAGCCATGACATAGGTTGACAGGAAAGGAGAAAAAAAAAAACTTGGTAGAAAGGGTGAGAACTAGCAATAAAAAGAGAGGGAAATGTGGATAGAGACAAGAATGGCTAAAGGAAAGGAATATTCCTTTGTCTGTTAGTATTTTCTGTAGACAATCTGTTTTTCATAGATTGCATAGGATCCCAAATCCTGCAATATTCAAGGTGAGAGAGAGAGAGAGAGTAGGAGGGATAACAGAACACATTTCCAAATGGGGACCACCACCCTGTTTTTAAAATTTTATTTATTTATTTATTCTAATTAGGTATATATGACAGAAGAATGCATTTTGATTCATTGTACACAATTTGCAGCACAACTTTTCATTTCTCTAGTTGTACATGTGTTGCACCATATGTGCAGTCATACATGTACCCAGGGTAATGATGTCCATCTAATTTCACCATCTTTCCTGCCCCCAGACCCTCATTCTTCCCCCCTTTGCCCAATCACAGTTCCTCTATTTTTCCCATACCCCTCCCCATTATGGATCTGCATCCATTTATCAGAGAGAACATTTGGCCTTTGGTTTTTTTTGGTTTGGCTTACTTCACTTAGCATGATATTCTCCAACTCCATCCATTTACCTGCAAATGCCATTATTTTATTCTCTTTTAATGCTGATCAATATTCCATTGTATATATATCACAGTTTCTTTATCCATTCATCTATTGAAGGGCATCTAGGTTGCTTCCACAGTTTAACTATTATAAATTGAGCTGCTATAAACATTGATGTGGCTGTGTTACTGTAGTATGCTGATTTTAAGTCCTTTGGGTATAGAATGAGGAATGGGATAGCTTGGTCAAATGGTTGTTCCATTCCAAGTTTTCTAAGGAATCTCCATGCTGCTTTCCAGTTTGGTTGCACCAATTTGCAGACCCACTAGCAATGTATGAGTGTGCCTTTTCCCCCACATCTTCACCAACACTTATTGTTGTTTGTATTCTTGATAACTGCCATTCTGACTGGCATGAGATGAAATCTTAGGGTAGGTTTTATTTGTAATTCTGTAATTACTAGAGATGTTGAACATTTTTTCATATATTTGTTGATTGATTGTACATATTCTTCTGAGAAGTGTCTGTTCTGCTCCTTAGCCCATTTATCGACTGGGTTGTTTGTTTTTTTGATGTTAAGTTTTTTGAGTTCTTTATATATCCTGGAGATTAGTACTGTATCTGGCGTGCATGTGGCAAAAACATACATTGGAAAAAAGATAGCCTCTTCAACAAATGCTGCTGAGAAAACTGGAAAGCCATATGCAGCAACATGAAAGTAAACTCCTATCTCTCACCATGCTCAAAACTCAACTCAAAGTGGATCAAAGACCTAGGAATTAGACCAGAGACCCTGCACCTAATAAAGGAAAAAGTAGGCCCAAATATTCATCACATTGGATTAGGCCCCGACTTCCTTGACAAGACTCATAAAGCATAAGAAATAAAATCAAGAACCAATAAACGGGACAGATTCAAACTAAAAAGCTTCTTCTCAGCAAAAGAAACAATCGATCTGGTGAAGACAAAGCCTACATTTTTACCACCCTGTTTTAAGTCTCCTCTGTCTACCTAGAGGAGTACCGGGCTGACCCTAATGCCTGTATGTGGGACAGTTTGGGAATTAACTTCAAGTCATCCCTAACTCTAGTCTCAGAAGTTTTCTTGGTATAATGGGAAAAGGCAAGGTCTTTGAAATCAGATTAAGGTGAGTTTAATTAACACTTTGGAGTCATTATTTAGACCTCTTAGAGCTTCAGTTTTTCTGACTGTATGATGGAAGTCCTAATACACACCAGATAAAAAATAAATAATATTTCCCTGTTTCTCAATACATGTTCAAATGCATTATAAGAATTCATTAAATAGTATGCATTAATTTAGCCACCACGTTTATGTTCTTTATCTCTTATGCCATCTCTTTAAAATTATTTTAAAATCATTTGACTAAATGAGAAATAAAAAGTGGGTCAAGTAAAAAGAAGATAAAGTGATTCCCCCCAACCTTGGTTCTTAGTAGAGGATTTATACCATCCCATAAAACCTTGTCTAACTTTTAGCTAGCTTCCTCCAGAAAGCATGGTAGTTGAATGAGGTGCTGCATGGCAAACAGTTGAGCACTTGGTGTGGGAATGTCAAGTTTTCAGCTGTAAGCCTGAAGACTATCCTTCAGATCATGGCTGTTTAGCTGTAAAGATGGAGACCTGGGAATGGCCTTCTGGGAAACAAAGCCTTAAATAACAACCAGGAAGTCCCCACAGGCCAGGCTCACTAAACTTTTCTGACTTTCTGGCCCTTTAAGCCACTAGTCCCCTCTAGAAAACGTAGGGATGACCAAGCTGCCTCAGCACAGGGAAGTTCTATTTACAGGATAGCTCTTGAAAACCAGGGTGATTTCAGACTTTGAACCTCTATAAAGTATGAAGTAAGTACAAATCATCATTGTACCAGTTCAAACACAGAACTGGACACCAAACGTTATTTCTACCCTGACGTCTACTTCTGCATCTTTTGTTTGTGTGCTTATTATAACAAAGAGTAATACACACTTAGTTTCAAATTGCATACAGGGAGAAAAATCCTGGAAAGGGAATTACTTGGTTCTCTTTGTTTTATCTTCATGTCATGACTTAATTTTTACAAAGCCAAAATGACTTCATTCATGATTTATGTACCCAAATAACCTAGACCATTTTTTAATTCATGCTGCCCTGCTTGGTGTGTGAATTTATTTTTTATTTATTTTCATTATGATTATGTGTACCAGACTGAGCTGCAGGCAGTACATCACTGACAACATGGGAAGTATAACTAAGAGAAGGAGAGAGAAAATGGAAATTCTGACATGGGTTAGCCAGCCTTGATCCATGTTGATAATAGTCATGACATTATTTTCTTTGAGATTTGCTCTATCCTTTTAGGAATCTTTCTTTTAGTAAATATTATAACAAACCTTGGTTTTGAACTTGGCAGTGGTTCTGATTAGAGACCTTTCAAAATAATCATTCAACCCCAAATGGTTCTAAAGATGCCAAGATGAATCATAGCAGATATTGGCATAGATTGACGAGCAAAACCTTTGACCTGGAATTGGGAAGGGGAGCAGGCACATTGTTGATTGGCAGACACCCTTCCTGCCATCCTCAATTTTATTTCTTTTTTTCTTCATGTAAAAGAAAGTTACTTTCAAAACTATTAAATAGCAAAACATTTGTATACATTCAACTCCTGTTTCCAAAGTGACCAACCAGGAAACAGAAGCAGCCAATTTTGCCTAGATCTTCTTCAACCTAAAAGTAGTTCCCTGAAGAGTAGTCCTTCCCAGGACCCATCTAAAATTTAATCCCTGCTTAAGGAATTTTGTGTCCATTCGTTGGTCTGCAAATACGATAGAGTTTAATTTCATTGTAAGAAGAAGAAATTAAAATTTTGAAGAAAAGGTTTTTGGAAAAACAAAGTCTGTAAAGTATTTGAAAATAGGTCAATTAAAAAAGACACACAAAAGGATCAACTATAAAATCTTAGGATTTTGCACATGGGAGACTCATTTGGTTAGAGCTGAATCTGAGTTGGCTATATCAGGAAGAAGAGGAGTCCGGGTGGGGAGGAAGATGAGGGTGTGTGGTCTGGAGTGTGTGTGACAGAAGTACCATGAAGGAGGGAGGGACCTTCAGGAGGAAATAAGGACAGGTTAATGCAGAAAAACTCCTGAGGGAAGTAAGAGGGTTCAGAGATAAGAGAGGTTTCGAGGAGGTGACGGTGGCCATTGGAGGCACCTATACCCACTGCCTTATGATTGTCGTGAACATGGAAGTGAGGTGATATTCTCTTTCCTCACCAGAATGGGCAATCTAAAATCCATATTGCATGAAGAAGGGATGAAGGAGCCCCAAGATCCAATCTGAGATGTAACAATTGGTAAAGTTTCAGGAAGATAGACCTTCCTTCAGCATGAAGTGAGTTACTTTATAGTCAGCGAGCCTTTCCTTTCTGGATCAAAGGACACAGGACAACCTCCTGAGGAAGGTGTCAGTGTGTTTCAGGGGGTGTGAGGGGTACCTGCATAGGGTCTCTTCCAGTTCTTGTTCTATGAGGAAGGTAAGGTTTTAAGCACTGACTTCCTATCAAGGGTCAAGAGGGTTCCACAAACAGTGACACTTAGTAGTGACTCTAATCCAGTCCCACCATTTGTGCCACAAAGAGATTCCTCCCACCCAAATGAACTGGCCAGTTGGCCATATTCTCAGGAAAAGAAGGTTTCAACTAGTTATTGAGGAGAGCCTCCCATCAGCCTCACCCATCTCCCCTCTCCTGAGCAAACTGAGACCTTGCTCATTCTTCCAGAATATTCAGAAGACTCAATCCTATAAAGAAACATCTTGGGTTTTGTTGGTTCTCTTTCCCTACCCTGACTTTGGTGGTCAGATTAAGCTTACTGGAAACAGGAAGGAGATATGCCCCAGTAAAAAGGGGTTACATAGATGTCCAAGCAAGTTTGGAATGAGCTTCTGCCTCCAAGTGGCCACAGTTCTGCTCTTGAAGGCAGAACAACCAAGTTGAAGCTGCAGTCATTTTGTGGCATTATAGAGCATTGTGACTCTAGCCATGAGTCCTTCTGGGGTAAACTCAGTCTTTTGACATGATAAAGAAAAACACATTTATCTTTGGTCTAAAAGTAAAGCATTAGTGTGGAGATGGTAAAAAAAAAATCACATTTATTCTATTGTTTTCTTGCACTTAAACTCAGTTGGATAAATCAGTCCTGTTTTGGCCAGTCCTGCAGTTGTAACCTCATTCAGCAGAAGCCTGGATTGCTTGGGAACTCCCAGGCATGTAACAAACATGTCCAGAAGCCCCAAGTGTGGGTCTTGTTGAAGCTGTGTAATAGCTGGTTAATTATACATTCCAATGGATAGCAGGACCTTGGAGTTAGGTCCTTGTTAAGATAGACCAGGGACACATCCTTGGGTACCTGATTGAAATGTAGTTTTATGGTCCCCACAGGGACAATTGGAGTATGACCATGGCCAAAATTAAGAGGTCTATTATTTAGTTCAAGAGGACAATCCAGGAAGCTAGAAATTGGATCAGATTGAAAAGATGCGTGGGATCATTGGCGCATTCTTCCTGCCTTAAAATCAGACATTTCCATTACCACAAAAGAGGGCTACTGCCAATGGTGAAATTAGGCCAGTTCTTGGCAGTAGGCCCCACAGTTCTATACAGCCATGGCCAGAGCAAGCTACTGCTGGCCAGTGACAGAAGGGGAACCTGAGCTGACTGGAACAGGCCCCCCACAACTTCTCCCAACAGCCTTATTCCTGCCTTTGATGGAAACTTTAATAAAGGAGGTTAGAGTTGTGGAAAGGGGAGGTGTGAGGAAGGAGGACCAGCCAAGAGGGGGGGGGAAGAGTAGAGTCCACACTTCAGCTTCAATCTGGTTGGTCATTCTCCCTCAAGAGCTGAACCGTAGCCACTTGGAGAAGCTGATTCCAAGCTTGCTCAGACATCTATGGAAGGCCGTTGTACTGGGGCATCTGCTTCCAGTTGTGGTAAACTTAATCCCACCACCAAAGTCAGGGTAGGGACAAAGAACCAACAAAAGCAGGGCATTTACATGTTCTCATGCAGTCCTGCCCAAGAACATCTTCATTAGCCAGCACTCCAGAATAAACTATGGGAAGGAGAAGAATAGAACTGTGTTTTTGTTGTTTTATTAAACAAGTGGATAAAATTTTGGATCTTTCCTCATGATCCATTTTGCATTCATTAATCCAGTCAGTGTTTTGGTTTTCAAGACTATAAAAAATAAGGCAAAGGAGAGAAAACCCAATTCTGGTAAAGGCAGTCATGTCAATAATGATCCTGTGAATGGATCATCCACTGATGGGTTTTGACCATGGATGAAAAAATAGGTGGTCCTTAACTTTTTTTAAAATATTTATTTATTTGCTTTAGTTGTACACAATGCCTTTGTTTTTACGTGGTGCTGAGAATCGAACCCAGGCCGCACACGTGCTAGGCGAGCGCTCTACCGCTGAGCCACAACCCCAGCCCCTGTGGTCCTTAAATTTTGAGTTGCAACATCAATACTGCTTTTTCTTTTTCTCACTAACTGTGTTGTCTCTCTTGTGTTAAAAGTGGGGGGGGGGAATTACGTGGTGGTAGGAGAGTGGGAGGAAAGGGGAGAGGCTGGTCAAAAGGTACACACTTTTAGTTATGAGATGAACACACTCAGAGGATCCATTGTATAGCATGGCTAACAACACTAAACTGTATACTTGAAATTGGCTTAAGTGTTTACCACAAAACAACAACAACAACGAAAATAAATGCCAAAACAAAACAAAGAGAAGTTAACTAGTTAACTGAGTTGGTTGTGGGAAGCATTCCACAGAACAGATATATGTTAAATCATCATCTTGTACACCCTAAAATCATGCAATTTTGTTTGACAATGATACTTGAACAAATCTGGAAAATATGTCTATATTTTTAAGAATGGAATTGTAGTAGGACCAAAAAGAAGAGCTTGGCTGGTGATTAATTTCTATTTTTGGATAAATGACTCCACATCTCAATGCCTCAATTTCCTTCTTTGTTCTGTGAGAGAAATTTTGTTAACTAGTCTTTCAGGCCCTGATGATCTATAAGCAGAAAAAAATATATGGCTCTTCTTCTAGGGGAGAAATATAAGACTTTTAATTTCATAATCACCTTCTCTAGCACTTTTCAAGGGAAAAATTCAGAGGGACAAGGGAGCCGTCCTAGACTAGGGGAGATTTACCAAGTGTGTTTTGTGATTATGTTCTGGACACTGCCTGATGAGGGTATGGGACTCACTGGTGACCCTGGCTGTTAGGTCCCCTCTTCATCTTTAATGGGAAGATAATTACACTTGCCTTGGGGACTTACTGTGTGAATATGTGATGTGATTCTTATCAGGCTCCTGGTACATCTGAGGAGCAGGCCTCACTTCTCCCTTGGTGGACGTTTCATCTATAGCCCTATCCCTTCCAGAAACTTCTAAGTGTATTTTTAAGTGGCAAGTGGTGAAAACAAAAAAGTATCTGTATTGAGGCCCAGACCTGGCACTTCATAACGTTTAAGGCATCAGCTGCCAATTTGCTGTGTGTAATATCTAATTTATGGTTCCCTGTGGGTAGGTGGGTGGGTGGATGGAAAGTGGAGCCCGATCTCTCAGGAGAAGACATTTTTCTTGTTTGTCACTTTTTTCTTTGGTCATTTAAGAAAAGGCTTAGTAAGTGTGCTCCCTGGAGTCAAAGAGTATCCCAGCCTCCACTGCATGGTTGATGTGTGAGTCTCTATTTTCCCCTGGCAATAAATTTCTCATGAGGGAAAAGGCACCTTTTTCTTCCTGGCCTGGTAAAAACTAGACAGCAAAGTGTAGCTGTCATTCTCTGAAACTCGCCCACTTTATCGGGCAGCCACCTAGTTTGGCTGCCAGGCCCAGACATTAAGGGGCATGGGATAGTTTCACACGTAAAAGCCACTTCCTCAGAGAGCAGACGACGCTGATGGAGTTTTCTGAATTTGGCAGAATCTCTCTTTTGAAAGACTCCACTTCAGACGGCTAGACGCTTGGAACCTGTTGGCCCTGGTTTTAAAAAAAAAAATGCTCATGTTAATAGCCCCATAGTGTTGGGAGTTGAGGCCAAAGAACAACCAGGGCAACAGCGTGACCTGGGCAGGCTGAGGGGCAATGGCCGGCAAAACCGGAAGCGGGAAGTAGGGCACAGGGCAGGGCTAGGGGGATATGAAGCCCAGCCCAGCAGCAGAGGCTGTGAGCTGAGGGACAGTGGATCCTGCCTTCAGGGCAGCAGGGGCAGGTGTGTCCACTGCAGAGCCTACTCCATACATCAGGCTACCCATTCATACTGGAAAAAAAAAGAGCAAGAATTGTTATGAACAAAGAAAACAGAAGAAGGCAAATTCTCTTTTAAAGACATTTTAAAGCTAAATGTAGTAAAATTCATCAATATAGTTTTCATAGATCAAACCTTTATAAAACACTAGCACTCTTTTTTTTTTTTTTTTAAATAATTAGCCAATACCAGAGAGACTAAAAGACTTGTCCAAGCTGCCATGGGTCTAGGAAGAGGAAGCTCATCTTCCCCAAGCAAGCCCTCCTCCTCCTGTCCCCTGCATGCCATGCAGGGCAGGGTGGAGTACACCAAGGGCTTGGATTTGAAGGTGACACACGTGTGCCCCTCTCTGGTCTACCGCTTTGCCAGTCAGTGATCATGGGGAGCTTCCTCAACCTCACGGATCTCCATTCCATTTTTTATAAAATGGGCAGCACAATATATAACACATGAGTTATATTGAGAATTTAATGAGTGATCACCAGGCAGTATTTTAAAGGGCTTCAGAATTGTTAACCATTATTTTTTAACACGTACATTTCTCCTTTAAACCCCCATTCAGCATTTCCTTTTTAATACCTATTTTTTTTTTAAGTTAAAACTTTCCTAACATGGTTTCCAGGAAAAAAAATCACCTTAAGATTGTTTGACTGTATTGTGCTCTACCTGCTTCTAGTGTCAGGTTGTTTTTTGTTGTTGTTGTTGTTTGTGCAAAGCCCAAAAAAAAATACAGTCTCAGATGTTATAGTTTAATTGAATATATAACATATATTCAAAGTAAAATAACCATAAAGAACCCAGGAAAGCAGTCTTCAGCTCTAAAGCTCATGTGTAATTACCTAAAGGCTATGTCCAGTTAGATGGCTAGTCTTATAAATTACTTTCACGTATTTAATAATTGAAGCTATTCCAGATAATGGTATGTTAAAGCACAGGTGCAAACTTTTTTCTGAAAAGGTCCACCTAATGAATATTTTAGGGTTGGTCCAGCATGGTGCCCTGCACCTATAATCTACTAGGGAGGCTGAAGCAGGAGGATCATTCTAGCCTAGAAATTCAAGATGAGCCCGAGCATCATAACAAGACTCTGTAAAAGAAAAAAAATAATTAAAATGGTAGGCTTTGTGAACTGCACGTTGCCTATAACAACTGCCCAAGTCTGCAGACATAGAGAACACCTGAGTGAACAGGCATGGCTGTGTCCCTATAGATCTTAACTTTCAAAGACAAGCTGGTCAGATGGGGCCTGAAGACCATCATTTGGTGTCTTAAAGAAGTCCATATCTTTCCCCAATTTCCCTGTTCAGAGTGGCTTCCATTGTCACCCCTGTCCCCAGAGTTGATAAAATTTCAGGCCAGCACATCGTATGGCTCCACCCAGGTGAGCGACTTGAGGGACTCAGGGAACACATAAATTCAGAACTGGTGTTTAGTGAGGGAAGTTGGCTAGCAGGAGACTTAGTCACCTAATCTTTTCTTAGCATCTTTTGCTTCAGTTCCCATGCCAGGGCTCTGCCATGCCCAGGAGAGGAGGGTAGTTTTCCAGCATGAAGATTTACGCTGGAGCGTCGCCCAGGCCGTTTCTCTCCTATTTCTCTCTACGTGGAGGTTGTTCACAAACCTTCCACCTTACAGAGCAGTGTTCCCTGCTCCTGACCCCCAGGGAATTCTTCCATCTTCCTTTCCTTTCTTTACCTGAAAATTCTCCAGTTTGAGTTGTTTCTGAGGTTGACTTAGTTCCTAGTTCCTAGTTGCTGTTGTGACTTGGAGAGTTTTCTGTTTTCTATCAATAAGTTGCTTTCACATTTCCAAAACATGAAGAACTGGCGGGTAGAACCAATAGCTTGCTGCAGGTAGTAGTCTAGACTGAGCAGAAATAGTAAATAATCAAAGTTTTGTCCCATTTTCTGTATTCATTTGTCAGTGCCCTAGCTGGGGCCTTCATTTCCTGGGCTATAAATGGTATTATCAAAGGCCAAATATCATTCACAAAACTGTCTCTGGGTCCTTTTAGAAGGCAGGCCTTTCCTCGGCCTCTCTTCAAAGAGCCTGCGCGTTCTTCCCAGAATCCTGCATTTACAGTATGGACATTTGTTATTCTGAGACTGGCTGTTGCCATATGGTATTACATAATTATTTTCCCTTTAGGTATAATTACGGAATTGCCAACCCTTCGACTCTGTTTTGCATTATTTCACACGTATTTTCTAGTTTTGATTTAGGTCTCGGCACAGTATGTCATAAATCAGCAGAGTGGGGGCGGGTAATGAACGGACATCAAAACACAGCCCCCACTGCTATAGAATGTTCCTCAAGTGACACTCCATAATTCAAATACTGCAAACTGCGGGGTAGCCAAAGCAGGGCACTGCGACAGTGCAAGTTGTTTTTGTTAATAGAGATGAAATTATGGGTGTAACTAGCTGGCAGCCCTCAAACAGACTTCAGCATACTATTTACTCAGCTGTCCTCAGGCAACAACTTAATACTGGTGGATAAAATTATTCTCCCACCATCTCCCAAGTGGTATATTCCAGGGATCCCAATTTGTTCTCACTATTAAAAAGAAGGAACAAGTTTGCAACCCTCCGAACACAGATTGAAACTCTCGTTATGCTCTGTTCTCAATGTATCAAGCTTTCGACACCACAATTCATGAAATCGCCTTGTCCTTTGTGTTCTGTGTTTGAAAAGTCTGTAAGAAGCTGAAACCTACCATGCTTTATGTGACTTAAAGAAACCTTGTGGTCCTTAATGCTTGTTATTTTTTCTTTGCTTACACTATTCCCTTCATCCGCAACACCTTCCCCTTCCTCTCCGCCTGTTAAAACCATGAGTCTTAAGGCCCAGCTCAGACGCCTCTGCCTAGAAGTCTTCTGTTATCCTCCTGTGAACCCCCGTAGAAAGTGACCTATGAATTTCCCTCTAATTTTTTAAAATAATCATGCAATGCTTAAGACATATGAAACTGTACAAGGAACAACATAACAAATACCCATCCGCACGGCAGATGCTCCTTGAGGACTGAAGAACACTACCTGATACGGCTACTTATCATTCCCAGGGATATTCTCACATAATATATCTATATGTTCCTTAATAACATGGAGGATTTAGCTATTTTAGCCTTTCTATAAATGGTTTGATGCTGTGTGTATTCTTCCAAAACGTTTTTTGTTGTTGGTATTCACAATTACAATGCTCAGACTTATGTCCATTATTGGAGCTCATCAATTTCTACTGTTAGTTGATTCCATCATCAAAACGTATTGATCACTCTCTTTGTGCACATTTAAGTATTTTCATTTGCTCTCATGCAACTTTGAAGTCACTGTGTCACTTAACTACAATATAACATAGATAGACCATTTGCCTATGTATTTTTTATCCTCTCCCTACCATTGTCCCATGATCGCCATGGGGACCCCATACATGTCTGTTCTTTTGTTCTTTTGCATTCTACAAGACAGCTAGAAATTATTATCAACTTTTTACAAATGGGGAAACTTACACTATGTTTCCTTCCCCTGAGAATACCAAATCAATATCTGATGTAGAATTAGAAGTCAGATCTTGTGGTTGTTCCCTTGGCCAGGAAGTTAAGCTGTACCACCTTAAAAAAACATTCTCACTTAGTAGTGCAGCTCAGGTCTTTTAAAAATCTCTGTTTGGGGCTGGAGTTGTGACTCAGTGGTAGAGCACTTCCCTAGCATGCATGAGGCACTGGGTTTGATTCTCAGCACTGCAAATAAATAAGTGAATAAAATAAGAGTTCATCAACATAAAAGTAAGAATTAAAAATATCTATGTTTCAATCTAAACATATTCATAAAACTGAGCTTTTTTTTTTTTTTTTTTTTTTTTTTTTGCCAGAACTTGAAATGTCTTTGAAGTGATTTAAAAATATTACCTTTACTTTTTGTTTGGAGGAACTGTACCTCATAATTAGAAGGCCAATAATAGAATTTTTAAAAATGTGTTTGAACTGAACTCTAATTTAAATTCCATAAAATTCAACCTTTAAAGTGTACAATTGTGTGGGTTTTGGTATATTTATAAAATTGTGAAACCATCAACACTATCTAACTTCAGAGCATGTTTATCACCCCCAAAAGAAATTCCTTATCCACTAACAGTCATTCATTCTGCCCCCACTTCAGCCCCTGGCCACTTCTGATTTACTTTCTGTCTCTATAGATTGCCTGTTTGGGATACTTTCATATAAATCCATTCATATCATATATGGCCTTTTGTGACTGCTTTCTACCTTTTACATAATGTTTTCAAAGTTCTTTCATGTTGTACCATTCCTTTTAATTATCAAATAATATTCTATTGTATGGCTAGTTCACATTGTATTTATTCACTCAATTGAACATTTAGTGTGTTTCCACATTTTGACCCTAATGCTACAGTGAGCCCTCCTGTACAAGGTTTTGGGTAGGCGAATGTTTTCAGTTCCCCTGGGTATATTCAAGTCTGTTGGTAATATTTTCTTGGGTAGAATCACTGGGTCCTACACTACCCCTATGTTTAATTTTCTGAAATTAAACATCAGTCTTGCCAAGCTGATTCCCAAAGTGGCTGCACCATTCTACATAGTAAATTATTGTAAGGAACTCCACACCCCAAAGCCATTCCTAACTTAATTGTCATGACTGTGGCCCTCAATTTAATGTTTTGAGTTTGAAAACAGTGTCTTGCACTCACAATAGCCCTAACAATTTCATATTTGCCCTTCCATTTTGTGAATGAAATAGTCTTATTCCAGGCTGCATTTATAAATTAACCTCAGTTTAACATTTTTTCATTGTAAAAAAAAAAATCTTGTAGCAATTTCCATCCTTAGTTTATTTTATCTACCTAACTTAAATGGCTCTGGTGTAAAAAGACTAATAGAAAAATACTACCTGGTTTAAAAATACAGAGCTTTCCCGTAACTACATTTCAGTAACAAGGTAGGTAATTCACATTTGAATGAAAAGAAAAAAACAAGACAGTGGGAAGTCCTGCAAACATCACTGCAAAACAATCAGAACAAGAACAAATTAATCTGCTGGCCAGATGTTTGCCCATTGAAAGTTCTGGGACTTGTGAATCATCACTGTTTTGGAGCTTTTTTAATTGCAAAATATAAATCTTCACAATGTTTCTTTTGAACTTCTTGTGCTTGGGAATTTTTTGAATTATGTTTTTAAATTGAAGGATATAGAGTATTTTCAAAAATAATTTTTAGAAAATGTAAAAAAGTAAAAAAATGAAAGGAAAAGTAAGTAAGAATAAGCGACTGAAACCTAATTACTCGGAGATAACTATGGAATATTTTCTTTTGGTCTTTTGTCTATGCATAATCTTTGAAAACATGATTTTTTTGGTCGAACGACATGTTGTCATATGAATATGCTATGATTTATGGGACCACATCTCTGATGGAGAGCTGTTTGTTGATCATTTTCTTACTGTTTGTGGATGTTTCCATGCTGAATTGCTTTCACATTGGGGGTGGAGGGTGGCAGTTCCCATGGAAAGAATAGGAAAGAACAATATTTTACAAGAAAATTCTGAGAACTTGTAGTAACTTGAAAAGCATCTTCATGTAAATAGTTTTCTAGTTGTACTTTGTAATTCAATATGCAATCAACAAAAAACATTGTGTAATAATTAAGTCAACTAGTGACAAGAAAATGATAATTTATCTGAAAGCAGAGGATCTGCCCTGGGTTCAATTCAATCCCCAGCAACACACACACACACACACACACACACACACACATACACACACACACACACACACACCCCCCCAAAAAAAGTCAAATAACACTTTAAAGACTTTGGGCACATCAAACATGTAGGGATGGGAAATTACCCTTACTCACTCCCTTTTTGAGATAAGACTGATTATCAATGATTGTTAGGACCAATAAGTGTTATAAACTGGTGATTCCCAATCACGTTGGAGTTATGGTATACTCTGATGCTGGTTAGATAATAGAAATCTTCATGCTTTTCTTCAAGAAATCCACTTACATATTTGAAGACTATTTTCATGAACTTATAAGTAATAAGGAGTATGAGTATAAAATGAATTTTGATTATTTTTACTATTATCATTTTTGGAAGCTCCCAAAGGAGTTAATAAATATCCTAGTGTATTGCCAAAAGCACAGCAAAAAATGACCAGGAGAGGAGGACAAAGATCACTATTATAATTAATTAGTATGACTCAGATTATTAGACAGTAGGTGAATAATTAAATAAGACTAAAAAAGAAAGTTAACAAAATAAACTTATTTAAAAGTGGTGGCTACTTTTGCCCCAGGGTCTTCCTTCTCTTGAGTCAGATATGTCAAATGTATGTCTGACTTAATGTTAGGATTTAATAGCCTATCTGATTTAAAAATCCATCTCATTCATTCGGAACTGAGGAAGCTGATCATTTTTACCGTTGTGAAATATCAGCCATGCTAAGACAGATTTCTTCTTTCTTGATGCATTTGCATTCTTACAAAGAGCTTCTGGTGACTCAGAAAATCCCATGCATCAATTTTCTAAATTGGATTTTATGTGATTAAAAATAAATTTAAATCAAACAGAGACTTTGGTGTGCTTCTGAAAATTCCCGTGTCAGGAGTTGGCATGTCTCAGCTGTGTGTAGGTGTGTGTGTGCTCACCATCACTGAATGGGCATTTAGGACCTTATTTGAAAAGTTCTTTCTTGGAAGAAGAGTAAAGGGTACTGTTCTGGAGTGAGGCCTACCATCTCCAGTACTGCTTCAGAAGAAAGGAAGGGGGTGGGGACACAAAGCACGTCCACAGTTTAAAAATTAAAGTAAAATAAAAACCCTCATATGACTTGTCATTCTGAGATAGTTGTTAAATGGAATTAATTTGTTTCTGCATTTCTACTTTCTGATCAATTCTTAGATCAAGGAGAAGGGAGGAAAATGAATATTCTTATAGCGCAAATAATTTGTTTTTCTAAATTACGCCTGCTCCCTGGTAGAAGCCAGCCTACTCCGATTGTCATTGATTGGTGGCAGTGATCATGTTTTTCCTTTTACAGATGAAATTGATCCAACAAAATTATGATCTGCTTTTAGTTTGAAGGTAGATGTAGGTTATGATTATTCAGGGTCACTTGAAGTAAATAACGAGTCTTGGCAGTGAGAAGAGAGAAAAAATATACATCCTCTGAGAAACTCTTATCATATCTAGATTAGGTCTCTAACCCTTGTTAGAGACTTGGAATTTCGCCCCTCCAATTCTTCTCACCACGCAGCTGAAAACTGCCTGTCTATGGTCTGCTTTCCTGGCCACCCCAGAGGCTGTCAGAATCTGTCTCAACCGACAGGCACTTTCTGTCCTGTCCCTTCCCCTGATTTGACTTTTGTGGCACTGTGATTGTTAAGCTGTGGTGTGTATGCTTTTTATTCCTCCAACCAGTCAATTTTTTTCGAGGACAGGAGCCAGATCCTCTTCTCTATTTCTTGCCAATCCCATACAATATCAACCCTATTTGAGTAGCTCCTGTATTCAAGGCAAGGAAACTGCAGGAATGCTAAAGAATATTCATGTATGTTTTAGAAACTGAATGCCAACAAACTAGTACTCTAAGAGTACTAGTATTATTTTCTCTGGGGAAAAATATCAAAGTAATTCCCTACCCAAGTTGTGCCTTGCACAGAGAAAATAAAACCTTCCCATTCTTTTGTTTTGCCCTGATGGGGTTTGAACTCTGGGGCCTCACATGGGCTAGCCAAGGGTCTACCACTGAGCTGTATCCCCAGCCCAACCTTTCCATTCTTAATGGAAAAAGTAGCCTTTAACCAAATATGGAAAAGGCATTCCCCAATCGAAGCATAACTGATGCTATATATAGTAAAGTGATTCAAAATAAGATCTGTTTAGATCACCTGTGCTTTGATGCTAATATTGTTTCTACTGTTGTTTTTGAAATATACTGAATTATATACCCACATTCAAGACTGTGCTTTTTTTCTTTTGACATTCAGTAGCTGCAACCTAGTCTTCCCTTATTTTATTGTAGTATTTTTTTCTAACAACAGCAGAGTAAAATATATTCAAACTGACTTAGCCAGGATACTGAATGCTAGATACCAAATGCATATTAAATTGGACCTTGAGGAACAGAATTGTTATTTCTGTATAATGAACCCCGAGGGAGGAAAGTTTCATTCCTATCAGAGCTTCTCTAAACATTTTACATCCTAAAAAAGGTGTGGATAGGATCAGCTTTGCTGTCACATGTGGAGGAACCAGGGATATAGCTGAGTCCACCCTCTGCGGGGCAGATGCCCTGGAAACCCAGAGACAGTAGCAAATAAAGAGATGAGTGCCTTCCAATTGTCCTGCATTCAGCAAAGCAGATGGGATTCTGATTCTCTGGGGAAAAATATCAAAAGGAATCCTGAAATATCACTAATATGCCTGATTATATGAAATTATGTCTTATTTTTACTTAGTTTTTCAGTAGGCTGTAGTGAGAAATTTAAGAATATCTAAAATGTTGGTGTGTATTTTTAAAAAATCTGCATGAGTGAAATTATGCGGCAGTGTTTTCATTTCCAAAGGAATCAGGCTTGAAAGGTAAAATTATTGTTCAGTTATGAGAACCTTCTGAAAGCAAACCCTAGAAGTCAATCTGAGAAATATTTACGTGGAAGGTCAAGCAGTGTCCAGGGGAAATTGTCGACAGCATTCCTACCAAACCTATGAAAGAAAGGTTCAGGGCTAAGGTGGCTTGCACTCAGTGCAAGAATTTTTCCCTCACTCTTAGCAGGGCAACTTCTCATTGAAAATAAATTGAGAGATTGGACAAGAGAGTTGCAAAGAGAAGCTATGAATTCTTCCATGAAATTTCCTGTCAATCAAGTAGTATATTGTTTGGCATAAGAGTTTATTAACTTTTTGAAATATTATACTTAGTGTTCAGAGTGTACCCATACAGAGGGTTTGGACTTTCCTACAATTTCATAAAAACTGAAAATGAACTTTTACTAGAGATACCGCTGAACCCAAAAAAATGCATTGACTTAAAATAATTGAATTTTATATTGAGTTTTTTTCTTACACAAATAAACTTCTCAAAAATACATTTACTTTGCATGCATGTATTCCTGCCTGTACTTTAGTTAGAAATACAGTCAAAGGAATTTTGACCCAAGATTGCTGAAGAAATTTCTTTTTTTTTTTGTATTTTATTCAATGTTGTTGTATATATAACAGTAGCATGCTTTATAATTCATAATACACATAATGAGCACCTTTTTACATATCACCATTAGTATACAAAGTATATTTATATCATTCATGTCTTCAAACATGCATTTAGGGTAATGATATCCATCTCATTCTACCATCTTTTTTTATTTCTTTTTCTTCCTTTATACTCCCTTGCTCTCTCCCTTACCCTTCCTCCCCATTGATCTTTCTAGTGTTCTTAAAGGTCTGCAAACAATCTTTTAAGGTACAAATGATAATTAAATGATAAGGTGATCCATACATTGAAATCACTTTCTCCAGATATAATTGTCATTCAAAATTTGTAAAGTCCCATGTTGATCTACCATTAGTTGTGAAGACTGAAAACACCACACTAAACTACAAGACCTGAACACATTAAAAAAATAAAAAAAGGAGAGTGCCCAAACTCAGGCAAAATATACCAATTTTAAAATTAATTATTTTTGGTTAAGTCGATCTGAAAATAAAAAGAAGAAATGAAAGAAATACTAGTGCATTATCTCCTAAAACTTCCTATTTTGGAAAGCAGAAGCTCCCTGATTGTCACAACTGATGAGACAAAAATGTCAGAAAGACAGGATTTAATTCCACTTACTGTTATCCAACCCAGTAGACCTTTCTTAAGGTATTAGAAGTCAAGTATTTGGATTGTTATCAAGAAGAACCACATCAAGTATTTGATATTTCTTTAGACCCTTTCGAAATTATTGAGGGAGCAGCTCTGTTCTGCAACCAATGAGCTGGAAATGGCTCAAAACTCTCATCTCCTGGGCTGGCTCTGTAGCACAGTGGCAGAGCTCTTGCCCAGCATGTGTGAAGAGGCACTGAGTTTGATCCTTAGCACCGCATAAAAATAAATAAATGAAATGATTTTTTTAAAAATCTTTTTTTTAATTTTTTTATTATTTATTTACTTATTCATCATGCACAAGTATAGTATCTTTTTACATACAACTGCTTGTATACAAAGTATATAAGTACCATTCAGATCTTCAATCATGCATTTAGGATAATGATATCCATCTCATTCAACCACCAATTTTTTTCCAACCCCCCCCCTTACTCCCTCCCTCCCCTCCCTTTCCGTTGACCATTCTAGTGTTCCTCTGATCCTATGTACCCCCTTCCAACAACTCTTATCTCCCCTTAATATGCAATGTCCCTGCTAAAGTTACTCGTGTGGCCTTATCATTGACATATCTTTGTCACATTGCTGCTTAATTAAGTAGCTGAGTCACGAAAAAGGTTATCATTTCTTATGTTAGATTCCTTTCTTGCCATTTTAAACCTGCAATTCACTTACTCTAAATTAAATAAAGTATGTGTGAAAACATACTTACATATTTGTCCAGAATTTGTCTTCATTCAAGTTTATACAATACTTTATTTGTAAGGCTCACAAAGGAAATTTTTATATTCTAAATAAAAATCAAATCAAATGTATACATTGTAACAATTTGCTTATAATTTTTTTCAATAAAAATAATAAAATTGTAGAATCTCCCCCCAACCCCCATCTTTTCTTCTTTTTGCCACAGGGTTAGCAACAGATGTGCAGTCCAGGGTCACCACATAACTGGGCCAGCCAGAAGCAGGGTAGGAGGGACATGGAGTGAAATGAGGAGTCTGGGAATAAACTAATTAAAACCTGTACCTTTGCTGACTCACTGGTAAGACACCCACCGCAGGAGGAATAACTACAACAGTAACCAAAGTCAAAGCATCACAAGCAGAGATTGGCATAAAGCAGTCAATAAACCTTTTGTGGATTTTTCTTCAAAAATCACTTACTAAACAAATGATTTTTTTCTGATCCTTGGCAGGCTGCTGATACAACAGCAGACTCATACATAACCAGTGAATTGAAAAAAAAAGTCCCAGAGAAGGACAAAGTACTATGTCTACTAGTGACTCCTGGAAGAGTGATAAACACTAATGACTGTCATCACTCAGATGACTTTGTGCTGTTTTGAGCATCTCCTTGCCCCAGTATTTCATTGCAATTGATGGGCTTTCTTGCCGCCCTCCAAGCGCTCAGGCTAAACAGAGCTAGTGGGACATTTCAAGTCTTGAAGGCTAAGAACGTGCATCTTCTCTTGCCCGCAGGGCCTGCGAGGGACAGCTTGACACCAGCATCCTTTGGCCTTCTTGCTGCCCCTGCTAACCCAGCCCGGATAAATAAGCCAGCTAATTGAATTAATAAACAACTCTTTCTTATTTTTTTTTTAGCAGCCAGCTGGCATGCCATCAAAATGTGTGATAAATTATCTGTCACTGCTTTTAACCACAGCAGGGGGAAAGTGGAAAAATTAGCCACTTTCAACCCTTTCTCGAGCTCCCCGCCCCACTCCTCAGTTTGCTTAGCTATAGGGTTCTTCTCCCCCTCCCTGGTCTTGTCACTCTGGCTGAGGTCCAGAACAGAGTCGCTCCGAGTGGAGAAACATATTTGGCTGCCCCGATGATGAATCCTTAAGCCCCGGCTCTGTGGTGGGATGCTGACATTCCACGCCGGTCTGTGGGAAAGTTCGGATATGAGCCTGTGGTTTAAGCCCACAAGATTCTTGTTAAGGGAGGGGGTGTGATGTGGTTCACGAGCGAGCGGTTATGATGTCTGCTTTCTCTCGCTCCACCTCTAATGCCAAACAGCTTTCTTCGAGCCTTTTGCAAAAGGTTCACCAGATGCTTCAGAATGGAAGGGGCTGCCTGCCCGTGGTGCCGTTCACTTTTCGCGCGTTTCTGCACCTTAGCCGCTTTCTTCAGTTTCTCCTTCGGCTGTCTTTTCTTCGTCCTCTCAAACCGCATCACAGGTCACGGTTGTTCAAGGTATTGATTTTTGCAAGCTGTTCTTCAGGATCATTCCCCAGAATCATCCAATCTGTAAACAGTTCTGTACAATTTAAGGACACTTTTCTTGGTTCATTTTTTCTGATGGTCTCCAGTGAAGTTGCTCAAAGTTAGAAAAATAAACAGTCCCCATCAGGCCCAGGCCATGTGTAGACGTCATTAGGCCTTTCCCTCGACTCACCGTGGTATAGAGACCTCCCGGGGTTCACCCACTCAGGAAGCATCTGGGTCATATGTCCCAGTTTAAAGCTGTAATTCTCTTAGAGGTGCTCGCATTTTAGGATGTTGCCTTGTGTAATAATATACAAATCATGGGCAGGGAACCATCCGGAACTGGCACCAGATGTGGGCTGGGGTGAAGGCAGGGTTCTTGATCTGTTTGATTCACAGGCTTCCAAGAGCTGAAGGAACTTTTTTCCAGAGCCTCTGTGCTTC
Source organism: Tamias sibiricus (assembly GCA_025594165.1). NCBI lineage: Eukaryota > Metazoa > Chordata > Mammalia > Rodentia > Sciuridae > Tamias > Tamias sibiricus. Next base: position 61,851,835 of record CM046664.1, on the reverse strand, counting down.
ACTGTCTATGTGGAGCAGCACCTTAATTCCTTAATTAATTACCCTTAGTTAGAGCTACTTTGGAATCTGATAAAGGGAAGGCTTGTTTGGTTTTTTTTTTGTTTGTTTTGTTTTGTTTTGTTTTGTTTTGTTTTGTTTTGTTTTTGTATGTGTGTGCGTGTGTTTGTTGTTGTAGACCTTTTGGGACAAACTTCATATAAGTGCTAAAGTCAGACCTCAGTGATTATCAGGCAAAAATGGGGACTGTGCTCTTTGTTCGTGTTTGGTTATAGTTTATATTGTAATGTTTGCTACAGCTTTCTTGTGCATTCTTTGATATTTTCCAGCCCTGGCCATGGTAGGCCTCTCTGGATCCAACAGCTTCTTAATGGGATTGGGGGTGGGGCAATGGAGAGATGAATTAAAGTTATTCTGAACCAACAATGTAAAGTATTGTGCTTGTGAAACTCCAGCATGTTCACACCTCTGTGGAACAGTAACTGGCTGCCCTGAAGAATGCACTTGAACTCCATGGGACAGAATCCAAAAATTGTAACAAGGGTCCTGCTTAAAGGGCTATAGGAAAATCTCAGAGCAGACTTCTACATTATTTCTAGCACCTGATCATGTGCCATTGTACTTTCTTCTTCCCCTTGCCCATTTCATCCTGAGCACATACACTCACCTGGCTGTGAGCTTAGATCCACCTCCTTGGTCATGAGGCAGTACCCACTGTGTCTGGGAGACAGAATGGGGTAGTTTCAACAGAATATTACCAATAGTGAGAGGTCACTGAAAGGGGAGATAGCCAACTTGTATCCAGCTTTGTGACTGCCCATTTTATATGCCTTTCCCCCAACCCTTTCAAAGAAAATGAGCAACATGAAATAGAAAATTAAAATTTACTTTGGGCACTCCATACTTCAGAAGATCTGAGAAGAGAAAGAAATAAAAAGAAGTTATATAGAGACCAATTTGTGTATTTCCAGAGCTTTCATTTGAAATTCTTTGTACATAACAGGTAGGGTAGGAGTAAGAGGGAAGTCCCTGTCTCCAGTTATTGACTAAATAAATGGTGAGCCTCTCCACTTAAAGAGTATATGAGAATGTTATTGGAACCTCTGAGTTTTGGTGATTGTTTGAAAATAGAAGTCTTAAAGTCCCTCCCTAATTCAGAGCCCGTGTTCTGACTTTTCTGCTGATGAATGTAGTATATACCTCTTTTCCTACCCTACCAGCTTAAGTTCATATGCCAAACTAATAAACCACTAAGTAGAAAATGTCAGGGCTTAGACTTGCTGTGATTCCCTTCAAAGACCTCTACAGGGCTGGAATGACTTGAGAGATAACAGAATATAATCTCATAACCATTTGAGGAAGCCAGATGAAGAAAACAAGAGAAGGGCCCCAGCCACCGCTGGCTGAAAAAAAAAAAAAAAAAAAAGAATACGGTGGTGCCCTGTCACAGCACTCCTTATAAGCTCTCGGGATCTGCCTTGTCTCCTGCATAGATCGGCACACCAGAACGTGACAGATGTTGCCTGCTGGGAGAGCACCTGTCTCCAGCTGAGGAGACACAGATGCCTGTGGGTTTAGTAGACCCTGCCCAGCCAGTCCCCCATGGCACAGTGGCTCACACTGTCTCCCTGGTTCCTGATGAGAAGCAGCCCAGCCTCAAAACACATTGAGTCAATGCCACCGAAAATGCAGAGCACATGGCTGTTAACATTTTCATATGTCATCTCTGTTTCTTATTTACTATTCTAGATGCAGCTGAGTGCCACACTAGTCCCCAGGCTAGCAGAGGAATCCTGGAGCAGCAGTCAGGAGGCCTGGGTTCCAATAGGCCTTCAACCTTGAACTTGTCATGTGATCATATGACCCTTAATCTCACTGACCTTAATCAGTGTTCAAAATGAAATAGTCTTTGCCCAGGTAGCTCCAAAATTCTTCCTATTATTAGAACCTCTGGTTAAAGAAAACTAAAACTTTTTTTTTTTTTTTTTTTTGAGGTTTCAGGGGATTGAACCCACAGGTGCTTTACCACTGACCTACATCCCCAGTCCTTTTTATTTTTTTATTTTGAGACAGGGTCTCACTAACTTGTCTCAAACTTGTGGTTCTCCTACCTTAGCCACTGGAGTTGTGGGGATTATAATTGTACACTACCACACACACCAAATTTGTGATGTTGCTGTTATCACAGCCATCCCAAGCCACAGAATAGACTGATGAATTTGATAAGGATAGGGAAGAAATGTCACAAAGAAGACACTTTGTGTTTTAGTTGGATTTTGAAACCAGCCAATTTCATACCCATGTCACAATGGTCTATGGTGTCCCCTTCAAAGGAATGAAATAAATAACTTATTGATAAATGCATTTTGTCACAGTTAGCCAGTTAGCCTGGCTATCAGATTAAGGCAGGGATTTTTCAGCTTTGGCATTATTGAAATTTTGACCTGGATAATTCTTTGTCTTAGCAGCTGTCCTGTGCTTTATAGAATGTTTAGCAGCATCCCTGGTCTCTACCCTATAGATACCAGTATCACCTCCTCCAGGCATGACAACAAAAAATGTCACCAATATTGCCAGATGTCCCTCAGGGGGCAAAATTGCCCTCAATCATTGTGTTAAGCCATGACTAAAACTTTCAGCTTAGGCTCAAGTTAACTACATATATCTGATATGTTGCAATTTAAAAATGCTAGTTAGCCCTCAAACGCCAGCATTCTCTAACTCAAGTTAAAGCAATCTAAATTTGGTTTAAAAATCTCAATAGAGGGCTGGGTTTGTGGCTCAGTGGTAAAGCGTTTGCTTAGGAAGTGTGAGGCACTGGGTTCGATTCTCAGCACCACATATAAACAAATAAATAAATAAAGGTCCATCGATAACTAATAAAAATTTTTAAAAATCTTAATAGAAAAATACCTATTTAATCTGAAATAACATAGCATCTTGCAGACAATGGAGTCAATTACATTTTGAGTTCTTTGGGAATGGGCTGTATCTTTACTTATTATTTCTTACTGTGCACAAAGTAGATGTGTGTTGAGAGAATGAACAGCTTTCCTCCAAGCACCAGGGCAGTGCAGAATGAGGAGCTGCCACACTCGGCCAGTCATTCTGTGTGATGCTTACAGTACCCAAGGAAATGAAGCAAGTGCTTGCCAGTTGGAAGGGTGGAAGGAATCTTTGGGAGGGAAGCTGCCATTAGCCTAGCTGAAGTAGAGCCAGATGAAAACCCTCTTTTGGTTTTAAATAAAAAGGCGTGGAACATTTAGTAACATTTAGTAACATTCAGGACATCAGAGCCCAAGCTGTGCCTCATCATGTTCTACTAGGAGCCCATGAGCATGAAAGGTTGTTACTTTAGATCCCTTCTGTATTCCTAGATTGGCATGTGTTTTGGTGGCCCCAAATTATGGAAATCTCATAGGTGCATCTAACATGTTAATCTCCTTAAAAACAGCAGTCTGTTTTTCCTAATTGCTTGAAGAGTCTGACTTTACATTGCATTTGAAATGTTTCACTCAGTTGTCCTGACAACCTCTTTTCTCAGAATAAACAGAATCTACCTCTATCTGTCACTGTAGACGCTAGTACTACATTGAGTTTGTTTTCGCCTTTGATATTTTATAGGTATTCTTTGAACCAGATTTAAAACTCTGGTGAATATTTAATCTAAATTCATGAATCAGTTAATGCAATCATTAGGTTTGATTTATGAGAGTGATGGATTTCATCTTTTTATTTCGAAACCATTAAGTTCTGAAATGATCACAGTTGACTTAAGGGTGTGTATTTGCTTCTTACCTGGGTAGTTATTTTCATTTAGGAGGAAATCAATCACACTAATGCTGCACAGTATCTTCCAACTCCCTCTCTATACCCTGGTCAGGAGTGTCTTGGTTTTAAAATAAGTCAGTTTTCCCAACAGGTCTATTCATCGAGTTTGAAAGGCAAATCCTTTGACACACACCCCCTCCCACACACACACAACACATGCACACACACTTTACAGCACTGGGTAAAGGTTTTTTGTTGTAGCATCCCTTTGATAATACTTAGCCAGTCTCCAACTTACCGTGGTTCTACTTAGTTTCTATCTGGTACAAAGACAGTATGCATTAATGTACTTAGATGGTATATGCCTGTAATCCCAATAACTCAGGAGGCTGAGGCAGTAGAATTGCAAGTTCAAGGCCAGCCTCAGCAACTTAGCCAGGCTCTAAGCAACTTAGCGGAGACCCTATCTCAAAATTTTTTTTTAAAAATTTTTAAAAAGGGTTGGGGATATAGCTCAGTGGTAAAATGCCCCTGGATTATATCCCTGGTACAAAAAAGAAAAGAAAAGAAAAGGAAGGAAGGAAGGAAGGAAGGAAGGAAGGAAGGAAGGAAGGAAGGAAGAATCTATACAACTGTACTTAGAATTTTGAATTTTGATCATTTTCTGGGCTAGTAAGATGTACTATCTCCCATGATCTCCCAGTCAGCCAGGCGACCACGATGGAAAATAGAACTGATGCTCTACTGTGTTGCTAAGTTGTGGTTTTTAGTACATTAAGTGTATTAAACACATTTTCAACTTATTTCATCATACAATGGGTTTATCAGGACATGACTCCACTGTCAGTCCAGGAGAATCTCTAGTTTATTAACAATGGATGTTACAGAAATCTAATTGGTATCTGAAATCAAAACTACGCCAATGATAGTGGAATGAAAAGAGAGTCCCATTCAGAGAGCTCACCATCTCTGCAGGGAAAACCTGGCCCAAAATGACTCAAAGAGAAGGGTAGATTTGTGTTCCAGAAGGTAGATATGTGTAGTAGTAAGTCCCTGCATCATCAGCCTTGGTCACACAAAACACATGTCTAGAATATCAAATCCTATCCCATGGTGCATGCGCTATCTTTAAATGAAAAATCAAAAATAGTTAGGGAGACTACAAAAAATGAGGACATGCTTCTATTTCTACCCACTTTCCCTCTTTCTCTAATCTTCCATCCAAGAACATGAAGGGAAGCAATGTTGGGCACCCAGATCGAATTAAAGATTATTGAATAGAATGAACAAAAGCACTTAGATATATTTACTCTTGTTGGAATCTAATTTTAATTTTTTTTTAACTTAGGGGAAATACTTGGGGTTGGTTGCAGAAGAATATATTTCTTTCTTTTTTTGTTTACAAATTGAATTTTAGTACATATCCCTCCCACTTCCAGAAAGGATTTTGAGTTACTAAATAATACAAGTCAACTTAGCTCATTTAAAAAAAAAAATAGCCCTACTCCTAGTGAATGCTACTGAGCCATAATAAGCCAACTTCTTGACTATTGACAGTCGCCCTCTTTGGCAAAGCATACAATATGTGGTAACCCACCAAGGAAGCTTAATAATGATACACTTCCCGTAGTGAATGAGTTTTGGAAAGAAATCAAAGGATACTTTTGAGCAAAAAGAAAGGGGGAAATAGCAGGCACTGAATTGGTACCAAGAAAAACAATCCATCTTCTGCTTTAAAAATGATTCCCACTCAGATGGGCTTGGTCTCATCAGTTAGTCAGACTAGAACCAATGGTGAGCTCACTTAATGTGAACATATGGGAGAAAATGCTTTCAGTCCATACCAGAGTAGAACATCTGCCTTGTAGGAAAGCAGCCCTTCAATGGGGAAGGCCCTTCTCCTCATAAGCTGGGCTTCACTAATGTTGGTTCTGAAGACCTGAGAATGCTCTTTAAACATGATGAATTCTGAAAGCAGGCTGGGTGCTGGTAGGTTGGTTGTTGGTTGGAATGTGTCACTGAAATGGGAGGACAACTCCCCATTGCTAGAACTGCCATCACTATTTCCACTTGGCTTAGTGGTTGACACATTTGGTTAACCATTTTGTTAGCCTCTGGTTAACCATGTGTGGTTTGAAAACCTTACAGAAGTGGGTACGTTTCTAAATATAACATTATTCATACAAAAACAAGCCTATAGGTTGCTATTCCTTCCTCATGTGCCATAACAAATTCAGACACTCTTGCTGGCATATGGTAAAAGAAAGAAACTACTTGATCATACCATTTTGGTGATTGATTTATCTGGAAAACACAATTTTATAAAAAAGGGAATTGAGCTTGCTTTGAGGTTGGAATATTCTGACTCAATCTTCTGTTCACTTCTCTGTTACAATAATTCTTGGATTTTTCAGTATAAATCAATAAATACCAGAACACCTCCAGCAGAGCCAACTTGCTTTCACACTTGCCCTTCTTCCCAAGTCTTTTTTCCTTCCCTCTGCCCTGGCTTCTTTTTCTCCTTCTTGCCTTCTCCATTGTGCTCTATATTATCCGCCATTTTTCTTCTAAGAAGGAAACTGCTGAGCCAACCAGGCTACACCACAAAGAACAAACCTCAGGCTCAAATTTCTCCCCTGCTTCCTCTACTAACTTCCAAGCAGGTAACTTGACATTGCTTCTCAGAAATTTTCTACATCCCCAAAAGTTGGGGATTGATCTTTGTCAATATTGGCAAAGAGCTTCGTCCTTTCTGAAGGAAGGTCCTGACTTAGGGAAAGCTACTGTTACTGTCATTCCCTGGTGAGCCATTGCTTAAGAGAAATGTGGAGTTGGAAAAGAAATCGCTTGAGCTGGGAAAGAAGACAGATCGTGAAAATTATATCTTCAGCTTGTTAATAGAGAAATTCTTTGAGAAGCCATTTTCAATTAATAAACCAACCAGAAAGCTTTATATTTGGCATTTTTAGAATGGTGCTCAGTTGTGACAATGTGATTTAAAGAGATGGTTACACACACAAATACACACACACATACCCATTACTTATATTGTAGGCTGTAAAACAGTAGATTTAGATCTCTGGTTTTTTTAATCGTATACCGTGGAGACAATAGAAACAGAGAGGTAAAGAGATAGCTTAGCAAGGGCCTGTGATTCCTCTGCTAAAAATGAGACAAGCAATTAATGGATTGTGATTGTCATAGCATCTGAAAAAAACTTTTACAAAAATTCTGAAACTAGAAAAAAAAAAGCATAGAATACTCAAGATTTTCCAATGCTCAGGTATTAATAGGATTTTTGAAGTATAGGTGAGAACCAACATGATTTAGATACATCTTCACAGGCATATTTCAAAAGTGCCCCTTGGGGATGGAGCTAAAGGCAGTGCCTACTGAATGCAGCTGCCCTCACAAGAGCATGGGGAAGGATCTTCCAGAGTACTGGTGATATGGTGGCAACTACCCCTGCCCTAGAGCATCACACTGCCAAGTCTTGCACCTCCTACGTCAGGTGTTACAGTGGGATTATTGTCATGATGGCCACCGAGCACATACCCGAGCACTGTCGTGTGTTAAAAAGGGTACCTTTTATGTAGCTAAGGTTACCGGCTGACCATCTTGCTTGGGATTATGGGAACTGTAACACTGAGGAGAAATCCTTTCCATCACTATTCATTTCACCACCTTTTGCCAAATAATTAGGTCACCCACTCAGGAAAGGCCCTGTGATACACATATGGAGTGAAGTTTGCTGTGGAACTTGAACTCTGAATTTCCTGACTTCTGTGCAATTAAAATCCCAAACTCAGTGCTGCATTAGCATGGATTTTCCATAGTGAGTTATAAATGCAAAGTTCTATGTTTCATATGTATTTTTCTAACATATGTTACTGCCTATGTTTCTGATTAAATGCTCGTCCAAATAAAATAACAAGGGATTACTTTTTTTTTCCAATAGAATTTTCTTCTATAAAAGCTGGAAATAAGTCCTCACCTAAAGTTACCCAGGCTTGCAGGTGCTGGGTTTTTAGGGGTGAGTGGTGTGTGCCAGCAAGACAAAGGGCATTATTATCCCTGCAGTCACCACCAGAAAGGGTTCTTTCAGTGAAAAAAATTGCAAGCCAACGCTTCAAAGACATTACACAATTAGCCACCACTCTAGGAGACTTTTAGGCAGCAAGCAGGCAGGCAATCAACAAATACTTATTTTACATTCACCATATATTCAGTACCTTTAGAATTCCCAAAGGAAACCAGCATATAGTATCGTCCAGGGCTGAATTAATACCAGAGGTCATCTCATAGTGCTAAAGGAGCTCAGTGGCAGAACAGATCTATGTTTCACCCACCCAGGTATGGAACTATTGATAGACTAAGAAAAGGCTATTTAAAGCTGAAACTTGTCAGGCATTCCCCTTATCCCTTCCCTTACATCCCTTAACAGCCCCCCATGTCTGACACACATGCATGCATACACTACTGTCACCACCACCACTGCTACCATGTCTACCTAGAAACCGAACCCAATGCATGGGTCAATGCATCAGAATTGTTTTTAACAATGAACACTTTTTTGAAATAGGAAAACCTGCCAAGACATGTGAATACAAGGATGTTCATCTTAGTGGGGGACAAAATGAGAGCAGAGTGCATGCCCATCCATACTCCCCGGAGAAAACCCAGAACATATTAGATGTGATATTGACATCCAAAGATGGGGTAAGCAGGTGAAGTGACACAGGCTTAGACACGTGGGAGCCTGTGCAGGGACGAATTAGATTCTGGTTCTCTAATCCAGTTTTATGGATGCAGCTGGAAAACCACATCAACGGTTGTGATGGTCTTTACAAAGTTAAATAAAATCCTCACATCCTTCAGTTATGTATATACCAAGCTACATCTTTCTTAAGACAGGAGATTTTTTTTTTTTTTTTTTTTTTTTTGTTAGTTTTCTTTGTTCCGTTAATCAAGCATTAGCTGTTACACTGTTTCCTGGTAAATTGCTCTTAGTAGACAAGTTCTGGTGGGTCCTGATTCTTCGGTGGCTGCATAGAACACCTTCTACTAATGTCGTGTCACACACAATGATGGCTAAGGCTGCTGCATATCCTCATTAGTTCTAAACCAGCTAGAAGATGTTCAAGTTGCAAGAGAAGGAGAGTACTAGTATCCTGTAGAGGAGTCAACGCCCTAGAGACAAATACTAAAAACATGGCATTGACTTTCCAGGGCAAAATATGTTTTTGGCCTTTATCATTTTCACACCTCTGTTTTGCTTATGGTGACATTGTAATGGATATTATTAATCATCAGATGAAGTTGAGAGTTTCTATCAGCACCCTGTTAGAAGAAAAGAGATTCTTATTTTGCTTTACCTTTTACTTTTTATATATTTTCTAAGGAACTGGGGGATCTATTCTAGGGCCTCACACGTGGTAGCCAAGCACTCTACCAGTGAGCTACACCCCCAGCTTTTTGCTTTTTTTTTTTTTAAGTTATTTTCAAAATTGAGGTAAAATTCACATCATATAAAATTAACCATTTTAAAATGTACATTTCAGTGCCACTTAATGCATTCAACATGTTGTATAACCAATCACCTCTATCTAGTTCCAAAATATTTTCATCACCTTAAAAGGAAACCGCGTGACGGGTAAGCAGTCACCCTCCCTCCCAGCCCCTAGCAAATACTAATCGGTCTGTGTCTCTATGGCTTTGCCTATTCCAGATATTTCATATAAATAAAATCATACAAAGCATGACCTTTTATGTCTGGCTTCTTTCAATTAGCATAATGCTTTTGAGATTGATGCATGTTGTACTATACCAGTACTTCATTTCTTTTTATGAATGAATAATACTTCACTGTGCTTTCTTAATTTTGAAAAATCAAAAGTAAAACAAAATATTTTAATACTAAGTAAAAAATGTTTTGTTTCCTATTTTTTTCTCAAAAGTTGGTTATCAACCCCTTCTCCACCCACTCAACCCCCCATCCATAAGACAGCACCACTCTGTCACACTAATATTCTATTTTCCTTATGGTTTATACAGTTTCTTGTCTCATCACATATCCCCATTTCACGGAGAAGGACTTGCAGCTCCAGGTGACAGCCTGGACTGGTGGAGCCAGGCTTTAAAACCAAGACTCCTCACTCCAAGTCATCTGTCTTCTTTTTCTGAAGTTCTCCATAACAGCGGGCCTTTCTTCCCTTCTTTGAAACATTCATGCAACTTTGTTTTCCGATAGAGATGGACTCCTAAAACTTAACACCAGCTGCAATCCCTTTTCTGATGGGATAGGGAGCTCATGATTCTGCCTCCTTTGATAGGTAGATGAAGGCACCTGGATATATGGTTTATTTAGCAAAGGATTTAAAGCTGTCTTAGTGTTAAGACTAGCTCTGGTTCTCAGAACAGCAGTTTGTCCCAAAATTCACCAAAATGGACAACCTCAGAGATGCTCACAATTGTGATGAATTAGAATAGACAGTTGCTGAGTCCAAGAGACACAGAGAAGTGGTTATCTGAAAGAATATCATTCTGCAAATGTGCATTCATTAATTTCTTCATTTAACAAGAATAAATTGAAGGCTCACTCTTGCATAACTGTAATTAATATATGATTTAGATATTAATATGGAAAAGTCTAGCAGTGAAATTGCTAAGATTTGTCTCTGGGGTTTGTTGGGCTCTGTAACCATCAAAGTGCAATGTATCGCCTTGCTTTTGGGTGTCATCAAAACTCAGTTTTCACCCTTGCTTACACTAGAACCAGTGATATTCCACTCTCCCAGGTACCATTCTTTTTTTTTTTTTTTTCTTTTAGTTGTAGATGGACACAATATCTTTATATGTTTATTTATTTTTATGTGGTGCTGAGGATTGATCCCAGGGCCTCACACCTGCAAGGCAAGTGCTCTACTTTGTGAGATTTCCTTAAGTCATTTTCCAGTGAGCTAGAGTATCGATCTACTGTACAACTTCTTTGTGTTTGTACAGATTACATCATTTCTAATATCTTCAGAATTAATAATTCTTAATGCTATAAAATGAAAAATCATATGAATTTTTTTTCTTTCTGGGTCATATAGCATCCTTTCCTTCCTAGGTCATATCTCCTCCCAACCTGGTAAACTTATTACCAAACTAAAATATAAAGCAAAAGAATATTTAAATTGTGCACCATTGAAGCTGAGTTACTTTATGAGAATTTTGAAAGAAGTGTATTTCATTCCAAATGATTAAGACAGTTTGATTTTGGTTCATTATCTTAATGATAATCCTGAAATATACTTGGAGTTTAAGATTCATTTCACGGTCAGGATCGTGGGATAATTCTCGTCCTGAAGCCCAGGTGTGTGTTGGGCATGAAAACTATTTCTGCCTTGGCCAGTGAAGCTCACAGTATGTAACTATCCCGTGATCAGCATGGACAGTTGTTTTTCTACCTCTACTTCTCCTCAAGTTCGGAAGCATTTTAGAATCAAAACCAAACATTTATAATCATTAAATTCAGTGGATAAATATCAGTTTGGGGGGTTGTTACTATTGCTGTTGTTTTACTAACTTGGAGACTTAATTTCAGAAATGCTTGATAGCTAGAAGAAGTCACTAATAATTAGTATTAAAAGACACAGCCAGTGAGAATCTATGGTCTCATACCATTAACCTCCTGGCCACTCAAAAACATGTTGACCACTCCTGTGACCTGCCATGTTTGGGGCATTGGGGGAACGAAAACACACACACACACACACACACACACACACACACACACATTTTAAAACAATGGGGAGCATACCTAATGTAATTGTTTTGCCTTAGAAAGGAAATTCAGATTTTGTCCTATTTGTATATATACAGCTTCTTATGTGTGGTCAACCCAGAAACACTACATTTTGATATCATAGTCCTTTCTGGAACAAACCACAACAGACACTTATAATTAAAACCTTTCTAGAAAGAATGCTCCAACCTTTCCCACCCCCCACTCAACTGACTTTCAAAAAGTGTTTAATAATTTGGCTTGGCTTTCAGAGTCAATAAAGTCCAAGCAATCTGCTTCACTGAAGATGGAGAAGAAAAGTTTTTACAGTCCCACAAATGTTTCTAGTTGGCATGAGCAAGCTGTTAATGAGAGAGAAATTGCCCGGGGTGGGTGTGGGCGGGTGCATACTCCCGCAGGAACGCAGGCATGGTTGTGGCAGTAATGACGGTGCGTGTACCTGGGCTTCGCAAGACCTGCTGGGACACACACCAAGCTATGTGGGAAGTGAAAGAGCAGCTGGGGCCCGGCCATTATGGTAGTGGCCACACTGGGATGGGATGATGTGGACAGCTGGCTTCTTACCAAGATGTAGATGCAGGGCAGCAGCCCACCCTCCCATCAGGAACAGTGAACAACGAGCTGGTAAAATACACAGAGCAAGTGAAAATGACCCCTATTGACTGGAACCAGCTGTGTGTCACACTCTGTGAGTCTCTCCCAATTCACTCTTTCAAGTAAACGAATGTGGTAAAAAAGGATAAAAAGTCAATGGGATCTTTTTTTTTTTTTTTTTTTTCCTTCTTCTTCTTTTCTATGCCATGGGCCCATCTCAGTCATAGCCCTGGTTTTTCGAGCTGAAAAATATGTTTATTTGCTCATTAATTTTCTTCTCTCTCCCTTGCCTTTTCTTGGCATTAGGCAGAATGTTATTTAAAACAAGACACAGTGCAGCTTCAAAAAGAAAAATCATTCTGCAAAATACAGCTTGGACTCATTTACTGGTCATTTATCATCGCTCAGAGAGTGCGGTACAAATATCTATATTTGGTATATTTTAATGATTTACAGTGTGGTTGCTCTTATTGGCACTGGTATATAGTGAAGCAGCAGGCTCCTTAGTACTTTGAGAAGTGTCCCAGACTGTTTTGAAATGACATGGAGAATATTAAATGTGGCACATGCAGAGCAGCTTGATAATCATTTATCTTCACTGCTTTCCTTCAAATATGATGGCGGCTGATGTTTAGAGAGTAAACTCAACCCGGAGGCTTTATGGGGGAGGCTCTCAGCCTTCATTTCCAAACGTAAGAGTGTATTTGTTCTCACCAGTGCTTTTAGAAAGCTTTGTTTTTATGTATCTTCAGTTTGCTTTGCTTCAGACAGTGGGCAGGTAACAGTGTGCCTAGTGCAGTGCCTGGCACAAAGTCAAAACCCAATAAATATTTGTTGGGTGAATAAATAGTTAAACGGAATGTTATTAGCATTGCTAGTGTTATTGTCTTGGCGTAGAACATGCAAGAACAGACTTGAGGCAATCAAGTAATTTCCCTTAACAGTACAAGCTAATTATTTGAGAGATGAAGATCTGGTGCATAGTATTTATTTGTCGGGCTCCATTTGCTCCTAATTAAAGGGGGAAAAGTTGTTTGTAGCATTGAAAAGACAACAAGATGCCCCACTCCCCAACAGCTTTTCCATTTTCCGTGCCTCATTTTTCAGAGAAAATCTATCAAGAGGAAGTTAATGTGCATTCATTCCTCTTATTTATTTGTGTTTTCTTTTTCTTTTCTCTGTCATTATTTTCTAGAGGGCAGTGAATGTGGAGCAAGAGATCTTTTGATAGTGTCTTTACAGCTCTTCTGCTTACAGGACTCCTGCAGTTGATTCTCCTAACCCGGCTGACCAATAAAATCATGCTCCCATACAAATACCACTTGCAGCAATCCAGGACCAAAAAAAAAAAAATGCTGCATCCTTCATCGGAAGCTTCAGAAGATCTCATTCATTCCTTCACATTTCCACTCATCCACTCATTCCAAACATATTAATTCCATGTCTAATCTTTACCAGCCTCTGTGCTAAAGCTGGGAAATTAACACTGAGCAAAATCCAGCCTGGTTCCTGTTCTCCTGAAACTTATGATCTGGGATGATTGATGGATATTAATGGAATAATCATACTAAAAACCATATAACTACAACACAAACTCAAAATTTTTTTTTTTTTTTTTTTTTTTTTTTTTTTTTTTTTTTTTTTTTTTTTTTTTTTGGTGCTGAGGATTGAAGCCAGGGCCTCACGTATGCTACGCAAACACTCTACCAGTGAGCCACATCCCCAGCCCTGCAAGCTAAAATTTTCTTTAAAAAAGAATATGGTTCTACTGGGACCATACACTATCAGGAATTGATTTACACTGATGGATTTACACACAGAGGTTTTGTGTCCGGAAGGAATGCCATCCTCCCTCCAAAGATTAAAAGTAGGCCAGGGTAGAACAGGAGGATGATGGGAAGATAGGGTCTCTCCAGGGACTATGTGTAGACCGAGGCCAAACCGAGAGCTTTGGTCCTCATCCCCTGAACAATACAAAGACATTTATAACCCCTCAAGGTGTAGAAAGTGGAGGAGGGAGAAGGGAGGCACAGACCTTAGCCCTCCTTATCAGATCTGTGGTTTGAAATGGGGGTGAGGGTGTCAATTCCTCACAAATGCACAAGGGAGGTGAAGATGCTGAGTCCTGCATGGCTCTGGGCTGCAGGTGAGCTTCCTGGGAATTCTCCCTATCCACCCTCCCCTCCACCCAGCTCCAGAGAGAGTGTGCCTGGGTCTCCAGTTGTCTGCTGACCGACACACACAGCTACCGCTGGACCTCACCACATGACCTCTCATCTTGACACCTTTTCTAACCCCTTCTCATTTTTTCTGCCTTTTCTATTGACGATGGGGAGGTAGCTTAACACAATTCATTCCTGTTTCTGGCAAAGGGTGAATAGCATGCCTTCTCACACCTTCTTTCCAGCCCAGAGAACAGGCTTCTGAGGTAGAGCACCTCCCTCCTTCCCAGCGGCTGAGTTTGGGCATGCAGCCCTGCCTACCACCTCTCTTTTAGCTTATAGAGGCATTCCTTGTGGGTTTAGGGATTTAGATTTATAAAACACAGAATAAGGACCGGCACATATTGAGTTCTCAATTAATGGTTGTCATTACTGTCAGCTATATTCACTGATATAGAAAGATGTTAAAGATATAGTGGTAAAGTGACAGAAAGCAGATCACAAACTATCTATTAGAAAAAGTGTTTGCATAAAGATATCCTTCTAAATGCCAAGCAAATTTCTGAAGATACATGATGGTTACCTGTAAGGAGTGAGACTGGGGCTTAGGGGAAGAAGGCTAGGCAGTAGTTGACTTTCTTTCTTTTACTTTGAAATTATATACTTTTATAATAACAAAATTATAAAAACATAGTTTATAAAAAGTTCATCAATACTATCCAGTAAATCAATTTAAAAAAGAAATCATGGTTTCATCATCATTTTTTTTCATACTTTTTTTTAACCCTAAATTGGGAAATATCATCCAGAAACTTTCTTGGGTTAAAGAAACATGTAAGACAAATTATTCCTTCTTCATTTCTTTGCTATGTCATCATCAGAGGGTTTTAAACTTTTATCATGATTCCCCTGTTGTGAAATTATCCTACTTGTTCATCCATCTCTACCTATGCATATAGAATTGTCTGGAATGTTGTACTCCTACCAGTATAAACAACACATTTGGCTCCTGTGGGGCTGACTTCATTGCACTCTGAAGCATTGCTTAAATTTTTTATAATGAGCATTTTTATAAAAACAGTGAAATCATTTCTAAACCTTGAAAGAAGGAGTATAGTTCACTTTCCTTTTTAATGGTCAACACAAAGCCAGTGTCTGTCTTTCCCAGGCATTCAGGAAGCAAGCTTTCTCGGGATCATCTTTACACAGTTGGGTGTTATCATGCAGTACCATGAAAACTTTCTCATGAGAGGAGGCAGGTGGACTAGGTGGCTAGTGGATCAGGATGTAGGAAACGTTTTCAAAATTAACTGCATCACTGAGTAAGCCATCCTGCCCTCCTTAAAAAAAAAAAAATAAATAAATAAATAAATAAAAAAAAACTAATGGAGGGTTTAAAGATTTTGATTATGAATTGTTATTTTCTAATAGTTTGGTGGTTGAGAATTATGAATGTTGTACAGAGCTGGAGTGTGGTGACTTTGATCATCATTTAAATGCAACTCTTTTCTTCTCTCACTGATTACACACCACTGTCATCAGGCAGATAAGAGTCCAAATCTGGAGAGAACTTGAACCCCTAGTAAATACTTGATGAAGCCACTGTGCACTTGCCAGTCAGACTCATCTCTGGGTAGGATCCATTTCCAAGGAGTAACTGCCTTACACAGTACTTCACTTATCATGCCCCTTGGGATGAGGATGATAATTGCCTGCACAGAACCAACTGATTCTTTGGAGGGGGCTTAGCAAATTATGACCAACCATCTGACTTTGTACAACTAAGAGCTAAGAATGGTTTTTACATTTAAATTATTAAGGAGGAAAAAACAAAAGTTGAGTAACATTTTATGATGTGAAAATTATATGAAATTCAAACTTCCTGTCCCTAAATAAAGGTGTATGGGAAAACAAACCCCATGTTCATTCACTTACATAATGCCTATGGCTTCACAAGGAGTTGTAACAGAGACTATAAGGCTCATGATGTTGAAAAGATGTAGTGTCTGGCTCTTTATAGAAAAGTTGGCTCACTCCTACTTTAAGTTCAGGTAGAAGTTATTTGTGTGCTGTTTGCTGGTTAATGAACAATGCTTTTGTGCTAGAAATGCACCATTGCAGAAGGTTACAAATGCAATACTCCAGACAATTCTACTTTCCTCACTTCCTTATCAAAGTTGGAAGAAAGTAGCTAGGTTCAGTGGCACATGCCTACAGTCCCAGCAGCTGAAGCAGGAGGATGGCAAGTTCAAAGCCAGCCTCAACAAAAGTGAGGTGCTAAGCAACTCAGTGAGACCCTGTGTCTAAATAAAATACAAAATAGGGCTGGGGATGTGGCTCAGTGGTTGAGTGCCCCTGAGTTCGATCCCTGGTACCTACTCACCGCCCCCCCAAAAAAAAAGTTGGAAGTAAGTAACCATGTGAGAAAAGTTATTCAGAAGGGACCATGAGAAACATCGTGGTAACCAATGGAGAGAAGCTGCACACTGCCTCCAGAGCTTATGGATCGTTATTGCCAACTTGAACTCTAACAACAGTAGCCTTCCTGCATTTGAAGATTTGAAACATTTATTCCATGCGTCTGAGAAATCTTTTGAGAGGTGGAATCTTTTAATTCGTCTGATCCTTACAAAATGCAGCAACTTGTCAGATGGGAGCCCTCTGTTCAGTGGCCTTATCATACTGAATGGTTCTGTTTGGTTTGCACTTGCATTTGACTATCAATAGAATATGATGAATGATTACAGCGTAGAAATAACTTTTAGTGGAATACCTGAATCTTGATAGGGTGTCCTGTGTGGTGGCCATAACATTCCCATTAACAGCTATGGCCAACATCATCCCCCCTACCTCCCTCAATATGTAAGTACGAAGTTAATACCAAAGGCTATCCTGCGACGAGTAGCAAATGTTGACAATAGTACTGTAAAATATTATCGAACTGAACTTCTGTGAGTCAATTTGCTTCAAGATTCCCATTGTGTCCATGCGTGACCTCAGTTGTCCTCTCTTGTTTTGTTCTGTTGCAGAGGCTGAAGGCTGCATTGACTCACCACCCTGCTGCCATGTCAAACGGGAATATGAACACCATGGGACACATGATGGAAATGATGGGCTCCCGGCAGGACCAGACGCCGCACCACCACATGCACTCACACCCGCATCAGCACCAGACACTGCCCGCCCACCACCCCTACCCGCACCAGCACCAGCACCCAGCACACCACGCTCACCCTCAGCCCCATCACCAGCAGAACCACCCACACCACCACTCCCACTCCCACCTTCACGCACACCCAGCACATCACCAGACCTCGCCGCACCCGCCCCTGCACACCGGCAGCCAAGCACAGGTAGACCCTCTCCATGGCCAGTTTCCGCTGCTCATTCTCCTTGCCTTGCTTGACAGGCCTGGGTGTTCCAGAGGACCTTCTAGGGAGCTCTGTTCATTTCCTGAGGCAGCAGTTACCCATAAGACACTATCAGATCATAGTTTCTATAAATATTATAGTAAATGTCAGGTCCATTTTGCAGGGAGGGAGAACCATAAACTTGAAGTTCTCCGAAATGTATTTTGTGGCGTGTTTCAAATGCTCCTAAAAACAGTAAAATAATGGGAAGATTAGGAGGGATTTAAGCTAGTGATGAAAGATGAGTTAAAAAAAAAAAAAAAAAAGGAGAAAAATGAAGTTAATGCTAACCCTGGTTCTATCTGCAATGGTTTAAAACATCCTGGGGACTCAAATTTGTCACCTGTGAAATGGAAGCTAAATACAAAGGGCAATCCTCCTGAGTGGCAGTAAATGTTATACTCTAAAGAGTAACAATTCATGCAGACAAAGAAGGTCCGTAATGGATGCTAGGGTGTAAGGTACTGTGTAAATGCTGAGGAGAGGTGACTCATCCTACCAAATGTGAAATGCGTTGGAGGAAGCAAAGAGAGAGAGCCAAGCTCATAGATGATCAGACCAAGAGAAAGGCCAAATCCCAGGGGTGGAGAGTCACCAGGAGTGGCTAAAAAGAAAGCCAGCATTTAGACTAAACTGAAAGAGAGTTGGGGGACCAGGCAGACGTTATGTCACCCAGGCCAAGGAGAAAGGCGAGTCCCTGTACAGGAGGGGGTTTTAGTAAGCAGGTGGAGGCACATCCAAGAACACGGCTGGCCCCAGACACTTTGGATCCTCCAGTAGGATGAGCTTGTCAGTCCCCTCCACCCATCCTACACTGCCAGGTCCCAACCAGCTGTGTCAGACCGGTGTGGGAAGCTTGGGACCGCCAGTGGCGCATATTCACTGTCTCCTCCGTCTTCCTCCTCTAAAGACAAGAGCAGAGCATTAGAGTGGCAGAACAGTTCTTTTTCTAATTTACTTGTTGTGTGACTGTGGACAAAGAACAATTAACCTCCCTAAATCTCATTTTTTTTGCAAAGTGGGGTAATCATAGACTACATTCATAGACTCTTGTGAGTGTTAAATCTCTGTAGAAATTTTCAAAACGTGTTAGCAATGATACATTCCAAACCAAAAAAAAATTCAGAAGTTTAGCAGTAAAATAGTATCTGGAAAACCTTTTTAGTCACATTTTTAGTAAAATGTTGCACTGGGACATGTATTACAAAGAGGAAAAGAAAACTCCCAGGTCAAAGAGAGGCAAATCGAGTCACATATGTACTGAACTTTTTTTTTTTTTTTTTTTTTTTTTGGTACGGGGGATTGAACTCAGGGGCACTCGACCACTGGGCCACATCCCCAGCCCTTTTTTGTACTTTATTAGAGACAGGGTCTCACTGAGTTACTACGTGCCTCACCATTGCTGAGGCTGGCTTTGAACTCGCGATCCGCCTGCCTCAGCCTCCCAAAGTGCTGGGATTACAGGCGTGCGCCACCGCGCCCGGCTTGTACTGAACTTTTTAAGGAAAAGGAGAACATCAAGGTTTGGTTGCCTTCTTGGGCAAGTTACTTCACCAGCAAGTTTAATAGTTCCTTACATATAAAAGCCATTCATTAGCTAAGTACCAATTAGCCAATTGCCCTCTGTTTCAAGTCATTAAGTGGCCAATTGTATATGCAATTAGTTAATTGCTATTATAATTAGCTGCACCAACAGTTTCTTTTTTAGCCTATACTTAAAAAAAGAAAAAAGAATCCTGGTTTAGTCTTGCTAAAATTTGAATAAGATAATTTAGACTGTATTCTACAATACCAGTCTTCAATTTTATCAACTTGGCTGATCACAGAGATCTTATCATGTCGCTTAATAGCATGATTATCTGAATAGTAGGGATAGACATTTGTAAAAGTCCTTCTAATTCTTGAAACTATGAGATGATTTGGAATAAATTCTGCTCTTTCAAAAATCACAACTCATTATTTGATCCAAACTGGCAGAGTATCTTTGCCAAGAAAATTCCACTTTAACATAAAATGATAAATATTTATAATTACCAGGAACACAATTTCTTGTTGTAGGGTTGCATTTGCAATTTTTCCTGTTTCTTATGATTATCATGCAAAAATAATCATATTGTGGGTCCAGGTGTCACTTCACAGACACCAGGAATTTCTCTTAACTGACCTCCCACTTCCCTTAAACCCAGAACCTGCACTGCACCTAAAACCACCCACCTGGCTTACACCATTTGGGCAAAGGCACAGGAAAAGCATCACTAGTTGCAGGTTGATTGAAATAGGGGAGGACCTGGTATTGAAAGAGAGGTCCCTGCAGTAGAGATAGAAAACCAGTTTTCCTAGTTTTACCTGGGGCTGGCAATAAGAGATTGCTAATTATTCACAAAAGAAACAGTGAAGGCACACAGCGCTTTCCCTCCTACTGCTTGCCTTGTCAGGTATGAGCTCAGGAGTTAGCCTCTGAAATGACCAGTGCTACATCTTTGCCAATAACAAGGATTATGTCATCACCAGCAATTCTGGTGAGTAAGACCTTAGACAATTTATTTTGCTATTCCTCTGTGATCAGGAGGAAAGGCGTCGCCAATAAAGAATTTTAGAAAATGTCTTTGCTTTAGATAAAATTACTGAGATGCAGTCCGACCTCACTCCTGAGCCTATTTTTTTTACAGTTAGTCATAGAAGGTTTGATAGAGCTTAGGGTTGAAATCTATCATCATCAGTCAGCTGATGTCAACCCATAGCTATCATTAGTACAATTACAGTCATTCTGATTGATTTCAATCAGAGGGTTGGAATGTGGTAGAAAAGGTTGTTTGGCTTCATTTTTTAAACTTTTTTGCCTGTTATTTCTGCAGGTTAAATGTTTCTTGTAAAACAACTTTATAGGTATTACAGCTGTAAACCTGATTGAGAATGAAGAAGGAGGAAGGAGCAAAGTGCATTAGGGAAAGCATTAAGTGTCCAGACATATAAAGAATCAGCTGTAGAAATTTCACAAGGTGCTGCACGTCTGCCTTATGGAAGGAAATAAAGCTACATGTGTGGGGGTCTCCAAAGCCTTAGATGTCACTGAGTCCCATGCAGATCTTACAAGGAGTCTATAAGCATAGTAAAACTTTTAATAAAGTGTTCTGCCTCTCCCAGGACTTCCTTATAACGCAGGTAATGTGGTCATGTCCGCCATCCCTCTGTATCCTACACATGCAGTGGGATCAGGGCAGCTTCAGCATCAAGAGCCATGCCTCCCAATCACCTAGAAAGCTCTGCAGACTTCTCCTCCACCTTACTCAGAACTCTGAGGACTAGCAGACCCATCTAAAGTCTGCAGGTCCAGCTAGTTCTGGGCAGGAAGAACTGTGAAATAGTGAAAATAGGATTCCAGCCATCTTCTGGCTTCACAGGGTTCTTTCAACAGGAGTTCACAGCAGTGATGATGTCCCAGAGGTTTGCTAGGGATGCGGTTGTAACACCCCACGAATGAAAGGAGCCACAACCTGCCAGAGGTGTTCTGCAGATAATAGACAGTAGTCAGTGTCGTGGCAACCTGGACCCCTCTGTTTTTACCCTATAGCCATCCGTTGGCTACTTTAAAGTTTTTTGGGAAGTACCTTAAATGAAAACATTTCTAACACCTGAAGGAGAAAAATAAATGTTTCCTCTACCATGATTTGGCCAAATACCTATCAGGGAAAAATCTACCCAACTACATCTTTTCATGAGTCGTTCCTGTATTTGGGCAAAACATCAGACTAAAGCTCAGTGATGTGTTTTCTTTCATGGGTGTGATTTCGTTGTTTATTTCATTCATAGAAAACAAGCTCCATGTGCTTACTAAAGCGACTGGCTTTCTGTGCTCCGCATTGTAAAGCGAGCTCCGGTTTCTTCCCTTGTCCTTCCCGGTTACCACGGCCTCCCCCCTCTCTGTGCCAACAGGTTTCACCAGCCACGCAACAGATGCAGCCAACCCAGACAATACAGCCGCCCCAGCCCACAGGGGGACGCCGGCGAAGGGTGGTGGATGAAGATCCTGACGAAAGGCGGCGGAAATTTCTGGAACGGAACAGGGCCGCTGCCACCCGCTGCAGACAGAAGAGGAAGGTCTGGGTGATGTCACTGGAAAAGAAAGCAGAAGAACTCACCCAGACAAACATGCAGCTTCAGGTGCACGGCCACTGTCTCTTTCCCTAGTTCTCCAAGGCCCTGTGCACAGTTGGTATTTCCTGGCTCCTGTTGACCTACACAGTCCCACCACACACTTCGCCCTCAGAGGAGCCTCCGGCCTACTCATCCAGTTTTATTAATTCTGGGACAAACAAAATAGTCCATTCAGTGTTCAGTCACTCCACCTACAAAGCTCTGAAGAGGGAGGACCCACCCAGCTAAATCCTAGGGCTGAGAGCTCAGGGTTTGCTCAGACAGAGGTTCAAACCCTGGCTCAGCAGTGCTTGCTGGGTTTAAGCTCCCTGACTCAGTTTCCTTGTGCATGAAATGGGAATGGTAACGTTAGAGGTTAGTGAGTGTTTAGAAGAAAGAAGTGAACTAATGTCTGTGGAGCAGTTGGCACAGTACCTGGCCCAGAATAAGTCTTGAACTGAAAAGTAACTGTTCAAATTCACCAGGTTGAGAGGATCCCTTTGGCTTTATGCCCTTTGACCTATATTTCTGTTGAGTGGAAGAAAGGAAGGTTTATGGTTGGTATTTTGCTCTGAAAGAAAAGGCAAATTTCCATCTTGTTTTCAAACTCAGTAAGATTTGAATCTTGCATGAATTTTGCTTTTCATGAGAGGCTTAACTGGGGACATGTTATAATGAGGTGGCTTCCGGAGTGTTTGGAAAGAAGCCGAGGAAATTCTAGTACCCAGGGCATAGAGCACACATAGTGCACTTCAGGGCCTTTGTTCTGGCATAAAAAAGGAGAGCAATGCTCACCAGCAAAAACAATTGACATGTGACAAATAGAGATAGCAGTAAGAGTTGAGATTATAACTCAGTACCTCCCGGAGCTAAGAGAATGGCCAATAAGCAGAAATGGGTGAGGTGCCCAAATAGGAAGGCCATGCACCTTAATAGTTCATAGGTCACCTTCCTTCTCTCCCCCCGTCTGGTCCTTTGTACATGCTTAGGAAGAAGCAGTTAGTGTGCCAAATCCCCAAAGCTTTTCTTTTTTGGTTCTGGGGATCGAATCCAGGGAGGCTTAACTGCTGAGCCACATCCCCAGCCCTTTTTAAAATATTTGGAGACAGCATCTAGCTGAGTTGCTTAGGGCCTCACTATGTTGCTGAGGCTAGCTCGGAACTCATGATCCTCTGTCTTTCTTCTGTGCCTAGTAGAGCATCTACACTCGAGAACTATTTATTGAATCAGTGGATGAGTTCCCCATCTCTGGAGTGGCCACAAATTGGCTGCCTGACCACTTGGCAAGGATGTGATTTCAGGGAGTCAAACCACCAAGGGATGGCTGGACCTAAGCACCTTTAAAGCCACTCCTAGAACCTGGCAGGCACAGTCATCTTTGAGAAACTTTGAGGTAGAACACAGATAGTATTTTAATATTAATATTAATAGTCACACTTTCATCTTAATATTTACTGAAAATGTAATTAGAACCTGAAACCTGAAATTTCAAAGATATTATTGGTAGGGATAAGACGAAATCATTTTTAAATGATTTGATTTGCACATACATGTTAATAAAAGTTCTGTCTGTATAGAACTAGAAAACATTGCACAGGGGTTCTGCAATGACTGAAGAGGGGATCCAGGAATTTGCTCCCTGTCCTTAGGGATGCAGATGGATGGTGGAAACATGCAGGTTTTCTTAATCTTGGCACTGTTGGATTTTAGGCCCCATCTTCCTTTGCTGTGCTCTGTGTATTGTAGGCTACTGAGCAGCATCTTTGGCCTTTGCTCACTAGGTGTCAAGAGCACATCACACCAACAGTGATGACCAAAAATTTCCAGACCTTGCCAAATGCCCTATGGTTGGGGCTGGGATCATGGTGGTGGTGCAAAATCAGCCTTGGTTAAAAACCACTGGCTTACCAGATGGCACTTATCACATACTGGCAGTCTTTAAGTCAGTGATAAGTAAAATGAGTCTTTGCCAAGTTCCTCCAGGTCCTAGCAGAGAGCCAGGAAAGCAATGATGCTGGTTGAGTTTGAAGTCAGATGAGTTCATGACGTGACATATACATATTTATGATGGCTTTCACAAAATACTCAGGGTAAATTTACCCTTTACTAGACGACTGATTTTTTTTTTTAAAATTTTATTTCTTTAGAGCAAAATAGCTAGGAAAAAAGAGATTTTGAGAAGTCTAGCTCCTAAAAACCAGGAGGGAAAAATCTATTGAGTTCATGCAACAGAAACTGATATCCCTTGGTTATTAATGCAGTGCACAAAGAAGGGAAGATCTCTTAAAAGACTCAGTTGTTGATATTTTCCAACCACTGCTCTGCTTCAGAAGGACAGAAGCCACAAACGTCCAGTGTTTTCTGTGACATTGCGGGTTCTGCATCACGCCCTGCAGTGCTGGAGAGGACGCTGCAGATTCTGCTACCTTTGAATGACCCTTTCCCTCTCACTGGACCTTTGTCAACAGAAAAAGGTGTCTCTCTTGAGGCTGGTTCAGTAAGCCAAATTTTAAGTAAACAGAAATGGAAGGTGCTAAGCAAACAAACTCCAGCCAAACGGAATACTCAAGGTCTGGATGGCCAGCTGCCACTGTTGAGTTGTTTTCCAGCATAGAACCTTCTAGTTAGGCTGCAGCATTTCAGATTGGAAAAACCAGACCTAAGAAAACAAAATCAAAACCCCAGACTTCATTTCCTAGTCGCACAACAAATCTCTGACCAAGAGGTCAGCACAGGTGTAAGGAATTAGGGGGAAATTAGAAACCACCCAAACTGACATCCTATATAGGGAGAAACTGAGTTTCAGGGAGATGAGGAGACTTCCCAAATATCACACAACCAGTAGGGAGCAGAAGGAGGAGTCCAGCAAGACTTCTGTCAACCTAAATCACTGCTTTTCGATCTTTTGTTCTAAAAAGACCTTAAACTAAAGGAATCCACATCCTTCTTTCTGATACAGAGTGGCTAAGATCACCACTGATGTGGTGCTCAGTAGACCATTTGTGTTCAGTAGAGGATATGGAAATCATCTGCACTTCCATGGGTGCATGGAAATAATTGCTTTTCCTTTTTAGTGCAAAGACACATGGTCTAAGTTGCTGCTGAAATTTTAGACACACAAGCCCAGGTCTGGGACTTGGCAAGAGAATAGGCCAGATGGGAACTGTTGCTTGACAAATTGAAAGCCCTTTGTTGCAGAGTGAACCAAACCTGGTCTCAGCTAATCTAAAAACAAGAGGGGGTGGTGGGTACATCATAGGGCCCATTTTGATAATTATTTTTTTGGCACAAACTACTGCTCACACCAAAAAACATTCTGGATTTATCACATATCAAAATGACATTCCCCAAACAAAGAAACTGTAACTGTAGCTTTTAGAGACTCCTTGGATTACTTGTTTAAAGAATGTTATCATAGTATTGAAAAACTTATGGATTTAAAGATAGATCAGTCCAACTGGATCTTTCCTCCTACAGTCTCTATTTAAATGGCTTACTGCTTTAGAGTAGCAAACTCAAATCAGTGTATAAAAATTAAGAAATGAAGATTGATTACCATGAAAGAATCAATACTTACTATTTATACTTTGCTTTTGCAAAGTATTTTTCTACTGAGACCTAGAACTCTTATTATAACCTACATAGGGGAATTTAAAAACTGGTGATTTTCCTTGATTCATAAAGTAAGGTAATTCAGAGTAAGAAAATGCCTCCAGAATCCTGGCTTTTATTTCCCTATTGGACTTGGAGGCTGCATTTGATTTCTTTCATGCACTTTGAAACATTTTCTATCTGGTTGTTCCTTTCCAAAATGAATTCAAGGTAATTCTACTTATGTTACCTTGAAAAGGATTTTTCTAAAACTACAGTCTAGTAATTCTGCATTTCCTACATCAGTCAATCTTTCAATATGGAATCTTTAAAATAATTATGCATGTGAAGAGGACACAACCTATTATCCTTTTCTAGGACAGTGATTCTTGACCTTTCTTAAGCCAAAGCGCCCTTCTGGAAATTGATAAAGGTGCCGTACTCTCTCACAATGTGGATATAAAACTTTGCTGTAAAATGAAACTGTAAATATTGCTTTAGAATCTGCCCTGATGAGGCCAGGAAGTACATGAGGTTCTGAAGCTGGATTACTTATGAAATCCAAGACCTGAAAGATTAATAAATATATTTGAGAATATTAATGGTAGTCAATGAATGAATACAATTCAGGATTGGGTTCTTCATTAGAAAATCAAGTAATTCACTTTTTCAATAGAAGGCAACACAAAAATACTCATGGAATAAGAAGCTGTCTTTTTGGGAGGAACTTAAGAGAACTAGTACAATTGTCTTGTTTTTTTTTTTTTTTTATTTATTCGAAATTGTTGTATATATAACAGTAGCATGCATTACAATTCATGATACACATATAGAGCACCTTTTTACATATCACTGGTTGTATACAAAGTATATTCATACTATTCATGTCTTCAAACATGCATTTAGGGTAATTATATCCATCTCATTCTACCATCTTTTTTTCCCCTTCATACCCACTTGCCCCCTCCTTTCTTCTCCCTCCCCATCGACCTTTCTAGTGTTCCTCTAATCCTCCTATGCTCCCCATCCCAACCCCACTGTGAAGTAACCTCCTTATATCAGAGAAAACATTCAGCATTTGGATTTTTGAGATTGGCTAACTTCACTTAGCATTATATTCTCCAACTCCATCCATTTACCTGCGAAAGGACTTAAAAACAGCATACTATAGGGACACAGCCACATCAACGTTTATAGCAGCACAATTCACAATAGCTAGGTTGTGGAACCAACCTAGATGCCCCTCAGTAGATGAGTGGATAAAGAAACTGTGGCATATATACACAATGGAATAGTACTCAGCAATAAAAGAGAATAAAATAATGGCATTTGCAGGTAAATTGTCTTGTTTTATACTTGGTTGATGTAGCCATTTAGGAACTCAACAGCCATTATTCATTCTTTCTCTCCCTCTCTCTCAGTGTTGGGGATTGAACCCTGGGACTAACCCTTTATCCCCACCCCCCAGCTGAGCGTTCCTTTCTCTGATGGAGCTGCACCATGAATTTCTGTGCCTTTTAGGCCTTTACTTAATCCTTACAATGTCATAGTTATAGGTGCATATGATCTGAATAAGAGGCTGATTCTTCTTCTCTACTGAGGATATTAATTATTTATTTTTCAATCATAACATGACTAGAAGATTACATTGGAAATATATTTATACTCACATATATCTTTAAGTGATGGTCAGTTTTTACAACACTCTTTGTGTTCCTATATTTTTATAGACCTTTGCAATTCTTAGGGCCTTGATTTCTATACTTCAAAATATTGGTTTGTTAGTAAAGTGTTTTGCTATTCAGAGAAAACAGACCAGGACACCACATATACTGTTCAGAATTGTGATCTGCTGCTGTTCTACAGTAAAACAGTTTTATAGAAGCAAAAGGTTCATTGTGAAATGGTTTAGTGTGTGCTCCTTACAACTGTAGAAACCCAGAGGAAGGAATTCATTATTTTTCCTTTAAAGAAGCAATGAACTCTTCATGCCTGGAGAGAAAGTGCTACCTGCAAAGGGTCTAACTGCCCAGGACAGGGTGGCAGAAAAAAAGGAGCCTAAACTCACCCTCTGCAAGATGGCCACCAAGCAGAAACAGTTTTTTCTTCTTGAAGTTCAAGAAAGCAGAGAGAGCTCAGTTTGGGTTTCATACTTGGCTTGTTTATCATTTTCTAAATCACAGTGGAAAAGTGTGAATGCACTAAATTTGGAACTCTATTCCATTTTCAAATGATTGTCCACATTATCTGCAGCTGAGAACCTCTACTCAGAGGGCAAATATCCAGGAATGGTGATTTCAGAAAAATGTTATACCTGTAGTCAAAATGCAAATAACATGACATTTCATCCTGAGGCTTGCACACACATATACACAAACCATCTGAGTTTCCTTGTCTGTTTTGTGTTTGTTTTGTTTTTAACCAGAGATTTCTTCTATATGATGGTCTAACAATGACTTTCTTTGATCATGTCATCTTATTCAGAAAAAGAACTGGGAAAAGATTTAGGCATAATTTTGGAGAGGAAAGAGTTAGTGTTTAAGGCTAACATAAATTGTTATGTTGACAAGGGTCAGTTTGGGTTGTGACAGGACCCCTTATCAATCCTACTCATTGGGAAGTGGGAGGTGCTGTTTACCTTCATGAATGTTCTCAGGTTTAAGAGCAATTTTCCTATGCAATTAAGTGACTTATTCATCATTAAGGTTAATTTCTCAAACAGGCATTTTTATTTTGTAGTTCAGAGGAGAAAGGGAAACACTTTTGTAAATGAGATTTTTATTACCTTGTTATTAATGTTACTCAGTGTGTAGTTACTTATAATGTTGTACTCAGTGTCCTAAATGACTTTGAAAATGGGAGAGGTTATTTAAAACAGGTTTCAGTTATTTTAAAATAACTTCTAGAATCCCATCCTTACTTCTCTGTGAAAAATACATGCTTGTAAAGCCAAGTTCATATCGCAAGTGTAGATACAACTTAATGACAGCGACATTCAATACCCTTTCTGTGCCTGCTTTTTAAAAATTTCCTACATGTGAAATATAATGCCTGCCAGCCACAAATCAACGTTGGCCAGAGAGAGGGTATTATTTATCACAATTTTAAAACAGCTTGTTTTAGATAGTGTGATGTTTATGGTTTACTTTTATCAAGAGGAAGCACCTTCCAGCCAACAGTCCATTTCACATCCATATTTGTAGATAATGGGTGTCCAGCATACTATTCTACAAAGCTATGAGCAAGTCTTTGTGGATTACTATGTAAAAGTAAAAATTCAAGGCACTTATTTGAGCAAATAAGAAAAAAAACTCCTACAATCTTGATATTGTGGAAGAAAAGAATATATGGACTAAAATTAGCCAAAATAGTTAATAGACTGATCAAATTAATCCAATTCCAGTCCCAAATGTTATTACTTCTTGTCTCCCTGGGCTGACGTTTTCCTGACAGTAGATAGCCAACACTGTACCATGTCCTTCAGTGCTCCCTTCAAAGTGGGCCACAGGCTGGGGTGTGCTCTGCTCAGTCACAACCTGCATGGAACTTCTTGTACGTGCTTCTCTTTTACTTTGTCCTTGTATGGAATGTAACCCCGAACTTGTGAAGGCTAAATTTATTGAATATTTAGCATGCACTATGCATTGTTCCAAGTGTTTTACATCTGCTACCCCCATTAACCCTCACAACAACTCATATGATTTTGTGCTATTTCTGTCTCTATCTTACAAGTGAAATTGGTGGAGGTCAGCTGGGTTGTTATCTTTCTAGAGTCAGACAGAAAGTGTGCAGTGGGTTTTTTTCCCCCTGCATCACCTGACTCAAGAGCCCATCACCTAAAAGGTGTGGTCTGGCTGTTGACTATGGTTCAGCTCTTGAGTTAAAGTCTAACTTAGGCCTTAGTAAACATAAGGACCAAATTGAAGGCAAGCTACAAATTTTCAGATAAACCCCTTCTAAATAAAATGGTCTTATTGTCACTCAGACATAATAGAAAAGGTTGCCAGTTTCATTGTTGAGAGGGCATAGGGCTTTGGGTTATATTTTCTGGTCTTCTCACCATGACTTTAATTTGTCTCTTTCCAGAATGAAGTGTCTATGCTGAAAAACGAGGTGGCCCAGCTAAAACAGTTATTGTTAACGCATAAAGACTGCCCAATAACAGCCATGCAGAAAGAATCACAAGGATATTTAAGTAAGTCCCAGACTCTTGCTTTTTTTGGTATTCGGTGTTTTACGACAAATTTTGCCTTGAATTTTATCGAAAGAGCAGAAGGAAGGGGTTTTTGTATTCCCAGGCAGATATACTGAAATTCTTGAATGCCTATTCTGCTAGGAGGATCCCACTTTACTGACCCCATCCAACATCATACACACCACCTCTTGGTTATTTTGGCTATGCTTTCCCTGGCATTCCATATTGCACAATCCTATCAAATTCCAGTTTTGTAACTGGTAAGAAAATAGCCTGCTGGAAGCCATTTACCCGCAGCCTGTCTGCTTGAGAAATCTGTGAACTGGGAAAAAGGCATTCAGTGAACCACTTCCAGTGCCTTGGCATACACTGCACGGGACCCACTGAGCTGAAATGCTAGTGACCCATATTCAGTTTACCATTATATAAACTGATCTCAATCCCAGTTTCTGTACCCGGAAGTCAGTAGGTTAAATACTAATTGAGTAGGGGTTGGGGGAAGGACCAGTGTGATCTGTGGCTGAAGATCAATTTATTTTCAAATAATTTTTTAGATTGAGCAACACAGACTCTCCCTCCACATGTGAGTATTTTTCCACATTTGATATATGGCTGTTTATCTGAGAATCCAAGATGGGGAAGTTCACACATCGAGACTCAAACACATGAAATCATTTTGCTGACACAGGAAGCATGGCTTTGCTTGTAATGATAAACCTGGGAGGCATAGCTTTGTGACCCCAGTTTAAAAGGAAATTTTGAATTCAGCTTCCGGAAGAAAATGTGTGCAGCCCTTCCGTATCAAGTCAATGTCTGGTCCTGTTTTATTCTGAGGAGTTTGCAAGTCCACACAAGAAAGAGCTATATTGGTGTGTGCATATGTGTTTTTTCCTAGGTCCAGAGAGTAGTCCTCCCGCAAGTCCTGTCCCAGCTTGCTCACAGCAGCAGGTCATCCAGCATAACACCATCACTACTTCCTCGTCCGTCAGTGAGGTGGTGGGAAGCTCCACCCTCAGTCAGCTCACTACTCACCGAACAGACCTGAATCCGATCCTTTAAAATGCACGGGTCAGACCTTGCCTCCAAGAAGAGCTGTAGCATACCATGCATCCTTTCTCCTAAGGGCATTTTTAGAATTAACTCAGAGCTGGAAGACTCCTCAGCCCTTCAAAGACTGGCTTTCATTTTTATAGTTATTATGGAAATGTTGTCTTTTATACTTAGTTATATAAGAAAAAAAAGGGAGTTATGCAATTAATATCTGTCAGCTTGGGAAACGCTTTGGTGCTTTTCTCCAATTTTCTGGTACCAGTTACTTGTTTATAAACGGAACCTCTTCTGTATATAGCCATGGTTTCCTTCTTATCAGTCCAGCCCTTTGTCTGAAACAATGACTCTTGTTAAAATACAGCTTTTAGCCAAAATGAGGCATACCTAGATGTCAAGTGAGACCGATCCAAGGTAACTGGGTAGGAAATCTGATGACGTCATAACTCATGTTGAGCTTGTGCTGTGACATCACCAGAATCCCAGATTAAACACACAGCCTTTCTGAAAACTGTTTCTGCTTTACCAGAAAAAAAAAAAAAAAAATTATATTAAGATCCACCCATGTCCTAATATAACCACCAAGCACCTCCCCGCCTCCTCTTCTCCTCTTGGTCCACTTGCTCAAATGCCCAGTTTCCCTCTCTATTTCCACTTTATCTTGGGCTCCCTGTTTACTCTTCATTTTAACCTTCTTCTGTTTTATGTTTTTCCCCATTAGCATTACATGTGAAGAAGAACATAATGTTTAAAGAAAAGAAAAAGCAAACCTCAAAAATGTGGACCTAGCCATTGCTTCACTTGCCTGTAACCCACAGCTGGAGTTCATTCAATTCTCGCTTTTCACAAAGTAGTAACCAGGAGATGTTTAATGTGCCTGATTTAAGGTTTTTAATAATCAGAGCAAATAAAAGGTGGTTTAGTTATAGGTGAAGCACTGTTGAATGCCAGCTGTGGAGACAGTAGGAGAGGGAGATTTGTAAGCCCCGATTGTGAAAGTCCAAATTATGATGCGGGGCTATAACATCACACCCTAGAATTACAACTGGTTTTATACAACGTGTCTATAACGTTGAAAATCCATGCACTATATAATAATTCAGAAGGGCTCTATTCACTACACAGATTACATTGTTCAATCATCAGCTGCTAATAGCCTAAGATTTATTATTTTTTTTTTTCTTAAGCCTATAGAACCAGCTCTGCTGTTCTGGTGGGTGAAAGCAGACTCACTCCTGGAGAAACAAAGAGAGAAAGCAAGTCCAGTGTTTCCCTGGGGTGCTCTCAGCTCCCAGAACAGTCACAGCACTCCGTGGCTGCTGACGGAATCCCATGGATATGTGTGGCACGGGCTGCTCACTCCACCCTTCTGAATAATTTTGATTTATATGTTCAACAACTTACATGAACTTGCCCATTATAAAAAAAAACCAGATAGGACCCAAACCACAGTCGTGCCTCCTTGGAACAAGCCATTCTACTGTGCTCATGTTTTAATATTGCATTTCGCAAATAATAGGGGCTAGTGTTTCTCTCTAGCAGTCTAGGCAGGTGCTGGTGTTTCATCTCCATTTGAATGCTTGACCTCCGTGTGTGTGTGTGTGTGTGTGTGTGTGTGTGTGTGTGTGTGTGTTTCTGTATGGGTTTTAAAACAACAGTATTTTACAAAAAGTGTCACTTTTATAAGAGTTCAGAAAAGGGAAGGATGTGGCTTTTTTTTCTCTCACCATAGTATAAGAATCTATTTTGGAGAAGAAAAAAGAAGGGAGAAAATATGAGGGCCATGAAGCATGATTTTTATAACTAGTTTCAGTTTTATCTAATAACTTACTTTTTAAATCAATATTTATCAACAATCTTTCCATGTATGCAGTACTTTTGAAAGATGGTTTTGAGGGTTCAGTACAACTTAAGACTTGGATATTATGGTCTAAGAATCAGAACAAATGCAAAAAATGAAAAAAAAAAGGGAAAAAAGAAAAGCATAAAAAGATTGCAAATGAAAAGGATTTTCTATTATATTTTAGAGAAACATATCATTTTCAAGTATTTTAAATACTGAATTCATAGTTTTTTTTTTTTTTTTTTTTTTTCTAAATTCCAGCAGTAGCAATGGTTTAACCTGACTGGCTTCTTAAGAAATGTTTAAGATTTAGTTTTTAAAAGAAGTTAACATTTGTATTGCTGTTTTGAAATCAAAAATAATTTTTTTAGAATTCCTTCCTAGTACCATCTATTTGTCCTCCTCCCGCCACCACACACAAAAAAGGAAAAGAAGGAACTGGAATGATTGGGGTTTTTAGGGTTTTTTTTTTTTTTTTAATTTTCATTTTGTTTTGCTTTAAGTAAACAAAAACTTTTCTTTTTTTTTTCTGATGCATAGCACTTAATGAAATGGATTTTTTAAAAGTCCATTAGTAATATCAAAATGCCCAGGGAGTGACCTGTCACTAAAATTATGATTTAGTTACTTCTCTTGATTGAAATATTTAGTTGTTAAACTGAAAGCCTTTGCAGTTAAGAACTTGCCTGCGTTTTCTTAATTCAGCAACTCGACAGTTTGACTGATGTGCATTATTTATAGCTCAATTATGTCTGTTTTTTATGCTAAGTAGGCAAACCAACCACACACGTTAGCAAACCCGCCTCAACGTATAATTAGAGTAAACTGCCTTCTTGTTATATTCAGGGCCTTTAGGTATGTTCATTCACAGTATGGAAATACAGTCAATGGAAAATGCCAGCTAGTTGCCAGTGCTTGAACTCCCAAACAGAAAGATTCACTGGTCACATCCAGCACTTGGCATACCAACAGTTAGGACTTCACCTAAAGACCCAGCCTTCACCAGATCACAGAATCTGCCTGGAAGTCCCTCCCACACTTCTTGCCAATATAGGAGACCATCTTTTTAAGCCAGTTCTCTCCCAGCCATGTATACTTCCACAAGTCAGTGAAAATGGCCTTCAGAGTGCCATCCTGGGGAGGAAATGTCCCTGTAGCCCTGCCTCTCCTTATTTGTGTGTGGCTTTCTTCATCGGCTAGATCTGCCTTGGAAGCCATTGCCAGCTTACTGGAAACTTCTACAGTGCCTCCCCTGCCTAATGTGCTGGAGCTAACAACTCAGAGAATACATCTGAGAGCATTTCTACTTGATGAATCCCCACCTAAATGGAGGTTTCTGCATCTTAATTGTCTGTCCTTGACACATTTCTCCATCCAAGATGCTGGGACAGGGACAGTAGAAGTCCCAGCCATGGATGAATGTACTAATTTCAAAGCCAGGTGTTAAGTCTGATGTTTTCCCTTTGCACTCATACCTTCCCCTCATGGTGCATACAGGTCACCTCACTGTCTCAACACACCCTGAGGGAGACAAGAGGCTTGCATGCCATCAAGGCATATGTTATAATAAGCAGGGTGACTTAGAGCAAATGCCCTTTGGAGCTCATCTAGTCAATGAAATAAAGTGCAGTGCATGTTCCCAGAGAGAGGTGTCAATGGTCAGTATTCAGGTAGTTGTTGCCTGTTAGTTAAGCAAATTTTAGTAGATTAGTTGAGGTTGTCATTAAAGTCATAAACCAGCTACAGTAAAAGACCAGCCTTTGGTCTTTTAAGCATCAGTAACTGCTATAAAACTAGCCATCCAGTTAGGATAGAATGTGTTTCTTTCTGATTAATAAAAACCATCTAAGAAAATGTATATGTATGTATGTGTGTATACAGTGGAATTCAAGGACCAAAGCAAAATTTGAACAGGAATCTATTAATTTAGAATTTTATAAGATATTTATTAATAAATGTTATTTTTAAACATTCCATTTGAACAGTATTCTTCTGTAGGATCTATTTGTTTTTAAAGTATTAGTCCATAATGAACTACCCTAGTTGTGTGTATTTTCATTTTTCAGGGTTTCAAATGGCTGTTCACCATCATTTGGTGGAAACGTTTGCTTAGATCTCTGTGCATAGATATTTCGAGGATTTGTATTGCTCTGTGAGTTATTTTTAAACCTACATTCTGAACTGTTTCTTTTTAACATTTATTTCTTCTTTTTTTTTTTTAAAGTAAGCTCTTTAACTTAGGAAGCAGAGTTTCACTAAAGGGAATCAGTAACTATAACTGGAACAGCTTTCTTGTAAAAGTGCAAAAACAGCTTCATCTCTGATTCTCTCCCCATCTCCCGGAAGGCCTTGCGCTACTCAGCCTCCTTAGAGCTTCCCGCCCCTTCCCAAACAAGATGCAGCAGCTTTAAGCCATTCAAGCCCCATTGTGCAGTGTATCTGAGAAGGGAAAGGAAACAACCCATTTACATTTGAATAAAACCGTGCCTATGCGAACAGGAGCAATTTAGAATCTCTTTTCTGCTTTTAAAATAATTTATATTTTAAAATTGCACTTTAGCTTTTTTGATTCCTTTCCATTTCTCTTGTTCTCTTTCTAACCTCTTCCTTGTCCTTAAACTTGCCTTTGCTCCCCACTTTGCTATTCCTCCGCCCTGCTTCTAAGGCTCTAAGCTGCATCATTTAAAATACTTTACAGAGTATTTGCACCAGGTACATTTGTGCGCATTCGTGAGTAGCATAGCTAAGACGTGTTTCTCACACCAGCCTAGGTGAAGCCTGCTACAAGAATGCCAAGAAGAGCCAGTACACTATAGGTTTATAGTCTTTATCCCTTATTCTTAGCATGTTTTTTTAAAAAATGTTATATTATGCAACAGATGTGAGAGGCAGCAGCTAAGCTACACTTAAGAATTTTCTATCTTGTCCTCAAAACCAAAGTGTCCTGAATGAGCCAGGAGACTTATTCTTTTGTGCATCATGGTGCACGTTTGACTGTTGTCCTAGCCATAGTTTCTGGGGCTGCTGACATAGCAGTGGCCCTATCGATTTCATTCCTAGGTCTCGAAAATACAGTGTTGCCTTGTTAACATGATTAGAGACAGCACCTCTATTTCACAATTATAAGTCTAAGAAAGAATAAGAAAACTCCGGAGCAATAAACTTATAAGTAAGATCCAATACCAAAATAAATACACAAAGAAATTTTAAAAACAAAAAAACCTATCTCGTCATTGTTGTGAAAATGAAAAAAATGTATGTCCATTCAAAATATTTTACTATTTCTCGTGGAGTTTTTCAGTGATGTAATGCTTGTAGCCAAATTGCTTAAAGAATGTTTATATATTTTTTTCCTTATAAATCGTCTATTTTTTGAAGAAAGAAAAACCTATTTAAGTGCAAGCTGTAGAGGGGGGAAAGCCAAATTGCCAGCATTTGTTAAAAGATTAATACTCTGAAGTGGCACTGTGATACCTTTCCAAGCTTATTATCAGGAAGGAATCAATAATTATCAACTGCTATATTTAAACCAACTTACCATATCTAGCTCATTAGACATCAGGATCTAGAAAGCTCTTCCTAAGCTAAGGTTTTCTTACACTAAGCTTTATATGATAGAACTTTATAGAATTTTTTAAAAAAATAATATAAGTTGGCCTCAGGACTGAGAATGTGGGACCTGAATAAATTAGCTTTAAATACATCATTAAAATCTTCCGCACAGCAAGCTTATTAGATTCTAGTTGGCTCCTTTGGAATGCCAGTGCTCCCAACGTGGCAGGAAACACTGGAAGGTATCAGCAGTGCCCAAGTATAGTGGGCTAAAGAGAAAGGACCCTTCCCAACCGGACAGCCAGTAGACAAGAAGACCTGCTCACCCCCTCTCCTTCTAACCTCTGCTAACCCATCCACCTCCCAGAAAGAGGAAGCTGCCTACCACCATTGTTTTGGAGAAAAGATAAGCTTGAAATGTCCTCCCTGGTGAGGGCATGAGGTTGGGGATCTTCTAAAAAGACCCGGGGGGGGGGGGGGGGGGAGGGAAGGCTCCGTTCAAACACAATGTTCTAGGACAATGGAAATGGAAATATTGTCCAAAATTATAATTTAAAGAAAAAAATTTAGCACTGTGTAAAGTAAGTGTTGACTAAGGAAGTTCCCCCCCCACACCCAAAAAAAAGGTGCTGTCACTTTAAGTTCTGGACTTGGGGTTGTTTGTCGTTGTAAACAGCAAAGCATTTGTGTTTGTCTGTCTATCTGTAAAGCAACCACCTTCCTATTGGAAGGAGAAAAAACATGGGGGTACATACATGTAAATATTTGCTGCAGCATTTAATATGTTTAATTTTATGTTAAGCTTTTTGTTGCATCCTGAACACATTTATTGTTACCAATGGACAATGAGTTCATTAAGACTGTTGAACTAGGTCAGATTTTTTACATCTCTTTCTAGCAAGAAGAGACAAGATTTTGTGCATTTGTACAAATGTTAATATCACTGCAATTCCAATATAATAAAGCACTCAAATGCAAATAATATATGTAACCTTTGTATGATGAAATTTGGGGTTGGGGCTAATGACATCTGTTCCTCCCACATTCTCATTCAGGCCTAGGACACCACTGCTCACCCTTCTAGAGTCACCATTATCAAAGGAAAGGAGGGAGTGTTTCTCCTTTCCTGATGTTACGACATTCCCACTTTCTCTTCCATCAACTTTCCAGCTGTTCTAGTCGGCTTTTTCGCGGCTGTGACTAAAAGACCTGACAAGACCAATTTTAGGGGAGGAAAAGTTTATTTGGGGCCTTACAGTTTCAGAGGTCTCAGTTCATAGGCAGCTGACTCCATTCCTCAGGACTTGAGGTGAAGCAGAACATCATGGCAGAAGCATGTGGCAGAGGGAAGTGGCTCATGTGACGATCAGGAAGCAGAGAGAGACTCCACTTGCCAGATAGAAAATATATACCTCAAAGGTTCACCCCCAGGGACCCACCTCCTCCAGCCACACCCTACCCACCTACAGTTATCACTCAGTTAATCCCATCAGGAGATTAATGCAGTGATTGGGTTAGGACTCTGATAACCCAATCATTTCTGCTGTAAACCTTCTTGAATAGTCTCACACATGAGCTTTTGGGGGACACCTCACATTCAAACCATAACACCAGCTGAGCTGAGGTCATATCTAACACATTCACAGCGGGTTGGCCATGTAACTTCATTTCACTATAAGGGACTTTGGGACTGTCACATCTTAACAGTCAAGAAATACAAGCATCCCAGTCTAGGTCATGTTCCTGTATGTCTAGGAGCCAAGGATCACATGTTAATTACCCAGGCTATCAACTCCTGGAGTTCTTTACCTGAACTCCTGAGAAGCCCTAAGGGTGGTGATAACCCCTTGATATGTTCTAGACACATTCCTCCTTTCCTTCCTTCTCGGACTTTCATTCCTTTACTAAATTTTTTAGTCATTCTCCTTTTTCTCTTATTCTCCATATCTGATCTGTCAGCAAGATCAGAATCTTAACTATCAATTAGCACCAGTTTTACTATTATGACCTGTCTCAGACATCAGCGTGTCTCACTTGGATCATTACAATAATTTCCTAACTGGTAGCCAGAAGGAAGCTTTGATAACGAAAGTTAAACCCTGTCCCTTCACTACTCAAAACTTGATGGCGACTTCTCATGAAATTCAGGGCAAAACAAACATCGTTACCACCGTCTACTTCAAGTTCTCTAAACGCCTTACATGGCCCACCTCACCCCACTAATTCCCTGAACTCATCCACTGTTTCACTTCCCTGTCCACCCCTCCAGCTCCACTGATAACCTATGAAGTGCCTCAAACATGCTAAGCACTGGGGCTGGGGCTGGGGTCCAGCGGTAGAGCACTTGTCTCGCATGTTTTAGGCCCTGGGTTCAATCCTCAGCACCACATAAATAAAACGAAGGTATTGTGTTCACCTACAACTAAAAAATATACTTAAAAAGAAAATCTCAGCCGGGCGCAGTGGCGCACGCCTGTAATCCCAGCACTTTGGGAGGCTGAGGCAGGAGGATCGCGAGTTCAAAGCCAGCCTCAGCAATGGCGAGGCACTTAGCAACTCAGTGAGACCCTGTCTCTAAAAAAAAAAAAAAAAAAATACAAAAAAGGGCTGGGTATGTGGCCCAGAGGGCGAGTGCCCCTGAGTTCAATCCCCGGTACCACAAAAAAAAAAAAAAAAAGAAAATCTCAAGTACCATCTATTCGAGAGTCTTTTCACAAGCTGTTCATTCTCTCTACCCACAGCTCACTCGTTCAAGGGTCTCGCTCTCCATGGAGATTTTTCTGACCATCCTATACAAAATTCCATTGCCCTCATTTTTCTTTCTCATCTTTTCTATAGTGCTCTCCAACATGTAACACAATGTGCATTTAGTTGTCATTTTTATGATCTGACTCACCCAACATAATGTAAACTTCATAAGAGCTAAGACATTTTCAATTTTGTTCATCCCTGTGACCCAAGCTCTTGAACAGTGGACACATGACAGGCACACAATAAATATTTGTGGGAAGGATGACTGTCTTTTCCTTTCTGTCCTCTTTCTTATTCTCAGAACATTCAACCCACCCACCTGGTCCAGTGGCCAGAGCCGCCACGTCTTATAACCAAGTACCAGGGCATGTCATCCAACACAATTTCAATACAACATATTTGCAATTGTGACAAATAATTTGAATGAAACGAGTGCTTTTCTGATGCAATCCTACCTGTTACATTTGCATTTAGGCCATTCAGTATTCTCATCGTTCCCAAGTGAGTCTTTCTAATGTCCATCTCATGCTCAGTTACAGTTTCAAAAGTCATTTCCATTGGTTAAAAAAAAAAATTATGATCTTAGATTTATACTTTGTGCATAGACAACTCTAATCTTCCTACGTTTCATCCCATGTGTCTCTAGTGTTCTTCCACCTTACACTTGGCTATTTGCAGTTGGTTATTGGTTGTTTACTCGTTGGTATTTTAACTTCCCATTACATATTTTCATATTCAACAAAAATAGTTGTGTTTTTTTTTTTTTTTTTTTTTTAAAATCAGGTCAACCTATCTTGTGTTTAGGGACCTACATACAATCACACATCACATAATAATGTTTCAATCAACAATGGACCACATATACGATGGTCCCATTAGATGATATTGCCTATTGTTGATGTAGCTATCCTAATTTATTTAAATATGCTCTATAGCATTCATACAACAATACAATTATATCATGACATGGTTCTCAGAACATATCCCCTTCTTATATATTTTGTATACAAGCAGTTGTATGTAAAAAGATGATATACTTGTGCATTATGAATAAGTAAATAAATAATCTAAAAAAAATAGCACATGACCATATGTTCATTGTGAGATAATAAAAATATGGAGTTTCTTCAGGGACTACTTCCTTTTGACAACTATAGATGGCTTTTTGAAGTGACTGAGAGGTTGGGTATCTATAACATCTGAAAAATAGTTGTCTGTTAGTGGACCTAGCAAAACCATATTGCTGAAAATCGTTATATACAATCCCAAATAAAGCCATTGAAGCCTTTAGTAACCAATGAGTTTCATCTTGTGTGTTGTCTGTTACTTTGTCTTCATTCACATCACATTGGCTTAGTGTGATTGGAGGCTGACTGGTAGCAATCGGCAGAAATCTTCCATAAATCTCTTGAAAACAATATTATTACAACATAGACCCAGTAGATTAGGAAAAGTCTCACGTAAGTCACCTGCCCTGGTACTTTCTCAGGGCAGCTGCCTACATGTTCCTTTAAATGAATCAAATATAAGATGCTACTTCATGCCAAACACATTCTTACTCCTCCATTCTCATTTAGCAAGAGAATCATCTTGAGTCTCTAAAATGGTCCATACTGCATTTACACAATCCATCCTCTATGATTACACCAAAAGTGGAGCATTCTTTATTTAAGTCTGGCTCGCTCACCTTGATCTTGATCGATTTACTTCCTAGACCAAGTGTGTAAGCTGCCTGGTACCGTAAACCGGGATAAAAAACTCTCGGAGGCAGAGTTAAGCTTTTACTACTTTTACTTCTACTTTCTTAGAGAGAGCTTAGAGAGGGAAAGAAAGATTTTTCTTAGAGAGAAAGATTAAAGAGAGCTTTTCTTCTTGTCTTCTTAGCTTAGAGTCTTAGAGAGAAAGAAAGATAGAACTTAGAAAGAAAGATAGAGCTTAGCTTAGAGAAAGATTAGAGCTTCTTTCTTCTCTCTTCTTTCTTCCTTCTTCTTTAGAGAGGGAAAGAAAGATTTTTCTTAGAGAGAAAGATTAAAGAGAGCTTTTCTTCTTGTCTTCTTAGCTTAGAGTCTTAGAGAGAAAGAAAGATAGAACTTAGAAAGAAAGATAGAGCTTAGCTTAGAGAAAGATTAGAGCTTCTTTCTTCTCTCTTCTTTCTTCCTTCTTCTTTCTTCTGTCTTCTGTCTTCCTCAGGAGCCTCGGCCTAACTCTGACCAGTCATTACTTCTTCTATCTGGTTTCTCTTCTGTCTTCTATCTGGTTTAACCGCTCTGCCTATGTTCTGGCCGCTCTGATTCTTCTGACCGACCGAGTGACTGCCCGACGGACCGAATGAATTCGTTCTCCTAACTCGGACCTCCTTCACCCGGTTATATACCTTCAGGTTTGCGGGTGCCTACAGGTGCGTCACATACATATCAGGTGGAACTTATGGCTTCCAGCTAGCTACAACAGCCCTTCCTAATTAGGGCTCCTTCACAAGTGGATTTGCTTAAAGAAACAGGAACACTGTCCAATAGGCTCAAGTGAAAAAGGATGTCTTATGAAGACATAAAAGGTAGCTCATGGAGCCCAACTAGGTTCTATAGAAGTTATCATGAAGAAGCCTCTGGAAAGTCATAAATGGCTACTCAGACAAGCTGCATGGGAACTTATTCTGCTGTATTTCTGCCTTTCTCTGTGTGTGAACTGGTTTGTACACTCACTCAATCGCTTCTGGGTGGGCCCACCATTTCTTGCTCCGAATTGATGACCTCACCTACCAGCATATCTATGTCTTCCAATTCAAGGTCTAATGCCAATCCATGAGGTTGCCATCTTCTTTTCCAGGATCTGATTGGCCATATCAGGCAGGTCCTCTACCACTGGAGTCCCATCAGCTTTGTCAGAGGAAATAGGGTTCCATGTGTTTGGAGCTTCTTGTGAAGAGGTAACAGGCTTTCCAAATAGGGAGAAAGGAAAAGATGATTGTTGAAGGGTAATAGTTGGTATTTCTTAAACTACCTCATAAAAATCTAGTCATTTATTCTTAAAACATACCAAGAGATCCAAGTACAGAAGGGAGACCAGCATAGAGTCAGATTAGAGCAAAAGTAAACAAATGTTTATTGAATTAATGGTTGATGAATTCTTGTTCCACTGAAAGCTTGGAGTTTAAACAAATGTTCCTTGAAGATTAGATAATAGTAATTTTATCAGGCTATTTTTTTTTTGTAGATATTATGGCCCAGCTTGTAGGCCTTAAAATTCAAAATATAAGAATTAACCATCAGCAAAAGTAAGATTTTATTTTGTCATGTTTTAGAATGGTTTTCCACTGTCTGACTTTAAAATGACCTTACACATATTCTTTCCAAGAAAGATCATTGCTGTATTTTTCTTTTAATCTCATAGTTGATTCCAAAACATTTGTATTTGCAAGGATATTAGAATAGTATCTCT
This sequence comes from Tamias sibiricus, assembly GCA_025594165.1. Taxonomy (NCBI): domain Eukaryota; kingdom Metazoa; phylum Chordata; class Mammalia; order Rodentia; family Sciuridae; genus Tamias; species Tamias sibiricus. The sequence goes on along the minus strand of CM046664.1, from coordinate 61,809,561 downwards.
CCAGGATAAGGTTAGGAACCGCTCTTGTTCCCAAACTCCTTTCTAAAGAAGTCTCTGTGTCAAGCGAACAGTATGGTTCTTCTCAATAAGACTGCAAGAAAGCAATGCTAATTGCTACAAAGAAGGGTAGCATGAGCTTAAAACGAATATGAATTTAAAAGTGACTAATACTGGGACTGGGGTTGTAGTTCAGTACTAGGGCGCTTGCCTAGCATGCATGAGGCCCTGGGTTCAATCCTCATCACCACATTAGAACTGAGAACATGTGGGAAAGGTGCTCTCCAGATAGACAATAAATAAATAAAATAAAGGTATTGTGTCCACCTACAACTAATTGTTTTTAATTACTGAAACAACTGGAGAAAGAATTAGTATTTCTGTATTTTAATGCCAAATTGATTATTGATTTCCTGTGACCTTAAGCCAATGCCAATTTCCGTATGTGTCTTCTCTGTCAGGACAAACTCACTCAGGGCTGAGGTGAGAACAGCTTCTGCAGTGGCTGTCTATGGCACTCCACCCACAATCACCACCACTTCCTTCTCTGGAAAATTTCTCTTCCCAACTCCTTCCAACTGGCTCCTACAAGAGGTTCCCATGATCTACCCTTTGGCTACAGGTTCTTGGTCTAATACTCTTCTCTTAGCTCACTATGCAACAATGAGTCCCAGCAACTAGCTACTGGGACAGGAAACCTAGAGAGTTAGTGAGTGAGAGAGAGAGAGAGAGAGTGAGTGTGTGTGTCTGTGTGTGTGTGTGTGTGTGTGTGTGTGTGTGTGTGTGATAGCTGAATCTAAAAGATGTAAAACTCAAGAGTTACCAGGAGCCATGTTTCTGTAAGCCAAGGAATTCAGTCTATGGCCAGAGAAAGAAATAAAGTCAACAGGGCAGACAGAGAAGCAAGAGATGGGGAGCTATGCAAATGCTTATTTCCTGTTTAAGCAGTTCTTAATGACTTACTAAAAACCCAACTCTGCACACAGCCTGGTTTCACATAAGTTAGCCCTGGGTCCTTTTGGTAAATGTCTCCTTTGGTTTATGACAGTTCAAATGGGTTCTATTGCTTGGAAGCAACAGAAACTAACCAATGCTCCATTCCTCAAGCTCCCATGAGAAGCCTTTCTTCAGGCCTTGGAGTCTGTGCCACTCTGGGTGATAAAGGAAAGGAGCTGTAAGGTTGCCCAGTTTGTGCAAGGAGCCACAGCTTATTCTCATTGCACAATGTTTTTCATTCCTTATTTGCCCTTAGCTACATAGTAAAAGACTGTATAAGGAAGATGTTTGAATGCAAATAACAGACAACTCAGCATCCACTGGCTTAAACAAACAGGACTTTATTTTTCTCATATAATAAGAAATCTAGAGCTAGCGTCCTTGGCACTGGGCCTGAAACTCGATGATGGCATCACCAGCAGCTCTGCAGCACTCCTGGTCTCTTCCTAATGCTCATTACTTCCTGCTCACAAGACAGCTGCCGAAGCTCCAGCGCACAACCCGACTCAGGGCAGAAGGGAGCAGGAGGGATCAGCATCAGGTTTATCCATTTTCCTCCACTCAGGAGGAAAAAAAAAAAAAAAAAGACTTTCCCAGAACTACTCATGCTCTTAGACAATTTAACTGAATTTCACTGACCAAAACTAAGTTACTTGGCCACTCTTACCTTTCAAAGAGGCTGGGAAATGGGGAAGAGGCTCATCACACTAGTTAGACCTAAGTTCCCCAGCTAGAGTGCCATGTTGGGTGTGGCCTATTGACTATAATTGTGCCATGTAAAGTGGACCCCCTATATCTTGGGGATAGCTAGTTGTTTATGGCCATAAGCATGTTCCTTCAGAGCTCCGTAGAAGGAGGCCTAACTAGAGTCCTGTTCAATGACATGCGTTGGTCCGTTCAGGTAGTGACCATGGGGAGAAACATCTGGCACTTGCTAAAAAACATGGGAGCATGCTCCACCTGGACATACACAGCTGGCTCTGCAGCTGTGCACAGGAACAAGCAGCCTACGACACTGCTGGAGATGTTCCTATGTCAGGGATCCAATGGGGAGACTGCAAGACCCAAGGTGAGCTTCTAAGAGTTTGGAGATAAAGGAAGTTAAATAGGGGCCCCTGGCAGGCCCAGCTCCCATTGTATATCCTTAACTTAAGGTTTTACCTGCATCAAGGGCTGTGTCCTTGTGCAATTGATGTCCCATTTTGATAGCATGCAATCTATCTGTAGGCTGACTCCGCATCCTAGAAATTAGAGTTCCATCATGACTTTAAAACATTTGATATAAAAATGTTGACTGCAATTGAGACTTCACATTATCAAGTGAAATTTTAAAATTCTATCTGTCCAAGAAATGTCAGATTTTTAAAAATCACTTCAACTATTACAAATTTGGAATGGTTGTACATATGGTCCTAATAATTTTAGTCACCAATTTGTGTGAGCAAAACTGTGATGACTATCAAGAATTTGAAGAAGTCATTATTAAAAAGCTGGATGAGAAATCATATTTGACCACTTCAAATCTGAAACCTAGTATTATAATTTAGGTTTCTAGAAATGAGCTTCAGTTTCTCATCTAAAAATGGGAAAATACTTTATTTGAAATTTTTTATCCAAATTTAATTCATATCTTTAATAATTCATATCTTTCAAAATATTTGTATTTTTTTCCTTATCCTACTTAAATACTTTGAAGAGAATGAAATATTTTTTTCACCAAGCCTCATATTAATGTCTCCAAATTCCCGCCAGGTTAGACCAGTACTATATGCAAATATAATCATATTCTATAGATAGGCTAAGTCATGAAAAAAGTTTGGAAGCACTGGTTAAGACCATCCACCTAGAGACTGGGCACGTCACCATCCCAAACACACTGAGGTTCTGTTAGCAAAGATGACATGAAGAATGGATAGCAGCTGCCACACTGGGTCCTGTGTTTCCATTGCAATGAACTCGGGCATTGATTAATTGTGTACACTTTCTTCTTCAACTTTCATTTAAAGGTGTGCCAAGAGTAGGTCTCCTGTACAAATCAATTAAATGAAGTCTCTTCATGCATAACTACTTTCACCATTATATCCTGGAGATTTATTCTAGGACCTTCATAACAGTGTTACACAATAACTCCATTTTGAACAGGATTCTTCACCAACCATAAGTCCAACATTCTGGTTGAACTGTGAGGGCTACAGCTTCCTGTTGCTTCTTTGCCATCTCCTAGCCCCTGAAAACAGAGTTGCAAGACAGAAGCTTCTTGCTCAAAGCCCCTCTACCTGAATCTCATGGCAGGGGAATGGAGTCCACCTTGACCCCCTTAAATCTTGTGTTATTTAAGGATGTCCTTCTCTTTATTTAGCACTTACTGTTAGTACTATTAGGGCACAAAGGTGATTTAGGCTGAGTGTTGGCCTAGGATGCAGGGAAATGATGTACAGAAACTGGATAGACAAATGGGTGAGAATATTTGGACCCTATTCTGGGAAGGTGATTTGTGTACTGGGTTAGGGGTATGAGGAGGAGAGAAGAAATCTGGAAGCAAGACGGTGAAGGTCCAACACATTTAACAAATTGAAACTCAGCTGTGGATGACAGGAAGCCTTTGAAGATTCTGAGGCCAGGAGTGGTTTGAGAGAGCAACACATTAGGTTATGATGTTTTCCAGTTTACCAAGACCTTTCACACATTCCCTCTCATGTGTCCCTTAGTTTTCAGCCAATTACTTAGGGGCAGGTACCAAGAAAGAGGCAACTAAAAGGACTTTTCCTCCACAGGCACATGTACTCAAGAGGGAAGCTCTGGCACAAACTGCCTGGGTCTCTAGCTTGGCTCCACTGTTTTCAGGCTGTCTGAACCTGAGTGAGATAGTTAATCTCTCTGGGACCCAGTTTCCTGTTATAGCAGATGGGTCTAATAGTAGTATCTACTTCATAGGGCTGCTATAAAAATTAAATGAAAAAATGCATGCATAAAGTCATTAGAATGATGCTTGGTGTATGCCTGTGGTATATGAAAAGTTCTCAAAAGGTTTTTCCATCATTACTTTATGATTGTATGTGTGTGTCTATTCCTGAAGGTTGAACCTAGGGCCTTGCATGCATTAGACAAACCCTCTACTACTAAACTACATCCCAGTTCTCCTGATCCTCACTTTTTATTTTTGAAACAGGGTTTTGTTAAGTTGTGCAATGTGGCCTTGAACTTGTCATCCTCCTGCCTCAAACTCCAAGTAGCTCAACTATCAATGTGTACCACCATGTCCAGTTTGTGGTACTGTTCTTAATCTCAGGATTAATATTAGATATTTTATGTTTATATCATATACATATTTGCACACACACACATAGTTTTTTTCCACTAGAATTCAGATCCATAAGAAAAAATAATATGCCATGCTTCAATTCCAACTACAGCATTTGGCATTTAGTAGCCACTGAATAAACATTTGTTGAATGAATGACCCGTCAATGAGACTGCATTCACCAAAACTTTTCATTTTCCACCTGGGTACTCATCAGTAAACCACACTTCCTAGGCCTACTATATCTAGGTGGAATCATGTCACATGTTATGGTCAGTGGATTGTGTTCTGGCTTCTAAATCCTCTGTGAGACCCTCCAGATTTTTGTCACTCCCCTGACAAGGATCTTGCAGAGGAGTCTGAGGCCTTGGAGGAGAACGAAGGAGCACCAGGGTAAAAGGTGCCCGGATCCCTGAGTCACTGTGTGTAGGAGAGGTCCACAGGCTAGCTGACTGCCAGGCAGCCATGTTGGAGTTTATGGAAGCAAGAAGATAACTTCTCTTTTGTTAACCCACTGAGATGTTTTTGTTTGTTTGTTTCATTTTGCTTTTTTTTTTTTTTAATTGTAGATGGACACAATGTCTTTATTTATTTATTTTTACATGGTGCTGAGGATCCAACCCAGTGCCTCACACGTGCAAGGCAGGCGCTCTACCACTGAGCTATAGCCCCAGCCCCTCATTTTGCTTTTTAAATAGCAATTTTCCTGGTTTGACTGATGCAGAAGAAAGGAACAGACATTGATTGACTTTCATGCTTCTGTCTAGTAGGAATAAGCAATAATAGAAAAGTAGGGCTCAGAACTGAGAGCAAACTTCAGTGAGCAGCTAGTTCAAATTTCTCATTCTACAGCAAGGAATCTGTGGCCCCAGTTCATTAATGACTCACTCAAGGTCACACAACTGAAACTGGATACCAGGCCTCCTAATTTCTAGGCCATGTTTTGTTTCATTTTTCCTATTGGCCATGGAAATTAAATATATCATTGTCATTCAAATCAAGTCTACTAGAACAACAAAATAAGGAAAATCTCTTTTAAAATATACAAGAACAGGAAAGCAAAGAACATTTAACTAAAACTCAAAGCCTCATTTGTGTGTTTGGGTGAGCAGTCCTCCTCTTAGATCCCAGCGACTTTGCACTGGAAGATCCAATTACTATAACAATAGTCTCCAAGTCCACACACTATGCTTTAAACATTAATGATGGAATGATGATACTTACTTCATTGTGCCTGGGCCACTTCTTGACTAAATCAAAATAGCATTAACTAATAAGAGATTAAAATATTTAGAAACACATTAAGGAGTTTACAAAACCAATCTCCCAAAGCCACTTAGTTTTATTTACTTTTTAAACATTTTTAAGGTTTTCCTGAACAGTACAGTACAGCAGAAATTCATCAGAGATAATAAAAATTAAAATTGCAAATGAGCAATGCATTAAGGAATATTCTTCTATAAATGCACAAATCCCACAGGTCCTCAGAGAGTACAGTGATCCTGAAGTGAGCATTTCCAGGCCTAAATGCTGGTTCCATCATTGGCTGTTAAACCTGCAAATTAACTTCTCAAGACCTCAGCTCCTACACCTGTAATATCAGGACAACAGTACTTATTTCCTTAAGTGACATTACACAAACACCACCACAGGGCTGAGGACATGATACTTTTGCAAAACTGAAGAAAAGCATACAAACTAAGAAAACCTTGAACTTCCACCATGCCACAGAGTATGTTGACTGAAGGAAAGGTTTGGGAAAGTAGCAAATTCCATGGAAGTAGCCGGATTCGTCTTTGGTTAACACAGAAGCTGAAGACCTGAGTTGTAGGGGGGATTCTGAAGGGTCATAATAACCCTCACCTGGCCATCCTGATAGCTGCAGGACCATTGTCATTACACCAGCAGACTTTCCTCACTTCTGGGTCACTGATTAGTGACTCTATTTCAGTCTTCACCTAAATGAATTCCTCTTTTGTCTAAGTTTTTCTCCTGGGTTATGATCAACTTAAAAACCTAGACTGATATCCTCATGAGGGTCTTAAATGCACAAGGTGCTCAATAAAAATTTATTGAACTGCCCTGACCAGCAGCTCACTGGGTCGAATACACATCAGGCATTGAAAAGGACTGAACTTTCGCAAATGAGAAAAGCTGGCCTGTTCCTATGAAAAGAATCAGCAGATACTATCCACTCCCTAGGCTGGGGGCTGTATACCCACCAAAGCACTAGTGATTCCAAGGCAGCCGAGGAATCACTGCCCACTTTGCCCGTGTTCATCTTTGTACCCAGAATCAAGAAGGGCCAGAAAACTACAGCTGACTTCAAGCCCCAAAAGGAGCTTGAAGGTAGGAGACTCATTTGAAAAATGGAGACAGACTAACAATTTAGCACCGGACAAAGATGCCTGTCCTAGAGATTTGAAAAATAACTAAATAATCTCATGACATGAACTACCAGGTCTCAGGATCACTTCAATCACAAGGAGAAAAACACAAACCCCTGTCTTAGTGATGCCAGCTAACATTTGGTGGCATGGCTATAAGAAAATGGTGCAAAGATCCAAAGAAAGCAGTGTGGTTCCTTAGGGCCTAACCTGCCCTGCTGCCCTGCTGCAGCCTGCACTGGTGCTGGCCCTGGGGACGGTGAACCAGCCACACTGACATCACCTGGCAGCTTGTTAGAAACACCAATCTCGGGCCTGACCCCAGACCGAAGACACGGACTCTACATTTTAACAAGAAGCCTCAGATCATTGGTGAGCCATAAAATTTGAAAAGTATTCCTGTAGGTATAGGTTCTCCATCAGGTGGACTTAGTGTAGAGACCTTAGTCATGCAAAGGAAGTGACAGGAACAGAACCAAAAGATCTAAAAAGACCTCGTATCCTCACTGGACCAGGTACAGGTTTCATTCATTCATAAATACACCGCTTCAACTGCTTATTTCTATTTCAATCTTTTTGTTGTTCACTTTCCACCCCAACCTCAAATTTTGCTTAGACTTCCTTTCACCCACTCACATTGCTCACTCCTGTCATTCCTAATTTGATTTGCTTTGTTGTTGTTGTTGTTGTTGTTAGTTCATCAGTTACCACAAGAGAAAAGCTTCCATTACGCTCATTGGATTGTTTACAGCAGTGAAAGCACCTTAGAAATCACTAGATTCTTGATACATAATGGTCACAACAGAAAAAGTCATAGAGAAACCAAAACAAAACAGAGACAAATCTATATAAAATGTTAAATAATTACGGTGCTGCTATATCATGGAATACTATGCAGTACCAAACAAGTTATGTAGATCCATTTACACTGATACAATAGAATGTTCATGAATATAATCAGGTAAGAAAGTTAAGGATTTAGAGGAAAAAATAACTCTGAATTCAGTGGCTCTCCAAGTGTGGTCCCAGCGCCACCACCACCTGGGAACCTGTAAGAGATGCAAAATCTCAGGATCCATCTCAGACTTTTCAAACTGCAAACTCTGGGAAGGAAGACCCCTGTGAGCTATGGATCCACCAGACTTCCAGCTGATGCAAATTTGAAATCTACTGATTTCATTTAAGAGCAGCTTGACCAATCAAGAAGCCAGATCAGGACAAGAGAGCCAAGGAGCTTCCATAGAAAAGCAACTGCAAGTGTCTCCAACTAGGATTGTGTTTCTCACCCTTAGACAGTTTAGCGAAAGACAAAACTCAAAAACCTAGTTATAAATTCAGGTAGAGGGCCAGGGGCAGAGCTCCATGGTAGAATCCTGGGTTCCATCCTCAACCCTACAATTAAAAAAAAAAAAATTCAGATTGAAAACACTTGCTTCCTACGGTGATTCTAACTGGTGGTGGAAAATATCTCTTTTTTTTAAAAAAATTGTTCTTTTTAGTTATACATAACAGTAGAATTTATTTTGACATATCATACATACATGGAGTATAACTTCCTATTCTTGTGGTTGTACATGATGTGGGAAGTATTTACTTCTATGAGAATGTTTTCAAATTTCTGAAAACATCCAGGCTATTTCTCTGAGTAGCCACAGTGGTGTTGTTTCTCTCATGTTAAAGTTTAAAAAATTGTTCTGCCCCTGGGTCACGTCATTTTATTATTGTTAACTTACAGTTTCAGATTACAAAACAGTTAATAATCAAATAGAGTGCTTCTTCTGCATCCTATAGTGCATTCCGCTATTTCAGCTAATGGATAAATTGCCACTTCCTTTCCAAGTATTCACTTATAAGAAGGATTTGAGCTTCCTTTTGGTATGCAAACAGCCAAATCATGCACTTAGACTCTTCCCAGTTCCCCAGAACATGGGGGCAGCATAGGCACAGGTCAGGAGTATGCAATTTTTATGTCCAGGAGTCCATTAAGCCAGCTAGGGGAGATGCTCCTAAGTAAAGCACACTGTGCTATAATGGCTGGCTTCGTGATAAAAGCAAAACCAGCACAGTCATACTGACCTGCAGTCTTGCTATCAGGTGGATAAAATTTCAATATCAGAATGTATATTAAAGTTATGTCACTTAGAACAGGCCAAGACCCTTCTTCTCCTTCCTAGTCCATTCTGCAGGCCACACAATGCCATGTGATGAAAGCTACCCTTTAAACCTGATAAAATATTTAAGATGTGTCCTGACAGGGTATGTAAGCAAATACCAAGAAATGTCCAACCATGAATAAACCTGAGCGGTCCTGTCTCCAAGGCCTGAGAAAACAATCTAGGTTCAATCTAAACCTAAAGCAATTCAGGTCCAAGAGGCATTGCATCTAGGTGAATTTCACTTTTAAAAGATTAAAAATGTGCACCTGTAACATTGCAATAATAAGAAAAAGCAAAGAACATGTGATGTTTATAGGGAAAAGACATCTTACCCTACTTCAAATATCTTTCAGGCACCAAATGGCTGTGTGTATATGAATACACACACACACACACACACACACACACACACACACACACCACACCACACACACACACACCTCTTGAATTTCTCCTTAGTGGAAACAATAGCTTTTCCTCTCAGTGCTCTTTTTTTCTGAGCAAAATTATATTAAGTCACACTAAATGAAACCTGAAGGAGGGAAGGTCACATAATCTGATGAGACCTTCTTTCCATGGATGGAGGTCCTTGTTAATGAGCCATCAGTCCCCTACATTCACCCATCACTTCTAAAAGTACAAATCCCAGTGTGTGCCTTGGATCTGAACTAATCTCATGATTTCCTAACCCAAATTCCCAGTGCTTTTGGAGTACCATGTCTGTCTTAGGCCTCCATTGTATCCCAATCCCTAGGTTGGTTCCTGTGTGAAATAATGAATGCTTATGTGGATGGGCAACTTCCTCCTTCTCCTTGTGCCCCATCCCAGGCGTGGGAAGACCATGCAGGCTTGGTGCTGCAGAGCTCCTATCCTCATCTCCCCCACTTTCATACCACCTCTGGCCTCCAGTCTTAACAGTCAGCAAGCCCTAGCATTTGCTTGCATCGTAAACGTGAATCTGTCTCCTCTTCACCATGTCCTCTTTATTTTTATAGACTCTCTTTAGCTGGGAGCTGGATGACTGCCATACCCAACTGGCTTCCCCACCCCCATTCCTGTCCTTGTTTGCCAGACTGCTACCCGAGTTCCTTCTGAAAGCACAGATCTCTGTGTCTCTTTTCCTCCCTCCCTTTCCCTGCCCTTTTCTCTCTTTCTTTGACCTGCACACAAATACACATACACTCATGCAGAAAACAGCAGGTGCGCGCTCACATGCGCGCACACACACACACACACACCCCTGTCCCAAGTCTTACACTTTCAATGTTTCTTCACTGTGGAACAAGCCAAGCCCAGAATCAGTAACTTGGTGCATCCGGATCTAATTCCTCAGGTTCACCCCAAACTACCTTGTACCTTCACATTTCACTGACTTCTCTGTCCTTTCCCCACCTTCATGTTCTGTCCCTGCCATTCCAGGGATGCCTCTCCCTGTGCAAGGCCTGTGCCTTCTCCCTGGATGATGGGTTTGTTTGTTCATCTGGCTCCCTCGGCCAGGAACCCCTCCACTGACTCCTCTACCCCGTGGAGCTCCCACGTACTCTGAGCCCAGGCCCACTACCCTCTTCTTCAGCAAAACCTTTCAAAGATAGTGCCCATGGGAATGTATCTGGCCATCTATTCTCTCGGCGCTCTAGTCATCTCTTTATCATAACATTATCACAATGTGCTTCGTATCAATATTTATGTGTGTTTCTCTCCCACTAGACGATAGCATCTGTGGGATTGGTGGTGTGGCTTATTCATTTCTATAATCCCATATGGCATCTAGTACAGAGCTTGGCACCAAGAAAGGGCTCAGAAAACTGAATATATACCATAGATTTCTATAATAATGTCAGAGACATATACGTTCTATCTTGTATCTGTCTATATCATCTCTACCTATCATCTGTCTGGTACATGCACACATACACACACACACACACACACACACACAACACACAAAAGACATACACCCAACTGGCCCCAGCACAAGCTAAAAATATAAAAATCCTACTTAAGGGCTCTGATGTCCACTTGCAAGAATTGTTTGTCTAATAATGCACAAGTGAGGGCCTTCACTTTTCTCATTCAGCTCCTTCAGACAGTCCAAAAGTGGTGTGACGAACTTGTAACTTGCAAGCTTCCAGAAAAGTACACCTAGATTGAAATTCGCAGTGCAGCTCCTGACCACTTCCCTGCTGATGCCCTTGGCTTTGTCCAGAGGGAGCCATGTGTCCTAGTGTCCAGCAGAGCTCTTCACCCTGGACCCACACGCATGTTCTCCATCAGACAGTCCCATGGGGCTGCCTGGTTGGAATTCTAACTATGCTACTTACCTTCCATGCAGTGAGACCCCTTCCCCCATGTTAGCCTGACTTCACACCCAATACTTGGCCTTGGTGCTAACCAGTTTTACCAGAAAAGCATGTTCAACATTGCTGAAATTGGGAGAGGCTTTCTTTCTTTCTTTCTTTTTTTTTTTTTTGGTGGGGGGGGACGGGTACCGGGGATTGAACTCAGAGCCACTCGACCACTGACTGAGCCACATCCCCACTCAGGGCCACTTGACCACTGACTGAGCCACATCCCCAGCCCTATTTTGTATTTTATTTAGAGACAGGGTCTCACTGAGTTGCTTAATGCCTTGCTTTTGCTGAGGCTGGCTTTGAACTCGCGATCCTCCTGCCTCAGCCTCCAGAGCCACTGAGATTACAGGCCTGCACCACTGCGCCCAGCTTGGGAGAGGCTTTCTAAGTTTCCTGTTGTATTACACCTTCTTAACACCCCACAGTCCCAGGCTTCAGCTCAAAGCAGATCACCAATTGACCCAAATCATCTGGGCCCTCCAATCTCTTTCCTGGCTAGACAAGCTCAAACTTTTGTCAAAATTTGCCTCAGTGTAACAAATACCCTCTTTATTCTAGTCAATAGGTAAAACCCAAAGGTAATAAACCAAACAAATGTCATTAAAGCACAAGAAAATGACATTAAAATCCGAGTAAAAAGGACATTTAGTCTAAAGGGAAAAACAGACTCTGGAGAGCTTAATATGGGATTTTGAAGTTGCTAACCCTAAGACCAAAACTTTTGTTTCCATATTTTCCCTACTCCTATTTCAAGGTACAGATAATCATCTTTACTCCAGATAATTTCCTCCTAAGAGACTGTACTTGGTCTTATTAATCCTTTGATTGGTAAGAGCTGTCGAAAAGAATGTCTAATTAAATCCCATTTTCTGGAAACAAGCAAGCTGGGCACTCACTGCTCCAACTTCCCTCTTGCCCATGGTATCAGCCCATCAAGGAGGCTAGATTCATTGCATCCCCATCCAGGCAGGAAAAAGCCTTCCTGGTTCAGCCTCAGGTTTTTCCCTTAGTGGCAAAATGTAGTTGGAGAAAGGTGTGTGAGTAAAATCTACTATAACATGGCCTGGATTTGAGCAGTATGAGAGTGTCCTTCACTTCTCTGCATCAAGGCTGTGCTGTTTACTAGTAGCAACAGTCCTACTAAAGTCATGTTTTAAGCAGTTCCTCCTTTTCCCCCATTCCTTGTCCCTCTCTCTGGTAGGCAGGCGGGTAGACATCAACATATAGGCTTGTATGTGTGTTCGCACACATCGATGGTCTGAACAATAGAAGGAGCCTATTCAGGCACACTCATGCAGGAGTTGTCACCAGGGAGCCAAAGCTGTGGGAATGATGGCAAGGAAGGGACAGTTAAAGCTGGTTTGCCCTGGATTACAGCTTCTTATCCTCATCTTTGCATCTGAAAATACCAGTTCTCTATGCCATTGTACAGGAGGAAACTCCCACCAGCAGACCAGCATTACGTCTCCAGTTCACGCTCTCTCAGCCACACCAACATGAGAGAACCATAGGGCTAAGCCCTGGATTCAGATGACATTTATTCATTTTCTTAAGTTCACATGCATTAAGCATTTAACTGAATTTTTCTTAGAAAAACTCTGACCAGTCCTCTGGAGCCTCGCCTAACTCTGGCCAATCAAAAAAAAAAAAAAAACTGCCCGGCTGACTGAATTCTCCATTCTCCTAACTCGAGGCCGAGGACATAGCTCAGGGGTAAAACATGCTTTGCATGCATACGGTCCTGGGTTCAATGCCCAGCAAAGCAAAACAACGGAAAGAGGGAAGGAGGGAGGAAAAGGAGAGAAGGAAGGAAGGAAGGGAACTCCGTAATAGTTACAGAGATTAGGGGCTGGGACTATAGCTCCGTGGTAGAACACTTGCCTAGCATGTGCAAGATCATGGGCTCTATCCCCAGCACCCCCACTGAGCGCACGTGTGTGTGCTCATGTGCGCATACATGCAGTTATAAAGTAAATAAGATGCAGCTCAGAGATGATCTGCCTGGTCACGCCCCTCCCGAATGAGCAAAACAATACGGTTTGTTCAAGCCACTGAGTTTGAGGGTAGTTTGTAGAGCAAAGCACCAAAACACCGAGGTCCCAAGGTGATATGGGATATATAAGGAAATAACTCCTACCATAACTCAGGATGTGGGCCTGTTAGTCCATACACACCAAGATAAAGAGAATCAAAGTGCCTTTGCCTTCTCTTCCACCTACTGAGTATTTCCTCTCCACTTCTGGGATGGATCTTCTTTATGTAGGTCAAAGCCAAACACTATAGCAATCCACCATCTCCCTTCCAATGCTTAGAAGAAAGCTCTTTTGTGGAAGCTATGGAAGCTACCAGAGTGTTGTCTTCCCTGTGCCCTTTCCTCTAAACAAGGAGCTGTGTGCTGTTAGCCTGAAACAATGGAGAAAACATTTTTTATTCTTTTCATCTTTGCTATAAACTCTGTTTACTCTTGAACAGATGAATAGAAATAGGTCTTTATCACTCAAGAGCATGATTACCTGCTTTGAATGTTTCAAAAACCTTCCAGAAAGCAGCAGCAGCATGGCTCACCACTGTCTTAGACTTGCTGAACACATGCCTGTAATTCCCGGATTCAGGAGGCTGAGGCAGGAGGATCTCGAGTTCGAGGCCAGCCTCAGCAATTTAGTAAGACCCTGTCTCAATATAAAAAGAGCTGGAGGTGTAGCTCAGTAGTAGAGTATCCCTGGGTTCAATTGCCAGTACTGAGAAAAGAAAAAAAAAAGGAAGAGAGGAAGGAAGGAAGGAAGGAAGGAAGGAAGGAAGGAAGGAAGGAAGAAGAAAGAAAGAAAGAAAGAAAGAAAGAAGAAAGGAAAGAAAGGAAAGAAAAAAAGAAAAGCAGGCAGGCGAGCAGACTTGACTAGAACCCTTGTCCTGTGACGATGGGTCACACCTTCCCACCAAAAACTGAAGTGCCCCCAGAGCTTTCCAAAAGGCAATTAATTCACCAACACATTATAAATGTATTAAGGTACGTGGAATAGTTCAGCCTTATTCTTTCTTTGCCTGCCCCCCACCCCCACGCCCAGCCTCCGCTGAGTCCGGGATTCAGGGACTCTGACTTCATTCTGCTTGGAAACTAGCAAATGGCGAGACTGACCAAGAAACTTGTCATCAGGCAGGGCTTTTGTGAAATGGCTGCCTAATTAGCCATTTCATATTTTTGTTATTTCTTTTGCGATTCACGTTGGAAATATGTTCCATGGATGCCAGCCCGCTAGGACGTAAGGAGCCCCTGTCACTCAGCAGTCATTCAGTGAAATAATAAATATCTGCATCAGCAGCCCGGCCTCCTACCTCAGTTCTTCCCCACACACCCTGCGGCCATGTGGCCAGGCTCCCACGCTAGTCCCCATGTTCAGGGGCACGGAGTGCCACCACCAACAGGAGGCTCCCCTCTGCGAAGGTTTCCTTCACTGTGTCTGCCTCTGTGTCTGAGGTCACCCAAGGACGGGTGTGAAAGGCTGTGTCCCTAACACTGTTATCACAAGCAGCCCATCTCCAGAGTAAAATTTCAGCAATGGGCTCCTAAGGGGGTGATGCCATTTCATTGCTAAGCCACATCAGCTGGAACTGGGAGGCAGCCTGCTCACATCTGTGGAACAGCTTGGATCAGGACCGTGCGTTCTGTCAGCTCTTAGGTGGGGCCCACTCTCAGGCCCTTGCCAAGACTTTAGCTGGGTCCTCCCTGCTCCCCACCCTGGCCCACATTAATCCTCCTTATTGAGCATCTCAGGAAAGAAACAGTAACTTCCCCTAAGAGGCTCACCCTTCCTCATCTGTGTTAGAAAAACAGTAGGCAACTATCAAAATATGACCAAGAAAGATGTTGTTCAGACAACCAGGGCAGTCGTCATCCTCCTCAGGACAGGAAGCCAAACGCAGCCTTCCTCACCAGGCAGGTTGTCCTCAGCGGGAGATGATGGGACAGAGATGAGAGCAAAGAACCTTCAGCCTCCTTCCCACCTACCCACCGCAAAGCCGGATTTTCATTTAAGACCAAGGATTTTAATCCAGCCATTGACAGAAGATTTCAAAGAAATAAGAAAATTCTGTAGCAGCATTAAAATCACCCCTGATCCATCCGTACTCAGGGGCACTGAGAAGCACTACTGTGGTTTCTAGAAGTTTCTGAATGGAAGTTTGGTTAGAGATCCCCCTTCTTTTTGTACCCTCCTTAGCACGTGCTTCCCAAGGAGTGGGTCTTGGTGGTTTTCATTTCACAGTACCTTAGAAAATGTCAGTCTCTTGATCTAACAGACAAAGGTAAATGACAGTGAAGATAGTTACTGAAAAATCACATCTTGAGTGAAAGAAAATGAGCTGAAGGGTAGAATTGAAGCAAGCAGTTTTGCTGTTCTTTCAAGGTCTTGTGGGATGAGATAAAGAATAAAGTAAGTTAGTGAAATATTCTAACCATTTTTCCTTTTTTTTTTTTTTTTTTTTTTTTGGTGAGGGGGTACTGGGGATTGAACTCTGGGGCACTTGACTACAGAGCCACATCCCCAACTCTATTTTGTATTTGATTTAGAGACAGAGTCTCACTAGTTGCTTAGCACCTCACTTTTGCTGAGGCTGGCTTTGAACTCTAGATCTCCTGCCTCAGCCTCCTGATCTGCTGGGATTACAGGTGTGTGCCACCATGCCCAGCCCTTTTTTACTTTTTTAAGCAATAATTTTATGAGTTCAACATCTACAAAATAATAACCATTTTTAAAAGTCCCTTATTTCAATAACCTGTCATTCCCAAACAAGTAATTGAAGTGTTTTACAGAGAGGTTTTACTTATATAGTCAATGCTGCCTGAATAACTGATTTTAGAAGGAGGTTTTTTCTCATAGCAGCAGGAGTCTTCATTGAAATCAAAAGTAGTCAGAATTTTCTGATTGTTACATGAAAGTTTGAGGAATGCTATGCTTTCTCTATCTGCAGAATATCTTATTCCCCAAATCAGAAGGAATGCAAGAATCCAGGTATTTCATGATTTCTTATCTTGACCCTCCAAACATCAGCTAAAGAAATCAAATTTCCTTTAGCACTATACACCTTTGGGAAAAGATCCTTGAAAAGCAAAAGCAGAAGCACTCTTCCAGCAAAGGAGAAGGGGGATTGATTGTTCACATGGATGTTTTTAAAATGGTCCTTGCTGGAGAAAGAATGCCTTCTTTATTGTTCTTTTTAAATTGTGGTTTCATCTTAAAATGTACCTGAAAAACAACATCAGTGGTTAGAACATTCATTATATTCATTTTGATAAATATGCAGGGTGCCTTTTAAAATAGGATAAAGATTTGTATGTATTAACATCTGATACAGTACTGTTAAGTGAACAAGTAGTTTAGGCTGCATAGTACAAATGCATATTTTGATTTTTAAAAGGTATGTGTATATCCCTAGAAAAATATCTAGACAAATAGATGTCCAAATGATAGTGGATATCATTGAATGTTGGGTAGAACCATGAAGGCTATTTATCTTATTATTTAAACTTTTCTGTATGATTTAACTTTAATTTTAATTCAGACTATCCATTACTTTGTATTAAAATAATTATATTTTCAATGAAAATCTTTTCTCTTAAAGTGGGAATTTGGGGCACATTTCTAAAATGTGTTTGCTCATTCTTTCATTCAATATTGACGATCCTGGAATGACCAAAAAGGTCTCAGTCCTCAAAGACACATTTACAAAGGAAGAGAGTGCGGACACAGATGGTATAGGTGACACAGAGGTGTTTGAGATTCAGTGAGGGGTTATGAAGCGTGAATAGACCACATATCCAGGGTGGTTCAAAATTCTTCACCCAGAGAGTTTTTTGGAAATTTTCAAGAAACATTTTATTAATTCAAACCTCACAAATTCAGAATTTATAGTCTTTTGGAACTGAGTGGAAGCCATCTTTTGAAAGTTAATAATTAGATTTATTAAGCACAGAGTAAACTGATTCCCATGGTGAGTGATCTGCTGAATTTCCTGAGAGCCATCAATCTATGCCTTCCGTGGAACAAACTGCATCCTTCTTATTCTTTATGGAAACCAACCCTATGCAGGGCGAGACACCTCACAGATGCTTAATGAAAGGTGTTTATTATTATTATTGCATGACCTAATAGTACATGGCTTATATGTAAATGAAGCTACTTCTTAACATATGGAAATAATCAATACTTTCAGTTCTCATTCAGTCAAACCTATTTGAAAGTAACACTGGGAAAATGATTCTCTTGATACCGAAAAGGAATACAATTGCCTTCCATTCAGGCTTTGAACTACAGTTTTATTTCCCTTGATTAACCTGTAAGAGTGGGATGTTATGTAATTTTAGATTTAATTAATAAAATTTGAACTGGCATCAGAATGTTAGGGGAAGAGTAATCAAAGATCCTTCATCTGGAACCTGACATTCTTTTACATAGTGTGCTTCTTTTGACTGCTTCCAATTTGATTTGAATACATTAACATTTCCTTTTCACCACAATCAAATCAAACATTTCTAACATGGAATGTCATTTTCCTGCAAAGTATTCTCACAATACACCATTCTGTTCACACACAGCAGTGCAACTAGCATTGTTTGCGGCTGTCATGGAATTACATTCATTATATAGAGGTATTAATTTTGCAAAGAAAGAACACTGGGACATAACAAAGAATGAGATGCTCTTCACATTTTCGTTGTCAGCCAACGGTGATGAACTTTGAAGGGAAACAGAGAAGCATGTGTGCACAAGTTCCTCTTTGAACTTTTTCAGTTCTCAATATGAATACTACACACACAGTGAACCACACATGACATACTTCACATTGTGTATACATTGCAGCTGACCAATAAGAAACAGGATAGTCTCCTACCACCACCACCAAATTAGAAACAGAAGAGGGGATTTGCTTTCCTATCTAATATTCTTCTTCTTTAAATGCATTAGGAATAAGATTGTAGAAAGGAACATACATTATAACACAGTAGGGACACACAGTAGGGACTTTCTACATCCCCAAGACCTCTTCTTCCCATTACCCTCCCCCTCCATACACACACACACACACACACACACACACACACACACACACACACACAACATTACAGCTGCTAGGAATTTACCAGAGCATAATGACAACAATAAACATGAAAATGTTCATTGTACTTAACTCATTCTTAAGAATTGGTTAAAATTACATAACAGAAAAATCTAGACTCAGACCTGTGTGTCCAGTACATGAGGCTTTTCCATGTGGTATGTGAAGTCAGAGGTTCCCTCGCTGGTGAGACACAACCTGACTTAGTACTTGTGAAATAGCCAGTGGTGTAGCTACACCCAACTTGATTCCAGATTCAAGCACATGGTTGAGGAATGGAGACCTTCCTGGATAGGAGGCTCCTCAATGGAAAAGGGGAACCAAAATTCCCTTTAAAACCTGCATTTTATTTTATTTTTTTTCTTGTTAACTAGGAAGTGCAAACTGATAGCTAAATACTGGATGATGACTAATCAAAAAATTCTCAGAATTGAAAAAATTTACATTTTAATTACATGAAAAAGTATTAAGGTTTTTCCTTCTTTTTTATTTCCTTTTAGAAAATTCTAGCATAAACTCACTTTCCTGAAACATTCCATTGGGGTGAAACACTCTTTCTTTTTATTTAAGGTCACTGTGTCCTGATGTGGGAAGAAAGGGTAAGACCCTGACAGCGACACTAGTTCCCAGGTCCCACACAAAGTTCACTCCATTGTCTGCATGGGACAGGTTTTCTAGACTCAGCTTTCCACACCTAATAATTCACCTTTCCAGTCCCCATGCACATATTTATCAAGGTTGGGACCTCTTTTTTTTTTTTTTTTTTTTTAGATGATTTAAAAGTCTTCATTGCAGTTGCTTCCTCTGGAACACACCACTTCTTTCATTAGCGATATTTATGGGAAATAATATATTTGTACAGTTGAAAGCGTCACCTGTTTTGCTAAGTCAGTTCTTGTCTGAATGCAAACACGCTGTTAGAGGGTTTATGCAACAACACTTGCTAATGGAAAGTACTAATCAAAACTTTTCTACTGCAGTAAATTTTTATATTTTTTAACCACTGGATTCCAATTAAATGTATTCAATATAGCAAGCTTTGATTAAACAAATTTAAAAAGAGAGATTATGTATACAGCCCTGTGGAAAACAAGGCAGGTTAGGTATGCAGGCTCTTGTATATTCTTAATAGAAGTCTTTACCTGAAGGTAAAACCCAATAAAGTATACCCTATAATGTGCCTTGGACTCTATGTTGATTTACCTGTGTTACACTGTCAGCAAAAAATCAACTTTACCAGGTACACCCCATGCTTATATATTTAATGCATATAAAAATGCATATAAAAGATCCTTTTTTCTTTTTATAAAGAATTACTGAATTTCATTAGGGCACATTTTTCTCTAAAAAGTTCTTTGTTAACCATGGGATATACTGATTGTAAATAAAGGAAGTTACAGCACTGTGCCCATGTTTATAAAGGGAGGGGAAAATCCTTAATGTGGACCCACAATTTCAATGAAGGAAAAAAACATCATAAATACAAAGTTTGGTCTGACTCTAATATACATTAGCAAGATCTTTCAAAGAATCTCCTTGCTTCCACTGATATATAAATATTTTCCTAAATGACTCAAAAAAGATATTATGCTATTTAATTGAAGTCTATGAAGAGAGGTTTGGGAATAGACAGTTGAAAAACATTTGGGGAGGAAGAAAGAAAATGCCATATTCCTCATCTGAGGCTCTTTAAACGCAACATATTTGTACATTTCCAGTAAAAATTTCACAAACCTTTCATAGACGGGATCCCCTTCCCCCATATTTAAGTTTCAGGATTAGTTGCAGCCTTAGAAAAATATTTAATTCTCTTTGCTCTGTGACATGGCTTAATGAATCCAGGTCAAGTTTCCTTAGGAAACATAAGGAGACCCTTGACAACTGAGAGGTCTCCCAGACACTCTCTGCTGTCAGAGCTTTCCAAAACCACACGTAAGTGAAGGCCATGCACAGCCTACATCAGACAAGAAAGAAGAGCTGGGCTTCCCTGCCTGACCTTTGCTGTGTTTGAGTAAGAAATGTGTTTATTGCTCAGTCTCCCTGAGTGTTTAAATGTCCCTACTGTGCAAATTATGAGTGCTTTGAGTGCAGATTATAAGTAAGAAACCATTCTTTACCATTTCCAACTGTCTGTTCTACTCTTTGTTCTTGTTCACTGTGCACCTTTGAGAACTGCAAAAATCCATGCCAAAAAAAATTTTAATAGTTCCCTAAGTTGAATCCTATAGTGATTTTTCTTTCTCTCAAAATATATTGCTTTTAAAAACACCCCATGAAGATTCTGCATGTTTAAAGAAAAGAGGGGCAAGGAGGGTTGGTGACATTAGTCAACTGCTTTTAGCAAACCAAGGCTAACAGAATACAATCTGCTTCTTTACCTTGGGCCTTTGACGTTTTAGGAGGGAAGATGCTGCTGATGAGAGGTCAGCTAAGTGTGGGGGAAATGCAGACCTGCACAGCAGCAGGGGTGTGGAGCGTGTGTGTCAGGGAGGTAGCTGTCAGGACGTGTGCACGCCAGGTCACTTTCCCACAAACAGCGGATCCTTTGACACCCTAACGCCAAGGAAAAAAAATTGTCCGAGGGCTTCAAGAGTTGCCCATGAAAGTGTTGACAAGTGAGGCGCGGAATGTCCTACCTAGTCTCTCCTCCTGTGCCCGTGGGACCGCCACCTCCCAGCAATAGACCCCTCTCACCCCTTACAAAGGAAAGCGAATGGCTGTGGGAATCTGTCCGTCCCTGAAACGTGCACGTAAAAGCTGCAGCCTTGGTAGGTGCCCTGGGGAAAGGGAGGGCAATCACCTAAGGGTCCCCGGTGTCGCCGCACCTGCTGGATTCCTCTGGGAGTCAGCGGTGTTTGCCGCAGCTCGGGCGCCCTCTGGCGCCGCGATGGGGAAATTCACATAGCACTGGGAACCAGGAGGAAAAATAAAGCAGCCCTGTCCAGGTGTGATTTGGTCCTCAAGGAAGCAGGGTGGGCTGCCACCCCTCTAAAACACTGGACTGGGCTCTACCAGGAAACTTACCTCAGTGTATTAAGGTTAGTAGAGCCTCAGGTCACAGTTTCCTTGGGTAATGTTACACACCAATTACCTTCCCTAGATAGACTGTCCCTAGACAGTCCTGGGATTGCAAAGGTAGGGCATGAAGGACATGGAGGGCCCAGACTTCCAGCATCACCCCTTCTCCCTTTTCCTCCTCCACACACACACACACACACACACACACACACACACACTACCTCTTCTTTTATTCACCTATCCACAGGGACTCTAACACAGTGTTCTTAACCACATGTGATGCCTTTTTTGATATGTCAACTTGACTAAGCTAAAGTCCCCAGTTATTCCATCAGACACTCATGTAGATGTTACCGTGAAGGGGTTTGCAGATGTCATTGTGGTTACTAATGGACTGATTTGAAGTAAAGGAGATGAAACAGGATAATGCTGTGGGCCTGACCTAATCAGTTGTAAGTACACAAACGCTGGGCTGAGACTCCCAGAGACACAGAGAAGAAAGTCCACATGCAGACAACAGCTTCAGCCCCCTGAGTTCCATTCTGCTTCAGATCTTTCTTCCTGACTGCCCGCCCAGTGAATTTCAGATCTGCTTAGCCAGCTCCTGCAATAGCACAATCCAATTCCTTCTAATAAATCTTTTAATATACATATTGGTTCTGTGTTTCTGGTTGAACTCTAGCTGACACAACCCACACAGCAAAAATCTGGAAAAGCATTAAGGGAATCCAGAGCACCAGATGACTCCAAGCCATCTCTGGCCTCCCAACCTTCATCAATAGATGCTTTCTGGATGTCCATTATTGGTGGGAAGAAGCCACTGTGCCCTGGAGATGGAGCTAAGAACAGAGCAGACTGCGGTGCTTCTCTTATTTAGGCTTCAGTACCTGCTATGTTAGAGGCTAAGAATTAAGTGCTGAATGAGAGAGGCAATGACTATTATGGTTTGTGAAACACACACACACACACCTCTGTATGGCACCGTCACCGTCTTCAAACCTAGACCAAAAGCCAGTGTTAATTAATGGTTTGCTGTGGGTACTGGTGGCATGCTTGGAGCTATACAAAATATAGTAGGAGGGGGAGGACGCCAATGAGGAAAAGCAGACAGCAGTCTCTGCCTGGAGGGCCTTCAGTCTATCACCACTGAAGGGAAAATGCTTGTTTACCCCATTGCCAAACCTCTTGAGTCACCCACCCCCACAGTGCGTCTTCTTTGCACTTACTGTTTCTATATATGGCAAAGGGGTGACACGTACTGGTAATGGATCTGAGCTGTAGGTTGTTGGCAAAAGCAAACTCCACCGGGCTGGGAAAAGGGAGCCTCCTGTCTAGATGGATGAGCAAGACCACTGCTCCTGGGCCAAATGAGTGAATCCAGCCAAATACCTCATCCCTCCTCTAACTTCTCCTACCCCTCCCCAGGGCCCCAGGCCTATTCCATAAGGGCAGTGACCCAGCGCATTTCAATCTAACAAGTGTTTCCTGAGTGCCTACCATGCTACAAGTCCCCCCAACACACACTACAACTGGGTGTTCTGAATTCATTTTTGTAATCTCCATTGGCTCACAAATGAATTGCTGCCTTCAGTGGTAACTCCCCTGAGTATACACTTGACTTCTTCATGGACTCTTACCTTTCAGGCCATCTTTCTCTTGAGATATGCACCTTTTTGGGCTCAGTCACAACTCTTTCCTGGTTTTACCTGCTCTTAGTCTGTTTCTTCTCAGTCCTAGTGGAATGTTCTCTGACTCCAGTCTCCATGTTGTTTGTACCAGAGATTAAACCCAGGGGAGCTTAACCACTGAGCCACATCTCTAGCCCTTTTTTTATTTTTTTAATTTTTTATGTAGAGACAGGCCTCACTAAGTTGATGAGGCTGGTTTTGAACTTACAATCCTCCTGCCTCAGACTTCCGAGCTGCTGGGCTTACAGGTGTGTTCTACCACACCTGGCTCCATGATTTTTAAAGTAGATGTGTTCAAGGGTTCTACACTGGCCACCTTCCAGAGTGACTCTATTCCCTTACTTTGAGAGATGAATTGGTGATGAAGGCCTATGTTAGTGAGGTTCTCTAGGAACAGAACTGACTGGAGATATATATATATATATATATATATATATATATATATATATATATATATGGAGATTTATTAGATTGGCTTACAGGATCAGAACTAGTCCCACATCCATTGGGTTTTCACACTGGAAAGCTAGAAGAAGCAATAGCTGCTCGGTCCAAAATGCCTCAGAAAAAGAGAGACCAATGATGTAGCTCCAATCTGGTACTGGAGGCTTAGAAACTGCCTGGAGAATTGCTGGTCAGGGTCTGCTTTGGAAGAGCGAAGGAGCTGGAGTCCAGGGTCCCCAGGCCTTCTCAGTAGCAAGCTAAGCCCCCACTTAGGAAGAATGGAGCTGGCGTTTGTATTGTCTTCCTGCTTCCACCTTTTTTCCATCCGGGCCCCTAGCCTTATTGGACTGTGAAGTCCCCATTCAGTGCAGGTCTCCCCCTCAGTTTGCTGTCCCACACGCCAGTCATCTCTGAAAACATTCTTATCGACATACCCAGAGGTTTCTTAATCTAGACATCTCTTAATCCAATCAAGTCGACAATCCAGATTAACCACCGCACCCCCATATCTGTATCTCTGGCTCCCACCCCTCTCCTGAATCCACATGTTCTCTTGCTGGGGCCATTTGGAGGTACGGTGAGCACAACAGTGTAACACATCACCAAAGTAATTCATCCTCCTCCTTTCCTTGCTTCTAACCTGTTGTCTACCCAGAATGCTCTCAGTGAATTAACGACTCCACAAACTGTGGCCTCCCGAGAGCCCGTACCAGGAACTCAAGACACGCTCCCATCACTTACCTGCACATCTCATCGGCATCCAGGTTTATGGGTTCACTACAGAGTGTCTCTAGTCTCTGCTCCTCCTCAGACCCCTCACAGGCTTAGGCCTTCACAAATCTCACCTTAGAGCAAATGGTCTTCTAACGATACCACTGTCTCCATGTCTCTGCTCTCTCCCCTTTATCTTCCTAGAATGTGAAACCTTCCTTTCCTGTGAGAGCTTCTTACTTTAAAAGCGTCAACGCTAGGATTTTCATTTTTAAGGCTGGGTAGTACTTCATTGTTACATATTCCTCGTTTCCTGCCATTTGCAGCAACACGGATGAATCTAGGAAACATCATACAAAGTGAAATAAGCCAAGCACAGAAAGGCAAAGCCCAGCATGATCTCGAGCATATGTGGTATCCAAAAAGTTGAACGTACAGAAAGAGTAGAATGGTGTCTACCAGAAGCTGGGCGTGGGCCTGACAGAAAAAGGGAGATGTTGGCTAAAGGGAAAGGGTGCAGTATTCAGTTAGACTGGAAGAGAACGTTCTAGTGAGTACTGCACAGTGACTATCGTTAATAATATTGTGTTATATATTTCAAAAGTACGAAAAGTAGACTTTAAGTGTTCTCACCACAAAGAAATGATAAGTATGGGAGGTCAGAATTATGTTAATTAGATTGATTTAACGATTCCACAATGCGTACGTGTATACACATCATATTTTACCCCATAAGTATATGCAATTATACTTTGTCAATTAAAACTAAATAGAAATTTTTTTAAAGTGTCAGTGATTTCTTGAAAACATTCCTTGACCCTGTCATCTAACTTCCTACTGCCCCTCTGGGCTAGTTGACAAGTGGCCTCCTCTTTGTTCCCATTGTATCCTTTTATAAAAAAAAATTGGTTCCTTTTAGTTATACATGACTGCAGAATCCATTTTGATATAATCATATAAGCATGGAAAAACTTCTCCCCACTGTAACACTTAGAGCAATGTAACATGTTCCTTTTTAGTGAAATAATTTCAAATATGCAGAAAGGGACAAAAAAAAAAAAAAAAATCCAACGTAACAAATACCCACCATACAAACTGGAAAAAAATCTTCAATGGATTGATTTCAGTGCTTCTTTTTAAGAGAAATTAGCCACGATAACAGTAGTCAGGGGTGCTGGGATTGTGGCTCAGCAGTAGAGCACTTGCCTAGCATAGGCAAGGCCCTGAGTTCAATCCTCAGCACCAAATAAAAAAAATAAATTAAATAAAGGTATTATCCAGCTACAACTAAAAATATAATTTTTAAAAAACGTAGTTGGGACCCTTCTGTGCCCTCTTCTTTCATTGGAGACACTGCTGTTGGAGTTGGTGATAGATTTTCTCGTGTAGCTCTTGCACGTGACCATTGGCTTCTCAAATAGTTTCTCTCCCATTTATCCCTGAATCCCCAGCACTTGCTAAAGTGCTTAGTGCAGAAAGGGATTGAGTTAATGTTGGTCGAACAAATGCATAAACCAATCAATTCACACTCACTATCTTTGTGGACCATTCTTCACCACTTTAGTACACAATTTCTTCAAATTACCCCTGATTAATGTAATATGCTTGTAGAAGAAGTTACCCTTGTTGTCCAAATGTGTTACCTTCAATGGGTGTTTGCACATTGGAATCAAAGTGCTAATATGTGGATTCTACCCCCAGAAAATTCTGATGCCGTGGGTGAGTCACCTCCTAGGCATTGGGTTGTGACAAGCTCCCGGACGTGAAGCCACAGCTAAGAGCCTCCCTTACTCCTACACAACTGTAACATCATCAACACCATCGTTTGTACCAGCACTAGCAATTGATGAGCACTGAACACATGCTTTGCATGTACATTATTTATTTCTCACCACAACCAAAGTATTTTTATTGTCCCCATTTCACAGACAAAGAAAGAGACAACAAAGAAGTTATATAACTTGCCCGAAGTCAAATAGATAATTAAGTGCCAGGGGAGGATTCCATTTTATTTTATTTTTTTTTCCTGCAGAAAACCTTTCTTAAACTTGCCCTGGAGAAGTGTTCTCCTCACCCAGTGCTCTGAGAATTTCAGTTCTGAAGGAAGAGCCTCATGTGAGGATGATGCCTGGTGCCTGTTCTCCTCCCACCAGCTTCCGCCATGACGGTAATCCACGTCCAACCTTGGCTGTCACTCTTACCACACCTGGGATGAACAGAAACTCAAACACCTAAAGAAGGTAATTGAAGTCTAGTATTACGAGTGCTCTCTGAGACCCTGAGCTTTAATGGCTAATCCTCTTTCTTTTTTGAGTCCTTTGCGGAAACTTGTCATAAACTCCTTACCTGAGTGGCTACCAGAGACTTGGGAAGCTGAGTCTCGCCTACTGTGCCCACCACACCCTCTTTGACTGTGGGAATTATTCTTCTCAACTACATTTTTGTTTGTTTGTTTTGCTATCAGGGATTGAAACTCAGGGGCCCTTAACCACTGAGCCACATCTCCAGCCCTTTTTTTGTATTTTATTTTGAGACAGGGTCTCACTGACTTGCTTAGGGTCTCGATAAGTTGCTGAGGCTGGCTTTGAACCCTTGAGCCTCCTGCCTCAGCCTCCTGAGCTGCTGGGATTACAGGTGTGCACCACCACACTGGGCTTCACTTATATTCTTTAACATCATTTCCTTCCACCCTCTCTTCTTGTGCTGCCTACATTTTCCACTGCTCTCTGTCTCTCTTCTTTCCCTGGATTGCCCTGGTACCAGTGCACCCAAAACGTGGAAGATGTACACCATCGCACCACACTGCTGCCTCTTCTTTAATATAAATAATAGAATTTTATTTTAATTTAAAAGTATATTAGCATACATTTGCATAGCCATGCTTAGGGCAAGGGCTGGAAGCACTTCCATCACATTTATCCATGATTATTTCTAGGTGTGATTTATCTCCTGCAGTGCTCGCCCACATTTCACATGCCTGCCTCTTTCATCTCCTGCTATTTTTAAGCAAGCAAAGGAGGAAACTACGCACCCATATTTTCTCTTTACACTGATTTCTTTATGAGCATCACACACACACTCTCAACAACAGTGATTGAGCAGTGGGATTTTACTGGAGGAGGAATCAAGATGCAGCACCCTGGAATGAAAGGACACAATGGTTTGAAGGGAACTGGGACATCACCTAACCCAAGGGTGCTGTCATAACAGAAGAACTCAAAATTGAAATCCATGGTTCTGTCCCAGCAGATAGGCAGTGGAGGGTAAGGAAACCACTGTCAACTTTTGAAAAATTGGTACTCCGCGGGATGCAGTCTATCCCTGCTATTATGTAGGAGACATTAATGGAGGAGCCTGGAGGAGCAGTGAACCTATAGCTCAGAGAAGAGGGGCCATGGACTATGTGTAGCATGGTGTTAAGAGAAGGGGAAGCTCTTGAGGAAGAAATGGCCATTTGCAAGCAGAAAAGAAAGTATATACAGTCAAGAAATGTGAGGGACCACTCCTTGATACTTAAGTACTAAGAAAACAGTTGAATAACAAAGACCCAAAGCAACTCAGGGTGAAAAAAATCAGACTAACAGTGTGGTGCCCAATAACACCTTTCTGATGGACGAAACAGTTCAGGGAAAAGCCTATGAAAGAATTAGATTTTCTCCAAAGTGGACAGCAAGATTAAACCTGGCCATTGAGGAGTCTGGAGTAAGAAAGCAAAGAAATAAACTTTAAATTATTTCTCTAAAAGAACAATGGTGGGTGAGACTGTTGACTTACAGAATCAACTGTAAGCAGATAGATAAGAGAACTGCTATTTGTTGGAAAGAGATTATTTGAGACTTACAATGACCTGGGGCCCCAATATTTTATAAGTAGGAGATAGGCTGCGAAAGCCATGCAATGCTATGGGGTGCTTCCCAACACTCACTCATATTTGACCACAAAAAACAATGAAAGAGGATGGAACTTCTAGAGGGTGAAGCCAAAGGCTCTGGGGAACCCTGGACCTGACTATTGACTAGATACTGCTATGTGTCTCACAATCTTCTCTTACCAGAAGGTGTTGGCGGTTGCCCTGTCACTCATGGATAGTGGTTGTATGTAGAGAAGCTAACTTGCCCTTTCAGTTCATAGCTGTATGGGTTTCGGTGAGCCTTGCCTTATCTTGAGTGGAGATAGTATACACAGCACACGCCATCTAGACACCCTGCACTTTGAGTTGGATGCAATGATTAGATGGAACTTCAGGTTACACCCTTGGAGAGGTGTTAGCTGTTCTATGAGCCTGTGAGGGTGGACTGTTGTAGAGATATTTTCTATTTATCAGATATTCATTTATCCCCTGGTATTGTAAGCCTCCAGGGTTTTCTGGCTAGCTCTGACCAGTGGGCTGTGATCAGACATGTCTGTCCCTTCTGAATCAAAGCACTTAGAATCTGTGGTTTGAGCCACCAGCTCCCTTTCTCTGGCTGTGAAACCAGAAACCACTTATTGAGAGGCCACTATGCTATGCAACCATAGCATAGAAAGTCTCTGTCGTTGAGTTGCCATATGGAGAAGAGGTTCTTAGAGAGTGACCCAAACTGCATTGGAATTTATGTGAATTAAAATCTTTTTTGTATTAATAAGGTTTGGGGTTTATTTGTTACTGCAGCCTCACTTAGACTAGCCTAATTAACATAAAGTCTTTAACTTCCAGTGTGTTGTTCTGTTACCTGTGTTGACTATGAGGCACAGTGAGCTGTGGCCTTTATTAATCTTTATGAATCTCACCAGACAGATGGGGTGACCTTGAAATGCCACTGAGAAACATCATTAAACAGGCAATAGAAATGCATGTCTACTACTCCTAAGGGCCCAAGATATAAGTAGTAGTAGGTGAGCCCTCTTCCATTCATTCATGGCACAGTGGTTATTGAGTTTCAGCCTTAACCCAAATGCTTATGGGCACTAAAGATATGATGCCCAATTGAGGCAAGGGCCCTGGTCTCATGTCTCATGGAAAAAAACATCCTAGTGAGAAAACCAAGGAAACGAAAAGAACGAATAAGGTCTCTTCAGAGAGTGGATGAGTGCTAATGACATTATCAGAACAATGTGGAAGAGGGTAAGTGGGCAGTCAGGGAAGGTCTCTAGGAAAAGTAAGAGTTAAAGTAAGACACTAATAACAGGCACCAGCTATGCAAAGGTCTGGAAGCGAGACTTGAAGATAGAGGGAAGGGCAGCTGCGAAGCAAGGAGGCAGGTGAGTTCTTATTTGATGGGTTGGCCTTTCCATTATGGATCAGCTAGAATGTCAGGAGTGAAGCATGAAGAGAATGAAGTCTGAGAAATATATGGGGATCTTCTAAGGTCTTGTAAGCCATCACAAGTTGGTTGGATTTTATTTCAAAGGAAGGAGGAAGCCATTCGATGCTCTTTAAGGAGGAAAGTTATAAGATTTGATTAGAGACCGATTGGTTGGATACTGCAGCTCTGAAGGAGATGGTAAGCAGGCATGTATTTTGGAGAAACAACACTTGCAGATGGTTTGAGATTACAAGTAAAAACAAGACAGAAAGGAATCAAGAACAACTCCTAGGTTTTCAGTTTGAGTAATTGGATAAGCTTTGCCCTTTACTGAGATGATAATATCAAAACTTCTAAGTTTGACAATTTATCATGATGAAGAGGGGGTCAAAGTTTCCCATCACAAAGAAATGCTAATTGCTCTATTTAATCATTATACATTTCATATGCATGTTGAATTATCACACTGCATTGCAGCAACAGATGAAATTATTCCATGTCAGCTCAAACACACACACACACACACACACACACACACACACACACACACACAAAGGGAAGAATTCTAAATTGGAGGTGCCTGGTAGGCATTCATATCCCTCCAGAGGGAAGCAGGTGGAGCTTCACAGCAAGGTTAGGCCTAAGGATATAAATTTGGAGCCCATCAGTTGATAAATATTATTTAAAGCCACAGAGCTGAATGAGATCACTGAGGGAGAGAGTGTAAATACAGACGAGGTCCTAGGACTGGGGCCTTGGATCCACCATCGATCTGGAGGTCAGTGAGAGGAGAAGACGCTCTTCCAAAATAGCGAGACCTTTCCACTCTAAAGGCTGTTTGCTTTTTAAAAGATGCCTTAAGACATATAGATTTTTCCACATATCTTAGTAATAAATGTTACAACAAAGTCTCCTGTGAGTTTTAAGTCACATGTGTCACTGTGGGGAAGCAGCTGTGGGAGAGTAGAAAATGCATGCTGCCGAGACTCAGAGAACCCTGGAAGCTTTCAGCCACCACTCAGTAGTGATATGACAAACCTAAGTCACAGCCTGGCCAGGCCCCACGTTCCTCCTCAGCCATAAACGGGAACATGCTTTGTGCACTCCGCAGCCACACGGTTCATTTAGTAACCACTAGCCACATGTGATCACTTAAATCAAAATTAAATTTTCAATTAAAAATTCAGGTCTTCGCCAGACGCAGTGGCACACACCTGTAATCCCAGCACTTGAGAGGTTGAGGCAGGAGGATCGCGAGTTCAAAGCCAGCCTCAGCAATGGTGAGGCCCTTAGCAACTCAGTGAGAGCCTGTCTCTAATAAAATACAAAAAAGGGCTGGGGATGTGGCCCAGTGGTCGAGTGCCCCTTAGTTCAATCCCCGGTACCAAAAAAAAAAAAAAAAAAAAAAAAAAAAAATTCAGGTCTTCAAGACTAAGGAGACACGGTGACTAGATATAATGCAGTATCTTGCAAAGAAAATAGCAGTGGTGCAAAAACTGGTGATGTCTCATTAAAGTCTGTAGGTTAGCTAATAGCATTGTATCCAGGTTAATTTCTTCCTTAATTTGTCTTAACAAATGTAACAGAGTTCTGTAAGATATTCAGATCAGGGGAAACTGGGTAAAGGGTAGATGAAACTTTTTATTACTTTAGCACTGTAAAGAGTGAATGAAAATTCAGTTTCTCAGTCATACTTGTCATTCAAGTGCCCATTCATCACTTGGACACTGCTGATGTGGACATTTTTTTTTTTTTTTTATAACAGAAAGTTCAGTTGGACAGCATTGCCCACAGTGTTAGATAAATGTATGGCTTCACGGCACTGACCACTGCACTGTGCCTCAAAGCTATGTGCATGGGAGAAATTCAGTGACTTCAATGAATTAATCAAAATCATGTCTAGAAATGAAAATCCAGTCTGATTTCCCATGCCCTAACCAGCCCTGTTATTTTACTCTAACCACTATTCTCTTTGGCCTGTTCTTCAAAATGTGAAGGCTCAACCGAATGATCAGGAAGGCATTGTTTCCTTCTGATATCTTACAGATCTGGAGCAAATAATACTACAAAAAAAAAAAAAAAAAAAGGTTCATTATCTCAACAGGACACAGAGAAGATGTCCATGTGGCAAAATTTTGAGTGTGTGAGTTGAGGAGGTATGTAAGCCTTCCATCAGTGTAACAAAATACCTAGGTCAACAACTTAAAAAGGGAGAGGTTTATTTTGGCTCAAGAGGTTTTTCAGTCTATATTTGGCTGATTCCATTGTTATGGACTTGTGATGAGGCATAGAATTATGACAGAGAGGGCATGGCGGAGCAGAGCTGGGTGTCTGGGAAGCAGAGAGAGAGGGAGAAGAAGGAGCAGGGTAATTCCCCCCCCCCACCCCCGTCGTGACCTACTTACTCCAACTAAGGCCCCCTCCTACAGTTTCTACCACCTCCCAATAATGCCATCAAATGATGAATCCAGCAAAGGATTAATTCACTGATGAGGTTAGAGCCCTCATGATCCAAATTCTGGAAGGTTCCACCTCTGAACACTGCTGCACTGGGGACCAAGTCTTTAATACATCATCCTTTGCAAGATATTCCAGATTCAAACCATATGTGGAGGGGAGCAGTAGTTCCCCACCATGACTGGGTCTCCTGGGGCCAGGCTATTCAGCCCCAATACGGATGCTCATAGCACAAAAAGACCCAGCTATATACACAGGGTTTTAATGAGTGGACTATGAGGAAGAATACATAGGAAGTAATTTTTTTTTGGGGGGGGGGCTGCTGATACCAGGAATTGAACTCAGGGGCACTCAACCACTGAGCCACATCTCCAGCCCCATTTTTTTTTTTTTTTATTTTATTTAGAGACAGGGACTCACTGAGTTGCTTAGCACCTCTCTTTTGCTGAGGCTGGCTTTGAACTCACTATCCTCCTGCCTCAGCCTCCTGAGCCGCTGGGATTACAGGCATGCACAACAACACCAGGCAGGAAGTAATCTTTTTTAGTGCTATGAGCATTCAATTTTATGCTAATATTTTGTTCATGTATAAGTTACACAACACAGGTCAGACTACATAGGGATTTAGAAAACATGATTGACCTGGGAAGTTATTGACTATTGATTTCTCTCTCCTTCATACCACAGTGAGCAGTCAGTAATAAGAATGTGCTGTCCTAAAAGCACTTTCTATCCTAGACATTTAAGATGGAGCATCAACATTAACTCATTTATTTCCACCATGCTTGTTGACATTAAGATATGCTCTTTTCCTATCTGCTATTTATAAGGAAGACACTAAGGAATATCTCATTGTGCAGAGGAAGATGATTTGGAAGAAGAAGAATTTGCTTAAATGGAAAGTTTCTTTCCTACCAGATCAACTTGAAATACAGATCGGAATTAATTTTTTAGTTTTTCCTCAGGTGAAGAATTATTAAGTATATCTGAAATTCAGATCACTATTTCTTTCCTTGTTCTTTATTAAGTGTACATCAGTTAGCATTTTTGGTTAAAACCTAATGAAACATTTTTGGGGACAAACCTAAGCTAAAGGAATCCTGACACCATAGAATTACAAGGAGGCAACCCCTAAGATTCTTTAAAAGTGAAGTTAGTCAATCTCAAAAATTCAAATGCCGAATGTTTTCTCTGTTATAAGGAGGCTGATTCACAGTGGAGTTGGGTTGGGGAACATAGGAGGATTAGAGGAACACTAGAAAGGTCAAAGGGGAGGGAAGGGAAGGGAGGGAACAAGGGGGTATGGAGGGGGAAAAAAAAGAAGGTGGTAGAATAAGATGGATATCATTATCCTAAATGCATGATTGAAGACATGAATAGTACGAATATACTTTGTATACAAACATTGTTATGTAAAAAGGTGCTCTATATGTGTATTATGAGTTGTAATGCATGCTACTGTTATATATACAACAACTTTGAATAAAAAAAAATTTTTAAAAAAGATTATTTAAATCCCCCAAAGGAACAGTGATGCCAATCAGGGCAACCAGAAATGAGAAAAATGTCCTGAACAAAGTTGGCCCATCTGTGTCTTAATTTTTTTTTTTTTTTTTTTTTTTTGGATGGTGGGTACAGGGATTGAATTCAGAGGCACTTGACCACTTAGCCACATCCCCAGCCCTATTCTGTATTTTATTTAGAGACAGGGTCTCACTGAATTGCTTACTGCCTCGCCTTTGCTGAGGCTGGCTTTGAACTCACGATCCTTCTGTCTCAGCCTCCTGTGCCACTGGGATTACAGACATGCGCCACATGCCTGGCTAATTGTTCTTGATTGTATTGCTGCACCCTCTGCGTATGTGGAAACTAAGTGCTTGTCTGTAATTTAGTAGCTGACACTTATAAACTGGATTTTGCAATAATCCTCCAGGGTTTAAATAAAAACTCATTCCATCCTGTTCAAGCTTAATAGAAGGTGATATTATTTCTCTCCATTACAATATTTGAATTATTTTAACAGCAAGCTAGGAAATTAAAAAAAAAATAGCTCCATTTCTTTCTTCATCTCCATTGTTCTCACAGTCCTTTCCATCATTTCTTAGAAAATGATCAGTTGCATTTGTCAAAAGTACAACAGCCATGGAACTGCATGCTATTTTACATATCTTGAGATTAACCATGTCATCCTAAAAACGATGCTAATATTCATTGCATTCCAGAAGAGAAAGAAAGCATAAGATTCTAAGACAACCACTGAGCATACTTCTGAGGGAGGAGTTACCAAGAGTATTTTCTAGAAAAGACCTAGGCAGCAGGAATGATTGTGTATTTCCTCCCCCAGGAGACAAGGGACTGCAGATGACATGGCTAGTAAACGGTTCCATGTTCTAATGATACAGAGACCATAATGAGGATGTGGTGTGCTAAGCAGAGATAATCTCCTCTCCTGTTCTGAAATATCTTCTGCATCTATTTTAAAAAACATGCCTTTAAGCCAGGCATGGTGCATCCCTGCAAACTCAGCTATTTGGGAGACTGAGACAAGAGGACCACAAGTTCAAAGCCAGCCTGGGCAGCTTAGCAAAACCCTGTCTCAAAATTAAAATGGGGCTGGGAATGTATCTCAGAGGTATGTCATCCTGAGGTTTAATACCCAGCATTTTAAAAAATAAAAAAGAAGAAAAAAGAAAGAAATGCATACCTTTGGGCTCGAAAATTAGAAAATGAGTTGGCATTTTAAAATTTAAAAAGAAATTTTTTTTTAGTTGTAGTTGGACACAATACCTTTTTCAAATTTTATTTATCCATTTTTATGTGGTTCTGAGGATCAAACCCAGTGCCTCACACATGCTAGGCAAGCACTCTACTGCTGAGCCACAACCCCAGCCCCTAGTTGGCATTTTAGACATTGAAATTTTCCTTATGGTAAACACAGCAAACCCATCAGATAACACCTTGGCAAACTGAGCCTGAATCAACTCTGCCCCAGGAACTTAATAAAGTCTAAGAGAGACCCCAAGAGAAGGGTTTGGGCATGAGGAATCTGATCTCAGCCCAGGTCAGCCTGGCTACCCTAGGCGACTATCACAGTCAAGAGAAGACAGGGGCACTGCTGGCAGAGGCATAAAAATGCAAGATGAGACCAGAGGAAGGAAGATAGTTAATAAGTCAAAGTCTTAGTTAATAAGACAGTTAACTATCTTAATAGTTAGGAGGAGCAAAGCAGGAGCAAGGCAGAAGTGAGTAGGAACACATCATTAACAGTTTTGCACCAGTGTTGGGTCTAAACAGATCAAAATCAACACTGGTGACTTTAGACATTATCCTGAAATCCAAGCCATGGGAATCCACTGCAGGTAGGATGTGGAGCAGGAGGAGAGAGCATGGGAGAGAAATTGGAATACACTGGACAGATATTCAGGTAGGTCCAATTTAGACTCTAGAATAAGATCCTATAAAAGATAAATGATCTCTGTCCTCTATGATCTTAATCCATGGCGCTCAATTTGCTAGATAAAAGGAAGCTTACAAGATACAAATGTAAGTGATTCTTGGTCAAATGCTCCAAAAAATAAAATTCATTCACAAAATAGCCTTATTGTACTATTTCTAACTATGATCAGCAGATCTCTGCATCATCTTCAACCAACCCATTGAACTCTGCCCTTCTCACTAACATTCTTTTCACTTATTAAAATTTAATTTTCTGTAACTCTTAACATTGTCAATGGGGAAGAAACTCACCTGCCTTTTGCCTCTTACATGCATCGGCTCTGCTTCATGAAGTTTTATAATGAAAGGCTCTGTGTCTGGTTAGTTCAGATGAGCCCCCTGGCCAAGTTCATTGCTAGCACTGACAAAAATAAATGAAACCATCTGTTTTACTGGAGAAGCACAGAGGCACTGAGCACCTTCCATATGAGAGATGGTATCCCTCTCTGAAGCTGCCTGAGAAAATTTTTAAAAAAATGTTTTTGTGACAGACACATTTAATGTGCACTTATTTGACTAAAGCTATTCAAAAGATAAAAGTGTTCATCTTTAAGTTTCCCGTAGCACTGGTGGAGCATTACTAGATAAATCTAAAGGACACAATAAGAATAGAGAGACAAGAGGTAGAACAAAGAAGTGCAAAAGGGAATGAGCTATGGAACACCAGCACCATCTACAACCTGGTCCCTGGTGCACTGTCAGAGCTGCCTAGAGGCCCAGTGCCATGGTGTAAGCCTGTAATCCCAGAGGCTGAGGCAGGAGGATTGTGAGTTCAAAGCCAGCCTTGGCAACTTAGTGAGGTACTTAGCAACTCAGTGAGACACTGTCTCTAAATAAAATACAAAATAGGGCTGGGGATGTGGCTCAGTCAATGAGTGCCCCTGAGTTTAATCCCCCCCCCAGTAACACCCCCCCTTCCAAAAAGAAAAAGAACTACCTAGAGCTTATGCCTCTGTGGTTTCATTTCTGGGGGGGGGGGGGGGGACAAGGGAGACTGAATGAGCAGTTGTGAAAGAGTGGAGAAAAGGAAACAAGAGAAAATTCACTCTCCCCATTTGTGGGGAGAGTGAATTCATTCATTCTCTGCCCCTGAAGTCCTTTATCCAAACTGCAGAGAGAGAAGACAGGACAACCAGAATACCCACAGTGTGGTCTGCGTTTCCTGTGATGTTTGCCTTCCTTTTAGTTAGTATTTAATATTTTCTTAATCTGCACAGCCTTTTATCTGCATCCTGGAACATTTCCCAATATTTTCATTATTATTTCCTTCCCCGCTAATGATGTTTCTGGAACAGAGGCATGCTCTTGCAATGGGTTTTCTTCATTAACAGAGAGAACACTGGGTTTGATTTATCTGCAAAACCCCTGGGATGACTTTTGTGCTTAGATGTCAAAGAATCTCTCCATCTCCTTCTAAACCATTAATTTTATCATTATGGAAATAGCTTCCATAATGGATAAAACATTGTCAACTGGGTTTGACAGACTATTAAAACATTTCTGAAGATTTGTAAGCTTGGGCTCCTGCCTCTTGGGACTTACTTAAAACATGCACACCCGTATTTATATTCTCTCTAAAATGTCTGTGGAAGACAACTTCGCGATAAGGTGGTTGTAATGTGCACAGACAGTGATCAAGAATCATTTCCCTGAAGTTCTGGCCAAGTTGCATTATTATTCATGAAATGGGCTAGCCATTCATCTTTTCCCACTAGCCAGGAAAGCTCAAAGAAGAGGGGGTTGGGGTTGTGGCTCAGTGGTAGAGCACTCGCCTAGCATGTGCGAGGCACTGGGTTCGATTCTTAGCACCACATAAAAATAAATAAAATAAAGGTATTAAAAAAAAAAAAAACAAACAAGAGGAGGACCACCCAGTAAAAGGAATACCTTCCTTTGAAGTCTTGGATATCTATTTTTTTAATTAAACATTTTTATTTTGAGGTCATTGTGTATTCACATGTGGCTGTGAGAAAAAATAGAAATCTCTTTTGCCCAGTGCCCAGTCAGACCCAATGGTACCATTTTACCGTAGCTCAATATCTCAACCAGGTTATTGATATTGATGCACAGCATCAATCTCAATGAGATTTCCCATGACTTATACTCATTCACATGCGTGTGTGTGCGTGTGCATGTGTTATGTCCCATGCAATTTTATCGTGTGCATAGATTTCTGTGTCCACCACCACAGTCAAGCTGCAGAACAGTTCTAGCACCATAAGGACCCCTCCTTTTGGTCTTTAATAACTTCTCTCCCCTCCCCCTCCCCACAGGTATATTTTTTTTCCTTGAGCTTTATTGACCTTTGATGTATAATAAAGAGAAGTAGAATTATGAAAATTATTTATCCTCAATGAAAGCATCTGAGGTTTTAGAAAAAGGCACTCCCTTTTAATGGATGTGGCCTGGTGGTAGATACAGCTTGAGCTTGATTTCCTAGATTCCAAAGCCCATTCACCTCCCCAGCTGGGCACCTTTGTGCAGATCACAGTCTGCACATATGTATGATGTGACTTCACTCAAGGCAATAAGAGCCACTGTCTGTTAGTGAGCTTTGTTTATTGAAAAATTCAGTTATAACTGCAATTCCCATTGAAATTATGATTTTTCAGATGATAAATCAAGAAGTTGCTCCTAGTCTTAGGGGTTTCTGAAAAGTTGTGAGTGATGGCATCCAATATAATGTTTAGCTTCTATTTGGGACTTGAACAGTATCATTCTCTGGAATAACCCATTTTATACTTAAATAAATATGGACCGCAAGAATGTCCAAAATTATTTTTTTAAGAAATATAACAAGTCAGCTCCAATTTCCATCCTTTATTACAAGCTGAGATTTTTTTTTTAAAAATGTAAACTCCCAGGCTGACACTTCCATCGGCTAATGTAGGCATTTTTGCCCGTCTGATATGAAATGCCAGCAAGTAAGTTTTCAAAGCCACCCCAATGGCTCAATAAAATATGGTCTTCTTGTCACCCTCAGTGCTTAAATCACGTGTTGTCAAACTGGGTGGCTTTCAGAGCTGACATTTACTGCTGTTTGCTGCAAAAGAGATTACAGCCTCAAGGAGAGGGTCAGAACTGTCTTAGCACTGCCAACTAAGAGAACAAAGGCCTTGGTACATTTTTTGTGACTCTGTTGCTGCCCTGTGGTTCTTAAGACAGATGGGTTTTAAGCAATGGATTTTCAATAAGACACTCATGAAGTGTTTACCCAGTGGTCCCAACTGCCTCATGCATACACAGACACTAAAACCCATGCAAACAAAGAAACATTAAAAGAGCCTTTACTATCCTCTCCCCATCCCCACATCTCACTCTCTCTCTCACTTGTTTTCTCTTTCCAAAGTCTCTAGGTTAGATCTAACATGGATAGGCCTTCTAACACAAGGAATTCTTATAATAGTAGGAGTGAATTTCCAAAAGCTTGCAAAGATTCAATTCAGCAAAGATGTATCAAGTGCCTTCTGTGTTTATGGCAGGATGACAGTTGCTTCAGGGGACACCAAAATGAATCTCTTCCCTTAAAAAGGAGGAAACTGATATGTAACAAACACTTCCATGAGTCAAGCATTTTGTACTTGTCATTTCCTGCTATTCTCCTGTCGACTCTGTGAAGTAGGTCCTATGACTTTCTACATTAGGAAACAGAAGTCCAGTCAGATCAAGCAGGTGGCCCAGACTCACACAGCGAGTAAGAGTTAAGACTCAGATTCACACTAGCTGTATCTGATTCTGAATTCCGTGTTCTTCCCCATCCACATCCTTGCAGGAGCTTACAAAGAAAGGGACAATAGAATTATAGCATTATGGAAATGTGAGTATGCCCAAAACTGTAATACAAAGCAGACTTTAGTAAACTGTATAAGAAATGTTAATCTGAGGGATTCAACATGCAGTGAATGTAGTGGACACTGAGACAATCCCCTTTCAGGGAAGGACGTGTTTTAGCTGCAGGGAGCACTGGCTTCTACCACTTTCAGCTGGTAGCTCCTTCAAGAACTCATTCCATCTGCAGAAAGTGACCTTGTCCAAGGCCATGCCCCATCCTGAGATGTACACATCCACTGACCAATTGACACAGGAGTGAAAGGCATGACCATCTTGGCTCACTTGCGACACCTTCTAAGGACCACTCTGGCTCCAAAACTCCTAGGCTTTGGTTGAATCTGTTGTTCATTGCAGTTCCTACTCTTACCCTCCCTTCCATGTGGTTGACCCCTAAGGCTCCTTAGTAATCATCCTGTATGTTAAACTCCATCCAGACATTGTTTCCCAGAGAACCTGACCCATGACCATTGGGTAGGTCTTAAAATTCTTCACAAGAAAGATGGTGCATAAAAGTAGGTCTTAGGCAATGACAAAAATTTCAATAGAATAGCCAGGTAGTCTGTGGAAGGTTTTGAGTAGAGAATTCATAAGGACCAGGCTGTGCCTTAGAAAAATGATGTGATCATATCTTGAGGCTGAATTTTGAGGATGGAAGTAAAAACCTGGTGGCCATTGAAGAGATAGTGCTTCAGATCACTTCCACGGGCAGAGGGTTAGGTTTTCTGGCAGAAAACTTAGGTTTGAATTCTGGCTCCATCACTTGCTATCTGAGGGGCTTCGGGTAGTCACTTCATCCCTCCAAACCTTGGTTTCTTCCTCTGTCAACTAAGATAATGTTTATAGTGTGGAATGTCTAGGAGCTCACAAAGTGTGTGTGCGCACACACACACACACACACACACACACACACAAATCTCTAAACAAATGCAAGTGGAGATAAAAGCTGATCTACAGCAGGTCTTAGCAAACTACAGCCTTCCTCCAAATTCCCTCATCCTGTTTTTTGCACATAAAGTTTTATTGGAACAAGGACAGAAAGGAGCAGTTGCTATAGAGACCACATGCTCTCCCTCCACCCGACCAAAGCCTGGAATATCTACCATCTGGCCCTTCACATAGAAAGCAATCCCTGACTTTGAGAATCATCATGGAAGTAAAAGGAGGTGAATAATATAAAGACAAGACAGGGTAACATCTATAAGACCCAGCAACTGGCTGGGTGCAGTGGTGCATGCCTATAATCCTAGTGGTTCCAGCGGTGGCTGAGGCAGGAGGATAACAAGTTCAAGGCCAGTCTCAGCCACTAAGCAAGGGCCTAAGCAACTTAGCAAGACCCTATCTCCAAATAAAAAATAAAAAGGGCTGAGGATGTGGCTCAGTGGTTAAGTGCCCCTGGGTTCAATCCCTGATACCAAAACAAAACATAACAAACAAAAACTACTACCACTTGAAATTTGGAGAACTAAGTGACAAGAAAGACCAATAACCCCAACATTTCTAGTCTATGTCCCAGTAAAAGTGGTGTTATTATCAAATGCACTGAATAAATTAGGAGGAATCAATTCACTTAATGATTGATTTAATTCTAGACTTTTTGAGTGTCACGTGCTGGTAAAAATGTTCAACAGGAGAATAAAAATGCAGATCTGATAGTTTGGCAAGAGCTAAAGATGAAGGTTTGGTTTTTGGAATAGTGTGCACAGATGTGAGAAAAACGAAAGAAGCTTGGTGGTTCTGCAGGCAGTATAATTTTGATTATAATCTCCTACTTTGAAATTATTGGATTGAGTTCTATCTTATACTAGAGCACTATCTAAGAGTTTAATGTTTAAAATCAGAGGATTTAAGTTATACTTTGCTGATTAGTATCACATTAAGCAGAAAATGAGATAAAAGCAGTATGTTTTTATTGTGTCTAGAAGGAAATATTTTAGAACCTAACTAGCAAAGACTCCTGCAAGGAGGGCATTTGACTGTTGCTGACCGCTGAGCAACATCTGAAAACCAGTGGGAAATTGTCATACACAGCGTGTCCCAAGTCATGTGGTCTCCTGAGTTTTTAAATGGCTTTCTACCAAAAAATTAAAAATTAAAAAGGATTTGGAAGTTAAACAATTTTGGAGAAAACCAGATTAAAGAAATTTCAGGCTTTCTTTCTTGTAGAACTTCTCAGTGACTTTGATATGTTAATTAGTACTGAGATCTCCAAGAGGTGGACACAGTAAAGAGATTAAAAAAAAAAAAAAAAAAAAAAAAAAAAAAAAACTAAGCCTTAAAGCAGTAACTCGTCCAGGGATAAATAGCTATTATGAAGCAAAGCCAGGAATCAAATTCAGAAGCTGTGCTTCAGAGCTCTCAGTAATTACTCTCCTAATAATGATGATGATGAGGGATGATGATGGTGTGGTAGTAAAAACTGTCATTACTGCCAACCAGTCCCTTGGTACTTGATGTCCCTTGAAAGCCTATAGTAATTCTTAGTCCAATGAATCAGTCACCTGGTGTCAAAATAACACTGTGTCAATCACAAAAGCTCGGTAGTCTACAATAATAAGCATTTATGCTATTGAATGCATCTGCACCTTGGCTAGAATAGCTCTGCTGATTGCATCTGGGTCCGGCTCCAGGCTCCAGGTTCAGATCGGGTCTGCTCTATGGAGTGTTCATCTTTATGAACCAGCGAGATGGCATAGTGCCCTCATGGTTGAAGCAGAGTGCTTCCATTTGCATCACGCCTGCTCATACCCATTGACCAAAGCAAGTCACATGCCTTGCAAGTCACATTACTTGGTTTTCCCTGTGGAAACCAAGTAAAGCAGGCAGGGATGTCCACTCTACCTTTAGTAGGGGAAAAAAAAGATGCAATCACATAGCAAACCCGTGGATATAGGGAAAGGCAATGGAATGGAAAAAATTATTCAATCTATTATGAACCATGAGGAGAACTTTGTG
Source organism: Tamias sibiricus (assembly GCA_025594165.1). NCBI lineage: Eukaryota > Metazoa > Chordata > Mammalia > Rodentia > Sciuridae > Tamias > Tamias sibiricus. Next base: position 61,767,382 of record CM046664.1, on the reverse strand, counting down.
TGGGAGTGTTTAATAAAAATTTTAATCTGTTCTGTTTAAATAATTTACTGAACCCTGGCATCATGAATTCAAGTCCAGTCAATACAGTGACAATAAAATTGTATAAATCTCATCCCTACTCATTCAGAATTTGCCCAAGTCTGGGTTAAATTAGGTACTTACTCTTGGAATAGCTCTAAAGATTTAGTAAATAAATCGATAAATAGTCAACAAGTTCCTTTGTGTTCCTTTTGCCCAAGCATCAGGACACGACGTTCACTGGGCCTCTCTGTGTCTCTGGCTGCCACACTTGGGGCAGGCAGACCTTGAGTTTCAAGTGAAGTTCAAGTTTGGGGAGAACTGGATATGGCCAGCTTGAGTAGGACGAGAATCCCTGAGCCTGCAAGGACTGTATGAGCTCAAAGGTGGGGAAGTTTTCCAAGAGAAAAGTAACAAGAGGAAAACTGTTAAAGTGGAGGAGAAATGAAGGGGCTCAGGAAGTAGAACCTGAAGAGTTCCTCAGAAAAAAAATGAGCTTTTTCTGAGCATCTTGTGGCCTAAATCTCAAAGGAGAGGAAATCCTGGATTGCATCTCCAAAACCTGTGGATTTTTTTTTTTTTTTTTTTTTTTTTTTTTTTTTGGTACCAGGGATTGAACTCAGGGGCACTCAACTACTGGGCCACACCCCCAGCCCTTTTTTGTGTTTTATTAGAGATATGGCCTCACTGAGTTGCTAAGGGCCTTGCCATTGGTGAGGCTGGCTTTGAACTCGTGATCCTCCTGCCTCAGCCTCCCAAGTGCTGGGATACAGGTGTGCGCCACAGCGCCCAGCTACCTGTGGATTCTTTGATGAAGGAGAAGAAGAAGACGATGATGACAAGACAACTTAATGAGACCCTCTCTCAAAAAAGGCTGGATTGTAGCTCAATGGAAGACTGTCACTGGGTTCAGTCCCCAGTATTGCAAAAACAAACAAAGCTTTTCTTTGTGTCTTCTTTAGGGGATCTCTCCTTTCCCCAAGTTCAGACTGGCATGTTCTTTATTGTCTCCTAAAAATCCAAAGCTTTGATTAGTGCATTTAAATTTCTAATCTATTAGAGATGATTTTTCTGCCTGTGATGTGAGGAAGGGTTTCAATTTAAATTTTTTCCCTGTGTGGATGCCCTATTATCTCAATGTGTTTAATTACAGTGAGACCCCACCCACTTGTCTCCTTGATCATCTACTAACCACCCTCTTCTAACCACCCAGTTGCCTCATAGCGGGAGATAGTGCTGGATTCTCTGCTCTCATGCATTGATCAAGATTTTTCTCATACCATGTTTTTTAGTCTGACTTTATAATAAACCTTGATATTTGACAGGGCTTCTTTGTAACTGGGTACCAAGTAGATTTTAAAGGAAGAAACAAAGTTCAAACATTTTAATTAAGAGAATAAAGAGAAAAGATGTTAAGGATTTGGGCCCATTGTTTATTCACAAATAACCGGTATTTAGCTTCTGCTCCCTACAACTGGTCTCAGGTAATGTCACTGGACAAGCCTGCTCATTATTCTACATGCTGTATACATTCCATTGTCAGGTAATGGAATTGAATCATTTCAAACACAAATGATTCAGGTTTCCCAGGGAGTCAGATGAAGGCAGTAAAATTAGACTTTTCTGCTTTTGTTTCAAGATATCCGCCAAGATATTTTGCAAAAGCAATCAACGCACTAGAAAACAGAGCCACACCAAAATGGTACTTTGTGCCTATCCTAAAGGATCTGTGATGCCAGCTTGCCTTCCATGCTATTTACAGAGTTTATGTTTAAAAAGCCAAGACAAGGTGACCGGATGAATGGGGGGGCTATCTCAGGGGTTCTTAGGGACTCTGCTATAAACTCTCTTAGCCCTCACACATTTTACAACTCATTCTGTATAAACAGCACGAATCTTTTGCGCATTTTCCATGCAGTGAATGTTAAATAAATTCTATTCAGTGGTGACACTGACTCCTTAGGCTGTTTATTTGGACTTCCTCAGTGGAATAGACTCATACAAACCAAACAATCTTTTAAATGTGGTGCCCAGGATGTATTGTAAGTCATGCCTATGAATGGAGTTTTATATTTTCTATGAAGGATCAACAAATAAAAAAAGAACCCCAGAGAATGTACACACACAGGACTCACAGTTCAGCCCAAGTGCTCAAAGAGTAGCCCTGGGCATGGTGAATATACACCTGTATGAATGTAAATTTAAAAGCATGTTGAAATTTGGCTAACAAAGACATAATAAAGTTGCAAAGAACTTGTTATATATACACGTTTTTGAAAAATAATTCTACTTAGAAGTTTTATTTTATTTTGCCTTGTTTCTTTCCTTAATGCATTATAGTTATACATAATAGTTGGGTTCATTTTTAACAAAAATCATACACATATGGAATTTGTGTATGCTCCTCCCTACCTTTCCCTATTCTCCTCCCTCCCCCATTCTTCTTTCTCTGCTCTACTGGTTTACCTGTCACTCATTAATTTATTTTTTTATTAATTTATTAATTAATTTATGTTTTATTGGTGCTTTAGAGATATACATAAAGGTGGAAATCACTGTGGCATATTTGTACATGCACATACCATAATTTTGTTGGATTCATTCTGAATTTCCTCCCCTTTCTGGTTTCCCTTCCCTCCTTCTCCAACTCCTTCTACTTCACTGTTCCCTATATCTTTATGATATCCAACCTATCCCCCCACTTTCCCTTATTTTGCTCTACCTTCTGCACATTAGAGAAAACATTTGACCTTGATGTTCTGAGTCTTGCTTATTTTACTTAGCATGCTGTTGTCTAGTTCCATCCATTTACCAGCAAATGCCATTATTTCGTTTTTCTTTATGGCTTAGTAAAACTCCATTGTGTATATACACCACATTCTCTTAATCCATTCATCTATTGATGGGCATCCGGCTTGGTTCCACAACTTCGTTATTGTGATTGTGCAGCTATAAACATTGAGGAGGCTGTATTGCTATAGTATGTTGATTTTAGATCTTTTGGATAAATATCAAGGAGTGGGAGAGCTGAGTCATATGGTGGTTCTATTCCTAGTTTTTTGAGAATCTCCGTACTGCTTTCCAAATTACTCATACTAATTTGCAGTCCCACCAACAATGTACAAGGGTGCCTTTTCCCCCACATCCTTGCCAGCATTATTATTATTTGTATTCTTGATAAATACCATTCTGATTGGAGAGAGATGAAATCTTAGTGTAGTTTTGATTTGCATTTCCCTGATTACTAGAGATATTGAACTTTTTTTTATATATACATTTGTTGGCCATTTGAGAAATGTCTGTTTGGTTCTTTTGTCCATTTATTGAATGGGTTATTTGTTTTTGTGGTGTTAAGCTTTTTGAGTTCTTTATATATTCTGGATACTAATCCCCTGTCAGAGGAGCAGCTGGTAAAGATTTTCTCCTGTTCTGTGTGCTCTCTCTTCACACTACTAATCATCTCCTTTGCTGTGCAGAAGCTTTTCTAATTTGATGCATCCCACTCATTGATTCTTGTTTTTATTTCTTGTACTTTGGGGGTCTTGTTAAGCAAGTAGGTGCCTGCACCTGTGTGATGGAGTGCTGATCTGTGGTTTTTTCTAGCAGTTGCAAAATTGCTGGTCTAATTCCTAAATAGTTGATGTTAGTATGTGCTGAAGAAGGGAACAATGGACACAATCAATGAGAAAAGCAAGAAAAAGAATTTTGAGTTTTGCCAAAGTTGTAGATTAGGAATAACACAAATCCATTCTCAAAAGCGTGTATTGGGTGCTCCCAGCTTCCCCCCATTCCCTACCTATCTTCCCAGGCTCCCATAGACTCACCTCCTTCTCCACCATAAAACTTTTCAGGTCATAACTCTCTTGGTGCCTGTAACTTAGGAAAACCTCCTCACTCAACAGTCTACCAGACACATAAACTCTGCATTTAGGCCACAATTGGCCCCAACAAATTAAAAGGATATTTTACCAAAAGAAATAAGTTACATTTGTATTCATATATCATACACATACATATATAAATATATATACACACATTTGTGTGTGTATATATATAAAATGCAAATGAGCACTGCAATGGATAAATAATAGTGATATCATAATCAAAAATTTTCAGTGTCATTTAGAATTTCTGATGTTAATAGGATTGCACGATTTAGTAAATAAGAATACAGGACACCCAAGAAAAAAACAACTTGCCAGGTGCAGTGGCGTATGCCTGTAGTCCCAGCAGCTGGGGAGGCTGAGGCAGGAGGATGGCGAGTTCAAAGTCAGCCTCAGCAACTCAATGAGGTCCTAAGCAATGTAGCGAGATCCTGTCTCAAAATAGTAAAAGGGCTGGGGATGTGGTTCAGTGGTTAAGCAACCCTGGGTTAAATCCCTAGTATGTAAGTAAATATCTTGCACATAAACAACAAATAGTTCTTTTAGTGTGAGTATGCCCCATGCAATATTCAGGACAAGTTAATACTTAAAAATTGCTCGTTATTTAAAATTCAAATTTAACTGGCCATTGGACAGTTTATTTGGCAATCTGGTTAGAGGTACTTTTATGGGTGGCTTGAATAAGGGGGGATTTTTGCCCTCTCCAAAAGAAAGACTTGAGAAAGCCTTGAATATCAGTGCAATGTCCTCACCAGAGTTCTCTTTCCAAAGATTCCCTTTCCTTTCCTCTCCCCCGCAGATTCCACTCACCTTGGCTGCTTCCCAAACCTTTTCATTCTCCTGACCAGCTGGGCTGGATCTCTGCACATTCCCTGTTCTCTCTCCTGCCTTCCTCCAGCCTCCAGTATCCTTGCTTCACCCATCCCAGGTTGCAGCATTTCTTTTCCTACTTACGCTAATGAAGCTCTTCCTGCCACTTTCAGTTCGCCTCACTGGTCTGCAGAAGAGACAAAGGCCTGGAAATCTAGCAGAAGAAACAAGAATATTTGCTGAAAGTTCAGGAGGATCACTACTAGGAATAATCACACAGTCATGTTTTTATGCCTCTCTTAGGTCCTACAAGAGTGTTCTCAGTCCTTAGGGATAGAATCTTCTTCTCACCTCTTTCCAGGGCCATTCAGGTAGTTCAGGAGGCTCCTATTCAATCTGAGGTTTTATCAGAGTTACTGAAAGTCTCCTTGTCATGCCTGTTGGTAAGACCACAGGCCTCTCTGGGAATAAGCCCTTGATATACATTTCCACATTTCAAAGGGCCAACTGTTCCCTGGGCTTCAACTATCTCTGAGTGCCTGGGAGTCTCCACATTGTTTCCTGGTCCCCCTTTCTGGAGCAAGGCTGAATACAAGCAACGATAACAGATGTCCAGGCCTCATCTGTGATCTCACAGGGAAGGCAATTTTCCACACTCAATTGGTAGATTGCTTTTGGCAGTTCCCTTCATTGGATTTTAAAATTTCCTTCAATTCCTAGTTTGCTGAGAATCTTTATCAAGAAAGTTTATCAAGAAGACTTTTCCTGCAGCTATTGGGATAATCATTCTTCTGCTAATGTGATGAGTTACATAGGTTTTCAACTCTTTTTCAGCTCTCTGAGAAGAATTTGAATAAAATTGGTTTTGTTTCTTCCTTAAACTGGAAGTTTTCTGTGCAAGATATTTCCCTCTTTGTTTCCTGGCTTTCGTTCTGACTGCTCTTATTTTCTAGAACAATGTTACTAAGGATTTACTAATTGGTAGGGTTTGGTCTCTCCAAAAAACAGCTTTTGATTTTGTTGATTTTTCTCTGTTGTGTAGCTATTTCTTATTGCAGTGATTCTGCTTTTATTTTTATCATTTCCTTCTACTTTCAATGGAATTCACTGGATGAACTTTTTCCTAGTCCCTTGAGACAGGTGCTTAGACTGTTTGCTTGTAGCTTTCCTTCCTAATATGTAGCTGTAAAGCTATGCATATCTTTATAAGTACAGACTTAGCTGCATCCCACAAGTCTGATCTGTCATATTTTTACTACTTAGTTCAGGTTATTATTTAATTCAATGTAATTCTCCTTTACCCATGAATTAACCAGAAGGGCTTACCTTAATTTCCAAATATGTAGGGTTTTCCCCATAGTGTTTCTTATTGATTTCATGCTTAATTCCACTATTTTCAGATAAGATATTCTACATGGTCTCCATCCTTTGAGGTTTGTTGAGATTGTTCCATAGCCAAGAATATTTAGTAAATACACCCTGTGCAATGGAAAAGAGTATGTACAAAAATCTTTATTACAAATTTGATAGTTTGTTACTCTTGCTTTCTAAGTTTTCTACATATTTGCTGAATTTCTTTTTGTTCTATCTACTACTGAGAGGGATTTGTTAAAATGTACAACTATGTACTTTTTGTGAACTGTGTGAGTATGGCTGTTTCTTTCTTATTTCTTCTAGTTTTTTTTTTTTTTTTTTTTCTTTATACAAAGTGAGGCTATTTTATTTATTGCATACAAATTCAGGATTGAATGTATTTTATCTTTTGTCTTTATAAAATATCCCTATTACCAAACTAGGTACCCTTCCACAGATTAATGGACAAAGAAAATGTGGTTCATGTACAGAATGGAATATTACTCTGCCATAGAGAAGAATGAAATTATGATATTTGCTGGCAAATGGATGGAACTAATGACTATCATGCTAAGTGAAATAAGTCAATCCAAAAAACAAAAACAAAAAACAAAGGCTGAACACACAATAAAGATGGAGGGGGAACAGAAATTCATTGGATTAGACAAAGGGGAATGAAGGGAAAGGAGGGGGGATGGGAATAGGCAAGACAGTAGAATGAATCAGACCTAACTTTCCTATGTTCACATATGAATATACAACCAGTGTATACATCATGTATAACCTCAATAATGAGCTCTTAACTAGAAAAAGTTATACTCCATGTGTGTATAATATGTCAAAATACACTCTACTATCACGTATATCTAAAAAGAACAAATAGAAAAAGAAAAAAGGTCCCTCTTAATACCTAGTCATATTTTCTTACACTGAAGCTCATTTTTTCACCAAGTTAGTTATGCTAGTTTCATTATTGTAATATGTATATTTTAAATCTTCTTCAGTCTTTTTATTTTCTTTCTTTTAAAAAAAAATTATATCCTTCATAGTTAAGGTGAGTCCTGTGGAAGTAACAAATACCTGGGTGATATTTTCTTTTTCTCTAGCAATATTGGTTATTTACTTGTAGTTATCATCCATTTATATCTAATATAATCACCAATACATTTGAGTTTAAAATTGCCATTTGTTTTCTGAATGTCCCACCTGTTACTTTTTTTCTCATCTTTTGGTTTAATCAAATGTTTTTAATTATCCTATTTCCCCTTCTAATAGCTTGTAAATAACATTTGCTTATATTATCTTTCATGATCCTCTGAACAACCTCTTAAGATCAGTTTGTTAAACAATGTTTAAATGTATCTTGCTGACATTTTATCAGTGATGCTTTTGAAAACATGGACAAACCAACACCCCCAAATGAAAACAAGAAAATGTTTTGCATGCACTATGAGTTTACATTAGACTTCAGGGATAAAAGAGAAAATTCTGTTAGTAAATATTGGGCTAATGAGATTTACATTCTCTTTCCTGGATACTTAGTATAAATTAATGTAAATTTATAATTAACAATGCTGTAGCTAAAATTTCCCATGTTCTGGGGAAAAAAAATTGTACAAAAAGTGAAAGGGCTGAGTTGTCTAGGAAAGAGCAGTGACCGTAAAGCTAGAGTTTACCAAAAAACCTGAATATACATGGAGACCACAGATTATAACTAGAATCTGTATAAAGACCACTGAATAACATAATTGTTCCTCAGTGTCCACAGGGGATTGATTGGTTCCAGGACACCCCTCCCTCCAATACCAAAATCCATGAATGCTGAAGTCCTTTATGTAAAATGGTATAGTACTTATGTATAATATACTTTGTATTTTTAGTATACTTTATATTTTTTAAATGCTTTATTTTCATAATCTAGTTTATTTAAATTAATTTGGTGCATTATATTTATACACAATAGTGGGATTCATTGTGATATATTCATACATGCACATAATATAATTTGGTCAATTTCATTCCTTGGTAGCTCCCCTTTCCTTCTCCTCCTTTCTCCTCCTGTTCCTTTCCCCTGCTCTTACTGATCTCCCTTCTAATTTTGGAAGATCCCCTTCCTTGTTTTTTCATTTTCCCTTTATCTCTCTGGCTTCCACATGTGAGAGAAAAGTATGAGCCTTGACTCTCTGAGTCATACTTATTTTCCTTAACATAATGCTCTCAAGTTCCATCCATTTTTCTGCAAATGACATAATTCATTCTTCCTTATGGCTGAATAAAACTCCATTGTGTACAGATACCACATTCTTTACCCATTTATCTGTTGATGGACGCCCAGGCTGGCTCTATAACTTGGCTATTGTGAATTGTGCTGCTATAAACATGGATAGGCATATATTGCTATAGTTTGCTGACTTTAATTCTTTAAGATAAATACTGTTTTAGTCAGTTTTTCCACTGCTGTGACTGTAAGACCTGATAAGAACAATTAAGGCGAGGAAAAGTTTATTTAGGTGCTGACGGGCTCAGAAGTCTCCATCCATAGACAGCCAGCTCCATTCCTCGGGGCTTGAGGTGAGGCAGAACATCGTGGCAGAGGAAAGCAGCTCACATGATGATCAGAAAGGAGAGAGAGAGAGAGAGAGAGAGAGAGAGAGAGAGAGACTCCACTCTTCAGATACAAAATGTGTACCCCAAAGTCACACCCCCAATGAACCACTTCCTCCAGCCATGCCCTTCTTGCCTTCAGTTACCGTTCAGTTAATCCCCATCGGGAGATTAAATCACTGATTGGATTAAAGCTCTTATAAACCAATCATTTCTCATGTAAACTTTCTGGTCTCACACATGAGCTTTTGGGAGACACCTCACATCCAAACCATAACAAATACCAAGGAGTGGTATAGTTGGGTCATAAGGTGGCTCCTTTCCTAGTCTTTTGAGGGGCCTCCATACTGATTTCCATAGTCCTTGTACTAATTTACAGTCCCACCAACACTGTACAAGCATTTCTTTTTCCCCAAATCCTCACCAGCATTTATTATTCTTTGCATTTTTGATGATTGCCATCCTAACTACACCCATATGTTTAAAATCATCTCTAGATTACTTATAATCTCTAATGTAATGTAAATGCTATGTAAATAGTTGCTATACTGTATCATTTAGGGAATAATTGCATTTTTTTTAAAAAAATCTGTACATATTCAGTACATACGTTTTAAAATTTTAAGTTTATTTATTTATTTTTTTTATTCACGCTTGTTTGAATCCATGGCTGCAGAACTTGCAGATACAGAAGGCCCACTGGACAAGAAGACTTGGTCCCCTGTTCTCCCTGAGGAGGGACTCCAGGCTATACTTTCATTGGGAAGGTCTGTGGATGTCCTGTTCTACCTCCTGCTCTCCTTGATGAACTGAGGAGAGAACTTACTGTGGGAGTCCTTAGCTCTTGCAAGATTTAGCTACAGGGAGTACAAATGGTGACATGGCAAAGGGACCACTGGAAAATATAAAACTCTCAAAGTTAGACCTTGGAGAAAAGCTACTCTTCTGTTGCCTCTGGCTCTTTTCCTACACGTACAAGGGAGGAAGCTGCCTAAGAGAAGAAACTCTGCGTGAGCGTAAAGTTCACAGAAACCTTGCCAAAATTTGGAAGGGCCTTGAGATGAGGTGTGATTCTTACACCGAGGAGGAGCCCTCGCATAGACTTCCTTTGGGTGTGTCCCACATCTGCAGAGGGAGGCCGCACAGGAAAGTTTTACGACCTCTAAGGGAGAAACATAAACTACCCTCTCTGTGCAGCTTACATAGCTTGCTTTTTGCTTTTCCCTACACATCCCTCCTACTTCCCTCCTCCTTTCTTCCCTTCCTTCCTTCTTGCTCTCATCCTTTTGTTCTTTAATTTCTAACCTGAGTTTCTTGCTGACCTTAACATGACAGCCTCTCCAACGAGGCCCGGTCTTGGCTCATGGTGCTCGTAGGACAAACATGATTTTTCCCTTGGACAGTTTTCATATTCTGACAGTTCAGCATTTGAACAGGCCTCCGGGGCCTTTTCTCCCTTCTCTAGGTTGATGTGGTTCTCATTATCATCTGGCCAGGTGTCTTCCTGTTTTCATTCCCCTGATTGGGCAGTTTTCTTCTGCTTGTATGCATCTAGAAATCTGAGGAGACTATCTTCAGGAGTCATCTAGTTGATTATTTTGTTAAATTCTTAAGGCTTGCTTTGTAATAGCTGAGGAAAATATTAACATTCCATGGCTGAATTGCAAGCTATTCTAAATTATATTATATTGGCTACAGAGATGAGGTTTCAATTGGAAAGATGTTCTAATTAGAGATCATAAAGCATGATAAGAAAACATTTTAACTGTCATTAGCATTGTAATTTATTCATTGATGCTTGATTGGTTACTAATGCATTCATAATTATCTGCTTGGTTCATGTCTGTGTATACTCTAAGAATCTGGTGATGAGAAACTTCAAGATGTTTCCAGAAAAGCATGCATGGCATCTGTTTGAAATAGATGGTATAATAGTTAGGCTAGTAAAAGTTAAGCTGCTGTAACAAAGAGATACCCCCAGCATTACTAAATGCAGCAGCTTGAATAAGACTGAGTTTTATTTCTGTCTCACATACAGGTTATGGGGAATTTCTGTTCCATCAAACAACTGAGGGACTTAGATTCATTTCATCACACAGCTGTGCTGTATTTAAATATTTTCTCTACTAAATGATTAAAGTTGGGTTCTTACTTTGCCTGGTTTTAAACCCTTGAGAAAGAAAAAGAAGAAATACAAAGCATACAACAATATGTTTTCTTGCTACTACAAATGAATGACATCAGGGATATGAAGGGAATGGGAAGAGAAGAGGAAATCCAAATAACTTTGAAAAACAAGGGTTTTGACTGGGTACTAGAAATCTAAAGAAAAGAAGACTCATACACAAATGCTGTTGCCTAGTTAGTGTTTTTCTCTGTCATAGGGATGTTGGTTAACCATTCTACTGCTACTTCATGTGTATTGTAGGACTGACCATAAGACAAAACATTGTAGATGATGGAAATCAAATTTTCCACTGTCATAGAAAGAAGTGATGAATTTGGAAAGTGGAAAGCTCACCATGACTCTGTGGTGCTCAATCAGAATCCAAGATTTCAGTATGAATTCAGGATTTTAGAGTATATACATATAGAGAAGTAAAATGACATTTGAGTGTGCACAAGAACAAAAACACACACTTCCTATCACACCTTGCTGAGAGGGTCTAGAAGTAAGAAGTAGCTCATGATCAGATCTTGATTTTGTAAACACTTATCTCCCATGAAAGGAGCCAAAGCTCCTTGAAGAAGGGGCTTCAGAACTGGGCAAAGTAAGGACAAGCTCAGTCTGAAACATTTGTGGTGCCAGAAATAGGGAAGTACTCAAAGAGTATGGGGTCTGTCAAAACCCCTCTTGATAGGAGCCAACTTAAAGGAGCTCCTCATGGTCAAAGCTGGAATGATTTGAATAAAGAAACAAATAACAATAACATCAGACTATAACTCAAGGAAGAAAATAAATATCTATTATCCTAATATGGACAGTGTTATAAATAACAACTGAAAAAATAAATGGGGGAGAAAGAAACAACTCTTCCACATAAAAGAATTCCCATTAATAAATACAAAAAGGAAGAGGAAAATAGAAAACCACTATTAGGCATGCAGCACAGTGATTTCTGGGCAAAAGTTTGAGGAGAAATGAAAGTATTTGCATAATGCCAAAGTTATATCCTTGAAGCTCTTTATTGATTACAAAAGGGAAAACAGTAACTTTATAGTAAAGACAACAGGAAGACGACATCAACAATGATAAGACATACTAATATCTTGCACCTCTTGATAAGGAAGAAGGGCAGGAAGTTACCCTGAAGTGGGTTTGCTAAAAATGAGAAAGCATAAAACAGACCCAAATCGAGGGACATTCTAGAAAAAAAGTGACCAGTGACCTCCAAAAGTTTCAAACTCTTGGAAAACAGGAAAAGACTGAGGAATTGTCACAGATTTGAGGAGATAAAAGAGATAGCAAAACTAACTGCACTGTGGAATTAACTCCTAGGATAACTAGGGTAGATTTTCAAATTAGGTTTGTAGTTTAGTAGATAGTTTGTAGCAATGGCATTTTTTTTTATTTTGCTTTTCATAATTGTACTATGATTTTTTTTTTTTTTTTTTTTGAGATGCTATCATTAGGAGGAGCCGTGGAAGAGCAATAAAAGAACTCATCATGCAGGAAGAGCATCCCTTTCCAGAATGCTTGGAACCAAAAGTCTTTCAGATTTTGGATTTTTTTTTTCATATTTTAAATAGTTACCCCACATATTGAAATATTTTGGGGATGAAACCCAAGTCTAAATGTAAAATTCATTTATATTTTCATACACACTTTAAACACATAGATAAAATGTCATTTTGCACAATATTTGTAAAAATTCTGTGCTTGAAACTAAGTTTCTTAGTGTGGAATTTTCCACTCACAGTATAATACAGTGCTCATAAAGTTTCACATTCTGTAGCATTTCAGATTTTCAGATTAGGGATGTTCAACTTGTACTATATCTGAAACTTCTGTAAGTCTAAAATTAGTTAGAAATAGAAAACTTAAAAAATTCGTAGACATTCTAAGAAGTAGGAGCAAATGACTAAAAAGCAGAAAATTTTTTTTAAAAAATACACCTGCAGGTAATCCTGATGTTAGGTTATCAGGCAGATATTTTAAAATATCTATCAAATTAATATGCTTATGGAAATTAAACAAAAATCTAAGAATATATTTTATAAAAATCAAATCCTACATCTGACAGCAAGTAGAAATTTAACATTTCTCATGTTAAATTTGACTTTAGATTTGACTTTAGATTAGATCCAGCAAAGGAAAATTCATGACTAAAGGATAGGTCAGTAGAAAACAGAAATTAAAGTACAGAAAGAAAGAAAAATAGGGAAAGGAAAGTAGAGGAAGCCTAAGGAGCCACAGTTGATACATGCTAAAGTATGTAACCTAGTGTTCTCAGGGAATAGAGAATGACTAGGAAAAAAATGTAAAGAGGCTGGGCACCATGGCGCACGCCTGTAATCCCAGCAGTTGGGAAGCTGAGGCGAGAGGATCGCGAGTTCAAAGCCAGCATCAGCAATGGTGAGGCCCTTAGCAACTCAGTGAGACCCTGTCTCTAATAAAATACAAAAAAGGGCTGGGAATGTGGCCCAGTGGTCGAGTGCCCCTGAGTTCAATCCCTGGTACCAAAAAAAAAAAAAAAAAAAAAAAAGTGAAGAGACACAATCTGAGAATTCTTCAAAACCGATTACTGGTTTTAAGTTCTTGTTTCATAAAGTGGCTCATTTCCCCCCCCAAAAAAATTATAAAGAAAACCACACCTAGGTAAATTGAAGTAAAACTTCTGAAAAGTAAAGAGAAAGTTTAAAGAAAAGTAGGTTAAGCATAATATGCACCAATAAAAGATTAAATGGAAAAGGAAAGTAAAAGGAAGAAAATAAAAAAGTGAAAGCCCAAATTGATGAAATAAAAACAAATATGCAATAGAGAAAATGGGCAAAGACAAAAGTTGGCTTTTAAAAATTTAGTGAAATTATTAAAACATAATATGGCTGGTTATCAAGAAAAAAGAGACATAGCACTAAATATCAGTATTTGGAACAAGAAAGGACATTAGCACAAATATAACAATAAATAATCATGGTAAATTGAAAAAAATAGCTCCAATTTTTCACTCCTTCCTAGATCCCTTTCCTCTGGCATGTCTCCTTAAAGAGGTCTTCTATTCTGACCTTGATTTCAGACTGGTTGCATGCTTTGGAGAATGAGCAGCTTGCAATAGAGGCTTGAAAGCATGTGTGAATGAGACTTCCTCGCTCTTACAGAAGACTGCCAATGCCATGAGAATATTCCTGGACTATCATGTTGGGTGATGAGAGGTACAAGAAGAAGAGCCAAGTCTCCCCAGCTGCCCCACCTAGTCTAGATCACCTACAGCCAGCTGGCCATCAGACATGTGAGTGAGACCAGCCCAAAGGAGATAAAGCACCTAGCTGAGTCCTGTTTAAGTCACTGGTCTCCAGATTTTTGAACTATGCAAATACTTACTATTTTAAACCACTGAGTTCTAGCATGGTTTGATCTGCAGCATTATTATGGCATGAGATAGCTGTGGGAAATATAGATACCTTTATATTAATGAATTTGAAATGTAAATGAAATAAGCACATTCATTGAAAATCAAAGAATTTTCAAAAGCTATCCCAGGTCAGCTGTCAAGGTGCACACCTGTAATTCCAGCAACTTGGGAGGCTGAGGCAGGAAGACCATAAGTTTGGGGCCATCTCAGCAACTTAGTGAGACCCTGTCTCAAAATAAAAAGGGCTGGGGATGTAGCTCAGTGGTTAAGCACACCTGGGTTCAATCCCTGATACCAAAACAAAACAACAACAACAAAAAAAAAAACTGTTGCAAGATGAAATAGAAAATCTGAATAGTCATAATAGTCATATAAATTAAACAAATTTGTTCTGTAGTTAAAAATTTCCCACAGAATATATCCCAGGCCCAGATGACTTCATTGATGAATTCTTCTCAATTAAGGAAGACAACACTAATCTTATACAACTTCTTTCAGAGAACAGAGAAATAAAACATGTTGCCAGTGCAATCTTCATAGAAAAACCTGACAAAGACATTGAAAGTGAGGAAGTACAGCCCAATCTTCCTCATGAATGTGAAGGGAAAGTTCTAAATTATTATCCTCTCTGAATCAATAATTTTATTTGAAAGATAATAAAAAAGTTTCTGGAGGGAGAAAAATCCCTCAAACACATACTTAGTTGAGATAGAAAATGATGGTATTTGCTTTCATTGCTTCTATTTAACATTATTTTGGAAATCCAAGCAAGTGACATATGTCAATAAAAAGAAATACAAGTATGAGATTGGAAATTTGTAAACCTAACATTGTTCACAGAAAATATGGTTGCACAGGTAGAAAGTCCAAAGTTATCTACACTATTAAAATCAATAATCAATTTGACAAGTTGTCTAGTTATAAAATGAATATGCAAGAATCAATTATATTTCTATATACTACAAAAATTACATAAAAATATGAAATAGTCTTAAAAACAGCAAATTATTAGAAATAAATGTATCAAAATATTCAACACTTAATGCAGAAGCTATTAAGAGAAATTAAGCCAGCTCTAAATCAGCTGAAGGTTATACCTTGTTAATTGGTTGGAAATATCAGTATTGAAAAGATGTGAATTTTTCCTAAACTAATCAATAAGATCAATGTAATCTTGATCAAACTGTAAGTAAATAGTTTATATGGATGTCAGACTGTTATTAAAATTTATGCAAAAATGCAAATGACCTAGAATAGCTAAGACATTCTTAAAAGTAGGCGGCTGCCAGGTATCAACACTTTCAAAAAAATTACAGTAACTAAAACAAGTGATACTGACACAGTGAAATAGAATTGAAAGATTAGGAACATAAAGTCTGTTGTTTGATAACAATGGTGTCAGGACAATGCCTGGGAAATTATGTCATGGATAATAAATAGCACTGAATTCATTTGCTATCCATATGAAGAGAAATAGCCTTTATCACTACTTCACACAATATACAAAGGTCAATTCAAAATCACTTAGACTTAAATAAGAAATGTAATAAAGCAAAGCTTCTAGAATCTAGAAGATAATATTGAAGTGTATCTTTAAGACTTTGTGAGTAGACAAGAAAAAAAAAAAAAAATTAAGGACTGGGGTTGTAGCTCAATGGTAGAGTGCTTGCCCAGCATGTGTGAGGCCCTAGGTTTGATCCTCAGCACCATATAAAGATAAATAAATAAAATAAAGGTATTGTGTCTATCTACAACTACAATTTTTTAAAAATTTTTAACCAAGACCCCCAAAAGCACCAATCATAAAGAAAAAAACTGACCAAGGAGACTTTATTAAAATTAAAAACCTTTGATCGTTTTTAGACACCATGAGTAAGAAAGGGAAATGCATGATGTGTGTGTGTGTGTGTGTGTGTGTGTGTGTGTGTGTGTGTGTGTCTGAGAGAGAGAGAGAGAGAGAGAGAGAGAGAGACTGGGAAAATCAGATAACACAAAAATGTACAAGAACTTGTGTGCAGGAATTTCACAAAAGAGAATATCTCAGTCTTCAATAAGCATAAGGTGCTCAACATTATTATCCATCAGAGAAACACAAAGCAACAAGAAGAGCCGGGCGCGGTGGCGCACGCCTGTAATCCCAGCACTTTGGGAGGCTGAGGTAGGAGGATCGCGAGTTCAAAGCCAGCCTCAGCAATGGCGAGGCACTTAGCAACTCAGTGAGACCCTGTCTCTAAATAAAATACAAAAAAAAGGGGGCTGGGGATGTGGCCCAGTGGTCGAGTGCCCCTGAGTTCAATTCCCGGTACCACAAAAAAAAAAAAAAAAAAAAAGGCAACAAGAAGAGGCAGCACAGGTTACTGTTACTTTTGTTCAATTATGTCAATAATACCTTGTGTTGGCAAGAAGATGGAACTCTCATGTGCTGCTAATGAGGGTATAAATTGGTATAGACTATTTGGGAAACTTTTGGCAGAATCTACTAAAGTTGATGCACACATACCCTATGACACAGCAATTCCATTGCTAAGTTTATACCCAAGAGAAATGTCTCCATATGTTCACCAAGAGGTAAGTATAGGTCACAACAGTTTAATTCCAAAAGTGGAAACAAACATAAATGTGTCTCAACAATAGAATACACAAACAGTTTGGCTTGTGTAGTCATATGATGGAATGCTACAGAATAATCAAAAAGAGCCCATTACTGTATGATACAACTTGTACAAAGATCTGAGCCAGGCGTAAATAATCATGGTGGTAGAAGTCAGGGTCGTGGTTACCTTTAAGAGAAATACACTGACTGGGAGAAGGGTGTGAGAAGGCTTTGAGGGTGATGGAAATGATCTACACTTTGATGTGGGTTGTGGTTACATGGGTGTATTCACTTTGTTAAAATTCCATTGAGTTTGCTCTTATGATTAGTGCACTGTTCAGTATGTATATTATATTTACATGAATCAAAGCTTTTTGAAGAAAGGATGGGCCAAATGTATCTTATTAATCCTCTAGTGGTGTCTGTTTAATAGTTGAGCATGATCTATTTCAACTAATGCTCTCCTCCACATAAATTCTGCTCTGAAGATGTGTGAAGGATGAGAGATTTCAAATGAGATTATATCAGATGAAATCAAGGAATTTTTCCCACAGAATATCATTGAGCTCTGAAATACATATATCATGTAATTTGCCCAGGAAACCTTTATTTTAGCACATCTTTTTATTTCCATTCTTTGTTATTTTGAAAGAGACTTTAAAAGGAGAGGTTTGAGCTCATTTTTTCACTTCATCCATTTCCAAAAGACCCTCCTCTTGGGCTGTGGCTACCTATCCAAGCCAGGCTCCATTGTGAACAACTGAAAAAGCAGATCTTACAGTCTGTGAGTCTGCAGAGGAGGTGGCTGCTATGTTGCTCCATGCAATAAGAAAAACTTCTATTAATAGTTACAAAATGAAAATAGTGATAATTGTAAGTAAGGACATTGATATTTTACTAGTAGATTAGAGATTGGAATTATTAACTCTCATCATAATGCATTTAAAATCTGTTGTGTTTGACACTTGCATACAGAGAAAAAAAAAAGGGAGAAATGTTTTTAAAATCAGCTGAAGCTATATGAAAGACTAAAGAACTTTCTATCAGCAACCTCACTCCTTCCCAACAAACCCCATATACCTCTCTGCATATGGCCTTCTCACTGGTCCACATTCTCATTTCCAAGTCTTTGTAAAATTATCTTCTTTTATACTAGGAAATACCTGAACTCCTGGTCACTCCTGCCCACCATGCTCCAGAATCACAGTTCAAAGCCACATCCTTTAGAGAGCTCCATTATACCCTCATGACATATATATTCCCCATGAAGCACATTAAAAAAAAAAAAAATAGGTTGCAAATTGATTTGTTTTACCTTCCATGAATCTTCACATTATGTTGACCCTCAGAGCTTTCCTTCCCAACAGAACTCCTCCTTGTGGAATTTCCTATTGAAATAAAACTCTTTGAAATAAGAAAAACATAAATCTTAGCTGAATAGATGCCCTCAAAGACAACTGGATTGAACAAATCAATCTCTCATGCTTTCTCTTATCTAAACCATGGTGAGAGTGGTCATGATTGAGTGTTATATTTGGATCTGAGGTGTTTTGAGGGTGTAGCACACATTCAGGTTGCACAAGATAATTGGGGTTTTGCTGCCCTAGGGTTCCCAATCCACCAGCATGATTTCTTGGTGAGCTCCAGTTCAGAGCTAGATTCCCAACAGGTGGGACTTAATCCCTTGACAATCCTGAAGTCTTAGTTCAGGGCCAGCTGCTGTCCCCAATCCCCTCACTGACAGGGTCTGGGAACCCAGGTCAGGGGGATTTGGAGGCTAACAGGGAAGATGCACAACTGCCCCCTCTCATCAGGGCCATGACCTGCCAACAAACTAGGTGTCCCCTCCCCCAACACTGCTCAGGAGAGAACTCCTTAGGAAATGGCCTCAGGTGCCTTTCCTATCTCCTCTTTGCACTTTGTTCTTCAACTTCACTCTGCCAGTTGGTCGGAGCATCAATCCACATTCCCCCATGAAAGCAAACAGCAGCAAGAAGAGAAATTGACTTAGGTTGCTCTCATCTCTGTGGAGTAGAATTTTTGAAAACCTGGACAGTGTTAAATACTTAGAAATTGTTTTCTTCAACCTCAAACCCAAATCTTCCTTTTGGGTGTGTGTATGTTTCTTACTTTAGTTAAGTAACTTGAAATTCCATTCCCATTGTAAAATATTTAATTAAATAGCAAAACATACCACCTACCCTTGTCTATCACTGTTCTTTCTACCCAATCCCCCTTTCCATTTCTACCTCCTTCCAAAGAGCAACCACTCCCAATATTTTGGTGTTCATTTGGACCTTCACATCTATGGATTTAACCAACCACACATCAAAAATGTATATATATTTTTTTAATTTCCAGAAAATTCCCAACAGAAAAAAACTTACATGTGCCATGTGCTGAATACTATGATAAATCCATTTTAATGAAGTGATGTATAGGTATTATGCTAGGTATTACAAGTAAGCTAGGAATGACTTGAAGTATAGGGGAGGATATGTGTAGATTATACGCAAATACTATGCTGATGAACAACCTCGAATAACCTGGCATGTACATCTTTGTGTGTATGAGTATTTCACTAGGCTACAAAGCTAGAAGAGGACTCTCAGATATTGATAAATTGCCTTTCAAAGCCTTCATCAGTATCATTTTCTCCATATTTTCCAATCCTTGACCCATAAATCTTTTCAATTTTTACCAAAGATGAGTAAACTTTGATATTCATTGTTGAATTACTAACAAATGATGCTCAGGATTCTGAAGTCTATGAACCATTCTTGTGTGAATTAACTTTTTGTTTCCTGTGTCCATTATTCTGAGGTATGTTGATCATTTCTTATTGATTAATAGGCTGTTTATGAATTTTGCATATTAATCCTTTTGTCTATTATATGTCATATCACTATTTCCTCTCAGCTTGTTGCATAAGATTTTATTTTATGATGTTTTATACAGAAGTTGTTTATTTTATTTTGTTTAAATTAGCGATCTGAGTTTCTTTTTCTTACCTTATTACATTGGTGAGATCTGTAATATATTGTTGAGTTATGTGGTAATCCTGGACATCTTTTCCCTTTTTTTCAGTTTTAATGTGGTTACTTCTAGTGTTTTACTATTGAGTATGATGTTTGCTCTTGTTTTCTGGTAGATGATCCATATTGGGTTGAGCAACTTCCTAATCTTAGTAGTTTACAAAAGGCTGTAGGTTTATTTTTGTCTTCATTGTTTCTTTATTTTTAATTGTTCTATAGAGCTGAAATTTGGTCCTAGTTATGTTTGACTTTTTCCCCACTACCTAATCCCCATTTCAATTAAGCTTTAAAATTTTTTCAAACACTGACAAGATATCTCTTATTCCCCAGGGAGGCCTCTGATTTGGGGGTTTCAATTGACAAAAGGCAGATCAGAGGATTATTTACTTTGCTCTCTTTCCATCTGGGCTTTCACATTAATTGAATGAATTCCTATGGTGCCTTTTTTGTTTCCTTTAGAATTTTAGTCATTAAAGAAGAGAGAGTTGGGGTGGCATCAAGGTCTCTTTTCAATCACATTTCATCTTTTTAGCTTCATCCTCAATAAATACTACAATTAGGAAAGACATAGAATTTATTCAAAAGACAAATTTTGTAAATGCAGTGTTTTATAAAAACTGAAAGTTAAACAACAACATGGTGAAGAGAACAGATTTGGACCTCCAACATTTAAATTATGGAATAGAAAACATTACTTTATACTTTTCCTGCCTCCAGCTTCTCCATGCTCCCTTCACCCACTGTCTTTTGGCTTCTTTAAAAGGCACATAGAAAGCCCCACATTAACATAAGATTGCCTTTTATCATACAGAATGGGAAAGCCCAAACAGAGAAGTCTATGCTATGAGGCACTCTGGTGGTAGACACTGAGCACCTTGTGGTAAGGCTGAGGGTGCATTTACTGAGAGCCTTCCAGCTCCAAGGTTGCTCAGAGTGCTAGGGAACTAACAGTGGGTAAGACACAAAGAGCATATGGGAGAGTGAATCAATCGACAAATGCAGATTTGTTCTATTTTCCTTTAGATTTGGTTTAGCTTGTTGGTAATGCCTGAATAAGGCCAGATAGCACTTAATTGCAAATAATTCTGGAGCTTCTTGGCAACGCAGAACTAGCTGAAATGAGAGAAAAGTGAGTGTATTTATGTGATGAATAATATTAGGACCCAGGGGGCATTTAGAAGATGGAAAAAAGGAGTGGGTTAATTTTGAACCATTTTCAATTTCCATACCAGTCATTACCCACATTAGTGGATTTATTATGTTCTTTTTCTTTCCCTAATAAGAGCCTTGTAAAATTCAGCATATCATCAAGCAACCTAATAATTACTGTATTTAGGGGCAAATGTTAGATCCTAGACAGAGACCATTTATTATGCCCTGTTCCCTAAAGTTTGACTGAATGGCCATTTTTCTGCTTCCTCATTAATAATCATAATAAGTAAACTGCAAGAAAGAGGAGGAAAGAATTCAGCAAATCAAAACTTAGAAAACTGGAAAGGTCAGGGCAATAAAGCATCCTGCCATTACTCACAAACTGTGAGATATTAGAATTATGATTCTTAATTTTCATGACCAAATTTCTAAAGGAAACAAAAATGGCACCATATGAATCCATTCAATTAATGTGGAAGCCCAGATGGAAAGACAGCAAAGTAAATAATCCCCTGAATCTGCCTTATGTCAATTGAAACCTCAAATTGGAGGCCCCCCCCCCCCCCCCCCCTGGGGAATACGAATCACAAATGCAAGCCTAATGTGACCAGTAATTGTGTTTGCCAACCCTTTGTCCTTTAAGCTCTGGGGAACAACCAGAAAAACATTCCCTGATAGAGTTGCATTGGTTGAACTTATCCTTGGTAATGGCATCAATTTTTCAATAATCCTAATCCAGGATTTGAGCTGGGGAAATAACTGCATGCCAAAGATTTCTTTCTTATATGAAATCTCTTTTCTTTCTCGATTGAACTCACAGATTTTTCTGGTGCCCCTTGCTTCATCACTAATGGTGTTGTATTCACCTAACTCTAATACGATGACAGGTCAAGGAAATATTTTTGACCTACCAAATAATGTTTTGGTTACCCATGGTTTGGCTTTCAATCTGCAAACTTCTCCTGGACAGATAAGCATAAAAGTCTGCTATGGGGGACTTTGTATTTTATTTTCTTCCTGCTTTTCTATTTTCTTATCCCCAAGTGAAACTGATAGCTTTGTTCCTATTAGGGTTTTCTTTCCTCTTGCTAAAACTCTGGGCATTTTGAGAGGGTGTTTAAAGACACCTTCTTTAAGTATTCCCTCAGGCTAAAGCAACAAGAACTCACTCTCTGTTTCTGCAAACTTAGAACAGTTGGAAACTTTTGAACAACCACTCAGTGCCAACGCTGCCCTTGATCTTCTCTTTACAGTACATGGGGTTTACACTTTGTGAGCCAGGCTCAATCCCAGCGGGCCTCTGCTGGAGAACGCGGGAAAAACGCTCCCCTCTGTCTGCAGGGAGGATTTTCTGGCCAGGATGCAGAAACCATTGAGAATATCTCCCATGGAGTCCGCTGAGAGGGAGATAATCCATTACTCCGCAGGCCTTTGGCCTGGGAAGAAGGTCTGGAGAGCCCCACCTCCAATGATACCAAGAAGAGTTAGATTTGAAAATCTCCCAAAAGCCAGATCCTGGAACTCGGTTCATTTTCCCCACAGGTTTTGCATTTCTCAGAAAGCAACATAAAGAGAGACAGAGAACCGGAATGTAAATCACGACATTTAAAAAAATACATAAATCAAAAGAAGGGATAAATATATTCTATTTACATAGCCTCTCTGAAGCGTCACATTAGCTAGATAGAGACAAATGCGTGAGCCCCCAGTTCCATAAATCCCTCCCACACGGGCCAGATAAAATCAGCCTCTCCAAGTGACCCTCAACTTCAACACTTCAAAGCAAGGCACAGAATTATTTTTATTATCACTGTAGTATTTGACAGCAGTCCAGAGAAAGCCAATGAAAACCAGGACCCACGTTAATGCCTTCACAGAAACAGGACGCTGGACCCTGACATGGAGCACCAGCACATCATTAAGCGAAAGATGGGGGTGAGGCCCTAAGAGCCGACATTAAAAATCGAAATCCATTTTGCAAGAGACAGGCCTTGTGTATTTTTTAAAGCCCAGCACCATTGCAGCTAAAGGGTAATAAAACTCATATATGAAAAAGTTATGGCAGTCAGATTGTTCTGAAGAACCCTTGATCCAGGATTTGGTATATATCTATATAAATGTGCAGCTCCACCCAAAGCTAGTGGAAACATTCAAAATGCAGAGGGGAGACACCAAGAGTGTGAAAGAAAAATGGGCACCTGGTATAGAAGCAGGAAGTTCAAAGAAAATGAAATAGAAATGTGATACGAATATACCAAAAGATGCTTGACCCTAATCATGATTCAAGAAAATCGAATCAGAAAGCTATTCACTTAGTAGACAATGAAGAACCAGTTAGTAACATAAGCTAAGTAGGAAAACAGGGAGTTTATTCTCTATAGATGGAAAAATGTGAAGTGGATCTAGATTTGGAGACATTTGGGATATAAATAGACTTGATCAGCCTGGTAGCATTTATCAGATTTAAACAAAAAAAAAAAAAAAAAAAAAAAAAAAAAAAAAAAAAACCCTATATATCCTTTGATCCAGCAATTCTGCTTCCAGGAATTTATAAATGATTATACTCAAACACAAAGACCAGATCTTTTATGGCAGCAATTTTTTTATTTTGTATTTTATTGAGAGACAGGGTCTCACTGAGTTGCTGAGGCTGGCTTTGAACCCTCGATTCTCCTGCCTCAGCCTCCCAAGATGCTGGGATTACAGGTATGCAAGTTTTTAATAACAGAAATATTCAGGACTGGTTATTAGTAAATTACCTGAATATGTATGTAGAAAATTGCACATACATATATGTAGAAAAATTTTGAGAGGATGCATAAGAAATTGTTAATAATATTCTTCAGTCAATAAAATGTTTTAACCTTTACCTGTACCAGTGCAATAAAATGTCTTGGAATTTTATGCATGAAATCTTTCTCTATGGATGTGAAGATGGAAAGTCAGTGTTGCTTTTCATAACAATAACCAACATTTACCAAAAAAAGAAAGGAAAAGAAAATAAATAGTTAATAATGGTTGCTTGTACTGAGACTATTATAAGCATTTGATTGTATACCTTTTTATAAAGTTGGAAGTATTTTAGAAGAGTGTGTGTGTGTGTTGTTTGTCTTTTGGTCAAGAAAAAGATAGTCAGGGGCTGGGGCTGGGGCTCAGTGATAGAGTGCTCGCCTGGTATGCGTGAGGCACTGGGTTCGATCCTCAGCACCACATAAACATAAAATAAAGGTATTGTGTCCACCTACAACTAAAAAATATATATTAAAAAATAGTCAGATAAGTGTGTAGGTGACACTTCGAAGATTACCATAGTTCTTGTCCTTGAATGGATGCAAATTATTTTAAGAGATATCCAGGAGAAAGCTTAGACATGGAGGATGTGCTGTTCTCTGAATCGCCAGAAGAAAAACTCCAACATGCATGTACTTTACTTCTGGAAATTCCTCCACAGGAGAAATTTTCTTAGACCTTACTTTTAATCAATGCCATGTGCATCCAGAAATGGTTTCCATGTTCAGGACTGTTTAAAGTGGTATGCGCATCAATTCAATCAAAGTAATTATTTTACCAGCCTTTGTTTCTTAATGAAAGTATTCACTTCAGCGGACATGGTTACCAAAGAAATGCTTGCTTTGTTAGCCAGCTCATATTTCCCTGAGCTTCAGCAATATTTTCAAATGCTTGCAGCCTTTAATTAATGAACAACTGATTCCGTGAAGGTCTCCTATGTGCTTAGCTTGGAAGTACATAGCATGAGTGTTAAAAGAGAAAAAGTAATTAACAACTAAAAGGCAGTGGTGTTTCAGATCTTCATTTCTAAGTATGCACTTGATGAAATGTGGGATGGCTGGTTTGGATTGAGAACATGGTGTCAACATCATGTCAAGGAAAGACTCATTCATCCAAACAGCCACCACTGGCAAACTTAGACATCTATTCTGCATGATGGATTCAGATATATTGAAAATGAAATGAAAGATCTCAAGAACAACAGCACTATCCCAAAACCAAAACCCTGAGGCATGGCGCATCTCACACTTGTTCACAAATCAACAGAGAAAGATGAGGGGAGGTGACAGGAGAGCAGCAAGAATCTCAAGAGCTTCCAGAGGTCATAGAAAGGCACCCAAAGAAGCCAACTCAGACAGAGGATGGCAGAGTTTTATTTAGCCACAGAGCTGAGCCCCCACTGGTGGTCAGGGTCAACTCCCTGCCTCTTTCCTTCCTGGACACCCAAGCTTTGACCTTGCAGGTTGAAGAAGGAGTTACATGGGGACTGTGAAGAGGGGGCTACATGGCCAGGCTTACCAGGGGTGTCCTGGCTCACCACTGTAGATTCTGACTATTAGTTCTTTGAAGGAGCCTTTCCACTCCCCCAAGTGTGATCACCTTACACCCGCAAACCTGAAGGTTATAACCGGGTAAAGCGGTATAAGGAGAACGGATTTCAGTCAGCCGGGCAGTCACTCGGTCGGAGAAGAATCAGAGCGGCCAGAGTAGGCAGAGCGGCCCAGATAGAAGAAGTAATGACTGGCCATTAGGCCGAGGCTCCACTGGTCATAAGGCCGAGGCTCCCGAGGACATTTTTCTTTCTCTAAGCTAAGCTCTATCTTTCTTTAAGACTCTACTCTAAAAGAAGAAAAGCTAAGCTCTATCTTTCTTTATCTTTCTTTCTAAGACTCTAAGCTAAGAAGACAAGAAGAAATTTTCTCTATCTTTCTTTCTAAGGCTCTCTCTAGATATTAAAGTAAAAGCTAAAAATTTTCCTCCCGTGGCGGCGCCGTGGCTGGCCGTGACAGGCAGCCTTTTTCCTTTCCACTCCCCCAATGGTGAAATTACACAGTTACCCTAATATAAATGGATTAATGTGGAGAGAAAGGAGAGAGGGCCCTTTGGATTCAGACTGTCATAATGAAAACATTTTTGATACACCTAAAAACACTCCAACTGATCTCCATGATCAGAATAAAGGAATCCATTTGTCTCTTTTTATTTAAAGTCTGTTGTCTGTAGCAGGCAACACTTTGCGGTATATTTTAAGTCCTGCCCTATACTCTGTATAAGAGTCAAACTTGTAAATAGCCACCAGTGATCTCTGCCTACCATACTGTGACTTTATTTGATCCCCTTCTGTTGAGTGTGGGATGGATCATGTGACTGGCTTCTTTCTAATTAGTTAAATATGGCAAAGGTGATAGCAGGGTCACTTTGTTATTAGGTTACAAAGGACAGTGATTTCCATTTTGTTGTCAGGTTTACTGGCTTATAGGCATGATGAAAACTGCTGAGAAAGCTCCAGCCAATAGCAGTAAGACATTAAAGCCCCCAGTCAAATAAACCTTAAGGATACGAATTCATGAACAACTAGGTACATGAGCTTAGAGTTAGACCCTTTCCCAGTTGAGCTTTCATGTGAGATCCCAGTTCTGACTGACACCTCCTTTGCAGCCTTGGGAGGAGACCCTGGATCAAAGCATCCAGCTTGGGGTGCCCAGATTCCCCACCACAGAAACACGATTCCACAAGAGTGTGGGGTTTTAGGCTGCTGAATTCCGGGAGCAATTCCTTAACTACAAAAATAACTATTAGGTTCTGTGTGATATTGGAACAACCACTTAATTTCTCTGGGCCTCAGTTTTCTCTCTTTTTTTGGGGGGGGGGGTTGTTTTTGGTACCAGGGATTGAACCCAGGGGCACTTAACCTCTGAGCTACACCTCCACCCTTTTTAAAATATTTTATTTAGAGACAAGGTCTTGCTGAGTTGCTTAGGACCTTGCTAAGTTGCTGAGGCTGGCTTTGAATTCACCATCCTTCTGCCTCAGCCTCCTGAGCCAGTAGGATTACAGGCATGTGCCACCATGCCCAGTTCTCAGTTCTCTCTTCTCTCTAGTACACAATAAGGCTCAGCAAATGTTTGTAGCCTCAAAAATTATGAAAAAAAAGAGGTTGGATGAAATAATGTCTTCGCTCCCTCCTAACCCAAAGATTCAACAATATTTTGCTTAAAAGGTGGCAACTCTTGATAACAGATTTTCAAATACATGTACAATATCTTTGCTTTGCTGCTACTATTTCTCCCTTGCTTTTTAAAAAAGATATTCTTAAATTAATTTAAATTTTGATTGGTCTTTCTAAAAGATCTCAGAACAGAGGAACCTTGCTTGAAACATTTTATAACCAACTTGATTTGTTTTTTAAATAGTCTAGCCTGTAGCTGTCTGGCAGCCTGGCTGAGGGTCCCTGGGTTCCTGGCATTGTCTTTGATGTAATGGTCATATGCCCCCAACCCTGGAGTAGAGAAATGTGTATTTCATGATCACTGTCTCACCTGGATCCAGAGCAACACCTGCCTTTCATCTAGGACGCAAGACAAATGCAGCCTGTGCCCAGCGTTGGACACATGTCATTTTGCCTCCCTCTGAATTCACTGGCACAAGCTTTATATGAATCTTACAGGTCCTTTTCAAGAATCTCTGGTATAATATACCACAGGTCTGTGCTAACCCTGCTTTCCTGAGGATTAAACTTTGGTTCATTGTGGGCAAAAAATGGGATTTCACAGACTAGAAACAATGCCTTTGATCTATAATCATTCCCATGGTGGACTCTAAAAATATTTTTTGGAGGTGACTTTTAAAAAATATTTACCCAAACTTCTTTTAACATTTAAAAATGATTCTTGTTTTGTTATTTTATTTTATAGGGGGGTCATTTAAGCAGTGAAAGAAGCAGGCCCATTTTGCATTTGTTCCCAAAGATCCCTCTACTCAACTCCCAAGAATCAAACAGAGGGAAAGTGCTGGCCAGTTACACACCTGTGCATGGTACCCTGGTCCAGTGGTGCATCAAACTATTCAGACTTGGCTGGGTGTGGTGGTGTACGCCTATCACCCCAGAGGCTCAGGAGGCTGAGGCAGGAGGGTCACAAGTTCAAAGCCAGCCTCAGCAATTTGGTAAAGCCCTAAGCAACTTAGAGAGACCCTGTCTCAAAATAAAATAAATAAATAAATAAATGGACTAGGGATTTGACTCAGAGGTTAAGTACCCCTTGATTCAATCCCCCAGTACTAAGCACACATACACACTTACAAGTACATTTTCTTTTACTTGTATATTTGTGTACTTGTATACTGGATATTTGGGCTTTATGTGATGATTCACTGATCCATCTGATTATTTTTGCCATGGTCTTCTAAAAAGGGACTGATTTTGGTTTAAAAAAATGGAGAAATACTACTTAGAAATGTCTTCTTTCTTGGGTAGAAGAGTAGGAAAACAATGTGAAATTCATGTGGTAGAAGAGGACATAAATCATATCTTTGTGTTTTCTAGCATCATTGAGTCTTTCCTATTTTTGACCACTTCACACAATTTAAGAGATTCCTCTTCTACCCGTTCGCAAGATCTTGCTCATCCTCAAGGTGTGCATTAATGTGTTAGCTGTGTACTGATCTCAGAAGCCTGTGAAGTGGCACTTGCAAAGGTCTTACAGGCACTTGTACCTGGTGATGATGTACTACCTTGACCATCCTAAGCAGTGAAGAGAAGCCAAGCAAGTAGATTTTGGTTATGAACCAGCAATTTACTATCACAATGCCAGCAGTTTCTGGACAAAAATCAATGAAAATAAATCACTATGGAGGAAAACTTACTAATGCAAGAAACTGTATTTTCTACAAGCTGGTTTGTTTTTGGTGTGATGTAAAACTTAGCATGACTGTCTATGGAATTTCATGGAAGTGCAGGAGTTTTAATTGTAAGCAATTTTAAGGATGAGCTTAATTTAATCGCTTCATGGCCTGGACTGAGTAAACCAAGATCATGAGTTGGTAATAGGATATAAGGTCACAGAGCTAGTAGAAGTTCAATGCTTGGGCGGGTAAAGGTAGCCATTGCTAGAATGAGTGAATGGCACTCTATGGTTTGCAAAGAACCAATGAGAATCACAGGTAGAAAGGTTGCCTCTAACTGTATTGTTTTTGTTGCTATTTAAAAATATATTTGAGGAGAAGCACATGAGAAACCTATAGCATCAGTTACAGTGGAGGAAGAGGTTCTGGGAACTCTGCTGTTAACAATCTCAGAGAGAACCACTCTCTATGCTTCACCAAACTCTGTCCTCCTTCACAGAAAATACGAGCTATCACAGCGTCAAAACTGAGACTGACACTTGGTTTATTACCATAACTAGGGAAGGTTTTCCATTGATTTATTAAGGCGATGAAGCTGAACTGAAAACAAGACCAGTAAGGCTCAGGGTCTGTTAGAAATACGAAATCCACCTGCCAGGCCCAAAAGCAAAACAAAATTTTAAAAAGAGGCAGAAATAGGCCTAATTTCTCCATTATGGTTTTTTATGTCTGTCTCTCGGCTCAGAGGCTAAGAGATTAAACAAAACCCTAGAAAGCTAAAATTATACTAGCAAAAATAAAATTGACAGTAAAATGCCTAAAGGCAAAAGCATTACTTTAGGAAAACAATCCATGAAGTGGAAAAATTTCTTGGAGGAACCAGAGAAAAGACAAAACAAGAAAGCCAATGATAGATGATAGTCACGAAGAAAGAAAGAAAAAAAAGATCCAGTCTATAAAGTACAGTAACTTTGTCCATTTTCTGATGCTATAACAAAATATCTTGAGACTGGGTAATTTGTAAATAATAGAGTTTATGTGGTTCACGGTTCTGAGGCTGGAAGTCGAAGAGCACAGTGCCAGCATCTGCTCAGCATCTGGAGAAGCTAGTCCTCCATCATGACAGGGTAGAGGGCAGCACAGGGTGGGACAGGGCAGGTGTGCTAGCTCAGATCTCTTCCTCCTCTTACAACACCGCTAATGCCATCATGGGGACCCTACTCTCATGACCTCATGAAATGCTAATTACCTCTCACAGGCTCCACCTCCAAATACCACCAACATATGAATTTGGAAATTAGGTTTTCAACACATGACACAAGAATTCTGAGGGAAAACACAGGCGGCTGCAGCAGAGTGGCAATGATGTGACTGAGAAGAAACAGACTGACCCTGGAGAGTTACTCATGTTGATAGGTTGGATTACTTTGGTTTTAGATGTTTTAGAAATAAGATAAAGAAAGGAAACATGAAATAAATCAAAACGTAAAACATAAAACTTGTCCAAACCCATCAAATATAACAATAAATATAAATGTCTTAATAAAACTCCTTTTTAAAAACAGAATTATTGTCAAGGTGAGTTTATACAAATTTAAATTCAGTTATATGTCACTAATAAGGGACATTCATAAACCAAAATGACACAAATGAGTTAAAAATAAATCATAGGCAATTAAGAGAACTGGATAATAGCACAAGGAAAAACATCTAGATCAAGGAACAGAGCACAGAATCCAGAAACAGATGATTGTGTGGTTTATGACAAAGACAACCCTACAGCACTGAAGGCAAGTTTAAATGTTTCAACAGGTGGTACTGGTTAGGACTTGGGGTGTGGCTCAGTGGTAGAGCACTTGCTTAGTACACTTGAGGCTCTGAATTCCATCCCCAGTTCCCTTTCCCATCAAAATGATGGTGCTGATTAACTGGAGAGCTGTAAGAGTAGGTGGGGTAAGTGTCATCCCTTACCTCACACCACACACAAAAGTAAGCCCATCTGAGTAATAAGTCGAAGTATACAAAATAGGCTGGGGTGTAGCTCCGTGGTAAAATTCTTGCTTAAGATGATGGAGGACCTGAGTTCAATTCTTAGAAAAAAATGATAAAACTCATATAAAAAGAAAAAAATTAGGAAAGTATCTTCATGACTATAATTAGGATGTGCAATGATTTTTAAAATAGTTTTCAAAAAGCACTAACAATTAAGGGGAAAAATAATTATGTATCTTTTAAATGAAAAACTCTGGGAGAAGATATTTGCAATATGAATATTCACAAAAGACTTGTATGGAAAATATGTAGTGTTTCTATAAGTTAAGACAATAGTCATGAGTAGGCACTTCTTCATAGAAGAGAATACTCAATTAGCCAATAAATACCAAGAAGGTGTTTAGTATTATTATATATCAGGGAAATTCAATTTGAAACCACAATGAGAAGCCAGTAGCCACTAGAATGACAATGGTAAAATAATTGAGAGAACCCAGTGCTTTGGGGCAACTAAAGATCCAATGCATTGTCACTGGAAGTGAAGTTTCTACAACTCCTCTAAATACCCAGAAATTTCAACCTGGTTTTATATTAAACCCAGATAGGTATAAGCATGATCATAGCAGCACTATGCAATTGCCAAAAGCTGGAAACAACCCAGCTGCACTTTACCAACGAAATGGATAAACTGTGGTGTATTTGATAAAATGGATCTATTCAGGAATGAGAATCAATGTGCTATTTTTACATAGAAACACATGAATATTGTTTTAGTTCGTGTTGTTGTTGTTGTTGTTGTTGTTACTATAACCAAAAGACCTGACGAGAACAATTTTATAGAAGGCAATGTTTATTTGGGGTTCATGGTTTCAGAGGTCTCAGTCCATAGATGGCCAATTCCATTACCCTGGGCCCGAGGAGAGATGAAACATTATGGTGGAAGAATATGGTGGAGGAAAGCAGCTCAGGACATGACAATCAGGAAGATGAGAGAGAGCTCCATTCACCTACTCACCAGGGACAAAATACGTGCCCCAAAGGAATACCCTAATGACCCACTTTATCCATCCACACATTATCTGCCTCCAGTTACCACCCAGTTAATTCCTATCAGGGGACTAATGCGCTTATTAGGTTGAGGCTCTCATAACCCAATCATTTCAGCTCTAAACTTTCTTGCGTTGTCTCACACATGAGCTTTTGGGGGGTATCTCATATTTAAACCATGACAACTATCACTAGCATAATGATGAACAAAAGAAGTAAACCAAATAGTACAAAATGTACGACTTCATTGCTATAATAATAAGCAAAACAAATCTATGGTGTTAGAAGTCTGGTTAGTGTTCATCTTGGGTATGGGGTTGTGACTGGGAGGAGTCTTAAGGGGATCTTCTGGGATGCTGGTGATTTTTCCATTTCTGTTTCTGGGAACTGGTTTGGTTGGGATGGTCACTATGGAAAATTCATCAAGCTATGCATTTTTATTCCAGTGTGTGTTATACTTTACCATAAACTGTCTGCATCGAAAGCAGATTATAAGCACTATTTTCAAGCAAATGCAAACTAAAAGTAAGTAGAGGGTAGAGGTCGCAATCATGATATCAGAAAAGGCAATTTCGTGATATGAAGTTTCCATGAATCAAAGGTTACTTTTGAATGACAACAAATCAGTTCACCGTGAAGCTAATCAGTTGCAAAACCCTATGTCTCCAGAGAACTAGCATCACATTAAAAAAGCAAAATGTTTGAAAAAGAAATGTTTACCCAAGGCCCATTGCTAGGGGACACAGCGAGCACATACCATGTAGATGTCAACAATGAACATACACATGGGACCTCCTGACAGCGAGGCCAAGCCTATGGTGGCTTGGACATCCTCTTGCTAGGGCTAACTGCACTTTCTTTGTTAGAAATCTGTATTAATATGACTCAGTTCCTTGTAAGATCAACCAGCAGCTTAGTGGCAGGTCCAATCCATGTGCTCTTTCCACAGAAGAAGTGACAGTTTTTCCTCACTGTAGATGGCACATTTGGGACAGCAGGTGACAGGGCAAAGACACAACTGCATCTGACAGGATGAGGTTTCTGAGCTCTTGGCAGTGAGGGCTGACTGTTCCCCAAGGCCATTCGTGACCCTGGTCCTGTGTGTCCACTTGTACGGTTTGTTGCTTTTGACCGTGATCATCCACCTATCACCAAAATGAGCGAGTGGGAACAGAAGACCTAAAGAGGGTCTCTGGTCTCTGAGTTGGTCCACCCGTTACCTAGAGTATAAAGCTTGACGGGCTCAGCACCACTCTCCTGCCCCGTGTGTTGGAAAACTGTGCAGAATCAAGGCACGTCAGCGCCGACATTTTTATGGGCACTTGGCCTAATTTTCTTGTACTGTCTGGGAAAGGAAATCTGGAAGGTTCCACCTACACAAATTCACAACTTTGTTTATTTTCCTTTCAAGTCTCCTTCTGAGGCCAAGACGTTGGTGAGATGAATAGTCCATTTATTGCCCTGGGTGAGGACATCACAGTCTGTCATTGCGCAATGTGTTTTTTATGTGTGAACTTGGATGCTAAGTGAAGAACACTCAAAGGAGGGGGCGGGAGGGGGGGAGGGACACAAACAGCCAGTGGGAATGAATGGCCTTGTTTGAAGGCTGATTTAAAAGGTGATGGAGTCATAGTCGACCCTACCCTGACCATCCGTGGGCAACGGCTCTGAGGAAATAAACAAGGCCAGAATGAAATATATGGAAGAGAGTGCCCAGGAGGCATTAAATAAAGCAGATATAACTTAATCATTAGGGCTCATTTGGGATCTCTACAGCCAAAGGGGAATTGTAAATATAGGCAAGAGTTCTAGAATATGCTGAACAATGTTGCCAATGCAATGGGAGCACTGTTAGAAAAATAAAAAAATAAAAATGTATCATGTGACACCTGTGCAGCTGCCCTTCTAAGGAAAACTAAATACAAGGGACCCAAGTGGGGAGAGAGGCAGAACTGTATCATTAAACATTTACAGGGAGGTGTGAAATGGTCGGGTAGACCCCATCCATGGAGCTTAGCCCAACAGAGAAGTGGAGAAAGTTTCAGGACCCTCTGAGGTGAGGTTGGGGTGGGGGGTGGGTGTTCAAGGGGAGAATCATTAACAAAGGCAGCAAGGACTCCTGGGAGCAGGGGTGGCTAAAGACTGACAGCAGTGGCCTTCTTCAAGCCAGGATAAAACAGTGTGCCAGCACTGAAGCCAGGATTAAACAGGCAAATAGGCAAGGGTCGGATCCAGAGAATGGAGGAATTCGGTTAATTCTTTCAGAGCCCTTCCTCCTCCCTTATCTGGATAACCTGACCCTGCTTCAACCTGTGGCTAAGGCAACCTGTCCCAGGGATTGTCACTCCCTGCAGGGAGTTGTCCCTTATGCTGCCCCCTTCCTGCTTAGATCACTCCTCCCCTGGCCCTTGGCCCAGCTGGTTCCCACCTTTTGGCCATCCCACCCAGCATTTCCTGGTCCTAATCACATAGGCAGGAAGGAGAAAGATAAGGGGAAGAGAGCTGGAGAATAAAGGAAGCCTAGGACGTATAAAAAGGCAAAACACCCTCACTTCTTGGGATACCAGGTACCAGCTATGGCCCGCTTCTCCCTCCCAGGAGAAGTCTATGTTACCCCTTTTTGAAGAAACCCTGCTTTATATGCTTGCCTCGGCCTGCTTCTCTAAAGTTATACTTCAATATGTGAGGGAGCAGGACTGGTCACTGATAACCAGCAGTATCAGCATCATCCCCACCCCCTCCTCTCAGTCTTCCTCTGCAGCAGATGAACAACATCTTATTTTTAAGTAGAAGCCAGTCAAGCAAGAAATCATTTTTTTTTTTTCTTGTCTCGAGAGCCCAGGAACTATGTTTCTCGCTAACAACCGATTCATCCATCTGTGCCCTGTAGTCCTGTGACTCCTGGAATCCACCCTATTTTCTTCTTTGTTTCCATCCCTGGTAAACTCCAAGCCATATTTATGATTCACATTTACCAAAAGTTTTACAGAACTTCGCTTTCATGAATGCACTTTATGGACTTGTGTCTGGCTCCTCTTCATGTCCCTACCCTGTTCTCTTTTTCCCATATCCCTCACACCAATTCTTATTTTATATAATTTTGTACTCTATATAGATTTCAAAAACCACTTTAAATATTTTGACCCGGTATTAAGAAATGATAACCAGGGTGACTTTTAATAATAGTGGTCTATAAAATACTACTTACCATTTTGTGCCAGCTTTGTAAAGAAGGACTTAAAAAAAATCAACAATTACAGAAGAGCTAAATTGGAAGAAGTAGTCCACATTTCTTGCTCTAACTGCTGG
The DNA here is from genome assembly GCA_025594165.1 of Tamias sibiricus. Classification (NCBI taxonomy): domain Eukaryota; kingdom Metazoa; phylum Chordata; class Mammalia; order Rodentia; family Sciuridae; genus Tamias; species Tamias sibiricus. The sequence continues at coordinate 61,732,380 of CM046664.1, read as the reverse complement.
TTCATGCTGTTCATCAGGTAATGCAGACATTGTAGATCAGTGGTCAGGTCAGCTCTTCTATTTTATGGGTTCAAGAGCAAAGAAAATATCGGGAAACTAAGGCCAATTCCACCAAAACTTTCAGAGTATGCCAAGTTAGTCAGGTTCTCTGATGGCTAATATTTAAAATTAAATATTTCAGTTATAAGCCATAAAACATATTACATTTCCCCAACTTGTTTATTACATTTTCTGGAATGTTCTGTTTCAGAGGGGCAGATGTTAGATGTTAGATGTTTTTCATTGGCTAATTTTGTTGAAAATTGCTTTATTTTGAAAGAAATACAAGTTGTTAAGTAATGAATGGCTGATAAAAGTAAAAGACAAATGCTTTAATTTTCCTGCCTCCTTACCTCAGTCCCCTGAAGTTATGATTACTAGCAATTTGGCATCTATTCTTCTAGACATTTCCTATGTGTATGCACACACACAAACATGTACATGAGTGTCTAGGCAATATGTATTAGAAAAAGCTTCCTATTTTTCCACTTCAAAAAAAGGGGGAAACAGCTGACCATAGCTTGTTGGTGGCACAACAGTGGCTTCAGGTCCCCTGGACAGGTGCACAGAGAAGGATCGCGGGTTCAAAGCCATTCTCAGCAAAAGCGAGGCACTAAGCATCTCAGTGAGACCCTGTCTCTAAAAAAGACATAAAATAGGGCTGGGGATGTGGCTCAGTGGTCAAGTGCCCCTGAGTTCAATCCCTGGTACAGCCCCGCCCCCTCAAAAAATTGTGTTTAATTTGTAAATTTCTATGATGGCCACCAGAGGGCGCTAACCACTCAGCGAGTTACGCTGAATCGCTGTAGGTCCTGCCCAAACTTGCTTAGCTCCTAAATAGAATGCGGTTTTGCCTCCATTGGCTAGTATATTTTTTATTCCATTATTGGAACTTCTTTCCAAATTATGAAATGCAATAACAATGCAGGTAAAATTCTTTGACAGTACGTTGCTAAATACTTAGTTGCTTTTGTTATTGTCATTCATAATCTTTTTTTTTTTTTTTTTTTTTTTTTTTTTTTTTTTTTTTTTTTTTTTTTTTTTAAGCAGAGAACCATCCCTTGCTATGAAATTCTTCCTAATCTATGTATCCTTCCTTACTCAGGCCCTTCTGTTTGAAATAGCCCAATGCAGGTTTATCATTCCTTTCCCAAGAGTGCTTTGACCTTCAATTGCTTAATTAACTCCAGTGCAGGTAGTTTTAGATGGGTTCACTTATTTTAAAAAGCATTCCTATTTCTTGTTAAATATAAATTACAGTATATGCCCTCCCCACATCTCTAATAAAATGTATTTTGTGAAATAAGCATACTTTCCAGCAGATGATTAAGGGAGATGTCCCAGGAAAATTACATTTTCTTAATTACTATTATCACAAAAGGAGAATTTTAGCTAACATCAAGCTATTCATCACTTCAGAGCACTAAAGTACATCCAGGCCCAGGATGAAGGGGAAATTTCTCTCTAGTAAGGTGTCCACAAATTCAGCTGAGGGGTATTTCAACAATTTAATTTAACTTCCACAAGTTAAATATATATATTTAAATGTATTTAACACAAGAGAGTATAGACAAATGTTTTTATTTAAACAGAAAGCAGACTTTCTGACGTTTATTTACCAATATTGTATAATTAAAAATTCAAAGGCAAATGAGTAGCAAAGGGTAATGTGCTTTAAAACCACATGGTGGCGCTATCTCGCCGCATTGCGAAATTGCTGCGCGATCCACTTGAAATCATGTTCCCCAAAAACAAGACCATGAAAGGAGTTGCTTTCCTCTAGTACTCCAAGTTTGAATGAGAGAAGCCAGTGTAGTTTAACATTTAGAATTAATTGCTCAAAGTAACAACAACATGCAAATGCAAGGAGTATGAGTATGAGGAAATTAATGCTGAAAAGTGGGTTGTTTAAGAAGTTAAACATCAAGACTCCATATTGTTATCCCAGGCTACTGCTTTGCAAAGCAATGTTGTACACTCTCCCTGGATATGCAAGGCGTTATCACTTTAATTACATTTTGCTTTCCGCATGAGCCAGTGAAGCAAGCAAGGGAGATTTTTTTCCTGCTTTACAGCTAAGGAAACTGAAACCTTTCCTGGCATCCAGATTGCACAACCTTCTGCAGCGCTGGGGCACCTTTTGTGTCCTAAAACCTTGCTGATGCTTGAGAGAAAGTGCAAGTCTAGCAGGCACTTTACCCAAACCACTTTGGAATGCTGGCTTTGGAGTTTTCCCCACACGCCACTGGGTGAATGTGGTTGTATCCTAAATTCTCCATTCATTCCCCGTAGCCAGAGCAGACTAGCTCCAAAGTGCTGATCATGAAGCCCCATCTTCCACCCCCACCCGCACGGGCCCCCCAGGGAACCTGTCTTCCATTCCAGAAACACAAAATGATTTATTATCTGCATCGTTCAGCTATAGAGCTGAAATCTGCATCCTGCATCTTGTCCCTCGTGACAGGGAAACTGCAGAAAACAAACCAGCATCCACTCATTTCTTATTCATGGAGGAGGCAATGTATAATATGATTACATACATGATGGATTGGATCCGACAGACAGTATAAAAGGCAAGCTGGAGAAAATTAACTAGGGAATGGATTTTTCAATGATATTCAATGTCTCTTGTCGTGAAGAGTGAAAGGGGGTGAGAGGTGAGGCAAATGCAAAGAGACACACAAATAACTTTCAGTACCAAACTTTAAAATAAATTTCCCTATCAGGCAAAGGCTCGCTGTGTGTTTGCTTATGCGGGGTATACGGCCGTGTGCTTTATACCTGGTCCCTTCTGATCACCCTTGCTTTACAGACATAAAAGAAAGGAGGTTCCAAGAAGCAAAGTGCCCCAAGTTCAAAAGCACTGAGCAGGGCTGGACCCACACTCACCTCACCCATGCAAACTGCTATTCTCACCCAGGAGCTACCCAGCCCCCAGCTGGCTCCAGGACACACACTGATGGTGGTTGGGACACACCTGGGTGTGGTCACAGTCTACTTTCAGCTGCTGACCACTCTGAGTAGGTGGCACTTGAGGCCAGATGCAGAATCCTAAGCAGCCAATGAAGCTGAAGTCTCAGGGCCCTTCCTTAGCACGGGCCCTTGTGAGCTCTAGGAGGGGTCACCAAGTGCTCCAGGGGAGGAGAGGACGCCAGGTCGCAATCAAAAAAATTCTTAATTAAGCATTTTTGGTAAATTGCCCAAAGATATCTTCAGGAAAGATGGGACCTAAACCTCCAAGTCTCTGTAATTTTGTGTGATATAATTTTCCATTCTGAATTGATATTCACCTTCATAACTAATTTTGTATTTGTAATTATACATAGGTATAATGTATATGTGTGTGTGTATATATATATATATATGCACACACACATATAATTTTAAAATAAATAGCTCCTCAAATACTATAAGCTTCAAGCTTCACAAAACTGGGAACTGCCTCTGCCTATATTTTTCCAGTTGTTAAATACTTTGCCTTTCAGCCCTAAAGAGGCTGAAACAATTTATCATAAATCTCGAAGCCATCATTGGGCCAGCAACACAGTTTTCCTGGAAAAGAAAGAGGGGAGGAAGAAAGGAAGGGGGTCAGGAACTGGCAGGACTACGAGTAGGCTTGGTGATGGGTTTCACTCCCTACAAGGAGAATCTACTCTGTAAGAACACCTCTTAAAACAGCAGCCTGTTAAAACAGGCAGGAAGTCCCCTCTTAGGATTGTTCCAGAAGTTTCCTCTTGTGATGCTCCTCTGTGACCTTTCTAGAGGTCTCCCTCTCTTGTCATCTTTCTAGAGGTCTCCTCTTGTGACCCTTCTAGAAGTCTCCTCTTATGATCATTTTAGCAAACTTAACAGGGCTTCAAGAGGCCATCCAATAAAAAGACCAAAGGTTCACATTGCCATGGATACCACAGGGCTAAAGACAAGCTCTACATATTGTTCCTGTGGTTTTTCCAACATTCTGTTAGCATGATCAGCTGATTATATTGATGGGCAATGATGATCGATCATTATGATTTTGTCCTCATCCTGATCCCCTGGTTAGAGGGTTCTGAAGTTCTGAAGGAAGGGGGGAAAGTTTAGGCCCTGAAGACTAAGTTACCAAGATAGTCTAAGATAGGAGAAATGAGTTCTGGTGTGTCTCTGCACCATGGGGTGTCTATACATAAAGACATGTATGTCTCAAAATAGCTAGAAGGGTTCAGAACTTTTTCATCACAAAGAAATAATGAATATTGGAGGAGACAGATATGCCTGTCCGGATTGGTGCATTATCATGGTGTGTACATGTGTTGAAACATCAGGTGGTACCCACACATATTTATGTGACAATTTAAGAAGAAAAGAAGGAGAGAGGGAGGCAGGGATGGAGAGAAAGGGAGGGAGGAAAGGAGACATGAGGAGTGAAGGAGGGAGGAGCCAAGGTAACCACTTGGCATTTTTCTGTGGCCCTCCTGCTTCCTTGGCCACACCATAGCTCCCTTGGGTCATGCAGGCTGTAAGTGGGGTTTGAATGCTCTCGGGTGTACTGGAGAGAGTGCCCCCGAGGAGGAACTTCATGGGTCACAATAAATTACTGGGGTTGGTCACCTACACTGATGCTGACAAGGCCATAGATAAGAACCTCACATGAGCGCTGCAGCTGTCCCCAGTGCCTTTAGAGAGCCTCTATCAGCAGTGTTGTGGTTCAGCCTCAGAGTTAGAGCAAGTAAAGCCATTTGAAGGTTATATGAGCTTCAAAAACATAAACCAACATTCACAAATATTTCTGTCCTTTCAATTTCTTGTCATAAAATATATGTTCATGTTTTATGCTTTGTGTTTAAAACAGGCTGTTGTTTAAGCCATTTACAGGAGGAGAAAGGGGATTTGTTTTGGGGGAGTGGACTGGGGATTGAACCCGGGGGTGCTTAGCCACATTCCCAGCCTTTTTATGTTTTATTTTGAGACAGGGTCTCATTAAATTGTTAAGGTTCTTGCTAAGTTGCTGAGGCTGGCCTCGAACTTGTGATCCTCTTGCTTCATCCTCCAGAGTCACTGGGATTACAGGTGTGGGAAAACAGGTAAGAAGGAGAAATTTTAAACATGGGGCAGGATTAAGGGAGTGGCGGTGTTTCTTCACTTAGTGTGCATTTGTATAAAACAGAAAGGAAGAAGTGCTTGTTTAGTCCATGAAGCCTGGGTCTTAGGGAAAACCCACTGCTGCTGATCTGCAAACCTTCTGCAAATTTCTATCAGACCTCTAGACTGTTATTTGTTGTGCTGTATTGATATGGTTTAAAACCAGAGCTGCTTTATTAGCTGCAGTGGCTCTAATGTAGAATTAAACTTTTTTTTTTTTTTTTTTTTTTTTTTGACACCCAGATTGAACCCAGGGGTGTTTAACCACTGTGACACATCCCCAGCCTTTTAAAACATATGTACTTTTTGTTTAGAGGTAGGGTCTCTCTTGAGTTGCTTAGCGCCCCAGCTAAGTTGCTGGGGCTGGATTTCAACCTGTGATCCTCCTGTCTCAGCCTCTCAAGATGCTGGGATTACAGGTGCCTGCCACTGTGCCCATCTAGAATTAAACTTGTTGGTTGTTTCGATTATCTGCTAAAAGAAATTCTAGCTCCCATGCCCTTAAATAAAATGGAAAACACCCTTTACACACACAAGCACTCACACTCACACACACACACACACACACACACGCGATCTATCTCATGACTTCACCCTTTAGGCTTGGGCAGCTTGTTCTCTGAGCATTGTATTTTGAGACAGTTAAATATATAAGGAAGCCTACCTGCAGAGGCAAAGTTACTTTTGAGCATTTCCTCCTGGAAGACTAGAGTAGCTTTCTTTGCCGCCATTCCCTTGCTTTCCATAGGTTTTGTTCTTAAAGCTATCCTCCAAGGCTTTATAGGATTACTCATTACATAATGTCACCTATTGACAGAAGAGAAGCCATTAGACAGTATCTAGTTATCTGAAATTTAAGTGGGCTTACCAAAGCTCTTAAGATGGCAAATACATGCATTTGTAGCACTATTCCTGTCCCACTGGGGTTCGCTAAGTGGTCTGGGGATGGGGGAGGGGAGGAGAAAAAGGGGGCGTTTGCAGAGACATCCTGGGGAAGTTTTCAAGGTCTAGTGTAGAAACAATCTTTCCCCTCCCCTCCCCTCCCCCCCCCCCCCCTCCCCCTCCCCTTCCTCCCCCCCCCTCCCCTCCCCCTCCAGTTTGAAATATTGTCTGGCTTTCACGCAACGACTCTTCTGGGCGTTCACAAAATGCTTCTGGACAGGTATCCACAGGGTGCTTTCTGTCGAAAATGTGAGTAAAGAGGCCTGGCATCCCGGGGCAGGGGCCGGGGTCTCGGGGCGGTGCGGCTGGCAGGAAGAGGGAGTGGGGCTCTGGAAGGAAAAAGGCGCGGTGGGAACCGCCCGGAGCTGCCGCGGGCCTCGACCACGCCCACTTCCCCAGCCGACTCCTGAGCTTCATTCTTAAAAAGCGATTCTATTAGCGCCTTTCTTCGGTGCGCTAGGAAGCCTAGTGACCACTAGGGGACAATATGGTGCAAAATAAGAGCTTGATCACACATGGAAACAGCTGACGGTGTATGGTGTAGGGAAATACAAAAGAAGGACCATAAAGAAGTGTGCTGGGTGTGTTTCCAAGCCCTCTGCTCCACAGCCACAGCCATACCTATGTCAAAAAAATTAACTGAATGATGCGGGAGCAGTGGCGCACGCCCGTAGTCCCAGCTGCTCGGGAGGCTGAGGCAGGAGGATCGCGAGTTCAAAGCCAGCCTCAGCAACTCAGTGAGACGCTAAGCAACTCAGTGGGACTCTGCCTCTAAATAAAATACAAAAAAGGGCTGGGGATGTGGCTCAGTGGTTGAGTGCCCCTGAGTTCAATCCCCGGTACCCTCCACCTCCCCCCAAAAAAAGTTGAGTTAGAAGGAATTCAAGAGTATACAAACTCCTCTACATCAAACCAGGCTAATTTCTAGAAGCCTTCGTGGCTCACTACCCTGAAGAATAAGATCAAGGTAGTGGGTTCCCACCAGGGGGATTTTGCCTCCCAGGGGACACTGGGCTGTGCCTGGACATGTTGGGTTGTTACATTTGGGGGAGGGGAGTAGACACCCACAACTAGTGGGAGGAGACCAGGGATGCGATCAGCATTTTCCAATGCGCAGGTCAGACTCCTCCAAACAGCAAGGAATTATTCCACTCCAAAAGTCCATAGTGCCAAGGCTGAGGAACCTTGGTCCAAAGCAACTGTGCAGTTGGTAGATGCAATTCAAGCCAATGAGAATGACAATCAGTCCCTACAGCACATTAAACCGAGCATGGCCTTCTGTTGTGGACCTGTGGACCTAAGTAAGCACTGTGCTTCTTTCCCCTAAGCTGATCAAGGTGTCAAGGTGTCCATCTTTCAGACTCCTGCAGCACAGGAATTTTGTTTAATGTCAGGCATCTGCCACGGAGGCCTGGGATTACAAGGCTTTCAGAGGTGAATTCTGGAGCGTTCTCTGTAAAGTCCCAGCTGCAGTCAGGAGTACTTCCTCTGCCTCCAGGCACGTTAGTCTGCCACAAGACTTCCACCACTTACCTGCTTTGTGACTTTAAACAAGTCACTCAACCATACCTCTAAGAGGGGTGCGAGGGGTGCAGTCATGGCGCCTACATCCTACAGGTGTTGTCTGGAGCAAATGAGCTAAGACATGGGAAGCCTGGCAGATCCACAGGGTTTTAGGCATTTCCCCCTTCTCTCTCCCACAGTGCACGATTCCCTCTTAGTTCTGCTTTAAAATAATTTAACCCAAGTGCAAGTGCAACAGCTTCATTGTCTTTTTTTTTTTTTTAACCAGGGATTGAACCCAGGGGCACTTAATTACAGAGCCACATCCCCAGCCCTTTTTATACTTATTTAGAGACAGGGTCTCGCTAAGTTGCTTAGGGCCTTGCTAAGTTGCAGAGGCTGGCTTTGAACTCACCATCCTCCTGCCTCAGCCTCACTGGGATTACAGGCATGTGCCACTGCGCCTGGCATCTCATCATTTATAATTTAAAAAAAAAAAAAAACCTTCTCTTGCATATGTCATGATTACCTGACTCATTTGATTATTACACTTTCAACTTTTTTGCCCAGAGATGGCGCAGGGTGGTGATCAAAACTCTAGAGCCCCACTGCCTGAGACTGAATCCTGCTCTGCCCCTCCCTAGATAACTGACTTTGAGCAAGTTATCTGCCAGTGTCTCCATTTTCCTGTCTCTAAAATGGGTATGGTGCCTACCTGTCATTGTAAAGTCTAAGTTCATTAACATTGCGAGAGCACCAGGAGCAGGTCCTGGCACACAGCAAGTTCTAAGACAAGTGGATGGAAACAACAGTGAGGAGGTAAAGACCAGTACCCTAGCTCCTAAAAATGTAGCCCAATGATACCAGAATAATAGATGGTGGAGGCTGAGCTCACAGAGCAAGAACCCCAAGGGCATCCATCCACAAGAGGTGGGCTTCCTTCACATGAGAAACACTCATGGCACAGGAGTGCCACATTTGGTCCTGTCCTCCAATTTCACTGAGAGGGCAAGGTGTGCATAGAGTCAGCAGCGGTGCACAGCTGCAGGACCAGGACCAGCTGGTCTAGGCAACAGCTAGCCGCCTCTTCCCTGCAGCTAGGAACTTCAATCAGTAGACACAGAATTGCTCAGAATTGCTATTCATCTTGTCAATGACTTGCAACCCCACGCAGGCACATCCTGGAACAGTACCACGTGTCTTACAGTTTGGCCTTCTGGGAATGTCTGATGTCTCAATACTTCGTCAATTCAAAGTACCTAGAAAACATTGTCTGGCTTTTGTGTTTCTTCTACCAATGGGTTTCGCCTGGAACAGAATGCCACCGATAACTCCTGAAGGCAAAATTAAAAAGGAGTGGCATCAAACAATGAGGATTACAGAATTTCTCCTAAAAAATGGTCATCCAGTGAATACCCCATTAATGCTGTTTTGTCACTCTGGGTTGACTCCTCTGTCTCCCATTCTATGAACTCATAAGGGCAGGCTCTCATTGTCAATTCTGTGTCTTTAGCATCCCAAGCACAGAGCCAGGCACACAGTCAATCTTCACACACATGACTTTGCTATGCTGGATGATGAGGTGACAGGTGGCCCAGGCCCATAGGGCAGCATTTCCTAGAGTGTGGCACCTGAAGTCTACTGAGATGATTTTAGCATGACATGGAGAGCACTGAATCATATAACAAGAACATTACACAATGTACACATGTATTGAAACATCACATGGTACCCCATTAATGAGTACCATTTAATGTTTTAAAACTTAATCAATTAATTAGAAAATAATTCTCACCCAATGACCCTTCCGTATTTCTGATTTCTTTGGGGACAAGGTTTTCATTTAGGGCCAATCTCTGTCTCTGTCGCTGTCTCTGTCTCTCTCTCCCACTTCGTTTCCCCCCAACAGCTTTTGGACAAGCTAACTATCAAATAAACTCAAGGATGAGAATGTTTAGCAGGCAAAAAATGTCTCAAATTTAATGCATTGCTCTCAGGACTGCTGTTGATGAGCATCTCTTCTTTGCAGCCAGTGATAACATTAGCTTCTGTTTCCTATCCTTGTGGCAATGACAAATCTTGCTCAACACATCCCCTGTGCTCTCCTCCACTTCCCTGCCCCTTTTCAGCTAGGAGGACCCCTCATCACCTCTGGGTTGCAGCCCTGAGCCACTCACTATGCAGCCCGTCCCCATGTCCCTGTACCCGGAAGCTACATTGTGAAGGAATGGTATTATAGGACAGAGGGAACCAGGGTCTAAGTATCATTGTCTACCTACAAGAAAAGCTGCTCTAGAGCAATCTGACTCACATTGGCTTTTCTAAGAAAAAAGAATAAAACTTTTCTGTGTTAAACAACTATGATATTCGGGTTTGTTTATTACTGCAACAAAGCCTATCCTATCCTGATTAATCCAAAGATATTTTAATTTTTTTAATTCCAAAATGAGTGAGTGAATGTAAGGAGACTATTCACTAAATAGTGGTCCAGGATTTAGCAAAAATTATGGAAGTGATAACCAAGTGACACATAGTGTCGACTAACTTTAGAACTGATTCTCCAGGAGTCAAGTCCTGCCCACCGCTCCTCCCCAGGTTCCCCTGAGAGACAAGGACCAGGCTGGGTGAAGTCCATCTTGGGGCTAAAAACAGCACAAAGTCAAAGAGTAGTTTCAGGAATCTAATGTGAGCCTCTGCCTCCTTGGCAACCAGCAGAATTAACTAACTTAAAAAGTGGAATCAGTATAATAACTAGAATCATTAGAAGGCTGAAGAAAAAGGGCTTAAAATCATCTGCTTTCTCGTGGAGAGCATGACATACTCTCATTATCTTTTCTTTTATGAAATTCGGAATTTTTTTATGGCCTTGTCACATCTAGGGATTGGACGTATGATTCAATACCATGTACTTCAAGGTCAATTTTTCCTTTTCCACTCCTGATGTTCTCACTTGGATCGAAGTCCACATTATTTGTTCATTCCCATTAAACCAGACAGGGAATGGATGCACATATAATTTGCATCTTGGGGCTGATTTAGTATTGATCCAAAATTGTACTGTTTCACAGCAGGAGGCAAAGCCCATGGAGTCAATTGCTTCCAAATAATTTCTCTTTCCCAAAGAAAGATCAGGGGGTATTGATCCGGAGATTTAGATATCTCTAGGACTCACTGACAAAGTAGAAAAAACACAGAACAAGTCCTTGGGGAATCTGACTCCAATCCTAGTGGAGCTGTTTGGCTTTGAACAGTTGCTTTACCTCTCTGTGCCTATGTTTTCCATCCCCAAAGTGGGAAAACTATCAGTTGCCTTAACCAGGTAACTAATACCTGGTTAAGCAGATGATAGATATGTCAATTGAAAATCATTAATAGCAGCTAAGGTATCCAAGTTCTCACCTCATAATAGATGCTATGCTGAACATTGCATACTGACTCGTTTAATCCTTAGAATAGACATACACAGAAGCTATCATCTTAAGCCCTTTTACAGATGAGGAAACTGAGACTTAATTGAAGAGGGCCAGAACTCTAAAATAAGTAAGAGTGGCGCTGGTTCCCTGCTCCATCCCACCTTCCTGCTTCCCAGAAAGCAGCTGATGCTAGGAAATAGATGTGATTTGTTGGCTGGGGCTCTCCTCTGGACTGCCACACATAGGGTTAATCTGCATCTGCATCTGCAGGGAGACAGAGGCCAGCAAGCAGGGCCAGAGCACTCCCTGCTGCTTAGCAACTGGCCCAAACAAGCAGTGCCTGAGAAGGAAGGGAAATGAGCTTCAGGGGTGGGCAGGAGGAAGGAGTGAAGAAGGGGAGGAATGGGGCCCTGCCAAATCTGGGAGGGACTGGGCAGTGATGGGCTCAGGGCTCTGGCCGTGGAAGCAACCAGGAGGATCTCATAGACAGGATACCCCGAGGCCAAGACCTTTCTTTTCAGGCAAGAAAGGCTCTGCCAGGCATTTTTTGTCCAGACTTGATGTCTATTTGGCACTTTCTCCCCAGTCCTACAGGGTAGATGATTGGGCATTTGGAAAGGTTTTTGTTTTGTTTTTTTTTGGTGCTGGGGATCGAACCCAGGGGCCTTGTGCATGCAAGGCAAGCACTCTGCCAACTGAACTACATCCCCAGCCCCAGGGAAAGTTTAAATGCCCATGTTATTCGCTTAGCCAATCCAAACGCCCAAAGCCTTCCCCCTTTTTGTTACCTGGTCACTGTGATGAAAGATAAACAATGAAAACACCCCATCACTTAAGTTCAACCTTCACCTTGACTTTTAGACAGCCTGAAGATGGTGAGCACAGGCACTAGCCCTCCAAGGGCTGGATATAGGCCATGGAAAGGTCTCAGCTCTCCAAAGCCAATGTCAGCTGAGACCCTGAGGGGACACAATTTGAGATTAACAAGCAAGCTCCCGTGAAGCCTCACCCCCACCCCAGGACAGACAGGATTGCAGGAGCTCTGTTTGGGGAGATGGCTATGATTGCGGTTGACTTCGGGCCATGGAGTTTTGGACATTGCCGCCTTCCGTAGTCTCACGAGACTTGGCCCGGGGTCTCGAGAGACTTGGGCCGAGTGCGGAGCAGGTGGGGGCCATTTTGGTTGTTGGTTATTTGCTGGTGTGTGGTACTGTTAGAGTTGTTAGATCCAGAGAGAGAAACTGACAGAATAAAGATCCTGTTTGTTTCCAATCTGCCTCTAAACTTATTCCCGCGGTTTTGCTGCTCCAAGTGTGTTGCCGCCTGAAGCGCTTGGAGCAACGGAACCGCGGGAAAAACTTCAGAGGCGAACTGGAGACAAACAGCTTTTTATTTTGATAACTTTTCTCTCTGGTTCTAACAACGACTAACACACGACAAACACACCACTAAAATGGCGCTGACCTGATCAGCAATTTCGGCCAAGTCACTCGAGATCCCGCAACAAGTCCCGTGAGACTACGGGAGGCAACAAAGCCCAAATCTCCACGGCTCATAGTTAACCGCAAATCAAGTCAATCCCCAAACAGGACTCCTACACAAGTGGCCATCGCTTCAGGCGGCTACACAGGATGGGGCATTTCAAGCTTCCAGCTGAACTGTGGCTCTTTGAAGGCTGTGTCCTCACAGGAAAGGAGGGCAGGAAGGGCTTAGGACACTCCCATCAACCTCATTTTTTTGGGGGGTACTGAAGATTGAATCCAGGGGGCTCAACCACTGAGCCACACCCCCAGCTTTTTAAAATTTAGAGACAGGGTCTTTTTGAGTTGCTTAGGGCCCCGATTTTGCTGAAGCTGGCTTTGAATTTGTAATCCTCCTGCCTCAGCCTCTGGAGCTGCTGGGATTACCGGCATGGGCCACCCCACCTGGCCCTTCAACCTCATTTATAATGTTACTAACACCATTCATGGGAGCCCTGCCTTAGTGACTTCATCACCTCCTTAAGGCCCACCTCTTAACACTATGGCATTAGCTATGAAGTGTCAGTGAATGACTTTGGAGGGATATATTCAGACCAGAGCAGGTTCCAAGGGGAAAGGCTTTGTCCTCACAGCTGTGGAGATCATAGACTTTAATCCAAGGATCCAAACAACTAAATTACAGTTTTTAAAGGGACTCCTTTCATAGCTCTACCTAGCAGGCAGGTAGAAGGAGGCAGGAGACCGATTGGAAAACAACTGTGGAATTCCAGAAAAGACTCTATTTGTATAGAGTCTAAATTAGAAGAAATGGTGGGTGAGGGGTGGGATTTGAGAACAAGAGGGAGGGGCAGGAGTTGGTGGGAGGAGCTACCAGGGAGGCTGGCTTGGGGAGCCAGAGAGGAGAGGACCGGTAATCTTTTGACCTGGCCACCTGTTATTATGCCTGATCCTTGGTCACTCGTTCTACCACCAGGTGCTGCAGCTCTCACCAAGACAAGAAAGGCACCTGAGTATCCAGGCCCCCAGCAGTTGGCTTCGCGCGTGAAGGTTGCTCCTCATGCCTGGGGCCCCGTTTCTCTCAGAGTCCCAGCAGCACACCCTGCACCATGCGGAGGGATGGACTTCACACCAGCTGGCAATTCTTTTTTTGAAAGCACATCCTACCCTCAAAGGCATAGGGCAGTGAAATTTTCAAAGTGGAAGAGCATGTCACTGTGCTCATTAATTAGCCCAAGAGCTGCGTTTGGTTTCCTGGTGCAGGTTGACTGTTCTTCCACCATTTGTATCCGCTACACTCCATTAGGCTAATTTGTTTTCAGATATAAATTAAAGCTGCGATCCCAAACCTGCCGAGCTGCCTTTGCGCAGAAACACCCCATTCTGTAGTTAATGAGTTGACAGGTTTTGCAGATATGGAAGATATTTCTTTGATTTAATACTCAAGCGAAAAAAAGAAAATTGCCCTCTGGTGCACATAAATGATGAAGTGGTATGATATAGGGTGATACGGGAGAAAGCTAGCTGCCTGAGGCAGGTCAAATGTCTAACTGCTTCTTGATGTGGCATTTGCCAGTTCACTTTCTGCATCAAAAAGCACTTGGCCATCCCGGCGGGGTGACACACGCCTGTAATCCCAGCAACTCTGGTGGCTGAGGCAGGAGGATCACAAGTTCAAAGCCAACCTCAGAAACTAAGCGAGACACTAGCAATTCAGTGAGACCCTGTCTCTAAATAAACATAGAAAGAGCTGGGAATGTGGCTCAGTGGTTAAACACTCCTGAGTTCAAGCTCCGGTCACACACACACACACACACACACACACACACAAAAGCACTTGGCCTCTGGGAAGATCTGACAGGAATACTACTGTCCCCCAGGCCACATAGAGGAGTGGAGGCATCACCTGTCTGGAGCATGCAGGCAGACAGGCCTGGGCAGTATAGATTTAAGGCCCCTCCACTGCTGTGAGTGCACTGATGGCAGAGCCAAAAGTCCTCTGCCCAACATGTCTTCCCACTGTTTGGCCAGAGCACCACAACCACCATTACATTGAGTTGGCACAGTGGCTCTGGATTAGAGGTTACGTAATTTGCAGGACCCAATGCAAAAAGAGAACATGGGGGTGATCTGTTCAAAAAGTAGGGAAAAAGTGCAGCTAAGGAACTAAAATTTAAAGCTATTACCCTTTTCTTCAGTCACTAAGTCAACGTGTTATGTGCTTTTTATTTGCTTTTTATTGTCATGCAAAGTAAAGAAAACTTAGACTTTTAAGTTATGGGTATGATTTTTCATGTTCATTTTATATTATTCAATGCCAGTTTTGAAGGCAAGTAGAAAAGCATTTAACTCAACATGAAATCACCAAAATCACACAATTTGTATTTCCTAGCTCTTACATGCATGCAGATCTCATTCTAACTAGAACAGTGGAGATGCTACACAAAATGAACTCAGCTTATTGCTTTTTCTTTTTTTTTTTCCTTTTTCTTTTCCTTTTCTCTTTTTTAAATTTTGAGACAGGATCTTGCTAAGTGGCCCAAGTGGTCCTGAAACTCACAGTCCTCCTGCCTCAGCCTCCCAAGTAGCTGAGATTACAGGTGTGCACAGGCTCAGCTCGCTTCTTGATGTACACACACAGTCTACCCACTCTCTCTGCCTTCAGCTTACAGATGAGGAAGGAAGAGCTGGAAGGAAAGGAACTAGGGCTTTTCTCTCTTTTCCTTTCTTCCTGAGCCATCATCTCCAGGTTAAGTGGTTGCCTGATGCATGGACCTAACCAGGATGCGCTAGGGTTTCTTGGGCAGTCATCTTTCCAGGAACTATTGCTTTCTTTCTGCATCCAAAGCAAGTTCTGGTTGGGACAGAAAGCATGGGCCACCTCCACTCACTTGATTGTAGACCTCACCTTGCCATTACTTTAAGTCTGGCTCAATGCCCTTTTGTCCTGAGCCCACCAACTTCCTCAGCTCTTGGAGTATCCAGAAAGCTACATGTGAATGTGGTAGCAGGGACAGGAAGACACATGCCTTATACATACCTCCTCTGCACACACGCCTGCTCCATTATCCTGTAGAAATTCACCCACAAAACACCAGTTGAAGAAAAAACACATTGGAGTTTTAAGACAGCAAAGGTATAGCATTAACCCAAACACCAATCACCCTGTTGAGCATGACCCTTTGTGACTACAAAGGTCACACACCTAAGAAGCTGGCCCTGCTTACTGGAATCATTGTAGCACTTTTTCAAAATCCAGATGACTTGGAGGTTCTGATTCCATCGGTGAGGGTGAACCATCGTGTGTGTGTGTGTGTGTGTGTGTGTGTGTGTGTGTATAAGAAGTGAATTTAAAGCATAAAATATGTGCAGAAAATTGCATAAGTCTTGAATGCATCACTTGATGAATTTTCACAACTGAATTGCACTCATATTACAAGCATCCAGACCAAGACTAGAATGGTCCAGCACCCCAAAAGCTCTTGCTCCTTCCCAGTCATTACTCCTACTGCCTCAGTCTGGATCTTAAGTAAAGGTCCATGTCGTGAAGGCCTGCTGCCCAGTGTGCAATACTCGGAGATGGTGGAACTTTTTCTTAAGAGGTGGGGCCTAGTGGGAGGTCTTTAGGTCATTGAGGGTTGCCCCCACAGGGGATTGTGAGACTCCAGCCCCTCCTCTCCGGGTTGTTTCTTTCTTTCTTTCTTTCTGGTCATGGGGTGAGTGGTTTGCTGTGCTATGTGCTTCTGTCATGATGTGCTACCTGACCCAAAGCAACAGGGTCAACCCATCACACTGGGACCTCCAAAACTGTGACCCAAAATAAACCTTTCCCCTTAATAAGTTGACTTGTTAGGGTAAAACCAAGCCATTATTGATGGGTTGTTTCTAGGTGTTCTACCAAAAAATGCTGCTCTAAGCACTTTTGCACATGCCGTTTGCTACCCAGGCATACAGGGTTGCATTTGCTATGCTGTTGAATATTCTCATGCTTAGCTTTAGTCCATAGCCTATGTTATGGTTTAAATATCAGGTGTCTCCCAAAAGCTCATGTGTGAGACAGTGCAAGGAAGTTTAGAAAGAGAAATGACTGGGTTATGAGAGCCTTAACCTAATTGGTGCATTGCCACTGATGGATTAACTGGGTGGTAAATGTAGGCAGGTGGGGTGTAGCTAGAGGAAGTGGACCTCCGGGAGTGTGCCTTTGGGGGTTACATTTTGCCTCTGGTGAGCAGAGCTCTCTCTGCCTCCTGATGACCATGTTCTGAGTTGCTTTTACCGGCCAGCTCTTCCGCCATGATGTTCTCACCTTGGGCCCAGAGCAATGGAGCTGACTGCCGATAGCCTGAGACCTCTGAAACTATAAGCCAAAATAAACTTTCCCTCTTCTACATTTTTCTTGTCAGGCCTTTTGATCCCAGTGAGGAAAAGTTGACTAAATCAGCACATGTACTTCCAAAAGGCTCTACACTGAAGACATCAAGGTACCGTGGACTGGATCCTGGGTCAGTAAATAGGCTTGTGGGTAAATACTGGTGAAGTCTGAATACGCTCTGGAGTTGAGTTCATAGGGATCTGTCCATATTAGTTTCTTAGTTTTGACAAACATAGCTGGTCTTCTAAGATGTTAACAGGGGAAATTAGGTGACAGGAAGTACATGACAATTATCTGCACTACTTCTCAACTCTTGTGTACATCTAAAGTGATTCCAAAATTTTAAAAAGTTTATTAAAAAGAAAAGACTTTCTTAGCACACACCTGGCTGAGAATTAACATTTTTTTTTTTTTTTTTTTTAAAGCATGAAGGCATTATAGCAGCACTTAGCTAACTTGCCTAATGAGATTCACCTGGAGTGGATCCCTATATCCATTTCTTGTCATGGTGATTCATTCGCTCTGCAGTGGGACCCAGGATCAGATGTTTAACAAGCACTGATCAGGCAAGTTTGAGAAATACTAGGTCAGAGGGCAGTAGAATTAAAACAGTTCTCAGAATCATGTAAACTTGGTCCATGTTCCACTTGTTACCAACTAGCTGGGTGACCTTTTAGGCACATCACTTAACATCTTAGAGAGTTAATAGTAACGTAGTCAAACTGTAGGGCAACTGAGACATTTAAATGAGGTACATACAAGGTACCTACTACAGGGCTTGCACATCGAGCGAGGTCTGTGTTACAGCTGACTAAACACCTTATAATCTGATTTTTCCTCCGAAGGCAAACAGACAAGGTTGATGAACTATGACTACAGTTCTTAAATAAGTTACACCACACCCCATGCCCATTTTCCAGAACACAGCTAACACCAAGGGAGTGGGGAACACAATCTCCACTTCAAGTCACCCTTTATTTAGACAGTGGAGAGAACTCTAGTCTCCATTGTGCCAAATGAGGACAGAGGCAGACTGCACATTTCCACAGGCATCCGCCCCAGGGAGAGTCACTGTTGCCTGCACAGAGGCCCCAAGCACGGCTATGGCATGTGAGCAAAACCCCTCTGTGTGTTCCTCCTTCCCAGCCAGCCACCCTGTGTGGGCCCCAGAACAGCTGGGACTTTGGATGAAATCCCTCCTTGACAAAGGGCAGGAAGTGGTGTGGGCAAAATATGAGCACTGCTTAGCATGGCATTTCATGGAAATGGAGGGACAGTAAAGTCCCCTGGCTGCTTCTCTCTCTTGATGTCCTGAAACTTCCGTCTCATTGCAATGAGAAGAATCGCCCCAAATCTTGCCGAGGCCTAAGTTAGCATGCCACAAATGGCTAGCTCCATTGCCCCTGATGAAATAACCCATTAAGATTTTATCATGTGTTAACATCAGGAATTTTTTTCAAGCCCCTGAAAAGATGGTCAGGGACAAGGTGTTGGCTAAGACATGAATTAGGTAAGAGGTAGTAAAGGATTCAGGCCTCCTGAGTTATAGCACTAGGGTCAAGGGCTCGCTGAAAGTCACATGCAAATGCTGGGGAACGGTCAACAGGACACAGTGGGTCATTCTTTTTTTTTTAAATATTTATTTTTTAGTTGTAGTTGGACACAATAACTTTATCTTATTTATTTATTTTTAATGTGGTGCTGAGGATTGAACCTAGGGCCTCACACGTGCTAGGCGAGCGCTCTACCGCTGAGCCCCAGCCCCAGCCCAGTGAGTCATTCTTTATGAACGGTTTTCCCTTCTACAGTAAGTCCACCCTCACTGCTGTCTACTCTAACCACCCATCCAACACTTAGTTCATGGAGCCTACCATATTCAAAGTACCATGCTCCAGCCATTCATGACCTTGTTTTCGATTGACATCCTAGCCCAAGGAAATCTTTTTTACGTGGCAACACCTTAGGGCTCTTTCACTAGTTAGAAAGAAAGAGAGAGAGGTGGTGAAGGGGTACTGAGGGACTACAGAACAACCTATGGAGACTAAACAAAGCAAAACGGAAGAATTTATTGGGAGAATCAATGGATACCTGATAAAGTACAGCCAAATTTCATAGGAACCTAGAAGCAGAAAGTAGACAGTTACCTAGAACCAAACTAGTGCCTGGCCTATCTCTTTAGCGCTGGACCGTCTTGGTCTCTGTCCCTCTCAACATACTGGAGTCTTTGCAAAACGATACTCTTACACACTCACACTCTTTACATGGGGCTGAAAATGGTGGCCCCAACCTCCAGAGCTCTGTGTGCCACTATGGAGCTCTAGTGCATCTGGCCGATGTTCCAACTCCTGAGGTCTTCTGTTGTCTCCAGTTTGGGTCAGGAGTTGGCAGCCCCATGAAGTCATGAAGAAGTATAATCCTTCAGTGATTGGGAGGGGCACGAATTCTCCAAGAAAGGGGCTGGGTCCCAGTAGACATGCATAAGATATTTACTACAGATGGAAAATGCCCTGCTCCAGATTCAGAAAATATCTTTATTGTGTTTGCCCTCTTTTTTTGTTTTTATACATCTCTGTTCATCAGTTCTGTGTGGTACACTTGAACGTTGCAATCTCGACAAGAAAGAAAATAAAGCGAAGGAAGATACCCAGAACAAATCGTTTGAATTTTAACATTACCTGGGATGGATCCTAGTCTGCAGCTAGATCCAGACTGCCTCTTGTTCTTTCTCCCTTCATATACGTGAAATTCATGCTAGAGAAGAAACCTCAACAAATTTTTTTTTATGTTCCTCATATGGCACGGAGGCGACACAGGCACCTTTTCCCTAAGAGGGCCATTTTAGCGCACCACTCATGGGCAGAGAGCACAAACAGGAGAATCCATAAACTGCCACACAAAGGAAGAAAAACAGAGCGGAAAGGTTAGGAATGGATAGAGATCTGATAGCAGGAAAGCTGGTTCCAATTAATGAGACAATGCAAGCCTTGACATTCCTGGTGGATGTCAGTGGTGAAGTGCTAGCTGGGGTTCTGAGGTTACACCTCCCATTCAAACTGCAGCCCTGGATAGCAACCTGAAACCCAAGGCCGTGGCGGGAGCATCTGTGAGCCCTGTGTGGATTAGAGCCCTGGCCTTGGGGGGCCCTTCCAGGCGGCTGTTTCCTCCCTGTGTATGGTTGCCCAGGACCAGGTGTGCTCTGGGGCCACCACAATACCAAGTAATTAAGATAAAATGTGCTGGCTGTGTCACAGCATATTCTTTTATGACAAGAACAAAGGATTCCTTGATGAACTAATTTTTGGTGGGGAATACTGTAGCATCTATAATTAAATGAATGCTCAGGATTTTTGTTTGTTTGTTTTTCAATATCCCCATTATAATTTCAGTTCAGATACTCCAAAGCTCATGTTTGCTAATTTATTATCGTTTGTTATGGTCCTCTGAGACACAGTAATTGAATTTTACTGGCATCATTACCATATCTACCAACAAGCCCGTCTTCCTGAACTAAATCAGTCAAAGCCTGTTCGCTGGCCTACATTACTCCACAGAAGTGCCCAGAGTGGAAGCAATCTCTGCATAGAAAGGCAGGGTGCTTCTTTGGCCAGTGGGACTGACGGCAGCCTGTCAGTGGAGTGCAAATGAGGCTGCATGTGGTCAGCTCTGACCATCTGCAGAAGCAGTAAAAAGCACAGGGATATTTTAAGAAGAGAAAAGAAAAATATGGAGCTCCAAAGTGATTGCCCCTCAAATGACCAAATTATAATTCTACTGAGGGCAAAAATAGATGGTCCTCTGGGAGACAAAAATCTACATACTTGATTGAGTACCAGGAAATTCCAAGATGAGACATTGAAATTCCATCTAAGAAAAAAAAAAATACAGATGGACAGTCTACATCCTTTCCTTCTTACCCCCAAAACAGGAAAATAAAAGTCATAATTTTAGATGCATTTTAGGATGACATGGATACCGAGATCATCTAATCCAGTATCCTCATTTTACACAGCAGGCACACATAAATTTTTTTCTCAATGCAATGTTTAAGATTTTTTTTTTAAATCCAATCTGCATTCCTCAAAGATTAATGCCCAAATATAGAGTGCATAGAATTCAGCTGCCCCTGGCCTCCTGGGATCCTTCCAAGAAGTTGCTGAAATCTTAGTCTTGATTGTTTTGTCTGGAAAATGGGAATACAGAATAAGTGTCACTTATCTGAAATAGTTGGGACCAGAAGTATGTTAGATTTCAGATGTTTTCTTCAGATTTGGTAATATTTAAATATGTATAATGAGGAATCTTAGGGATAGGACCCAGGTCTAAAAATGAAATTCACTTTTAAATTCACTTATGTTTCACATACACCTTATACACAGCCTGAAAATAATTATACACACACACACACACACACACACACACACACTCACACACACTTTTAGGTCCTGGGGTTGCTGAAGCAGACCTCAAACTTGTGATCCTCCTGCCTCAGCCTCCAGAGTCACTGGGATTATAGGCATTCACAACCATGCACAGCAATAGAATAGTTTTTAATGAGTCTGTGTTTGACCTCAACCTGTCCCAGGAGGTCAGGTGAGGAATTTCCCACTGGGGGTGCCATGTTGGTGCTTAAAACATTTTGAATTTTTAATTTTCCCATTAGGGATGCTCAGCTTGTAGAAACACAATTGGCTTCTGTGAGAAGAGAGATAATATGTACAAATTAACAAAGTACCAGTGCCCATTCATGCTGCTTTGTCATTTATTAAGGAAATAGAAAATGTATTCAGTTGGAAGTGAACTGGCTGAAAGGATAGGGCTCTTCCAAAGGAGCTGTTCCTTCCAGATCAGTCCCTACCATGGTGGAGAAAACAGGAAAAGAGGAAGGCCTCTCAGCTGAGTGCCCCTGTGTTTCCAAAAGCGTTAGGCCTGGGACTTTGGGACATTTTGTGCACAGCTGAAATTCACATACCACTGAGAGTTTGCAGAAGCTTTGGCAGCTTAAGTCTTTGTGGATCCATATATTGTATTTCAATTTAGACATTGTCATTGTCCTCAAAAAGATGTTTGCTCTGATGACTGAAAAGGAGGGACTCCTGTGGCCTTATTCCACAGGCTCACTTTTCTGCATCCCATTTCTTTGTCAAAAACATCAGCT
Organism: Tamias sibiricus; assembly: GCA_025594165.1. NCBI lineage: Eukaryota > Metazoa > Chordata > Mammalia > Rodentia > Sciuridae > Tamias > Tamias sibiricus. The sequence goes on along the minus strand of CM046664.1, from coordinate 61,710,360 downwards.
GTGCTGGGTATGGTGGTACACTCCTGTAATCAGAGCAGCTGGGGAGGCTGAGGCAGGAGGATCACAAGTTTGAGGTCAGCCTCAGCAACTTAGCAAGGCCTAAGCAACTTAGTGAGACTCAGCCTGTCTCAAAATTAAAAAAAAAAAAAAAACCCAAAAGAGCTTCTGATGTAATTCAGTGGTAAACCACCCCTGTGGTACAAAAAGAAAGAAAGAAAGAAAGAAATTCCTGCTCCACCATTTCCTTGGCAGTTTCTCCCACCCCTCCCTTGTTTAATTAATCATTAAGAAAATGTTCCAAACAGAATCAACCATCCAAGAAGTGGATGCTGTTATGAATTGAATTCCGTCCCCTCAAATTCATATGCTGACATTCTAACTTCCCACTACCTCAGAAAGTGACCTTAGGTGGAAACAAGTTTGCTGCAAATGTAATTAGTTAGCATGAGATCACACTAGAGTAGGCTGGGTCCCTAACCTAATGTGACTGGTGACCTCATAAAAGGGGGAAATTTGGACACAGCCATGCAGACAGGAAGGACATCATGTGCAGATGAAGGCAGAGACAGGTGATGCATCTATGAGCCTAAGAAGACTGAAGACTGTGATTTGACCTCCAGGAGCCAGGAAAGAGGTTAGGAACAATGCCACAGATTCTCAAAGCCTCCGAGGGAACCCACCCTGAGACACCTCCTCAGACTTCCAGACTCCACAGGGGAGGCAATGCGGTGCTGTTGTTTAAGTCACCCAGTTAGTGGTGGCTTGTTGTGACCATGCTAGCAATCTGACACAAATGGAAACCTCTTCTTCATGGAAATATAGCCTTTCTCACCCCCTCACTCTTGTCCTGGTACCACTGAGGACAGAGCACTGACCCCCTGGGGCTTTCATACAGCTCCACTCCACTATCACAGAAGCAGCTTGGTGCTGACTGTGGACCCAAGTCCCAGCGTTTGGCTGTGAACTCCAGGCCAGAAAGCAGTTGTCACCGTTCTGGGGAGGGGGTGGGGAAGGCAGCACCACCATTATCCAAGGTCACATCCCTCACCTCTGGCCTCTCAGAATCAGATGGCAATCAGAGCCAGAGATGATAACACAGATTGTCTATTTTTTTCCCCCTTCAGTTCTACTTGGCTCCCTTATAAGGAAAAACTATGTCCCTTGAAGTCTTACAGACTGGCGTAGCTATCATGAATCCGAGCTTCCAGATGAGAGCCTAATGCCATTTACCCTCTACAGCAAAAATAGAAAAAAGTTCAAAGAGGAAAGAAAATATAAGAAACTAAACATTCCTGCTGTCCCTTTGTGTCTCTGACTTGTCTTTTCGTCTCTTTCTCCCCACCCCCAACACACACACCACACACCTGCACAGACAAATTATTTTCCCCCAGAGTGAGCATCCTCTCCTGATGTGCATTCACAAGAATAGAGATATTGGTTTCTGTCCCCTGAGGTAATGATGATAAATATGCCAAGGTCGGCAGCCCCATCAGCCATTGAGACTACTTACCCTGGCAACTGCAGATAATCAGTTACCTGGTGAGACTAGTTGCCTATACTTCAATTCATGCCTACAGTGTCACTGAAATGTCCCTTATCTCACAAAAACACTTGTCTTTCTGGTGCAGAAAGAAATTCATAAATTATTGTTAGACCTTGGATTTTTTTAAAGTCTCAGTCACAATTTTGTTGGTTGAAGAAGTGACTAAAGAAAGAGGAATAGATGAAAATTAAAAGGTACTGATGTGTATATAACAATATCTGTTTCTTGCCCTAGAAAGCAAATATTCAGACTTCCAAAAGATCAATCATTTTTTTTTAAAAAACTCTACTAGCATTTATTGAGAACCTACTATGTGGAATGCACTATGCTAAGTCATGAGAATACTAAAATAAATAAGAAATCTGCATTAAATTTCCCAAATGCTTTTAAGGAACTATATTTTCATATTAAAGATTTTAAAAAGGCAGAATCACATTGTACCCCTAGTCAATTGCACCACATTATAGCCTGAGTCAATTTTCCACCATGACTATATAAATGTATATTCGAGTGGGATTACAGCTATTAGTTTCCCCAACACAGATGTGTGTCTCTGGAGTGACAGGATCTGGCATGGGTGTCTGTCTCTGTGGGAGGAGGCCAAAGGACTACCTGGCATCTCTCATCGATAAGCAGGACTCAGGTTCTTACTAGCCAGGCCCTGAGGAAACACAAAGAGAAACTCAAGAAAGAATCCTTGTCCTTAGGCTGTTCATGGGCCAGTGGGAAGCAACTAACCCTACAGAGTGTAGCAATGACTCCACCTGAAGTATTTGTGGCTGAGACAGACCATGTGTCTGTTAAGTACTTAAGGACAAATAATGTAACATTGGATACTGCCTTTTAGGTATTAGACAAATTAAGAAAAATGGGCAGAAAATAAAGGTGACCTTATACAAGGGGAAATTTGGACCCAGGGTGCAGACAGGAAGGATGCCACATGACCACTCTGTGCCTCTAATCTGAGAAAGTAACAGTGCCTACCTGAGAGGGCAGATATTATGAGGACTGAATGAATTAGCATAGGAATAACACTAAAAATAGTGCACGACATAAAATGTTTATGAATGTCTATTAAATTAAATAAACAAGATATCCAAGGTCCCTCAAACAGTTGTGCTTTATGAGACTTCCATAAGTGAAATAGTACACGCGTAAGACCAAGGTAGAACTCTGAAATGTAGCCCCTCCTCTCAGAAGGATGTGCCTTGCTGTCAGTTAATAATATCTGTTGTATAGGCAATATTAAAATTAAGCATTTTCATTTTCTTTGTGACAGAGAGCTATCTTTTTTCTAAAATTCTGAGATGTGGTGACAATTGTACAGTATCAGGTATTCACAGTCTTTGCCAGGAGAGGGACATTTGAGAACCATTTCATGAAATAAGAATCCTATTGTTTCTAATTCACTGTGTCCCTCTTCTCCAACCATTTTTTGTTTAAGATTCAGTGCATGCAAAGAAAGGCCTTGACCCTTTGAGACAGGGTTCCTTCCTAAGTGAATGCAGTATCTAGAAAGATTTGTCTAAATGAGGGTTCACGATACCATGATGGACAATATTCTCAAGTTGACAACAAAAGCCTCAACCACAGGGCTTTAAAGGGTGCAGACTTTTTGTTTTACTTAAGCTTTTTTTCAGATAGTACCTATATAAAATCTGATTTTGAGAGATGTTGATTACAGAATGAATCTTATATTAATTTTATTTGGAAAGCATCTCCCCAATTTTACTTCTTTTGAGGGGAAGAGTTATGTAAAAGAAAACATATTCCTTAATTATTAATTTGTATATATGAGCATAAACTATTACACAAATTTAAGAACAACTTTTCATGCTTACAAACTCTTTTAAAAAGTCTGTCAAATCAAGAAATCTTCTTTTATACTACAGATAATAAATGTCATTGAATTAAAAACAATTTTAAAAATTAAATTTGTGAACATGTTATATGACAAGTCAGTTTATGGCTGCAGGACTTTGAAGTCCGTGGTATACTGATAGAAACAACAAAACCCAATTAAGAAGAGACTTAATTAATTTAACTCCTCACAGTTATTATATAAAAAACGAGGAATGTTCATTTCTGGGCATAAAAATGTTTACCTCAGTCTTTAGTGTTTTGACACTAAGTCTAGTATTCAACCAAAATTTACAAAGCAGAAAAAAATAACAAGAAAAAGCCACCCATTGCTTAGAGATAAAACAATCAATAAAGCTAAACTTAAAGGTGACTTATATATCAAAACTATTAGAAAGGAACTTTAATATAACTAATATTAATATATTAAAAATCTGGTGGAAAGTTACACAATATGCATCAATGCGGGGCTGGGATTGTGGCTCAGCGGTAGAGCGCTCGCCTAGCACGTGGGCGACCCGGGTTCGATCCTCAGCACCATGTACAAATAAAATCATTCAATTAAAAAAAAAAACAATATGCATCAATAGAGAAGGAATTTCAGTAGAGATAGAAATTTAAAAAAAAAGAAAAGAAGTGCAAGAGAAAAAGATATCTATGAAGAATTTCTTACAGGGCTAATTAGCAGACTGGAAGTAGGTGAGGAAAGATCAGCAAACTTAAATATAGGTTAATAAAAATTACCCAGAACGAAATACATTTTCTAAAGTGTAAAAGAGAAATAAGAATACCTGAGAGAAACAGAATATCTAAGAACTGTGTAGGATAATATCATATGGCCTAATCTACATAATTACAATTTCAGATGAAAAAAAGAAGAAAGCAGGGCAAAAGAAATACTTCAAGAAGTACTTTTGATGGCTAAGAGTTTCCTACAATTATTGGAAGATAATCAACCACAGATCCAAGAAGCTCAGAGGGACCTAAGCAATTAGAACAGTTTTCACATGACCCATCTCTAGCCAATTGCTGAAAACCAACTTAAGACCTCAAACACAGACTGAGTAGAGAGATGTTATGTATAGAAAAACTAGGAAAGAGAGTGGCCTCCTTGTCAGAAGCTAAGTGAGCTACAAAACAAGGAGGAGCCTCTCAGACACTGAAACAAAAGCCAGCCAGTAAAGAATTCTCCACCCAAGAGAAACAGCTTGCTCAGCAAAAGCAAAGCAAAGACCTTTCCCCACAAACAGGAGTTGAGAGGACTCCCTAGCAGCAGAACCCCCACTATAGGAATTGCTGGAGGAAGTTCTGCAGGTAGAAGGAATATGATGTCATGGAAACTGGGCTTGACACAAAACAATTAAGAGCACCAGACATTTATTTAGATAAGAGTGAATTTAAATACTCCCCCCTATTTTTAATAATTTAAAAGCTTTTTAAGACAGAGGTTGTCAGCCTCTTTCTTAAAGGGCCAGATGATAAATATAATTATACAGCTTCTGACTCATACAGTCCCTGTCTTAACTATTCCACTCTGTCATTTCAGCGTGACCATAGACCAAACATAAACAAATGAGTATGGCTCTGAGCCAATAAAATTCTGTTTATAGAAGCACATAGCTGGTCTGCAGGCCAATCCTAACTCTAAATTAAGATTCTCACACTATACAGGGAAGGAGTAAAATATTGTGTAAAGAATCACTATGAGGAGTTTAAGATGCATATTGTAAGCCTTAGAGCAAAAAGCTCCTAGATCCAAGTTAGTGTAGTAAGTTCATAAGATACATAATCAATATATAAAAACTAACTTATTTCTACATGCTAGAAATTGGAAACTGGTACAAATGGAAATTGAAATGCTAAAAAAAAAAAAAAAAAAAACACCATTTACAGGGCTGGGGTTATGGCTCAGTGGCAGAGCACTTACCTCGAATATGTGAGGCACTGGGTTCGATCCTCAGCACCACATAAAAATGAATAAACAAAATAAAGATATTGTGTGCAGCATCTTCTTTCTGATGGTGAGCAAAGGCATCTCCATCATTGGCAGCAGAATCTGTCCATCTGGGGGGAGCGCAAGGCAGCTCCCCTAAGAGAAGATGTAGCATAAATATGGCTAATTCTGATCCTGTGTACTCTTACTGTCTTGTTTTCTGCTCATATGGCCAACAGGTGTAATAAATTAATTATTAAGAATTAAACTGGTTCTAGAAATTATAGCCTTATGGAATCTGAGTTAGAAGCATAAAAACATTATCTAAAGTTGTACAAATATAGCAGGTTTCTAGTTAAGAAACAGCTTTTGTAAATGCCCGCTGTTTGACCTCTTCTCCTTATAATCATGTGCACCAAGAAAAAGCTTTAAAGGTCTTCTTGTAATTGGTAAGGATTCCTTTTACTTTTGAAGTAGTTTAAGATAGATATATACAAGTTCCTTAGGGTAGAAGTCCTTCAGATCTAACATTTGGCTATGAGATAACACCTGTTAACTCAACTTCTGAAAAACAGCTATGCCTCCCTTCCCTGTCCCTAGCTTCAAAACAAAGCTATTATAGAAATACAATAGTGCTTTGAAACCAGGCAGAAAAAATTAACTTCAATGAGGCAGATAAACAGGTGTGTGGAGGAATGGCTTCAGGAAATCCATGAGAAATGAATTGAACCCAGACTAGTTACAGATAAAATGTGGCAGAAATGCAGGGTGTCCAGATAGTGTATATGTGACTCTGGTCTACACAGGACCTTGAAACATGTTGAGTAAAAAATTAAAATGTCTAGAATGTAATCAGCAGATGTTGCTGCTTCCCTGGATCTTATGACTGTGATGTAACCACAAAAGTTAATGTATGCTGCCAGAAAAAAAATACTATATTAGATGCAAAAAAGAAAGTAAAGAGAGTGTGAAGCCTCCAAGAGAGTGTGTGTGTGCTTTTCTCTGTAGCTGAATTGTCACCCCCGTGCCGCGTTACACATGTCACATTGCTCTCCCGTGCCAGGGCAGCACCCCCTTGCTGAGGCTGGACCTCAGCAATTGGGTCCACGTATAATTAAAAAATATTTTTTGAAAAAGCACTATTTATAATAGCATCAAAAACAATGAAATGCACATAGAGTTAACAATATAGATCGATGATTTATTAGCTGAAAATTGTAAGACATTTATCAGATAAATTGAAATAAATAAACAGAAAGAATGCAACATTCACAGGTCTAGAGTTGGTATCAAGATGTCAATCCTTCCCTGATTGATCTATAAATTTAATGCAATCTTCTGTGGTCTGAACTTTTGTGTTGCCCCCAAATGAACATTGAAATTCTAACCTCCAAGGTGGTAGTGTTAGGAGATGTGGACTTTGGAAGATGATTAGGCTTCAGGGCAGAGCCCTTAGGAGTGGGATTAGTGTCCTCATAAAAGAGGCTCAAGCCGGGTGTGGTGGCGCACGCCTGTAATCCCAGCACTTTGGGAGGCTGAGGCAGGAGGATCACGAGTTCAAAGCCAGCCTCAGCAATGGCGAGGCACTTATCAACTCAGTGAGACCCTGTCTCTAATAAAATACAAAATAGGGCTGGGGATGTGGCCCAATGGTCAAATGCCCCTGAGGTCAATCCCCGGTACCAAAAAAAAAGAGGCTCAAGAGAGCTTCTTTGCCCAATTTGTCCTGTGAGGTTACAGTGAGAAGACGAAAGCGGCCCTCACCAGATCTGCCAGAACCTTGATCTCGGACCTCCCAGCCTCAGAAATTGTAAGAAATAAATTTCTGTTGTTTGTAAGATAACCAATTCATGGTATTTTGTTACAACAAATGTCTAAAATAATAATCCCACTAGGCATTTTTTTGTAGCAAGAATAAGCTGATACTAAATTTATTTATGTACTTATTTTATTTTGGTGCTGGAGATTAAACCCAAGGCCTTTTACATGCTAAGCCTATGCTATACCACTGAGCCACATCCCTCTATGTTTGAAGTTTAAAAAAAAAAAAAAAAAAAACTAAATAGTAAAAATCAGCTTTGGTAAAAGAAAACAAATTAGGAAGGCTCATACAACCTTATTCCATTCCATTCCAGCAAGATAATTTAGTATTGGTATAAGAATAGATATATGAATCAATGGATCAAAATAGTTTCAAGAAATAGACCTGAATTTACCATCAACTGGTTAATTTTAACAAAGTTTCAGAGGTCATTAAATAGAGGAAGAATTTTCTTTTCAACAAAGAATTCTGGGCAAGTGTATCTGTGGATGGAGGGGACATTTACCTTATTTGTTCCATATTTCACACCATAGGGTATGGATCCATTTAAAAAATCAATTTGATATGGATCAGAGACCTAAATGTAAAGAAAAACACTGCTAGGAAAATGAAAATATAAGCCACTGACTGGGAGAAAATGTTTTTCTAACATATATTTGACAAAGTACTTATATCTAGACTATATAGAATATTCTTAAACTTCACTTATAAAAATACAAAGATCCAATTTTAAAAAAAATTTAGATGGACACTTCTCCAAAGAGATACAAGTAACAAGTAACTGCATGAAAAGATTCCTAACATGATTAATTATTAGAGAAATTCAAATTAAAACCAAATGAAATAATACTATATACCTATTAGATTTTTTTTTTTCCTTTTTTTTTCTATTTCTTTTTTTAAAGGGGGAAAGCCTAATGCTATCAAGTGTGTGAAGCAATTGAAAATCTCATACATGGCCAATGGAAATAGATTGTAAACTAATTTGGAAAACTATTCGGCAGTTTCTTATTAAATATATTCTTAACAAAATCACTTCTAGGTAGGTAATAAAGAGAAATGAAGCACATCACATGTTCACACAAAGGTCTGTACACACATATTTTAGTTTCCTTGTTCATAGTAGTCTAAAAGTGAAAACAATTTAAATATTCATCAACAGGTAAATGTGTGATATGCCCATTCAAGAGAAATAGTATGCAGCAATAGAAAGGAATAAACTGTTCCTTGCAACAACATGGATGAATCTCAAAGCTTTATCCAAAGTAAACAAACCCAGACACATGCTACATATTATAGGAATTCACATATATATTATTTTAGAAAAGGCAAAAGTCTAAACACGGAAATGATCTGTGATCATCAGGGGTGGAATTCGGCGTGGTAGAAATTGACTATAAAGGAGAAAAAGGAACTTTTTATGGTTATGGAAATGTTCTGTATCTTGATTATGTCAGTGGCTACATGATTGTATGCCTTTGTGAAAAATGATGCAGCAGTACACTCAAAAAGGGTGAAGTTTACTGCAGGTATGTTACACTTCAGTTTGCCTTAAAAAGAATAAATCAAACCAAAGAAAATGAGAGAGAAGGAGAGAGAGAGCAGGCAAGAGGGAGGATAGCCTGGTAGCTCAATGCAGTGTTTGGTACTAGACTGGGTGGAGTGGGGGAGAGGTTAGCTAAAAAGATGTGTTGGGACAGTCAATAAATTTGAGTACGGATTATGAATTACATAATAATAGCATCTTATCAGTGTTAAATTGTATGATCCTGATAATTGTACTATGGTCATTTAAGAGAATGTCCTATCCTTAGGAAATATAACTGAAATTTTTAGGGGCAAAGGAGCTTGATGTCTGCAGTTTACTCATCAGTGGTTGAGAGAGAGAATGGTAAAGCATGCAGGGAAAATTATTAAATGACAAAATTGGGTAAAGAGTTTAAATATCTTGCATCCTTTTTGGTAAATTTAAAATTGTGTGTTTATTATTTAAGAACCAAGTAAGAAAGAGAGAGAATAACAATTGATGAGACCAACAAGGTACAGGGAAGAACATCCTAAGCACAATTAAGCCCAAGGCACAAACAAAAATCAGTGTGTGTGTGTGTGTGTGTGTGTGTGTGTGTGTTCAGTAGTTAAAACAGAAATAGAAAAAGCACATGACCTATCGAGATGTCGGAAGGCAAAGGCTGTAAGAGAACACAAGAAAAATCCTCCACCAAGCAAATCGAGCTCTTCCCAGAGCCAGTCACCCTTTTCTTTGGCTAATAATAAAAGAGTAACAGAGCCCAGCATGGTGGCCCATGCCTCTAATCCCAGCACTTGGGAGGCTGAGGCAGGAGGATCGTGAGTTCAAAGCCAGCCTCAGCAATAGCGAGGCACTTAGCAACTCAGTGAGACCCTGTCTCTAATAAAATGCGAAAAAGGGCTGGGGATGTGGCCTAGTGGTTGAGTGCCCTTGAGTTCAATCCCTGGCACCAAGAAAAAAAAAAAAAAAGTAACAGAGTAATGAGTGTCAGAGTTTTTCAAAATAAAAAAGAAACCAAGGCTGACGCCTTCTGGAGATCACTTCTTTGTGGAGACCTGCCTGAGAAATGGGGAATGGGAAGTGGGCAGAGGTGAGAAAGGACACATGAAGACCTACATTTGTAATATCAGATAAACAGTCCCAAAGTAGGAATTCAAACTACACATGTTCCAAGGGTGATCTGAGGAGAACAACCGGAAGTTATCACACAGACCCAAATCGTTCTTTGAAAAAAAGGAACCCTCCAACCTCAACACACAAACGTGTACAACATACAAAGCTCCCAAAATCACCAATAGTACACACAACGTATGCTTGCAAAATACACAGGAATGCATGAGACACCACGGTCAGCACAGTGCCTGCAACATCCACACCAACAGTATGATGGTAGAATGATAGGTGTAGTTAACTGTCTAAAGACAAAAGATTATTCAGCGGGGAAAAGAAATGGCAATTTGTGCCACCTGGAAAGGAGTAGGGAGCCCAGGTAGAGGGCTGGGAGGATAAAAAGTACAGTTGATCTTCATTACTCTTGGATTCCATATTTGTGAATTCACCTACTCACCAAAATTTATCACCCAGAATCAACAACTAACAGCACTTCCATAGTCATTTGCTGACATGCTCAAGGTAGTGCAAAATTTGAGTTGCTTGTGCACACTCTCAGTTAAGGTCCTACAATGTTCTGCCTTCTTTTTTTTTGGGGGGGGGGGGATTGAATCCAAGGGTGCTTAACCACTGAGCCACATCCCCAGCCCTTTTTATTTATGTATTTATTTTTGAGACAAGGTCTCACTAAGTTGCTTAGGGCCTTGCTAAGTTGCTGAGGTTAGCTTTGAACTTGGGATCTTCCTGTCTCAGCCTCCCCAGCCGTTAGTATTACAGGCGGGAGCCTCTGCAACTGCCTGATGTTCTTGCCTTGTCACGGCAGCTCTCATGCTGTAACCAAGTGTCTTTTTCGCTATCTACTTTTGTGAAATGTTTCTAGCATGTTTACTGTCAGTTTGCTGTTAAAAGGGAATCCCAGGAATGCTGCTGAAGTGCTGATAGGCTGCCTGGTGTCCCTAAGCACAAAAAGGCTAGTGTGTGTCTTATGGAGAAAATATGTTAGATGCACTTTTTTTGGGGGGGGGGGGGGTACTGGGAGTTGATCCCAGGGTTGCTTTACCACAGAGCCACATCCCTACACCTTCTTAATTTTTATTTTGAAACAGGGTCTTGCTAAGTTGCTGAGGCTGGCCTCAAATTTACAATCCTCCTGCCTCAGCCTCCCGAGTTACTGGGGATTACAGGCATGCACCATAGCACCCGGCTAGATGCACATTTTTCATGCATGGATTATAGTGTTGTTAGCATGAGTTCAATGAGATGAATCAACAATGTGTGTTCAACAAGATGTCTTAAACGAAAACAAGATACAGATTGATAAGCTGACAAAAATGTTGTTACCAGAAACTTGCAGGATCTAACCCTGTCTTTCCCCTCAGAGTAATCTTTTGGCATTTGGTAATCCCGTGTTCATGATGACTGACCTTGAATAACAAGAATCAACTGTATTTGAACATGGACTAGAAAGAAACCCATCCAACGCACAATGGTAGTTGGGTTTGAGGAAAGGGTGAGAGGATGGAAACTGGGAATTTTGGTCAATGGAGACATTGAAGGCTGAAAACAAACATCACAAAATGTGAACTGTTACTGAGAGGTGCTAATATGGGTGTTTGTTATTATTGGTAGTTATTTTAATTTCCTAACATAAATATCCTTAGAAGGATACCACCATTGGGAGAGAAGGGGATAAGAGGCTGGCAGTCACCATTCAACGTATGTTTGCACATGCTTCAGCACACAAATACGGAGAGCTAAGTGTGAAATCAGCTGCAGGGTAAAGCATTACTTCATCAAAAACTGTAATTTGGAAAAGTGAATAACTGCTACATGGCCGCAGCTGGCCTCAATACACAACAGTGCTGCCCTGTCTGAGCAGGAACTATGGCACACAGCTAGCATTATAAAGCTTTTCATCAGTTTGAAAGAAATGCCATGGATTTACATAGTCAAGAGATGCTGTAGTTTGAAATGCTGGTGCATGACGGATTATTTCTAACATCTGAAACCATTTCACAGCTAAATTATAAAGCCACATTTCTGTTTCAATTAGAAATCACAACACCTGGAGCTTCAATTCTCTCAAACAGATGCAATGAGATAGTTAGGCACTCTGCCCAAAGATAGGAAAACAAATCTTCTGTTTGCTCGAATTATTCTAGTGATTAATGTATTTAAGTATAATCTCCAAATATCTCAGGTTCCCCATGCAAAATGAAAAGAATAGTATTTCAGAACAAAGTGGCCTGAACTATCTAGGAACCAAGCATTTATGGCTGCAGAGTATCCATTACAGTGAACTAAAAGTACTAAAAGTACACCTGGAGGTGCTGTCAGCAAGTTGACAGGAAGGGGCAGCACCATAGAAACAAAACTGCACCCTTACTTCCAATCTATAGGGCAAATGAACTTACACCAAGAATTTAACAAACAGAAAAATTTGCCAGATACTAGTATATTCACTTTTTTTTTTTTTAAAGCAGGAGAAAGATTTCAAGAGTTAGCATTCTACACCAAATCTGCACCTCAATTAACTAGAACAAGATGGAGGGCGGGATTGCTATTATTTCATTTTGTGAATTTTCTGATTGGTTAACACTTAAGGAGAAATGCCTAGTCTCTGAAACTTCTAAAGTGGGTCTACAACTTGTTGCCCAGTGTACAGGAAAACACTACTACTAATAATGCAATTAATATCTTTTGACCATCCTTGGCATAGCTGATGATGGTGAATGCTCATGCCACCCTGCAGCCAGGATTGTTAGGATGCCATCTTAACTGATGCAGAGATAGAGGCACAAAGAGACTAGGTAAGAACAATGGTAACTTTTGAAGACTGTGTGACTTCATAGCTTCCTTATAGTTCTGAACTGCTACGATCCTATAATTCTCTGAAGGTGGTGAAGGTATTGATCCCAGGTCTTGGTCTGCAATTTTAAAAACACTTCTAGCACTGGAAATGCTTTATTGTCATTTATCTCCAGTCCTAGAAGAGAAGGGGGAAGTGATTAACTTCACATACCATAATCCAGTGTCTATTTTAATGCTTTCTAAATATATAGGATCTTCCCATATTGCTCTACTTTGGTGAAAGTCAAGTGTGTGGCAAACTAGTAAATGTTTGTTTTGCTCACATGCCATTTATTACTTAGCAGCATTGCAAAATTCTCTGCCTAGTGGAAGCAGGAATCCCACTATCCGAGCTGAGGGTCACACCACATTCCAGACTGCTCAGTGGCTCAAGATTGAACACTCCTGAATCATACAATGCTTGTTCATTTTTCTTTAGAATTTATATCTTTTCATAAACTTTGTAATGATAAAAATGACCTCCAGTTCAAGGCAATTCCTTCTTATTATTGACCACAAGAGTCAAAGGACTTGACATTTTACTATTCTCAAAACAGGCAATGGCCGCTGAGACCCAATCACCTTGCTGTCACCGGTGTGGGGGAGGGGTTTGTTTGTTTGTTTGTTTGTTTGGCAGTACTGGGGATTGAGCCTTGGGCCTTGTGAATGCCAGGTAAGCATGCTCTAGCACTGAGCTATATCCTGGTCCTGTCACTGGTCTTTGATAATATTTTCACACCACAGGTGACATCTGCTCTTAGAGCCATCTCATTGTTCCTTTGGGTATAAAGTCATAGAGCCATTTCTTTAAGATGAAGTTCATACCCTACTGTGGAGACAGAAATTAGAAAAACATTAAAAGAGGAAAGAAAAACTTCAAGCTGATATTTCCTTTTCATGAATGAAAACTGCTGTAAAAATGGATATCATCATGAAGGTGTATAAAATATTTGGAAACTCAAACAATAAAATGTCTCTGTTAATAAGTGGGTTTATTGACATAACTGAGCATAACAATGTATGACATTTATTCATTTCCCACTGAAAGACTTTCCAGTGAAACTGTTTTAAGTAGAACACAGATCCAGGCAGTAAGCATTTCCAGTGATGTTCTGCAGCGGAAAAGGTGGGTGATGGATAGAATCAGAGATCTTTTCCAGATTTTCAGTGGGACTTAATATTACACTGCTGTGCAAAGAAACAGCAAAGAGATACAATTACACCATGAAGAAGAAAAGCCAGGAATACAAAAGGTGCCAGATAGCCAGCTGGTTGAAAATAAGAGCAAAAATCTCCACCTCTCTATGTACCAATATGTTCTGAATCTAAAACAAGCCCTGGCGGCAAACAAAGAATGACAGTCTATTTCCTGTGGTTTATTAAGTTTTGGCCCTGCAGATAAGACTGCCAGAAAAGCAGCTGTAGTTTAAGTGGCCTGGACATTTACTCATCTGAACATAAACAAAGATCAGCTCATTTAAATCCCTGGGTCCCTGCTCAGTGGCTGGGACAAGGTCAGGCCTGGCTCAATTTAGGCCAAACATAAAAGGAGTGACCTGGGTTAAAGGACCCCTGGACTGTGATGGATTCCCTGAGTCATCAGGACCCTCAGGGGCTTGAGGCCCTAAACAGAAGATTCACTGTTAGCCTTAGCACCATTTATAGTGGCCTCCATGGTACTCTAATGCCAATAAATCCACAAGCATGGTGACTATAACCACAGTGTACACCCTCTCAGTGACTGCATTTTTAGACCACACACAAAATTATTAATGTAAACCAAACCACTACATTTAGAGATAAACATGTACTTCATAAATATTAGGGATTGAAAGTATCCCAAATAGCTGGAAACTAAATGAATAAAGGAGACTAATCCTAAGTTTAAAATAAAAATATTGAAAAGTAATACCACTACTATTTACTAAAAGATAAGATTTAATCACACAGTAAAACACTGGGTAGTAGAGGGATTAATTTGCAAAATATATAATTCTTTCACAGTGAGATTTAAGTACTCATAACAACCTTCTAGTTTTAGTAGAAACAGACACCCATTGATTTTTTCACATTTGTCTCTGTAATTTCTTCCTGTCTACTTCCTGTAAGAATAGATATTAATGTGGTCAAAGATTACACTATCAATTGACAATCACCTTTTGTTTTGTCTCTGTGGTGCTGGGGATGGAACCCAGGCCTTCATACATGTGGCAAGTGCTCCACCACTGAGCTACGCCCTGGCCCCAACAATCACCTTTTGCTTGTTAGGAAATTACTTTTACTGCTTAACTGTGAAACTCAGATGTAGGCCCAGTCAACTGAGCGGCACTGATTAAAATGCAATGAGAAGTACATTGCATTTGTTCCCATGTAGACACACTGTCAGAGATGTGGTAAGCTGGATTGCTTGAGTTCCCTCAGGGGTCATCAGTTACATACATATTACATTCTTTTATCAAATCTGCCATTGAATTTTCCTTTTCTATATATAGGTTTAAAAGAATAAAATTAAAACCACAGGAGCAACCCTGACAGAGAAGTCTTGTATGCAGCCTTCTCCTGAGAAAGTATGTGATATTAGTTACCCTTAGAGTCAGCAAATGTTCTTGTCTGTTCATGTTAAAAGGAAACTAGTTGAACGGCCCAGTCCAACTAAAATAGTCTGTGAGTTTATTGGTCAGTTTGTTAAATGTCAGAGCTCTTCACATTGTTGAAAAAAATAGCGTCTCATTATTTAAACCTTAGGGTATCCTGTATGTGCTATCAGCCAACATAAATGAGTTCCTTAGTGAGAGTGTTACCACCTGTTTACCTCACCCTTCCTGGCAGAGACTCCCAGACCTGAGGAGTCAGATGCCAAGCCTCCTTTGTAATGGTAATAAGTTCCTTTTTCCTTAAATAGAAACAAAACTCCTCTGTTTGACACTGAATAAACAAAAAAGCATGAACCTCGGCTCTTTCTGGCCATGTTTGTTGGGTCATAAGCACCCTTTTCTAACCCAAAGGAGACCAGGCTGTTGCATAGCATGGCTACAAGAGCCATCCCTTAGCTATGCCATGGCTTCTGCCTCTGCAGCTACCATCCATTTTCCCCCTACTCTTGGCCTTGGCCACCGTCTACCATACATTTGCTTCATTAGTTAGTACTCAGAAGTGGATGGTAATACCTAGATTGGCTCTCCGTCCCCTTTGTCCTCTCTGGCAAATGCGCGAAAGGGAAAAAGGAGAAGGCATTAACAGGTCTTCCCCTGAGTTGGGCTTGGGAGCCCCACGGAGAGGTGGCTCTTCAAGGCCAAAGAGATGGTCTCCCTCCACACACAGGGTTGCCCTGGACCTAGTCAGCAAATCGTTGCAGAAGGTGATCCTCCCGCCTCAGGCTGCCTCCCGCACCACCACCTGTGCTGTCCATGAAGCGGTCACAGGGGAACTCGATGAGGTCGGCTTCGCTGAGCGCACACACAGTGGTGCGCGGCCGGTGAGACTGGAATCCGGAGAAGTCTGCGGACACACCGGTGCCCATGGAGCGCAGGGGCCGTCGGGTGGAGTACATGTGTCGAACATGGACCGGCGCTCCACCCTTCCGCCTGGCCCGAAGCTTCCTCCGCAGCCATCGCGACGCCCAGACGGCCAAGGCCAAGAGCACCAGTAGCGCGTTGACTGCCAGCAGGGCCAAGGTCAACAGCTGATAGTCGACGCCACTCCGTTTCCCCGCCTCCGGCAGGGTGACCAACCCTGCGCAGTGGTCCCGGGGGGCCACGGGGCAAACTCTGCCCCCGAGCACTCCCTCCACGCACACCAGGTAGGGGGTGTCCCCGCGTAGCTCGCGCAGCGTGGCCGAGTCGCTACGCTCTGGCAAGTACACGAAGCGGTGGAACTTGGGCTGCTGGCCAAAGCGGTCGAAGAGCAGGCGAAAGCGCGCGCCGCCCAGCGGCCGGGGGCTGCGGTGCTCACGCACTGCCCAGCGAACAGAGGCACTGTCCGCGCTTACTGCCTCCACCGTCAGGTTGCAAAGAATGAACTTGTTAAAGTCACACGGGTCCGATACCAGAGGCGGCAAGCCCACCCCGCCGCCTTCGAACTGGGAGGCGCCCTCCTGCTGCTCTGCGGCCAGGCGTTGCTTCGATGCGCGCTGCCAGGAGTCGCCGGCGGCCGGTGGTGCAGAAGAGGGCTGGGTCGGTGTGGGCTCCGTGTGGATGGGCTCGGCCAGGGTCGGACGGCCCATACCAGGCTTCTCCTGCAGGTCCAGGGGCTGTAGAGCGGGATCCACAGCAGCAGCGGCAGAAGGGTTCTGGTGTTGGAGGCCCGGACCCCGTCGGCTCAACCTTAGAGCGCTGCGGTTACCTATGAGCTCCCTTGCGGCCACATCCCAGGCCACCCCAGCTAGAAATCTACCCCGCTGCTGGGGCTGGGGCTGCGGCTGCGGCTGCTCCTGCACGTCCAGGAGACCTTCTACAGGGGAAGTCATCTTCTCCCCCTCGGCTGTTGGTTGGATCAGCCGCCTACTGTAATTGGCGGTAGGGGAAGCGGACGGATCCGCGCAAGATCCGTTCAGCAGCTGCTGATCATCCAGGTAATCCAGGTACTTGCCCCGAAGGGAAGGGGGATAACGACACTGCACAAAAACGGTGAGGAGCCGGCCCTGTGCGTGCCAGTCACCCATCCAGCGCTTCAGGCCCCGCAGCCGGCAGTCGCACGTCCAGCCATTGCCCTCTAGATCCAGCCGGTAGAGGGCCGGGCTGGCGGCGAAGATATCCCCTGAGAGGGCACTGAGCGCGTTGTCACGCAGGCTGAGCTCGCGCAGTCGGCCCAGGTGGCCAAAGGTGGCGGGATGCAGGGCAGACAATTCATTGCTGCTGAGGTCCAGGGCCTCCAGGCTGTGCAAAGGTTCCAGCAGCGCCAAGGGAAGCTGGCTCAGCCGGTTGCCCTCTAGGCGCAGCTCGCGCAGGGCCTCCAAACCCCAAAAGGCCTCTGGTGCCAGGTGAGTAAGTTGGTTGCCCCTGAGTGAGAGCAGGCCCAGGCGCGGCAGGTGCTGGAAGACACGCGGGCCGAGGTGTTGCAGGCTGTTGGCTGAGAGGATGAGAGTGGAGAGGGAGCGCAGGGGCGCGAAGGTAGCTGCGTGGCGCAGGGAGGGCTGTAGTTCGTTGGTAGAGAGGTTGAGGAAGCGCAGTTTGCCCAGCTGGGAGAAGGCGTTTTTGCCCAGAAAGCGGATCCGGTTGGACTCCAGATGCAGGTAGAGCAGATTTCCCAAAGGGGCGAAGACGGCGTCCGGTAGCGCCCCCAGGGCATTTCCGTCCAGCCGCAGCTTGACCAGACTCTCCAAGCCGTCGAAAGAGCCGCGGCTTAGGCGGCCGATCTCATTCCCGTTGGCGTACAGGATACGCAGCTTGCGCAGCGGGGCCAACGTGCCCGGCGTGAGCGCCTGCAGGAGGTTATTCCCCAGGTAGAGTTCTTCCAGCCGTGAGAGCTTCTCGAAGGTTTTGGGGTGCAGAGAGCGGATCTGGTTGTACTGCAAATCCAGCCTTCTGAGCTGCCCCAGACGGTGAAAGTCGAAGGCGGTGATATTAGTTATGAAGTTGCCGCCAAGGCTGTAGGTGAGTACGTCCTGGGGGCTAGGCAGCGAGCTAGTCTTGGGCACGGCGCGGAGCCCCCTGTTGGTGCATAAGAGGTGCTGGGGGTGCTGGCAGTCGCAGCGCTCGGGGCACACTGGCTCGGCCCGTGGCGGGAGTGCAAGGCAACCGCACACCAGGAACAGGAAGCGCACGGCGCGGACAGCCTCCATCGCCGCCCGCCCTGCGTGCTGCGGCCGGCTAGTCCTCTTGGCCCGCCGGCTGTATGTCTCCTCTGCATTCCCCTTGGCCTGGCCAGAGTCGCTTAATGGCCTCTTTCGGACTTCTTTGCCCCTCCTCCGCCCTTTGTCCGGTGGCTGGCCCGGGTTTCTGCAGGCAGGCTTCGCTGGGCCAAGTCAGGCGGCGCAGGGTGCTCCCAGAGCCACAGATGCTACTTGTTGCATTTCTGCAAAAAAAAAAAAAAAAAAAAAAAAAAAAAAAAAAAACTTTCTCTCCGGGTGCGCGTCGCGGGGTAGAGGGGAGGGAGCAAGACCTGGCGCTTTTTGTTTGCAGCCGAGTCGGGAGAGCTGGATTCCCTGGCGCGGATTCTCCCCGCCGAGCGGATTCCCCAGCTGCAGGCGGGAGCCCTTCCAAGAGCTCCTCGGGGCGCGGCTTGGCTGCTGAGCCCAGGCGGCTCGGGCCCCCGCAGCCGGCGCCTCCTCGCTCTTGTCCAGGATTCTGAACGCGGGCCCGGTGCAACAGCCCGGGGGGCGCGCGGGCTGCGTCCGGAAGGGACCCAAGTAGGCTAGAAGCTAGCAAACCCGGCGGAAATTCGTTCTTCCCACACTCTGCCCCCCGGGGACGCAGGCAGGAGAAAGAGGAGACGGCGGAGGGAGGACAGACCTCGACTGGGGGAGGAGGAAACGCTAAGTGACTCCGCGTCTGGTCAGCCCGAGCCCAGGACGCCAAGTGAGAAAAGTAGGGATTAAAAACAGCTGTACGGGTCGGCCACGCAGGGCTGGGGGCGGGAGTGGATTACCGGGCGAGCAAACGGGATTTGCAGACAGAGACCTTTTTATTTTAGGCGAGTACACCAGCCGCTTTGGAAAAGTAGGAGCGCGCCTCGCCTTACCATTTTTACTCATTTATTCTTTAGGTGCCACCCTGCGGGAAGTTTGTGCAGCACCGGAGTTCGCCAGCATTCTTCGACGGGAAGTTTGTGTGTGTGTGGGGGGGGGGGGGGGGGCGGGGGGGGAGATTGCCTGCAGAAGGTGGTCATGGACTGCAGTCCAAAGAGGCTAGCTAGTTCAACCCATTCAGACCATTGCCTATCTGGGTCTCTGATCGTCCCAAATACGGAAAGACATCCACCCTCTTGTAGGTATTTGAACTTAATATTTGCTTGATCCTGGTGTAGGGAAGAGCAAGAAGAAAGCTCAGAACTGGTTCTACCACCATGAAAATGTCTGTCAGATTTTGGTGATTCAGTCCCATTAATTCTCCAGTCTCAGAGCCCTTGGGCTAGGCTCTGCACGTGTGCATATGGATAATAACCTGCATAGCCCTGTGGTAACTGCTACCTGCAGGGCCCTCCTGCTTTATGCCCAGGCTTGCAATGATCTTCAAAGTTTTTAGGCCTGAAAGTACTCAGGCTGGGTGTAATTGGGGGAAGTATTACCGTTTATAAGCAATAGGGAATGGAGCATTTTGGAGCTCTTTGGAGGTTGCCCCTGGTCAGCATGGAATGAGAAAGGGATAGCTATTAATTACTATTTATTTATGCAGACCATCTTATTTAAGAAGAAAGAAAAAAAAGAGCTCTTTCTCTGCCTGTACCTAAAGTGTTCGGAAAAAATATAATTTTCACTCTACAATAGTGTGGAAAATTAAAGGAGTGAGACATATCCTCACTTCCAGAGGTTGGCAATCTATTGGGAAGGCAATGCATTGAAAGGTCAAATGAAAATATAAAGTGGTGATACGATAAAGCTGCAAAGATTTGAACAATTTTTAATAATTTCAATGTTTCACTGCCAAACTGAGAAATTAATACAGGGACATGATAGAAACAAGTTCTGAATTTAGAAAAAGTTGAGATCGCTGGTACAGTGGTCAGCAAAGAATTCATGGGTGAACAGGGACCTTGGCTTTGTGAGGAGATGGACATTGGAGAAATCAAGGTAAGCAGATAGTGAAAAGTCCATTCTGGGCACAGTGAGTAGACCAGGTTTGCTTGTGATTTGCTTTGAATTTTAAATGAAAGGTGAAGGTGTGGAACCAAGTGTCTATTTTACCAATATGAAGTTATTAAGTAGTTTGGTAGATTGGTTTTTAGTTCTTATTTTGAGAGCCTGGAATTCCCTTTAGTTCTTGATGACTCTGAACATTCAATTACCCTAAGAGGGGAACAGAACCCAAGCCTTGTACCATAGAGCACAGGTTCCCAGCTCTTTGATCTGGGCCAAAGAAACCATTAGGGGGGAACTTCAGTCCCTGCCTGCAATAGAGATGATCCAAATTTTTCAAAGGAACCAATGCTTGAAGGCTGTGGACTTCCGGCTTGAATCACTGGAGTTGCCTGGGTTGGAGCCTGTAAGCTGCCTGTCACGGCCAGCCACGGCGCCGCCACGGGAGGAAAATTCTCGGAGGCAGAGTATAGCTTTTGCTACTTTTACTTCTACTTTCTTAGAGCTTAGAGAGGGAAAGAAAGATTTTTCTTCTTAGCTTAGAGTAGAGTAGCTTAGAGTAAAGAAAGATAGAGCTTAGCTTTTCTTCTTAGCTTAGAGTAGAGTAGCTTAGAGTAGCTTAGAGTAAAGAAAGATAGAGCTTAGCTTTCTTCTCTCTTCTTTCTTCCTTCTTCTGTCTGGTTTCTCTTCTGTAACCGCTCTGCCTACGTTCTGGCCGCTCTGATTCTTCTGACCGACCGAGTGACTGCCCGGCTGACTGAATTCTCCGTTCTCCTAACTCGGACCGCTTTCACCCGGTTATATACCTTCAGGTTTGCGGGTGCCTACAGGTGCGTCACATACATATCAGGTGGAACCCATGGCTTCCAGCTAGCTACAACAGCCCTTCCTAATTAGGGCTCCTTCAGGAGCCCACATGGCATGAGCTTCAAAGCAGGTGAGCTCCCGCCACCCATAGCTTCTAAGCATACCAATAGCCTTTTGAGTAGTAAATGGATTGGAAGCTCCATGAAGCCTGGTATGGAAGAGGAAAAGGCAGAAATCAGATCCCACCTCTTTGCATAAGCTGCTTTGTCCTCTTGACCCTTTGCCAAAAAAAAAAAAAAAAAAAAAAAGAACACCTCAAAGTATAAGAGTGCAGTAGACAGGGCCCTCAGAAGGCTGCTGGAGTTTAGATTTATCACTCATTTACTCATAGACCTCTCTAAGTAAGATTTACAAAATTATTAGACTTCTGCCAACGTTTAGTATTTTTTTTCTGTTTTGGCTTTCTTTGCATTCTTGCCTAGTGTTTAATATTTCTACCAGTAGTCCAATATTGCTAGTAAAACAACATTATACTTGGTTTCATGTCAAAAGACAATCGCTTTGTGGGGTGTGGTGCTGCAGGCCTGTAATCCCAGCATCTGGGGAGACTGAGGCAGGAGGATCACAAGTTCACAGTCACCCTCAGCAACTTAATGAGGCCCTAAGCCACTTAGTAATAAAACCCTGTCTCAAAAAGTCTAAAATACAAAAAGAGTTGGGGATGTGGCTCAGTGGTTAAGTGCCCCTGGGTTAAATCTCTGGTACCATAAGACAATTGTTTTTCTATCATATTCCATTTCCTTGAAGCAGTTCATCAACTGCAAGTAGTTAGCCCTGTTTACAATGGATACATATGCAGTATTTCAAAATGAGTGTAAACAGTTTCTGATAGGCGTCTTTAGCCCTCAATATAGTTTCAGTTAGAGTGAGATTTTGAAATTTACAGATAGAGTGATAACACATACATGCATACAAATCCTCTCTCAAAAAGTGTAACCACCATCTTCTAAACAAATTCTCCCCCCTGCTTTTTTTAAGGTGTGTCACCTGAGACTGAATTTTCCAAATGATATTTAAATACTTTGGAGTGAATTCATGTGAGACTCATATGTGACCCGGAAGATCTCCAGTTCTGTAATGCTACGATGTTCACATGTTTTATTTTCAGACCATCTCTCTTTCAGGAGTTACGGTGGCATTTTGCTTGAATTCAATGGTACTTAAAGCCCCTCATAGTGAAGAACTGTCACAGCAACTCTAACAGTACATTTGCTTGGGATCTTTATTGTTGCTGGTGAGCAGACAAGAAGCATTTGATGAGAACTTACCAAATGACAAATCCCAGGATGAGGGTGGGAATGAGTAGCTGGCATGATACAGAGCTAGACCTCAGGGCAGCAAGCAGCAGCTTTGCAGGAAGTCTGATGATCAAGGAACTGTGATGGCAACCGGTGATAAATGCTGAATGATGGAGTTATGGGAGACCCGACAAGGGCCCAAGTGATAAATGCTGAGGATTTGGGCTATGGGAGCCCCAGCAAGGGTCCAGGAAGTCTTCCAACGCAAGGGAAGCCTGTACTGAGCTTGAGAGTTGAATGGTATTACCTAGATGAGTTGAGTGGACACTCAAGTAGGGGATCCCTGGAAACACTGCAAGAGGGGGATTTAGGACCCTCCAGATCGTCCATCTGCATCTTTGGGGTGAGATTTATTAACATCTGTATTCTTTAACAGCATCATACAACCTAGCTTGTACATAACTTGGAATAAATATTCCTTTGGTCCTCTTTAAGGATTTCATCAGGCCCTTGACTTCATTATATTTGCATTGCAACATCAAGAGGAATCTTTGGCTAAATAAACAAAGTAGGTACTATGCAAAGAAAATGTCTCCTTGCTTCTTGCCTTCTAGGTCCTTGGAATCTGTGACAATGATATACCTGGGACAAATGTGGATAGAACATCCAGACCAAGATATTTACATATGGAACACATACACAGATGTTGTGTAGCTACTATGCATATAGTAGAACCTTTGGCCCACAGCAACATAGGTCCCTACCTGTACCATGTGCTTTAGAGGGTCATGTTCAGTTCCTCCTGTGGTCAGACACCACCCCAAAGAGCAGAATTTCAGGCCTCTGAGGGGAATGCCCAGCACAGCTCATAACCCCACTTCTGCTAAAGGTTCTTGTGACCCTCGAATTCCATGCACAACTGCCTGTGTGCGGGCATTGTCCCATCCTTCTCCTGAGGGCTAGTTATGTCACAAGTGTCTATCCTGTAGGGCCAAGGGAAAACCAAGGGGCAGCTGTGTAAGAAGCAGTTGGAGATGTAGCTGGGGTTTTTCTACTGGGAGACCCCCCAGGAGAGCCCTATATGGCCATAGCTGCAAAGGGGAACTGTGGGCCAGAGACCTCCTTTAGTGCTCTAATTTCAGGCTTCTCAAATATTAGAGAGACCTGTCCATGTGTAGCATTTCGGGAAGAAAGTCTATGTTTGATTTAGAAAGAACAAGGAGAAAAATTATAGGAGTTTGAAAGGAAAGCATTTTTTGGAACTGTAAATTTTCCTTTATTATAACATAGGCTAGGCAAAATTTCTATGAAAAGCAATGTTCTTTAGTAAAAAGATAGTTGTCGCCATCTAAATAACTATCTCTTAATGAGGTACTGTCTTTGTTCATGGATGGATCCAGGCTTGATCAAGTTCCAGGAGATTCAAGTATTGATTAGGCTTAAATGTACAATTGGCATAATCACAACTGGAAATCCAGGAAGGAATGCCATTCAGAAGGGAAATGAGAACTTTGTCCTTTTACTTTTAGAAGCTTGCACTTCTCAAAATGTGGTGAGCAGTTTCAGTGGTCAGATGCACAAGCGAGTTTGGGCTGATTCCACTGCATGTATGTGGCATAAGGGTTCTCAGGTGTTCTTGCCCAGACACAGAATCTTCTGGGTCTTGCTAGGAATACACCTATGTCTTCCCAAGTGGCCTGCGGTTCCCTTAAACTTCAGCTATATTGTATTCCAGGCCATGTCTTTAGCAATCCCAGGAGCTGGCAGGAGTTGCCCAGGCACTGCTCTGGTGAAAGATGGGTTGGGGAGGAGAAATCTGGCCACGGCTCCCCTGTGCAATGGGGGTCAGGCCAAACCTGTTGGAGCAGCATCCTGGAGCTTCCTCTGGGCAGCCTGCAGGAACAGCAGCTGTTTCCTCACCACCTGTGCGCCAACCCCAGACAGGCAGTGTGGCTCCTGACATAGATGAAGTAGGATACTAGAGAGTCCCCAGTGGCCCCTTGGCAAGTTATCAAATGACCCCCAAAGTTGTCTTTCTATCTAAGTGAGCTGCATCTTAGCTCCCAGCCCAAGAGGCACATTTTTTTTCCTTGGGGATGAGGAATGTGAATGAGGTACCTGCTGGTTTACAGAGTATCTACCAATGCTCCATTTTCCCCTTTGGGAAATACAGGAATGCAGGTCTCTGGTTACGTAGCAGCCTTTTTAAGTCAGAATCTCTGGGCAGCCAAGCCACAGCATCTGCATTTGAAAGTTCACTAGATGCTTTTTACACACATTCACATTTGAGAAAAACTGATAGACAATATTTCAAAGCATCTGTTTCTGTTTGGCTGATCATACAGGTTGATAATCCCTAATCTAAAATTCTTGACTGTTTCAGATTTCGGAGGTTTTTTTGTATTTTGAAATATTTGCATAGACTTTATTGGTTAGATGTCCCAGATCCAAAAATATGAAATTCAAAATGCTCTAAAATCTGCAACTTTTAATCAAACAGTTGATGCTCAAAATGTGTTAGATTTCAGAGCTTTTTGAATTTCAGATTTTCAGGTTAGGGTTTTCAACCTGTAACAACAGCAAAAATAACTAGCACTTAAGTAGTGCTTAACTGAGCTGGGCAGCTATCTGAGCATTCTATATAAAATCATTCATGTGTTGCCAAAACTACCTTGTAAGGTAGGAAGTGTCATTTTCCTAGTTTTACAGAGGAACTTTTTAAAAATACAAGATCCTTAGCCCCGCCCTGGAGAATCTGATAATAGAATTTTCAGAATAGGACCTAGGGATTTTACTTAGCAGATCCTCAGGTATTATCTGGTGAGGACTCAAGCTTAGGGACCACTAACCTAGAGTTTTTAAGGACTTATTGAGGCATTTTGGTATCTCCTTTGCTAGTAGGAGAGAGGAGGATGGATACAAGGCCTTCAGAGAGCTCAGCATGGCTGCAGAGACAAATGTATCATTACCCAGGAGGATCATACCTTCATAGATAAAAACTGTGAGCATGACATTCTATAAGCAATTATATAATATAGTATGTAATATAAAGAATTAAAACTTCTAGACCTTAGAAAGCAAGCATTGTGTTTCAGGCCATTTACAAGGTGAATGCTCCCAACACTCTGGATTTTTATGTCCAAGAAAAATCTATCAATTCAAAGAGCCTGATAATTTGAAGCCAACGAGTGTAAACAGATTGTGTATCTCCAAGAACTGCAGCAAGCTGTCGACACTCTGGCAAGTCAAAAAGGGAAGGCAGATGTTGACTGAGCATAATGACTTAGGAAATGAGGCAAATGCACGTGTTGTTTATGGTTGTAGTATAGGGTTTATTTATATGTAACTGAAATTTTAAAGCAGTAATATAAGGTGGTTTTCCATAGAATGAAATGGAGTCAGTAACCTAAAGAAATGCTTGATGTATAAAAGTATCTCTTAAGTACTTGAATGTTTGTCATCTCTTAAGAAC
The DNA here is from genome assembly GCA_025594165.1 of Tamias sibiricus. Taxonomy (NCBI): domain Eukaryota; kingdom Metazoa; phylum Chordata; class Mammalia; order Rodentia; family Sciuridae; genus Tamias; species Tamias sibiricus. The sequence goes on along the minus strand of CM046664.1, from coordinate 61,684,405 downwards.
CAAACTGTATTTTAAGGTAGAGTTTTCTACTATTCTTTTATTTAGAATTTCTATACACTACTCTAATAATTTTTATTTAACCAGTTGTAACCAATCTAGAAGGGTTTTAAACCATTTTTGGACTACTCAACAACTGATGTTGAGTTGTCAAAGCTTTCATAAAAATAAACAAGAGGGGCTGGGGTTGTGTGGTTCAGTGGCAGAGCGCTCGCCTCGCACGTGCGCGGCCTGGGTTCGATCCTCAGCACCACATAAACATAACCATTGCATTGTGTACAACTAAAGTAAATAAATAAATATTTAAAAAAAGAGAATCTGTTCAAAGGATGAGCTTGCATCTGCAGCTGCTTCCTTGTTCTTCCAACTTTAAAAAAATAAAATAAATAAACAAGAGAAATAAACAGAAATGTTAATAGTTGTTGGCTTTAGATGGTGAGACATAATTTTGTCTTCACTCTACTTTTTCACATTTTCTAAATGAGATAGAACTATGTATTTTTTTGAAATTATTCTTAGAATCTTAAATGTTTCATATCTAATATCTGGTTTTGACATCAATATAAATTTTGTGAGAGAATAAGTCACATCTCTGACTTTAAGAGAGGATACTGAGAGCTAGAGAAGTTAGCTGACTTTTTTGGGTGGGGGATGCCAAGGATTGAACTCAGGGGTACTCAACCACTGAGCCACATCCTCATCCCTATATTGTGTTTTATTTAGAAACAGGGTCTCACTGAGTTGCTTTGCACTTTGCTGTTGCTGAGGCTGGCTTTGAACTAAAAATTCTCCTGCCTTAGTTCCCAAACTGCTGGAATTACAGGCATGCACCAGTTAGCTGACTCTTAGTAGGATCTGCTGCTATACTAGTAGCATGTAAATTACCATCCAAACTTTTGGCTTCTGACCTCAGGTTTTGCAGATAGACCTCTTCTTTGACACACACCTATAAGTACAACCAATGAGGCCAGTTGGTGGTGGGAATATTCAAAATATTTAACAACTGGTAGAGTAAGGCACTACCCATCAGGGGCAGGCACTGACCACCGGGACTGCTAGCCCAGCTGCTCCACTGTCCTCCTGCCATAGGTGAACTCGGCTGTACTTGATTAGCTTTTCTGAATGGAGATGTAGGTATCATTTTTCCCCTTTGATAATGACAACTTACACAGGTCTTGGGCATAATAGTAAGGAATCATGAGAAACAGCAGACAGTGCCTTCCTGGGTACACATGCTTCCAAACTTGCACACTTGCCTGGTGCCTGTTTCTCTGGATCCAAGCTTATCGTGGTCAGTCACACTTTACAACAAATGTTAGGAGGTGGCAAGCAGGATTACCTCTAACAAAACACAAGATTTGTTTACAATTTATGTATCTGAAATTGTCTCCTGCCCTCTTTAATGGGCTGACAGATATCAAAGATATTTGATTCTTAAAAAGTCACTATTTGTCAATTCAATATGAATTGTTATAATTAATGGCTTAAAAATATTTATTGGAGGGCTGGGGTTGTGGCTCCGTGGTAGAGTGCTTGCCTAGCATGCATGAGGCACTGGGTTCAATCCCCTGGCACCACATTAGAAAAAAATACACACATGCACATACACAAATAAAATAAAGGTACTGTGTCCATCTACAGCTACAAAAACTATTTTAAAAAATACTTATTGAAGGCCACTTATTGACCATATTGAGGAAGACTGGATGAAATACTTAGATCCCTTCCAGTCTGCAATATTAAAGAATCAATTGCATTTCTTCAGGGGAACATCATTCAACTCTTTGGAATTTAAAACTCCTTTAAAGAGTATCAGTTGAAAGGATTAACAACTCATGGAATTTTCAAAGATTTGTTATCAAAACCTGGATGGACTTGTATTGTGCCCCTCCCCATCTCTTCCCTGGAGCTACAGATGTCTCCCTGGTCTAATGTCACTGTATAGAACCAAATAAAGGAGGTGCTTTCATGTGCATGCGGATGAGAACTGGGTCTGTCCTGGCAAGAGACATGCTGTCAATCTCAGTAATGGAAATAATCTTGGACAGTTAAGTAATTGACTCTATATATTGTAAATACCCTAAAAGTGTTTGCAGATTTCATCAAAAACCCAAATGTTTTTTTACTTAAGACCAGGAACATGGCAGGAAAGGAAATTAGAGGAAGGAAGCAACCATCCCCTTTTCAGAGTGTCTGTAATTTTCTATGACGATTTGCACTTTGATTATGCTTAGTAACACCATATGCTGGAGTGGGACCCAAGATCAAAGACTTCAGTCACAGCACTGCAGCCCTCGCTGCAGGCAGACTCAAATATTTCTGTTGGTAGAATGCTAATAGGCCCATAAAGACCCTCCCAGGACCCCCTTCATCCCTACTTCATTTCCAAATATAATTGAGAAACCACAAGCATGAATGCTCTTAGCATCTTTTTTCATTGTCTGCTATAATACGCTGCAGATTGAAGAAAAAAGAAGCATTACCACTTAGATATTTGGAAGTAAAGAATTTTCAAAAGCTTAATTTAAATCATCAAGTTTTATAGTGTGTATGGACTTAGAAATTTGGACACTAACGGCTTCCTAGACACTGTTTTTCCTTTAGTTGATGAAAATACAGATATTTTTTCTTCTATTTTTTTCTATAATCAGAATTTTTTACAATGAACACTTGGATTTTATTATTAAGAGTCTTTGGTAAAAATGTGTATGATGCCATATTTATTCTTGCTTTTCCCATTGCCCCATCATGTCCTTCCCTGTTATAAACGGTCTTTCTTCTAAACATTTTTTTAAAAAATCAATCTTGGAATGGAAATAACCTGAATAGTAAAACAATTTATTGCACAGAGTGTAAGTATCCTCAAAGCATTTGTAGAAATCATAAAAAGCCAAATTTTTCATAAACTATCCATGAGATAATATGGGATGTTAGGAAGATGGAGTCCACTTAACTGCATCTCTGCCCTTGAACCACATCAGTCTCTGACATGTGATTCATTTTTTCTGCCCTTGAACCATATCAGTCTCTGATATGTGATTTTTGAGAAATGTATGTGAAAGTACTTAGAATGCCACAGGTGTTCTGAAAATAGTATTGGTACTGACATTTCACCACATGTGTCTCCTCAATGAGAATCTGGGGTCTCAGGAGGTCAAGACCAAGTCTTATGCACAGCTTCTTGGTGTCCTGTGCAAAACCCCATCACAGGGTCTTTCCTTAAATTGTAGGTCTTTAGTAAATGTTAGGCTAGGTAAAAAGTCTGTTTTGTGTTGCTATAGCAAAATACCAGAGATTGGGAAATTTATGAAGAATAGAAATTTATTTCTCATGGTTCTGGAAACTGGAAAATCCAAGTCTGATGAGGGTTTAGTCTCTGTTGCCAAGATGACACTTTGAATGCTGTGTCCTCTGGAGGGGAAGACTGTTGGGTCTTCACATGGCAGAAAGCAGAAGGGCAAAATGGACAAGTTCCCTCTGTCAGACCTTTTTATAGAGGCACCTAACCCCATGCATGAGGGCAGAACTTCATGACTTCATCACCTCCCAATTCTGTCATATTGTCAACACGTGAACTCTGAAGGGGACACCTTCAAACCGTACAAGCAGAAAAACACATTCTCAGGTTATCCTCGCTCGTAGGTTCTGTTTCCATCTTTCTGTTGTATAATTCCTCTTCTCCAGCTCAATGCACAGTCTTCAGCAGCCAGATTCTCCCTGGAAAGGTGTGCAGACAGACCCGGATTCTGAGCCTGCTCTGCAGTCATTTAGTTTACACGCCAAAACATTTGACCTCACGAGACAGCAGTTTCTGCTTCTATGAAATGATGTGGTTGTGAGATATCACTGTTCCTATCACCAGTCATGGCCATTGTGATATGAAAAGATTACATGACAGCAGGGAGGCTGGTCCTCAGTCCCATATCTGTCTTGGAGATGTGGTCCAGTAGCACATTCAAGACTTTAAGAAATCCTGCAGAAAATTAAGAAACATCTGGGATGGCAGGTAGGAGGGTTGACTTGGTTTGAAGGCTGTTGGATGAAATGCTCTAGAAAATCCTTCCAGTTACCTACAAATGCCATGATTTTATTCTCTCTTATTGCTGAGTTATACTCCATTGTGTATATATACCACATTATCCATTCATCTACTGAAGGGCATCTAGGTTGGTTCCACAGTTTAGCTATTGTGAATTGAGCTGCTGTAAACATTGATGTGGCTGTGTCCCTGTATGCTGTTTTTAAGTCCTTTGGGTATAGACCAAGTATGCTGTTTTTAAGTCCTTTGGGTATAGACCAAGGAGTGGGATAGCTGGGTCACAAGGTGGTTCCATTCCAAGTTTTCCAAGGAATCGCCACACTGCTTTCCATATTGGCTGCACCATTTTGCAGTCCTACCAACAATGTATGAGCGTGCCTTTTTCCCCACATCCTCGCCAACATTTATTGTTGTTTGTGTTCTTGATAGTTGCCATTCTGACTGGTGTGAGATAAAATCTTAGAGTGGTTTTGATTTGCATTTCTCTAATTGCCAGAGATGTTGAACATTTTTTCAAGTATTGATTGATTGTATATCTTCTTCTGAGAAGTGTCTGTTCAGTTCCTTGGCCCATTTATTGATTGGGTTATTTGGTTTTTTGGTGTTAAGATTTTTGAGTTCTTTATATATTCTAGAGATTAGTGCTCTATTTGACGTGTGTGTGGTAAAAATTTGTTCCCAATTAGTAGGCTCTCTGTTCACCTCACTAAAATCATGGCATTCTCAGGTAAATGGATTATAGAGAATATAATGCTCAGTGAAGTTAGCCAATCCCAAAAAGCCAAATGCCAAATGTTTTCTCTGATATAAAGAGGCCGATTCATAGTGGGGTTGGAATGGGGAGCATAGGAGGATTAGAGGAACACTAGAATGGCCAATGGGGAAGGAGGGGAAGGGAGGGGGCAAAAGGGTGAAGAAAAAAAAAGATGGTAGAATGAGATGGATATCATTACCCTAAGTGCATGTATGAAGTCACGAATGGTGTGAATATACTTTGTATACAACCAGAGATATGTAAAAATGTGCTCTACAAGTATAATATGAAATGAAATACATTCTGCTGTCATTTCTAACAACTTAGAATAAAAAATAAATTTGAAAAAATAAATAAATAAAAAGAAAATTCTTCCAGCTTTAAACATTAAGGAATCGATTGCATGTCTTTGTTAGAACATTATTCAATTCATTGAAATTTGTTAATGAACAATTCTTTAAATATGGTGTTTTATTTAAAATCTGGGAGTTGTAGAATGGACAGTGGGTTTCCACATTGTGTGCTTGACTGATCTTGGCAACTCATGGTGTCCAGCTGGTTTAATATTAATCTACAATGAGCAGGATAATGCATACCAAAGTTGTCACCAGTCTCTCACAGTCTGGGAAAACATCTTTGCTTTGACCCCAAGTGGTCAAAGAATGCATTAGATTTTCCTTCCACCAGAATACAGATGTTGGAAACTCATAGTTGAAAGTACTGTTTGGCATGTTGATAATTCTGGGCTAAGTAACTGTCAACTCATCAAAAGTATTATTATGTAGCTACCATGCTATCACTGATGGGGTGTTTTCTGGGAACCTAGCCATTTGGGAAAAGTTTCAATTACCCTCAGGGTAATTACTCTAGTGTGCTCAGGTGTAAGAACCCCACTGATAATCAGGATGTAACACCCCTGATTCCTTGAGGTGATAGCATGTAAGTACCAGCTTAACTAAATTCCAGAGTCATTTTCCATTCAAAACAGGTGGCTACAAACACCTGCCAGAGTAATAAACATTAATGACTGGCACTTAGTGTTGAGCGTGTGCCAGGCCCAGTCCTGAGCCCTCTACAAGTAAGTACTAAATCACTTAATCCCCCAACAACTCCATGAGGAAAGTGCAGATATTAATCCCATCTCATAGAGAATGCTGTTGAAGCAATAAGAGGGTAAATAACTGGCACATGGTCACACAGCCAGTAAGTCACAGAGCTAGGACCAGAATACACATTTTATGAAAATTCTTATGCATATTTTCATGTAAATCTTTGGCCATAGTGCCCTTGTCCTTGATGGGCTATTTTTTGATACAGAACATTTTTCAGAATAAGTCATCTGCCCTTTCACATACATTGTTTGAACTACAGTGTTTTAAAATACCCTTTCAGTGCAAAATTCCCAAACTACCAAGACCTGTTCTCACGTATAAGTAGGGTGGTATTTTATTCAGTCCCACTATAGGTGTGTATCCATGACCTCCAAAATATTACCACTTGTTATTTTACCCTCCATCATTATATGTATTTTTAAATAAATGAAAGCCTTTGGTTATTATAGAAGCAACATATGTGCATAGTAGAAAGTAAGTAAGATAGAAAAATTAAGAATATAAAAACGTTGTATTCCCCCCAAGGGAGGCTGGTTAATAGCCCTACAAAGATGTCTACATTCTAATCCCCAGAATCTATAAATACATTAGGCTTCATGGCAAATGTGAATTAAGTTTGCAGATTGAATTAAGGTTGCTAATCAGTTGACTTAAAGATAGAGAAATTATCCTAAAGTCTCTGGGTGGGTACTAAATATAATCATAAGTGTCCTTACAAGTGCAAGAGGGAAGCAGAAAAATTGAGAGTGGTATAATGTGGAAGGACCAGTCATTGTTAGATTTGAAGGTGGAGAAAGCGGCCAAGAACCAGGGAATGCAGGAAGCACCCAGAGACTAGAAAAGGCAAGGAAATACATTCTTACCTTGAACCTCCAGAAAGGAATGCATCCCCACCAACACCTTGATGTTAACTCAGTGAGACCCACATTGAACTTCTGACCTACAGAACTATAAGATAATAAATACATATTGTTATAAACCACCAATTTTTTTATGATTTGTTATGGAAGCAATATAAAATGAATACACTCACCAACCAGTGATTAAAATGATTTTGGAAATCTGTGCGTGTGGTAGGGGGAAGTGTATAAAATTTCCAGATCTTTTTATACACATACATGTTTTTGTAACTAGTGAGATTGTAATGCTGCAAACTACGTATGTTCATTTTCTGTTGCTGTAACATAATAACTGAGGCTGGATAATTTGTAAAGAAAAGTTTCTTTGGGCTCACCATTCGGGAGGCCTAAAAGCATGGGGTTGGCATTTTCTTGGCTTCTGGTGAGGGCCAAGTGCTGCTCCATGGATGATGGAAAAGCAAAAGAGATGCTGCCATCTGTAGAAGAGATCACATGATGTGAGAGGAAGCAGGAGAAAACCACTTTCATGACATCTAACACACTTCCATGGGAAATGAATTAATCTCTTCATGAGAATGGAGCCCTCAGGCCTTAATTATGTCTTAAAGGAGCCTCACCCCTGAACACAATCACATGGGCAATGACTTTTGGTGGGAATAAATTGTCACGAAATTACGGTAATGGGCTGAGTTTCTAGCCCCCCACCCCGCTACCTGGGATGGACCTCTTTTGTCCAGCAAAAAAAGGCCAGGGAGCATACCCCAGCGGTGAGACGAGACTGGAAAAGGCAGGAGTCGCTGGCGCCCCCCGACACTTCAAAAGACTCAGAGCCACGCCAGGGAGTCCAGTCAGGTGGACGGCGCTGGAAATCAGGTTTATTTAGGAAAATGGCCATTCTTATAGTGGACAAGGGACCAGTCAGCAAGCAGATTACAGAAACAGGCAAGTCCTATTGGCAGAGTCTCCTATAGGGTGGTTTCGGTTCTCACAATACGTCAGAGCAATGCCCCCCTGCTCAGGTCTTGTCTGTAATAGGGCGTGGAAAGCAGCCAGAGAGCCAGAGCTTTCCATCCCCTTGGCTGATGTGTTCAGAAGGCCCCGACAATAAACCACATCCAAACTATACCACTGCTGTTTTCTTTTAGAACTCTGTGTCAATTTTCATATCTAATATTCAGATCATACTCAGATTACCCCAATTACCCCCCAGGTATTCCCCCAAAGCTGTCTTTCCAAATCAGGATTTAGGTTAGGATCAGGCATTATATCTGGATCCTATGTCACTTAGGTATTTTAAAATCTGAAACTGTCTTTTTCTTTCTTTCTTTCTTCTTTTTTTTTTTTTTTGAACAAATCTTCCTATATAGTGTTTGTGTGATTGCTTCCTCATATGTCCAACTTAGCTTGTTCCTCTGGCCCTACATTTTCTGTAGTTAAGTCTAAGAGTTTGACCCATATTAATAAGTTTAGTCTAAAATACATTTTTGGCACTGTAGTGTGTTTCATTTAGCATTACTTAAGAAGGCACATGCCAATTATCAAAAATACAAGTGACAATAAATGTTGATGTGGATGTGGGGAAAAAGGTACACTCATACATTACTGGTGGGACTACAAATTAGTGCAACCACTCTAGAAAGCAGTATGGAGATTCCTCAGAAAACTTGGAATGGAACCACCATTTGACCCAGTTATCCCACTCCTCAGCATATACCCAAAGGACTTAAAATCAGCATACTAAAGTTATGCAGCCACATCACTGTTCAAAGCAGCTCAATTCACAATAGCAAAGCTATGGAACCAACCTAGATGCCCTTCAATGGATGAATGGATAAAGAAAATGTGGTACACAATGGAATATTAGCCATAAAATGAATGAAATCACAGCATTTTCCAGGAAAAGGATGGAACTGGAGGCTCTCATACTAAGTGAAATAAGCCAATCTTCAAAAACCAAAGGCCAAATGTTCTCTCTGATATGTGGATGGTAACATATAGGTAACACAATAAGGAAAGGAAAGGAAAGAAATTCACTGGATTAGACCAAAGGAAATGAAGGGAAGGGAGGTGGATAGGAATAAGAAAGACAGTAGAATGAATTGGACATAACATTCCTATGTTCATATATGAATATACAACCTGTGTAACTCCACATCATGTACAACCACAAGAATGGGAAGTTATACTCCATGTATGTATTACATGTCAAAATACGTTCTACTGTCATGTATGACTAAAATGAACAAATAAAAATAAATAAAATAAAAAAAGAAGAAACATGCCAGCCATTACTAAAGTTCAGGTAACCTGTACACACATTGCATGATTCCTTTTATAGGGAGTTATGAGAAAGAAGACACTCATCTGTGGGGACAGAAATCAGAACAGTGATTGCCTCTGGGACTGGTAGGAATAAGCTGGATGGTACTTGACAGATGTTTCTGGGGCAATGGCAGTGTCCTGTTGCTCCCTCCTCTGGGGTATAGGACGGCCTTCCAAGCTTGCTACTTTCAAGTGAAGTCATCCTCTTTCAGAATGCATTTTGTGTGGAATTACTTTAACACCATATGGATAAAAATGGTTTTCCTCAATCCTTCACCTAATGGTCAAATCAATTTGATTTCCCTGAATCAATATTAGAAATTACCAAACAGTGATTTTTCCAATGTTTTTTCTTTGTATATTTTAATAGTTGTCATTCCTTGATAAAGAAAAGCTTTCTCTAACTAAATCAATTTGTTGCCTTGGAAAACATTTTGTACTGGGGTAACAGGGGAGTGCTTCACCCAAATAATTTTCTTCGTTAATAACTTCATTGCAATTAGCTCATATATTAATAACAATGTTCTATATCTTAACTAGGTAGTAATTATATGCATGTGTACAATGTTCGAGACTAAAGGCTGAATACTTAATATTTGTGCAGACTTTTTTATAGTATAATGTAAATTATGCCTTTAAGTTTTAAAAAATGTGTTCCTCAGCAAACTTTATAAGAAATGACACAGTCCTCTTTCCTCATACACCAATGCTGGCTGCTCCCTTGCTGTGAATTTCTTAACTCTCCGCATAAGGTAAGTGTAAGAATCAGTCTTACACTTAACACCATGACTTCTACAGGCTCAATTTATAGCTCCCCAGATAGATTGTCAGTGCCCTAAAACAGTTATGGTTATGTTCCTTCAACACCCTTTATAACAATGACTGTCAATATTATTAGAATCACCTGGTGTGTCAGTCTGTCACAACAAAATGCTGTGTATAGACTGGGTGGTTTAAATAACAGAGATGGGTTTTCCCAGTGCAATTTCAACATACTAGCAGAGTTCAGTTCTAGAGAAGGCCATCTTCTTGGTTCACAGACAGTTGCATTTTCACTATTCCTGAGAAGAAGTTGGGGAGAGGGATTGAGAAAAAATAAATAAACTGGAGATTTGGTGTCTCTTCTTATAAGGGCACTAATCCCACCATGGGGTGCCTTTGTGACCTCATCTGTCCCTAATTACCTCCCAAAAGCCCCATCTCCAAATATCATCACATTGGGGGTTCAGGCTTCAACATATGAATATCAGGGTTCACAATTCAATTCGGTCCATAGCACAAAGAGAGCATTAACCAATGAGCAATGCCTGAATCTCATCCCCAGAGATTCTGATTCAGTTGAAGGTGGGACCTGGGCATCTGTATTTCTTTTTAAGTTTTCCCACAACATACAGCCAGGATGCAGAATTCTGCAGAGGCTCTGTACCCTGCCATTGGAAGTAAATTCTGTAGATGAGCTGCAGCACCATCATCTGGGATCATGTAAAAAATGCAGACCCTGGTTCCACCCCAAACTTGAGAATCCAACTCTGAATCTCAACAAGACCCCCAGATGATTCCTTTGCACCATACATTTTTAAAAATACCATTCTACAGCATCTTGCATAGACTTCCACACAGGTATGAGAATGCTCCATCAACCATTTCTTGTTTGAATTGAAACAGGTGTGCATTTTGTCATCAAATCCAGTTTCAGTTTTTTTTCATCTTGGAAGTCTGTCAAGGTGTGGATCTTGCCTACAAATAATCGCACCTTAGTGTGAAGATTTTATATATTCCTTGTATATCATTGTCTATTAGCAAACAAAAAAGGGAGCAAATACACTCAATATTAACAATAAAGTCCTAATATTTCTGAAAATATACTACCAGCTCAGCCATTCCATTGCTATGAATTACTTCCTTAGCTTCAAGTGGGTTTTAAAATTCATAATGAAATAGAATATGTACTTGCACTCCAGTTGCAAAGGGGAGAGAAGCAGCACTTAGCACAGAGCATGAATACTGTGTAACTAATAAATAATTCAGTCAACCAGGGAAAGAAAAAGCATGCATGCTTAAATTAATAGCAGAGAATCCTCTATGCTTAAAATTTCCTTAAGGTGAGGAAATGAGAGGATCATTATGTATAATGATATTATGTAGCATATAGTGATAGTTTTCAAAAGCTTTGATTACAGTTAACTATGCTTAGTACTAGAAACATTGAAATAAATACAGTCTGTCCTGAGGTTTTAGAAAGCCCTTCAAGGTCTTGTCATCTACCACGATCATCAGTGCAGTCATCAATATGAATGTGGCTCATAAAAGTACTGAATAAGAGACTCCTAGCTGACAGACACTAAAAATGAAGCATTTCTGCTTTCTCTTTTCACATGTACTTAATGGGTATAGTTCTTTATTTTTAGAACTAGCCATTTCTAAAAAAGTCATAAAAAACATTCTCTTAATTCCATATAGCTGCATGTTTAAACTCCAAATTCAGGGATAATTTTTCTTCTGAAAATTGAACTTGTCTTTCTCACTTTCCTTTTCATTTAGAACTGATAACTCAATTGCTACTAATATGATTAAATAGTTTGCTAAACTGTATCAAAATGACTTTCTGGTTTACTTCTGAGCACCATTATATTCTGTCCAATAAGCTCAAAATAAGATGAAAAGATGCTAAACTGTATTAAGTGTGCATATATGTGTACAGGAAAGTAATCCATCTTAAAACAGGGAAGCTTTAACAATATTTTGTGTTTGAATTCTATTTCCCAGTGTCTGAGGGTTGACATTCTTCTAATTAGTGATCAGATTCAACCCTACTAGATTTATTCAATATCTATAGTTTGGTTAACAGAAATTCACTTTGAAACTAAAAATATTTTACATTGGGTATTCATGATGAGCATTTCTATTCTAAAATTGCAAATTAACTTGCCAATTACTGGTTCAGTAAAAAGTCAATTTAAAAGGATTTATTGAATATATTTTCCCATTACCTTTCAAAGCAACTCCAGAAGGTAGCTGCATTTTCCTTTGAACATATCAGAAGATGCATGCATCATTATTAATAAAATAATGCATGAATTATTTACTTTTTTCTTTTTAGCAAAGATTTTTTCTATATATATTTAATGAAAAAGATTAAGTACACATATTAAATAAAAATAATTTAAACAGTGGAAAAGGTTATTCAGTGTAAAGTGAGTTTCCATAAGATCACTCAGAAATGTTCTGTGTGTGTGTGTGTGTGTGTGTGTGTGTGTGTATTTTATATATAACTATGTATCAGCTCATTCCCTGCTTTCTTCACAAGTATACCACGTATTCTTCTGTTTCTTAATATTTTTCATGTTTTCAAGATTTTTCCAGTTCAGCAAAGATTGATTCACTTTGCTTTCAATGCTACGTAGTATTCCAAACATGGATCTAATTGTTACTGTCAATACATATTTAAGTTTATTCCACATCTCTGAGGTTATGAGCAATGTTGTAATAAATGGTATGTAAACATATTTGCTCATAGATGTTAATCTATCTGTAGAATCTTGGAAATAAAGCTACTGCATCAAAGAATGTGTGCATCTATAATTTGGCTATGTAATAGTAAATCCATTCAAAAAGCTTGACCAGTATAAAGTTCCCCCAGAAGAGCTTCCAAATTCTTATTTGCCTGAATGGGCACCCATATGTCAATTGAGCACTTTTCTCCTTTCTGTCCTACATCATCAGTATCTTACTCTTTCTACTGGACAATTCCAATCAGAATATAAGGATGCTGTCATTCCTTGTATCTTGAAAAGAACAACCTTTATGGTTTCTTGTCCCTTCAACTACTCCCCCATTTTTCTGTCCCATTTGACCTGTCAGTCATAGCATCCCTTTTGCTTTACAATTTTGAGAAAAACAATGTCAAACTTTCTGTCTCTGGTCCTTCTCTTCCCATCATCTGAAATCTTCTCCACCTAGGACTTTCAGCCTACCACTTTACCACAACTTCTCTCAGCAGGTCACCAACAACCATTGGGCTATCCAATACTTGGCCTTCATCTTACTCTGCCTGACAGCACCTTTGATACAGAGGATCCAACCATCCCCCTTGGACCACTGTCTTCATGTGGCTTCCATGATGCCACACCAGCTTCTGACTTTCCAAGCTGCCCCTTCCCTCTTCCCTTTGCTTGTTTCTTTCCATCTCTACAATGTCTTTATGTTGGAGTGCCCCAGGATCCAGTCTTTGGACCTTGATCCTGTCGGTGCCCCTCTAATCTAATCATGTGGCATTAAATAAATATTGCCTCCCAAATTCAGATAATAGCCATTCCATCCTTTGAGAAAAGGACAAAAAAAATAATCATTTTTTACCTCACACTTTTGTTCACACTTCACATTCAATACATTAAGAAAGTTGTGGATTATATCTTCAGAATATATCCAGGTTCTATTCATTCTTCATTACTTCCATCTCCAACATCCTGGTCAGGCAACTATCCTTTCTCACCCAGATTATTTCAATAATGTCCTACTTCTAATCTTGTACCTCAATAAAACAATAGAGCAGCTGGAGTGACCTGTTAATCCTTAACAGGTCATACATCCCTCTGATCAAAACCTTACACAGTGGTTCCTATCTCATTCAGAGTTTAAAAGCTGTCTCTGAACCCCTGCCTGTACTACATGAGGGTGCTTTGCATGCATACTTATACACACATGTACACACACACACACACACACACACACACACACCATCCCTCTCTGATCTCATCTATTATTATTCTCAATCACTCTGCCCTAGTCCCTGTAGCATTTTTTCTGTCTTTCTGCTGTCAGCGAAGCACAGCCAGATGAATATAAGGAACAAAGCAGAATACAGAAGACTTAGGTATATAATCCATTTTGTTCCACTGTCCCAGATGTGAAACACTTATAAAAACTTAAATAGTATGTAATTATATAACACATAATACAATTATGTAATACTAGGAATATAACTCTATAATAATAATAATAATAATAATATATGAGTTCTAGATTATGACTTCCAGCCTCTTTTAATGCACCTGTGTCAATTTTCTTGAAATATTCACAGAGTTAAAGAACTTGGGACTTCATGGGCTAAAGACTTTACTTAAACAAATATTATTTTCTAAAAAGAATGATATATTTTCCATTTACAGTTTGGAAACATTCAGGCTTGAAGCTCAGGTAGATCTAAAGTCTGACCCTTTTGGAGGATGCTCCATGAAATTGCTTTTTATCTGACCCGGTCTTGTTTCACACTCAGAAATGCACTGGGTTGTTTTTTTCACAGTGCAGGGGTGGGCACATTTGCAGTGTCTTCAAACAATCAGGAGCGAGGGAAGACAGAAGAATAAAAGCCCAGGGGAGTGCTTCTTGAGCCTGGGTGGCATCCTCACTGCTCATGATAGTACCATCCACAGCAAGCCTATCTCTGTGGTCCCCTTGGCACCTGGGAAGCTGTGGCTATGTCTGGAAGCACACTCTTTTATCTCCTGCCTTCTCTATGGAAATATAACCATCTCCATATCGCCACACTATTCACCATTATATTTAGTACATTGAACAAACAAGTTTTTAGAAGCTTAAATTTTAAAGTAACCTTATTTGTATTTTCCAATATCTTTTAGAATCCATGCCAGGAGAGACTTCTTTCTCATTGCATAAATAGAAACTAGGCGGACAATAGTTTCTGGACCCTCCATGATGTAGGGAGATATACTGATAAGAACTTAAAATGTCTTTCTTGATTGATATTATTATGGTCAGTGTTATAGTTTGGATATGAGGTAATCTCCCCCCCCCACCCCATCTCCTGTGTTAACGCAGGAGGCAAATGATTGGATTATGAGAGCCATAACATAATTAGTCCCAGTATGAATGGACTAATTGGGTGGTAACTATAGGCAGGCGGGGTGTAGCTGGAGGACATGGGTCACTGGGAGTATGCCCTGGCAGGATTCAGTATTCCTGTGGTTTCCCACCCCTCTGCTTCCTGACTGCTATGAGATGAGCAGCTTTCCTTTGCTCCACACTTTGGCCATGATGCTCCATCTCATCCTGGACCCAAAGCCATGGAGTTGGCTGACTATGAACTGAACCTCTGAAACTATGAGCCCCAAATAAACTTTTCCTCCTCTAAATCAGTCTTTTTGGGTATTGTGGTCCCAGTGATGAAACCTGACTAACAGAAATTGGTACCAAGAAGTGGGGTTCTTGCTGTGACTAACCTGACCACGTGGTTCAGAAGCCTTTGGAACTGGTTTGATAGAAGAGTTTGGGAAAGCTCGGAAATACAGGCTGTAGAAATCTTAGAATATTGTAAGCAGAGATTAATGGGTGATTCTAGTGGGAGCTCACAACTTTAATACAGTAGACATGCAGAGTATAAAGACTGTGCTCATGAGGTTTGAGAGAGAATTGAGGATTCTATTTGGAATTGGATCAAAGGCCATTCATATTACATTCTGGCAAAGGACTTGTCTACATTTTGTCCATTTCCTGAGACTTTGTGTAAAGCTGAACTTAAGTGATGGACTAATCTGATGGAGGAAATTTCAAGGGAATACAGCATTCAGACAGTGGAATGGATATTGCTATCAGCTTTTAGCCAGGTTTATTGTGAGAATTGGGAGCAGAAAGCAGAGAAGAAGGATTTTTAAAACTTGCAGTTTATTCAGAAAAGTGTGTGTAAAACAGAGGTCAAGGAAGGTGGTTGTTAAAGAGATTGTAGCCATGAAAGAGATGTTAAGCACATTGCACAGACAGTAAAACACCTTGAAGGCAGTCTCAGGAATAGCAAGATTACATCCATTGCAGTCTCAAGGGTAAAAAAGGGAAACTCTTTTAAGACACCATGGAAGCAACCTTCTCACCCAGGGGTGTCCAGAAAGTTGTTTCCCCAGGATTTGTTTCACTGTGCTCAGCCACCTTGGCACTCAGAGACCTGTGCAGCCTTGGTCCAAAGAGACCTTGCTACTGCTCAAGCTGGCAGCAGATCATGGTGTCATCCATGTGGTGTAGGTTTTTCAGGAATGTAGGATGTTGAAGTTAGGGGACCTTGGAAGCTTTCACCAAAATTTCAAAGAAAGGCCTGGGAGGGCAGGCAAAGTGTAGCAGATTTGAAATCCCCATAGGCAACCCACAAGAGGGTAGTGAATGAAGGTGTGGTGAAGCCAAAACTGGAATGAAGACCCCTGGGATTAAGAGATGCCAGTAACAGAGATTGTATTCCAAGGAAAATTGCTGGCTGTGAACAAAGCCAGTTTGAAAAAGAGCCCATGTTGGCCACAACCAACAAGTCCACAGAGGTGGGGCTGCCCAAGCCTTTTGGAGAACATATGTCTCGGCCATGCGCCCCAGATGCTGGAGACAGAGCTGCAGGACCTGTTTGTCCAGCTGGTTTGGGTCTTGCTTTGGTTGTATTCTTTCTGTTTCCCTTGTCCTCCCTTTTGCAATAGGGATGTTATTTACTCTGTGCCACTGTATACTGGATATATGTAATTTGCTTTTAATTTTTATGGAGGCTTAC
Source organism: Tamias sibiricus (assembly GCA_025594165.1). Taxonomy (NCBI): domain Eukaryota; kingdom Metazoa; phylum Chordata; class Mammalia; order Rodentia; family Sciuridae; genus Tamias; species Tamias sibiricus. Next base: position 61,667,781 of record CM046664.1, on the reverse strand, counting down.
AGCCAAGACTTTGTCTTGAGTCTCAGATGAGACTTTGGACTTGGACTTTTGAGCCATGCTGGAACTGTTAAGACTAGGAGGACTCTTGGAGACTAAATTCATTTTGCATTGTGATATGGACATGAGCTTTGGGGAGACAGGGGAAGGATGTTATAGTTTGGATATGAGGTGTCCCCCAAAGGCTTCTGTTAATGCAGGTGATAAAATGATTGTATTATGAGAGCTGTAACTTAATCCATCCTAGTTTGAATGAACTAATTGGGTGGTAACCGTAGGTGGGTGGGGCATGGCTGGAGAAGGTGGATAGCTGGGGGTATGCCCTGGAAGGGTTCAACTTCCCATGGCCCCTTCCCCCTTGCTCTCCCCACTTCCTGACTACCATGAGGTGAGCCACTTTCCTCTGCTGTGCCCTTCTGCCATGATACTCCTCCTAGACTTGAGCTCAAAGTGATTGAGTCAGCTGAACATGGACTGAACATCTGAAGACCCGACCCCCAAATAAACTTTTATTTCTCTAAGTTGGTCTTGGGTATTTTGGTCACACAACATAAAACTGACTAACACAGTTAAGTGTATTTAAATATGGCAGATATTTCAATCTGTCTTGTTTGGCCCTCATTGAGAAAAGACTCCTCTATTGAAATAGACTTCTTAATTTCAGTGGATGATGGGTTCCTGGAGGGCAAAGCCACGTGTCAGCTCTTAACAACAACAAGGTGGGTACTGTTACTATCTTTGGCAGAGCCTGGAGCAGAAACAGAATATCATAGCACACAGGGATCTTTGCTATTGGTTACTTGTTCATGTTGACCCTAGGACAAAAGTAGATGGACAGTCTATTAAGAATAGCTTGATTTATCTAATTGGAAATATTTATGTCTAGTGAAGAGATACCTGAGTTGTTCAATGTAGAGTCATAGTCTCTCACCCAAGGTCTAGACTCAATTAATTTCAAAGACATAAAGGAGGAGGGGAGATAAGAAAGGGTAGAAGTAGGGAGGGTAGGCATGATCAAAGTACAATATATGTATATATTGGAAATGCTACAATGAAACCCATTAATTTGTACAATTAATATGTTAATAGTTCTAATAATGAAAAGAAAAATATATAGAAATCTTTAGATCATTGATTCTTAAACTGTGACCCAAAAGTAGCAGCAGCACCTAGGAATTTCTTAGAAAAACACATTTATAGACTTTATCCAAGACCTACTATCACAAAAACTCTGTAGGTAGGTCCCAGAAATCTTTGCTTTAGCAAGCACTTAAACTGATTCTGCTGCATGCTAAGGTTTGAGAGCCCTGAGGTTTGGAGAAAGGGGTGTCTGGGAAACATTGAGGAAGGACCCTATAACATTGATATAGGTATCTACCATAAATCTTCCCCAAGACCTCTAGCCATTCATTATGGTGACTGTGCACTGAGAAAAGGGAAATATCCAAGACTGTAGGGGATTTCTGGACATTGATCTTGAATTGATTCCAATCTCTAGAGATCCACAATACCTTTGGATCACTGGATCATGGGGCAGGGGAGTCTCCTATAGCAATCAGGTTGTGAGTGAAATTTTAGGCTGTAGCTGCCTTATTAGATTCCAATATGTCAACTTACCCACGCTGTGGTTTGTAATAAGTATCCTCAGAATCTGAAAGAACCCACCTCCATATCGATTCCCTGTCTTGTGTAGTGAGCATTATTATGATAGGCAGGGCCAAGTGGAATTTTCCTGGGATATCCCCTTTCTATGTAAGAGTAAACTGAAAGCAATATCATACCCCTGGGGGAGCTGTATATATTAGTATTTCCATCTAACACTTGCACAATACAGTTGTTCTATTTTATATCCTCATTTAACTCCTCTCTTTGGCATGTGCAGGAGCAAGATGGTTGTTACAGAATGACTGTGGATTCTTACAGCATTAATCAGATAACTAGACCAGATGTGGTCTCCTTACTGGAGCTCTTGGGCAGCTAGTGATCTGCAGAATGCTTTATTTTTCTTTCTTTTTTTTTTTTTTTTTTTTTGTACCCGGGATTGAACTCAGGGGCCCTCGACCACTGGGCCACATCCCCAGCCCTTTTTTGTATTTTATTTAGAGACAGGGTCTCATTGAGTTGTTAAGTGCCTCGCCATTGCTGAGGCTGGCTTTGAACTCATGATCTTCTTGCCTCAGCCTCCCAAGTGCTAGGATTACAGGCGTGCACCACCGCACCCATCTTGCTTCTTAATATTGAATTGGCAAACATTACCAGCAGGAGTTTCCTTTCAACCTGCAGAAAGACTGGAAAAATACCTCCCTCTCTTACCTATGGCCTGTGTTGTCTCTGCTGCCCTTGGACAAGATCTAATCCACAGGGACCTTGACCATCTTGAGAGATTGCAGAACATCATGCTGCCCTGTTGGCTCATTCACATGATGAGCAGTGAGCTGCACATATTCTAGATTCCTCTTTAAGACACATGCATGCCAGCGGGCGGGAGGCATTTCCACCCCCAAAATCAAAGGCCTATTGCCTGGTGACATTTCTGGGGTCCAGATTCTGGTCTGGAGAATATGACATTTCCTTCTAAAGTGAAAGACAAATTACTGAACTTCACACCACCTCTCACTAAGAAAGGGCTGCCATATTTTGTACTTCATTTGATTTGTGAGATAACATATACCCATTCAGAGTGTACTTTTCAGAGAAGTGTTCTGAGTGACCTAGTAGGCTGCAGGTTCTATGTGGAGACCAGAGCAAAAGCGGACTCAATGGCATAACTTCTTAATCTCAGCATTATTGACCTTTGCGGAACACATAATTCTTTGTTTTGGGGGGCTGTCCTGTGTAAATCATATTTAGTAGCATCTTTGATGTCATTATTTGGACATGTTTTGTCCCCTATGAAACTCTCTTGGAAATTTAATCCCCCTTATGAGATATTAAGAGGTGAGACAGGGTATACCTTGAAGAGATGACTAGGGCTTTGTGTTCATGCAATTACTAGATTATGGATTATCCTAGGAGCAAGGTCTGCTATAGAAACTAATTTGGCTAGGTCTTTCTCTTGCTCACTGTCTCATCATGTGGTGCTATGTGCTGCCTCAGAAATCTGCTTGTAAGAAGGCCATCAACAGATGTGGGCTTTCAACCCTGGACCAGAACCATAAGCCAAAATAAACTTCTTTCTTTACAATGTCCCCAGCCTGTGGTATTGCTCTATTAGCAACAGGAAACAAATTAAGTCTCCCTGGTCTCTACCTACTAGCAGCACCACTCCCCTTAGTTGTAACAACAAAAAATGTCTACAGACATGGCCAGATATTTTCTGGGACTCAAAAAATGGCCCTCATTTGAGAATCACTAGCCTTCAGCATGTCTAGTGCAGACTTGGGGTGCCTGTGGCCCTTGCTGACAGCTGAACTGCAGCCTCGGGGGAGATCCTGAACCAGAGTTTTCTGGCTAAACTGTTCCTAGATCCATGGCCCTCAGAAGCCATGTGAGGATAAATATTTTTTGCAGAGTTTGGGGGTAATTTGTTAGTCAGCATATCCTGAGTTCTCAGATAACAAATACCCTGATCCACCAAGCCATCACATTGAGCATGCACAGCAAAAAGTCTTCATCTGGTGTAAACAGTATATGCCGGACTGGGTTTGAGCAGGTCTTCAAGGCACAGTAAGTTTCATGAGCAGATGACTCTGACTCCCATAGCATCCTCTCTTGCTGCTGTATTGATACTCCCTCAGTTCATATCTACAGCCTCTTGGGGTTGACAGAGGAAGAAAGCCTTTAGACCTGCTTCAAAGTTGTCCCTTGCAGTTTGGAAGCACCTGGTGTTTGTGAACTATTTATTGAAGCATTACAGCCCAAATCAAGAAAGTAGTAAGGGAAGTTCTCTCAGGATCCAACACTGAGCAGGTCACCTAGATGGCTATTCTCTCTATTACACCCTGAACATCACTTGTAGGATATTTGTCTTCCTTCTACAAAGCTTGGATCAGCTGGGTTGATGGTCTTTATTCCATGGAGAGCGTGCTTCCTCTAGGGAACACAGCATCCTTCCTCTGAACTGGAAGTTGATTCTGCCATCTGTCTGTTTTTGGGTTTCTCATGCCACTGAATGAGCAGACAAAGAAAGAAAGGAGCCACTGTTCTGGCTGGGGTGAATTACCAAGAGGCAATTTGATGGCTAGGATCCACAAGGAGAGCAGGAGGACTATGTCTAGAGCTTAGGAAATTCTTCTAGGTTCCTCTTAGCATTTCCATATCAAGGAGTAAAAGTTTTTGGAATTATGTTGCAACCTGCAGGACTACCAAAGCCCAAAGATTCAGCCTCTTCAGAAATGAGGGTTTAATGCTATCCATCTCATTCTACCTTCTTCTTTTTTTTTTCCCTTCATACCCCCTGTGCCCTCCCTATAGCATTACCCTAAATGCATGATTGAAGACATGAATAGTATGAATATACTTTGTATACAGTGATATGTAAAAAAGTGTTCTATATGTGTATTATGAATTGTAATACATGCTACTGTTATATATACAACAACTTCAAATAAATAAAAAAATTAAAAAAAAGAAATGAGGGTTTAAGACATCCTGTTGAGTAAAGAACCCCAAACAACTGAGGTGCTGGCTTAAAGCAAAGGGAACTGGGAGAAGTTCATGATGAATTATTACTCAGCTATTGCTATTATCGATCAGTTTTATTACCAGTTATCAAAACAAGATTCACAGAAGTTTGCATGTTTTCTTTGCTTGGCATGTACACTGAGGTGTAGGAGCCCTAATTAAGGAGATAGCTAAGATTGCGGTTAGCTGTGAGCCATAAAGCATTACCACCTTCCATGATCTCCCGAGACTTGGCCCAGGACATTGCTGACCTGGTCGGCGCCATTTGCATGATCTCTCGAGACTTGGCCCGGGACTTTGCGGATGGGGTCGGAGCCATTTTGGGTGGTTTGCAGAGTGTGGATAGTGTGTGGGAGTTGTTGTTGGAGCCGGAGAGAGAAACTAGCAGAATAAAGAGCCTGTTTGTTTCCAGTCCGCCTCTGAACTTATTCCCGTGGCGTCGTTGCTTCAAGCGGCAATCGCTTCAGGCGGCGACACTGAGGGTCAACTTTTCAACTTGACCTTTGGGTTACAGAATGTCCAAGATGCCGCGGACATTCTGTAACCCAGAAAACAAACTGACATCATCCTGAGATAAACAGAGTAGCTGAAAATGCCTCCTCACAGGAACCACTGTGTGTCTCCACCTTTTGGATAGAGTGAACTTGTCTTCATCTGCATGAGAAATACAGTTGTTCTGTGTGGTGGAAATATGATATCATTATTATCAAACAGGGGCAAGAGAATGTGTAGGTGCTGAGGAGCAAAAGGGTAGATGTACTGAGTTCTGTCTCCTGGCTGTAAGACTAAACCCATCCTTCCAGATGTTCTCCACCCCTTTCCCTGTCCCACTTACTCAGCCCATTTCATGTTAGATTATTCTAATAGGAAGTTCCAATGTGGGAGGGAGAGGACAGCCAGCTTCCCTCCTCTGGCAATGGGAACAGGGCCATGCAGCTGGTCTGGACTGCATGCACCACAGGCTCCAGCAGCCTGGGGGTGGTTCCAGCATCAGCATCAGCTCTGAGTATCTGCTCCTGGGATCCAGCCCAGGGACAGTGGCAGCTTCCCTGTTTTTATTTGTCTCTCAGCCCTTGCAGCAGTTTTTAAAACCAGTTCCCTGCATTACATTCTTCTCCACTTGAAGTAGGTAAAACAGTTTCTACTTTTCTCTTTGGTCACTGAACAATATAGAAATCATTCCACATCAGTACATAGTAAGCTTCCTTATTCTTGAGGTTTGTTTGTTTGTTTTTAGAATTCATCATGTTTATATAAGAAGATTCAAGTCCTGGATATTTAGGTTGCTTTGCATCTTTTCTTTTAACAGTAAAAGCAATAAGGATATTTCCATTTTAGGCAAGTATTGTTAAGGCGTTTACTTGGCAATGTGTGTCTTCCTGAATTTGGAATTTCGCACACCGCAGCTCTTGTGCAGGGATCCAAATGGCTGAAATAGGATTAAACTAGACTCTGGAATCCAGAGAGCATCCATCTGCAACTGGTTATTTATTGCTTAATAAGTGTTCTAAAGTATTGTCCATGCATGTCCAGGCCTTATCTCTTCTAAATGAATTGGAATCACCTTGAGGCATAATTTTGTCATCTTTTGAATATGTAAACATGCAGGGGGGGATATGGTACCTCATCCCTCTGAGACTAACGTCATCGAATATGTCTTCTGACTGGCAGTTTCGGAGGAGGCCTCCGCCTTCATGTGAACAGGGCTTGGGTTTTCTCTTGAGGAAGAATTAACACACCTCCGTGAAGCGGGGTAGCTCAAATAGAATCCCAGTTTATCACTGGGCTTATTCCTTCCATATCCCTTTCATGAGCCAGTGCTCCTTAGACAATTTTCCCCTTTAATTATGAAAATATTTTAAATGATTAGTAGGCAATGCAGCAAATCCCCTGGTTCGCCGAGGGGCTGGAGGACTTTCCAGATCAGCATGATATCTTCTGTCCCCTAAGGCTCCCTCATCCCCTCTCAGCCAAAGGACATTCTGTTTCAGCTCAACAGAAAAGGAAGGTTTCTTCATCTCTATACTAAAACCACTTCCCACCTCTGTTTTCTGATTTATGTTCTATAATTAATTAAGCATCATTTTTGCTCTCTTCTCAACTTTTAGGTGTTCAGATGATAGTGCCCTCCCATTTCCAGCTCTCAGACTTGCTGGAATCTTCTGAATTGGGCAAAGTTAGGTCCTGTGTGCAGTTGCCATGCCAGCTTTCAGTCATCCTTCCCCTCAGGAGCATTTCCCTTCTGTGGGTCTGCACTGTCATAGCAACTTAGAGAGTGACAGGAATCCTTAAACACTCACAAGCATCTTGGCCAACAGGCATTTGGAGCTGCATTCCTGAGATGAATATCCAGCCTTGTTCCAGAAGGATTCAACTTCTATAATCTTTAACATAATCCCTTTAAGGCATAAATCCTTGGCAAATCCAAACTGCTGCTACGGTATGAAAATTCTAATTAAAGAGGAAAACCAAAGCTACTTTTGGTGGTAATGCTGTTACAGTGTCAGTCTGGTCCTCAGCCACATTAACAAAATACCTTTCTGATAATCAGCTAATGCTGGTAAGAAATCAATAGCCAAATCCACTTAACTTGAGCAGCATAATGCTGTTAAATCACATTTCCTGTCTGTGGGGCTAAATCCTAGAAGATGTACATGGATTATATTTCTACATACTCAGTTGAAAAAGCAAGGAAGCATGAAAAGGAACATTTATTTGCATTTTATATTTCAATAATAGCCATACATAACATTTATATTCATTTTTAATACATTTAACAAAATTGTTAATGCTGCATATTTATTACATGAAATAGCAGTTAACTTCGATAAATGGTAACATAGATTTGCTCATTTTCTAGGAAACCACCTCTACAGGTGAGTTTGCAAATGGCTCATATACACCTTTAAGAAAAATTGGTTTTAAAACTCTCAAGACAGGAGGAAATGGAAATCCATCCTGACATACTCACTGGTGCACTGGAAATCTGTCAGTGTGGATGCTTCTCTCTTGACTGGAATTCCATGCGCCAAAGGAACGCTTAGAAGCTCCAGATTCGACATGATTACAAATTAGTTTTATGTCTCGCTGATACAGATCTGCTCTGTTCAGGTTTAAAGAAAACTCAGAAACATCACAGGTCTCTATCTGAACATTGTTCAAAGGATTCCATTCTCCTTTTGTGCCAGCCTGGTTCTGCAGCTGGAGTGACAGCGACTTTTTCCTTAGCTATCAATAGACGCAGGACAGACACTTCTCTCTGGGAAAAGGCCATATACTTGTCTGGATTTTACTTTATATTTTCATTATAGATGAGAGAGACAGTTTAAAAGTCACTTAAGAATTACTGCCTGGCTTGGTCAGAACTGGGGCCAACGCTTGTTGGCATTCTAAGCTATTTAATCAGCTTTTTTGTAACTTTGTGAAAAGCAGAGGTTGGAACAGTGCATTTTCTCAGCTTTCAACCAATAGCCCAAATACTAAGTGCAATGAAGAATAAAACAATATGGAGTATTTTTCAAAATAAAACACTTTTTTTTTAACCCATGGATGAAAGAATTGTGAATAATTCATCTTAGTATATCTAATTGAATTACAACTACCAGAATCTAGAATCTTCTCCCCCAGCCTAAGGTAGGGGAATAATCACTGTGTGATTACTGGCAGGTTTTAGCTTGCCCCTGACAGAGGAGTCCTTGAGTACTGCTAACACACAAAATGGAATTTTTATTTGTGATGGGAGAAGGGGAAAACTTTCTAAATACCTAGTGGGAGTTTGCAAATTTAAAATAAACTAGATTTTTTTTTCAAAAATCTATTTTAAAAATTCTGTTATCTCCTAAGAGTGGAACTAGGTCAAAATTTTCCTTATCTCCAAGATGGATAAAAAAAACTCTGTTTCACATAAAACACCCCAAAATTCAAAAGATGTCTAAACTAGCATTTTCCCATTAGAAAATCATTCTACAATAAATATGAATCAATATTTGTAAAATGCCAAGTCTCTACTAGAAACTCTGAATACAAAACTAAGCACAATAGGCAGAAGTTCCTGTCCTTCTGGAGCCTATGTCACTTTTCTTAAGGGCTTCTGGGTTGAATTAAAACATTAACAAATTGTTGCTATGAAGAATTAACCAGTGTTCTTCACTAAATGGGTGTAGCCACCAGTGTGATAAAAACTAAACAAGAAAACACTACGCAAAGAATTTCTGCAGCATTCTTTTCTTTCTGCAGTACCAAGATCCCTGAGTGTTTTCACCAGGGTATGATTGTAATGAACAGAACTTTTACATTCATTTGTTCCATGGAAGTTGTTGTTTTCTGGAAACCATTTTGCCACAGGGGGGAAAAAAATCTTTTCTGGGGAGAGTCAGACACAGAACTGTAAATGATTCTGGCAGGATGAGCGTAGAAGGGAAAGGATATTAGCAATTGAAAATGACTTTGTTGCCAGAGGCACTGTTGATGACATTAGAAGCCACATGATGGAATTAGACTTGAGGTTCTGTGGGGGTCTGCTTCAGCTCAAAGCATCTAGTAACCTTCCACGAATTGATTGTGAGACAACCACAGAGGCTGTTGAATGTACCTTTTATTATCTCAGGGATGGAAGTGCTATTTTGAAATCCAGACTTCGGAGAGTGTGATAAAAAATCATGTCTGTCTACAATCCTGGATGGCCACAGTCCTACAACCCCACCTACCCCATCCTTCAGTCTTGGTCTCCAGTCCCCTTACTCTGAGCCTTCTCTTTGGAAAAGTCTCAACCTGGAAGCTCCCTCTGCTCCAGGGAAAGAGAAAACAAGTCAGGAGGTGGAAGAGAAGGAGAGAAAGAAAGGAAGGAAAAAAATACTTCTCTGCTTTGCAAGTGGCTTGGATGTGTCGGGCTGTGCCAGCCAGGACGAAGCTGCTTCTGTCCTCAGATAGCCCGCCCACCTAGGCACCTGGGATCTATTTTCCATCTGGCTCTAATCATCTCAGCCAAACTGAAGATTGTTTGTTGGTGGTAGTGGGATTCCACCCCCCCTTAAATTTCACATTAGTTTTGTCCTGCCTTAGGTTTGTTTTCCTTTCAGTAATTCCAGTCTTGAATAAATCATTTGTTGCTCATGGGCAAAACCTACTTCAACATAGACAAAAACATCTTCAGACCATAAAAATGTTGGTTCACCTGTAAAATTTGCATGTGCTCCAAAGACACTCAATGGAGCTTTCTTTCTGACCAGGAGCATGCCCTTCTACTCCTCCTGGGGCTAAGAGGACCCCTTAGCACAGGCCCCACATCTTTTCAGAATGCTGTCCCCAAAATATAAGGAAGGATAGGAAGCCACATCAGAAAAGAGCTGAGACTTTGAGGTCTGATTTCTATTAAGTCCTTTCTGTGTTTTTTTTTTTTTTTTTTAAATCCCAACACATGTTTATTTTCATAGTTGAAGAGTTATAGTCTTGGACATCGAAAATAAATTCATTTTATGTTTTCAAATTTATAATTACACCCATAGAGGTTTTACTTGGTTTGAGCTGTTTCATTTGGTTAACTTGTGACTTTAAGAAGGCACACATTGTAGATGGTGAATCAAGCTGTCATTCATCCACAGGACTTGGAACAGCTATTGGGGCACATGGCAGGGTGAAGCAGAGGCCTGGGTGGGGTGGGTAGGGTGCATCTCTAGGAAATACTCCAATGCCTCAGTCCAGTTTTTCCTGGACTAGAGACAAGACTGTGGCATCCTGCAGAAAGGGGTCAGAAGGGGCCATGCTATCACTGGTCTTGGTTGACAGGGTTTGGTGGCCCATGGGTTACCTTCCTCATAAAACCCAGTGGCTACTGAGCACCCTTGTGGTCCCTGAAAGAGACAATTGCCTCATGACCACTTTGCCTAAGTTGCTGAAGCCAGTTAGAAACAGAATTTCAATGAATCAAAGGATGACCTTAAACATTGTAATGTGATGAAGTCAAGAAAACATGACATGATATTGTCTCCAATGTGGAAATAAATTAGAATCTACAAATAATAAAAGACTGGAAGAAGGATACTGAGAGTTGAAAAGTGGTTATATCTATCTGTGAGTCATTTTGTTGATGTTGTTCAACCTATTTTTATGTTATGTGTTACTTCTCAGTGTGGCACAAAAGCCCTGTGTGGGCCATCCTTTTTATGGGTTGGATCTGGAATGTTCTCCAAAGGCTCATGCATTGACGGCTTGGTCCCCAGTGCAGCAGTGTTCAGAGGTGCGGCCTTGGAAAAGGTGAGTGGATCATGGGCTTTAGCCTCAAGAGTGGATTAATCCATTATGGGTCCATGATTTAAGGGGACTTCTGGAAGGTGGTGGAAACTGTAGGAGGTGGGACGTAGTTGACAGGAGTGGGTTCTTGGGAGCGTGCCTTTGAGGACTATTTTGTCTCCAGCCCCTTCCTCTTTCTCTCTCCCCCTGCTTGCTAGCCTCCCTGAGGCAAGCAGTTCTGTCTGCCATGCTCTTCGGCCTCATCTCAGGCCCAAGGCAATGGAGCCAACAGACCATGGACTGAGATTTCTGAAACCATGAGCTGAAATAAGTCTTTCCTCCTGTAAGTTATTTTTCTCAGGTATTTTTTCACAGAGACGCAGAGCTGACTAATACAATCCTCTATTTAATATACTACCTAGTACATAGTGTGTGAGTGGCATTCTGGGGTGGGAGGGAGTAAAAGGAGCAAGTCCAAAGTCATTACGTTGGTCTGCCAGCGCACATGGCTCTGACAGCCCAGCCACTGCTCTCCCCTTACCCCATGGTTGAGCTTTGGTTCTTTACTCAGGGCCTAGCCCCTCACTGGTCCTACAGGGCCCGTGATGTTCTCCCCCAATACAAGCAAGAGTCATCGGCCCTTCCTTCAGGCCCTGCTCAGATGCAGCTGTCAGGAAAGCCTCTCCTGACTGCTCATCCTTTATTCCAGTCACCCCACTTAGATTTTCTTAACACACTTCTCAATATCCACAGGTTTGTATGTATTAACACTGACCTCCCACCCCTCCCACCAAAAATGTGACGTCTCTGAAGCAGGGTCTTTGGTGCTGTTTATTGCTATATCTCTACCATCTAGAACAGTGCCAGGCACATTGTAGGTACTCAATAAGCACTGTCAAATTGATACCAGGTTCCCTTCCTCAAAAGAACAGTTGTGATGTGTGTATTAAAAATATCAGGGATGAATATCAATCTACAAATTCAGGTGATAAGAAATATGGCTTGTCTTTTTGTTGTTGTTGTTGTCGATTACGATGTGGGCATCTTTGGGGACCATTATTCCACTTAATATGATTATAGATGAAATAATATGTCAAAATCAGTAATGAACATATATTTTAAAAAATTAGGAGCTGGGGTTGTGGCTCAGTGGTAGAGTATTTGCCTAGCATGTGTGAGGCACTGGGTTTGATTGTCAGCTCCATATATAAATAAATGAACAATATAAAGGTCCATCAACGTCTAAAGAACATTTTTTAAAAACTCACCTTGTGACATAAGAACATGTTTGTCTTTTCTTTATTTGTTCTTTTTAGTTATACATGACAATAGGATCTATTTTGATATATTTATGCAAGCCTTGAGTATATCTTATTCTCATTGAATCCCAGTCTTGTGGATGTACATAATGTGGAGATTCACATGGAGGGGTGGAGGAACTGAGATGAAATTTCAATAGTCATGTATGGACATAGGAAAGTTGGGTCAGATTCAGTCCAGTGTCTTTCCTATCCCTATCCACGCTCCCTTCCCTACATTTCCCTTTGTCTAATCCAATGAACTTCTACCCACCCCTCCCATTGTGGGTTAGCATCCATATATCAGAGAGAACATTTGACGTTTTAAAAAAATATTTATTTATTTGTTTTAGTTGTACACTATGCCTTTGTTTTTACGTGGGGCTGAGGATCGAACCTGGGCTGTGCTCGTGCTAGGCAAGCGCTCTACCGCTGAGCCATAGCCCCAGCCCCTTGACTTTTGGTTTTTGGTGTATTGGTTTATCTCACTTAGCATGATGGTCTCCATGTCCATCCATTTACTGGCAAATGCCATAAAATCATTCTTTTATCCCTTTTCTATGATAATTTTCTTAACATTTTTGAGTTCTCACTGTGCTTGGTGTTGTGGTTTGGAGCTGGAGTGTCCCTAAAGGCTCATGTATTAAAGCATGGTCCCCAATACAGCAAGATTCAGCGGTGAGCCTCGTAGGAAAGCTTAGGACATGAGGGTTCTGACCTCATTAATCCATGTCATGGATTAATCCATTGATAGCTGGATGGGTTGCTGGAGGTAGAACCTGGTTGGAAAAAGTAAGTCACTGGAGGTGTGACCCAGAAGGGTCTATCTCCCCAGTCCCTTACCCCTCCCCGCTCCCTTTCTCTCTCTCCACACATCTACTGTGTCCTTCTGCCACGGTGTTCTGCCTTGATGTTCTGCCTCACCTCGGGCCCAGAGCGATGGAGCTGGCCAAGAATGGATCGAATCCTCTGAAACCACGAGCCAAAATAAATCTTTCCTCCTCCAAGTTGTTCCTGTCAGATATTTTGGTTCCAGTGATGAAAAGCTGACTAACACACTGGGCAAGTGGCAAATTTCATCTCAGTCCCTCCACCCCTCCAGCCCACCCGGGTATGTGTCAGGATCAGAGAATCCTAGGCAGTGATTAGGGCTTTAGAGAGGGTCCTCTGCTAATGAGGCTACTATGCCGTAACTGTCCCCACGGTCCCTCATGTAGGTGGCCTACTGCTGCTTCTGGGCAGGCTGAAAACCTTGGTGCTTGTAGCCTTGGCTCCCCAGATATTCCACCGGGAAGCTCTTCCTGTCCGGGCTACAGCGTCATCCTGGCCCCCGCCAGGAAGCAGAACCCATAGAACTTGCTCTGCTGGGGGAGTTACCTTTAAGTCTGGCCTTTCTTGCCTGTTTTTCCAAGTCGTTCTGCTTCCTCAAACCTTATCCTCCCCTTGGGCCTCAGACTTTGGAAAACAAAAGCCCAGAAATGCTCTCAGAATCCTTCTGCTTCTCTTCCTGCCACTTACCTCCCTGAAGCTGGGATGCTGAGTCCTGGAGCTGGCTGGCTACCTGCTGGAATGGGGAAAGACAAAGGAAAACTTCAAACAACTCTGACAGAAGGCAGAAACGTGTGTTCCAGGAGGGAGACAGATGATGCACAGAAGAAAGTGACCTTACTGAGCAGGAGGGAGTGGGTAGAGGAACCTAGGGAGGAGGAAGGCCTAATGGTGTCTTACACTGCTAGCTGGGCTGTGAGGCTGGACAGCAGGTGGGGAATACATAGAGGTATGAACAGAGGACACAGAAGTGGGGTGTGGGTGCAGGTAAATCTCATCTGATTGGATGTATTTGAGCAGTGGGAAAAGAAACCAAAAAAAAAAAAAAAAAAAAAGGTCAGCTGGAGCCAGTTTGTGGTGGGCCTTCAAAGCCAGAGGGTTTTGATGTCATCTGTTAGTACTTGGCAGTCATTGACCAGAGGGAGCAAAGCCAAGTTGTGCATTAGAAAATGAAGCTGCAGCACTGTCTAGGATGGTGTAGAGGTGCAGCTAGGGAAAGGCCAGAAGCAGGGAGGCCTTTCCGTAGGCAGTGGCCTAGAATATAGAGGGAAGAGAACAGAGGTGCAAGCAGTAGAACAGAGGTGCTGAAGTAGAACAGACAGGCTTTGGCCCTGGTTGAAGGTAAGAGAAAGGCAGGAGAAAGGTGGACTGGGAGAACTGAACATACTCAGCAGACCCTGGAAAACCAAAGGAAGCTGCTGGCTGGTCTCATCTTGTTGAGTTTTCATCAGGGCAATTGGAGCGGTAGGCAGGGAGCTCAGAAGAGAGGCCCATGATCAGGACAGAACGTGGGTCATGATACTGCAGCAAGGGAAGCTGGTGTGGCTTGCTCTGGGCTTCTCCATCAAGTGGGAGAGAAGGCCACTCACTGAGAGAGAAGAGAGCTACACTGGGGCCTCCTTGGAGCTTGAGAGTGAGCATCATTTGAAACAGCTGTATGGCTGGCCACAAAAAGTGTCAACAGGTGAGGAGCAAGAGCAAGGACTCCTGCTATCTCAAGTTCTCCAGTAAATACGGAGTCCTTTAACAGTGGCGTTAGGAAATCTGTCCAGGCAGATGTAAGAAGAAATAGCCTTTGAGTCACATATCTAGTTCGAGGCATATATTAAGCTCTATACTCCGATTTTTACTAGAAAATTCTTACTTCCTTGCTTGTTGCCGTGCCACTCACTAGGAATGTATTGTTTGGAGATGTATCACGATGCCAGAATCCCTCCGCAGGGCACCGTGGAAGCAGCTCTTCATCCCAACATTCCCTTCTCCCTGGCATGTTTCCTGGTGCTGAATTTCTGCTCATCATTTGTCCCCCACTCCAAATGAAGGTTGTTTGCTCTACTTGGTGGCTTTGTGTGGGAGAGGGACAGCTCATCACAAAGACCAGAAGCACTTGAGGCTTTATTTATTTATTTTTTTAAAAATTTGGTACCAGAGATTGAACTCAGGGGCGCCTAACCACGGAGCCACATTCCCAGCCCTTTTTAATATTTTGAGACAGGGCCTCGCTATGTTGCTGAGGCTGGCTTTGAACTCACGATCCTCCTGCCTCAGCCTCCCAAGTCGCTGGGATCACAGGCTTGTGCCACCGATAACCAACTGCACTTGAGGCTTCAAAGGCAGCTGTTGGACTTGCTGGGGAGAAAGGGACAAGTCCCAAACTCACCACACTCTCTGGGGAGAGTGCTGAGCACCAGCCCAGTGTTTCAAGGATCCTGCTCCATTCACTTTCTTTTGCTCTTTTCCAAGGTTTCCATATCTTCCTCGTCCCTCTTGATTGTGATCTCTTGTTTTCATTCTACCTCATTTGCATTAGCACTTCGCTTTTGCAGAGGCAGGCTTTGAACTCGAGATCCTCCTGCCTCAGCCTCCCTGCATACTTGGGCTTCCCTTATTTCCTTTTCTAAAAGACTCCTCCATGGGAGTGTGTTGATGCTAGTAGTTTTAAACCACCTGGTTTTGGTTTTCTTAACCAGACATGTCCTAACAACAGATTACTGAATGCTTTTTCTCTTCCTTGTATTGCTTCTAAGTTGAATATATGACTGTCACCTCTTTTCCATTACTACAGCCCAAACAGAGAAAAAGAAAAATCCAATGAAGAACTGGAAATAGCAGAAAATTTTGAACTGGGCTTCAGAATCACTTTCCCACTGGGATGCTTCTTTTTTTCTCTCCGACCATCCAACAAGGGAGGCTTCTGAGCATGGAGGCAAATCTCCCTGGCGATTGGTTTACTTTTGGGGCCAAAAGAGAATAATATTTCTCATTACATAAGAAATCAGAACTCTCAGGGTTCTATTCCAAGGCTCCAGCGTGACAAACATGAAGGTTTCTTGGGGACAGAGGCGTCTGTCTGAGGGAGCAGTGACGTATTTGAGATCCCATTTCCCTTGGCCCTCACAGCCCTACCAGGGGAAATGCATTCTGCTGGAATTTCACTCAGAATCAACTGCCTCACTTGAGTAAACAAAAGTCCCTCTCCACTCCTCCCTCCATGTGTCCAAGATCCTCTTCAATATTGCAGTACAACATCACCCAAACCGTTTCTGATAGAAGCTACATTATTATTTTTACTTTTGTTTATTTTCACCCCAAAGCCTCTGGCATTTCCCTCCAGTGAGTCACACCATGGAACCATTTCAAAAAGTCCTCCTTAAAGAACATTCCTCTTCCCAGGGGAGAAGGGACCTTGGTAAAGTACAGCCTGTCCCAGCATGCACCTGTCCAGCATGTAAAGATTTTAATAAAAACTGTCATTTCACATGACACCAAGGCCACTTGATAGACAGACTTACAGGAAGCCTGCTAGATCTTTCCCTGACTCTACAGAGACAAGATGGCAGAACTGAAGTGTGGCCGTTGGGAGTCTATTCCAATCAACGTGGGAGTCAGTCCATCTACTCTCTCCATTGCAGAAGTTAGGGCAGGTGTCTGTGAATTTGGATTTTGCAACAAAATAACTGTGCTATTAAAAATGGAAAGATAAGGGCTGGGGCTGTAGCTGAGTTGGTAAAGCACTTGCCTCACACATGTGAGGTACTGGGTTCAATCCTCGGCACCACATAAAAACAAATTAAGATACTGTGTTCATCTACAACTAAATAAATATCTTTAAAAAATGGAAAGATAAAATAAGAAAAGAGGAGGCAGAGGCAGGGGTGCTCAGAGCCTCGCCACCCCTGGCATACCAGTGCTTGACTGGGCTTAGCCAGAGTAAGTCTTTTCCCCTGAAAAGCATCCAGCACCGCCCCCGCCCCCTCCCCCCCCCCCCAGCTCCCCAAAGCACTTTGGAGCTTTTTCTGCTAATGCACACTGTGGGCTGGGATTGCAGTTTGTGATGCAGTGTTCGCTCCCATGCCCACACAGCCCTCTCCGCCCATTCAGAGGATTCGGGGCTAGGGGCATAGGTCAGATTTCTCTGTGTCTTTACCACCCAGAAGAGGTCCCAGAAGGTTTATCATGGCACATGGTGATGTGAGATGACAAGCACGATGGAACCAGAGGTCCCAGGGAATTTCTGTTCACAGGCTGACAAAAATAGGTATCTGGGGTTTCCTATTCTCCATGTATCGCATGCTCCTTCTCCTTCAGCCTTCTCAGGTATTTCCTTGTCATGCTGGGTTTTTTTTTTCGGGGGCAAGGATGGGCACCAAGGATTGAACTCAGGGGCATTCAACCGCTGCTGAGCCTCATCCCCAGCCCTATTTTGTATTATATTTAGAGACAGGGTCTCACTGAGTTGCTTAGCACCTTGCTTTTGCTGAGGCTGACTTTGAACTGGAGATTCTCCTGCCTCAGCCTCCCAAGCCTCTAGGATTACAGGCGTGCACCACTGCACCCAGCTCTTTGTCATGCTTTGATTCATCTATGAAAATTAAAATATAATCAGAAATTATTAGATGTACGTGTGAGTTTTGATTGTAAATGTTCACTGGGGAAATTGCCAGTGAGCATCTTGCTGCATATCCAGTTGAAGAGACTGGCTTTCTTTCTTCTGCTGGACTTTGACATCTGTAAGAGGTGGAGAGTTTGCCAGGCCCCTTTTCTTCTGGAAACAACACCTGCTTTTTTTTTTTTTTTTTTTTTTTTTTTTGTGGTGGTCATTGTCTCTCTGTGGTTGGGTGCCATCATTGTGGTCCAGGGATGTGTTATCCTGGCATGTGTTTTTATCAGTGGTCACCACTGGGTGTGGTGTGGGGTTGGTTGGTGAGGGGAAGTTTTTATTGTTTTGTAGTAGAAAGTTCTTACTTTTGCAATTTGAAAATTAAAGATTTAAGAAAAAGATTAATATTTGCCCCAAAGATTGGGCTAGACACAAGGAAGTTTCCTGTGAAATCCCTTTAAGTACAACCACAGTCCTGGCTTCCTCCTCAGACCCACAGAGCCCAAGGGAATCACCCAGCTCTGCATCACACTCCTGAGGCTGCCAGAAATCCCTTTAAAATGATCGAGCAGATGTCTTTCCTTGCGTTTGAGCAGATATAAATCACAACAGTCTGCTTTTAATTCCTGGGCTCAGAGTCTTAGGGGCAACAAAATTAATTGCTTTCAGATTTGTTTTCTGAATGTTTTTCAAATCTGCAGAATTTTAATAGCAAGAACCATTGCAATATGCAAGAAAAACTAAACACATCTGTGCAGGTAGCTGTATGTCATCCAGTGCACAAACTCCCCATGTGACAGTGGACTTGAACAGGCCTCAGTCACAAGGCCTTTGCAGAGGGGCCTTGTCAACCAGAGGTGGTTCTCTCAAGGGACCAGCATGAAGAGCGAAATGGTCTCTGAGCGTAGGGTCAGGGGCATAAGTGGCATAAGACTGACACAGCCACCGCCCATGTATCTTCAGGGAGAAGAGTAGAGGTCTTGTTATCCACAGAAAGAAAGAAAGTGGATGCCAGACCTTCTGTAAATTAGGATTTAAGTCAAGCAACTTATTACTAGAGCTCAGACCGTTGGTTTCTGGACTTTTCTGTCATGTTTTTGGTGTCAAGAAAAGATAATTTGGGGACACCCAGGAATGAGTAATTAAATGATAGTTCTTAGTACTTAGCAGAGAATCACAATTCAAATATGTATTAGCTCCTCTTGGGAAGAGGGGATATAGCTTCTAAAATTTTAAGATTTTGGCACAACTTTCAAACTAAAGCAGATGATACAACCCACCCTCTTTTCCTCTCTCACTCTGTCCCTCCCGCCTCTACTAGATGCTTTTTTAAAAAAAATAATGAAATTGGTACAAATTTTAAGACTACTTTTGAATTAGACTCTTCCTGTTCTCTCAAACAGTGATTTCCAAACTTCTTGCTGTCAAACATATCATAAAGAGATTGCTAGCTTGGTGCTGTGGTGCATGCCTGTAATCCCAGCTACTTGAGGAAGGAGGAAAGAGGATCATATTCAAGGCCAGCCTCAGCAACTTAGAGACCTTTTGTCAAAATTTAAAAATGGGCTGGGGATGTAGCTCAGTGGTAAAGTGCCCCTGGGTTCAATCTCCTAACCCCTCAAAAGAGAGAGAGAGAGAGAGAGAGAGAGAGAGAGAGAGAGAGAGAGGGAGGGAGGGAGGGAGAGAGAAGGGGGGAGAAAAAGAAAGAAAGAGATTGCTGCACTGGGGCTGTAATTCAATGGTAGCGTGCTTGTCCAGCAAAGCAAACAAACAAAAAATGCTGAAGACATGCCTAAAATATGAGTAATTATTTATAAAGCATAATCAAGCCACTATTATACAAATAATATACACATTATAAAAATTTAAAGTGGAAACTATAAAAGGATACAGATGAAACTTAAAATACCAAATTTTCAAAAATTTCATTAGATTTTTTTAATGATGCAAAATATTTTTGCTTTCTAAAATATTACTATTCATGGCTTAATAGAACCAATGTGTTGACTATGCTTTTGCTAATTTTGGAAAATCTTGGGTTATCCTTTGGTCATATAGCAATTACACGTCCATTATGTGTTCAGTTTACTTTAATGCTTGGTTTCAGGGTCCATCAGAACTGAAGAAGACACTTTGCAGAGCTGTGTAGGTTCAAGTGGAAGAAATGCCTGGGTAGATGGTCTGCATTGAACCCATTCCCCCAAATCATTTCTTAGCTTCAGTTGTCTTTTATACAAAGATTTTTGTTGAAATTCGTTAGTTTTTAAGGGTTGTTTTTGTTTTTGCACAATGTGTATCCAGAAAGATGGAAACACTTCCAAACATCTGTTCTCAAAATGCTCTTGCTATAGTTTCAAATTTTTTTTAACCTTTACCTTTCTCACTAATTGTGAAAGTCCCACTTCTGCCTTGAAAAGGCAGATTATATGTTTACTATCTTAAATATACCTGTTAGGTGACACTCTCACAGTACTCACTTGCAGCAGGAGACAGGAGATGACAACAAGTCTGAAAGGCTTGTATTTGTCCAAGAAGGAGCACGTGGTTCTCCTCAGGCCCAGAGCACCCTGAGGTGCACAAACATGCGATACCAGGGTGGTGCAAGAGGCCCAAGTGCCCATTCCCCACCAAAGTGCAAAGCATTCCAAAGGTCCTGCTGGTAGAAAGGTTGGTTTTTATGAAGTCAACCATAGTAATGAGAACCCATGTGAGCCAGGCGCGGTGGTGCGCGCCCATAATCCCAGCAGCTTGGGAGGCTGAGGCAGGAGGATAGTGAGTTCAAAGCCAGCCTCAGCAAAAGTGAGGCGCTAAGCAACTCACTGAGACCCTGTCTCTAAATAAAATACAAAATAGGGCTGGAGATGTGGCTCAGTGGTTGAGTGCCCCTGAGTACAATCCCCGTACCCGGTACCGCTCCCGCTCCCCCTACCCTCCCCCACACAAAAGGAACCTATGTGAATATAAATCACAATTCTTGGCAACATGCTGGACCCAGAACCATGAGAGATTCTTCCATGGACCCCTCCTCCACACAACATCCCCCCTTTGCCCATATCATCTACGTACATTAATGTCAGTTACATGGGACACTGGACCGGCTCACATCTGGACCAGGGGAGGGCACGGTGACCATCCTGTACTAAATATTAGTAAAGCTTAATTGTGCTCTCATTTTGAAATGAAACAAATATTGACAGACATGCTAGAATTTTCTCTGGGAACACCAGTGGATTGTCTTGAACATCCCATGGAGGGTACACAATCCACGAGAGCTTCCTTATGTAAAGGACTTTCTACAGTTCAACTAAAAAACATTGCTTTTCTTCAGTCTTGGAGATCTCCTTCCCTCTGTTTTGTTTTGTTTTTGTTTTTTAGGGTACCGGGGCTTGAATTCAGGGGCACTCAACCACTGAGCCACAGCCCCAGCCCTATTTTGTATTTTATTTAGAGACAGGGTCTCACTGAGTTGCTTAGCACCTTACTTTTGTTAAGGCTGGCTTTGAACACACGATCCTCCTGTCTCAGCCTCTGCAGCTGCTGGGATTACAGGCCTACACCACCACGCCCCACCTTCCTTCTGTTTTTTTTAAAATAAAACATCCAGATTTAGTTTCCATGGACCTGTACCCTCAAGTGAGTGGGGGAAGGCTGCTCCTAGATAACCTGCCAAGTTGCACCCCCACCCCCAACCCTCCCCACTGTCTTAGTACCTGGGGCAGGGAGATGATAAAACAGAAAACATCTTTAGTTTCCATTTATTGAGCTATTGTTTTGTGCCAGCTGCTATGCTAAAAGCTTTGAAAATACAAGTGATTCTCTTTGTTCATGGTAGTGATATTCTGTGACATCTCTGCAAACACTGAATTAGCAAACTCTGAACAATTGCCCCTAGGGGAAATAGAGGATTAAGTTCCTTCCAGCCTCTGGTCACAGCATTTCTGTCAATCAATACCTAACTGTGCTTGATGTGTGTTTTTTAGTCACCTGATTTGATACATATTATTGATTCATTAACACTGAACTCTGGGCCAGCAGCACAACCCATGCCTGAACAAATTTATCCAACTCGCATTTTCTATCAGGCCCATCAGTCTTCTTGTGTTTAGGGACACTAGACAGCACCTGAGCACTATGCTTGGGTCATTGTGATGACAAAATCAGTAACAAAAAGCACACACAAACAAGCAAACAGCATGGTACTAAACAGACCTAGAAAGGATCCTTGTTTACGGCTAGGAAAGCTGAAAAAAGAAGGTGAAGTGGCTGGATGTGGAGGCGCAGGCCTGTAATCCCAGCAACCCTCAGGAGGCTGAGACAGAAGGATCGAAAGTTCAAGGCCAGCCTCAGCAATTTAGCAAGACCCTGTCTCAAAAAAAAAAAAAAAAAAAAAAAAAAGACTGAGGATGTGGCTGTGATAAAACACCCTGGGTTCAGTTCCCTGTACCCAAGCTTTGGGTTGGGGGAGCAGAGCGTCACCTTTGTTTAATCTTTGTTTAATCTCAGTTGGGAACATGTGTGTGTTGGACAACTCATATTTTTTGCCACAACTGATTTGGGGGTTACAAATACATTTTTAGCAAGTAGGCCACAGTGTTCACAAATACAGAATACGTGAATAATGAGGATCAGTCATCTCATCTCATAGTGCCCTGGTGAGAAAAGTATGACCCCAGTGCTACCGGAAAGAACCTCTGAGATCTGCTCTTCTGGCCACCTCTTTTTGATACTAGTAGCATGGAGAAGTGACTTATCCCAACCACCCAGGGGTGTGTGGCCCACTGGGACAAAATCCCTGGTCTCCAGCCCTTTCTACTATGTATTTATGGATCCAAATGCAGCTCATTTAGCCTGCACGAGGCTACATAAAAATAGGTTGCACCTCCATGCTCCTGCTTGTCCTCTCCAATAATTACAATCTGCTTTGACCAGAAGGTTTGATTTGATGATACCTAGCACATGGGCATATAAACCATGTCTCTTTAAAAAAAAAAAAAAAAAAAAAAAAAAAAAAAAAAAAAAAAGGAAAAGGAAAAAGGCCAGGGAGGGAGAGATCAAAAACCTGAGAGAAATCAGGCACAAAATGTAAAAGTAAAAGAACAAACTCAATATTTGCAGCCAGAACAGGTATCCATATTTTAAATTTAATTCTCCAGTGAGCTAATTCATAGGTAGGCAACCTAAGAGGGATGTGATGTTGAAAAGCCAAACATGCTGTAGAATTTCAAAGAGACGTGCCCATGATGCATAAATAGGAGCAATGTGCGGAGATGTGAGTGTAGTTGGAAAATTACTAACGCATGTATATATCTAAATATTTTTACACCAGGTTATCCCAAATTTCAATTCCAACACTGATAAAATTAAGTTGCTCTGCTGGGCATGGTGGCACATGCCTGTAATCCCACAAGCTCCGGAAGCTGAGGCAGGAAGATTGCAAGTTCAAGGCCAGCAATTTAGTGAGGCCCTAAGCAACTCAGCAAGATTGTCTCTAAATAAAAAAAAATAGGGCTGGGGATGTGGCTTAGTGTTTAAGTGCCCCTAGGTTCAATTCTCCTGCCCCCTACCCCCCAAAATATTAAGTTGCCCTTTGGTAAAAGAATTAGAAAATTTATAAATCAAATTAAAAATGAATCACCTAATGTGACCTATAGGCTGCCTGGTAAATGTGTACCCCCCAAATGAGCCACCAAGAAAGAAAGAAAGATGGGGCTGGGGTTGTGGCTCAGTGGCAGAGCACTCACCTAGCATGTGTGAGGCACTGGGTTCAATCCTCAGCACCACATAAGAATAAATAAATAAAATAAAGGTACTAAAAAAAGAAAGGAAGGAAGGAAGGAAAAGCTGATTAAGTGTGTTCTCTGTGTAAGATTCCCTGCATATGATACCATAATACCATGTCACTCCTTTTCCATCATTCCTTTTATATATAAAGGTTCTATTTCAAATATTACAAGCTGACTTTTATGCAAAGACTAGATGTTCAAAATCTCATCCTCACAATTGTTATAACTTCATCCATTCCTATGGGGTGAATTTATCCAATAATATTTACCAAACACCTTCAGATATATCATATGATAAACTCTTGTTATTTAAAAAACAAGATGTTACAACTTGATCTCTTTATTGCACTTTTCACTTACTTTTAAAGGGAGTAGAAATTCCTACTTGTGACCTTGGATGCTAATCATCCCCTGCTCTCTGGATCAGTGTGGGAATTCCCTTCCCTCCAGCCTCTAAGTTAAGTCATGTGATCCTTCCTCTTGTACACTGCCTTCATGATAAACCATCTCCCGAAATTCAGAAGCTTGCTTGTTTCAAGGATCATTAATTTTTATTGATGAGAAACATTTTTGCAGATATAAAAATATAATTTCCTTATTTATAAGACATTTTCAGTTTTTAAAATTTTTCTTTTCACGGATTAAAGCTCCCAACATTCTCATTGAGGAGAGTAGTTGTCTGTCAATCATAAGGATTCCATCCTCTTCCAAAGATGAATCGATTGATCATGTCAAAAGATCTCAGGGGCTGATCCAAGGGTAAAATGTGTCCTCCACCTCGAACAATTACCTTCAAGACAAGAAAACTTGAAATTTAGAGAGACAGATATTCTAAGTAAATGAAAATTTTTCATTCAGATCAGTGTTTAAATCCTCTATGAAATACAGAAGAGGGCTGGGATGTGGCTCAGTGGTACAGTACTTGCCTTGCACTGGCAAGGCCCTGGGTTTGAACCCCAGCACCCCAAAAAGAAATACAGATGTGAGAATGTATTCTACCAATCTGAGCCTTTGGTTATGTTGATCATCTTATTTCTGATAGTTTTAGTAAAAATAGGTAACTTAAAGGTAGAAAGTTTTAAAATTGTGCAATTATTTGATTTGTATGAAATTATGTTCATCTTTCATCTGTACAAGACTTGAAGGTTACCTCTCTTTTTCCTCTTAGGAGAGATCTGCCTGCCCACAGCTCCCCTCATTTGGAAGTGCTTTGCTTTAAGTCTCACCTGGTGGGGCCCTGGAGGTGGGGGGGTCCACCCCAAGCCAGGCCAGCCTGCAACTGGGTACAATGCCTGCCCAATGCCACCCTCCAGAGAGCCAGCCCCACTGGCCCTCACGCTGAGTGGCTCCTTCCATTCTAGCTCTTTATCAATTATAAAGGGCATATTTGATTCTCTTTAAAAAGTAACAAGAAATCCTTGACACCTGAAAAAAAGGTCATTTTTTTTTAGCAAAAGTTAGAACATTATTTTCCCCCAATATCATAATAGGAAATTTTCAAATATACAGCAAATCTGAAAAAGAATTGCACATATCTGCCACTTAGATTCCCTCATTACTATTAATTTCTTTTTGATATCAGGGATTGAACCCAGGGGCACTTAACCACTGAGCCATATCCCCAGCCCTTTTTATATTTTATTTTGAGATGGGGTCTCATTGCTTAGGGCTTCACTAAGTTGCTGAGGGGCCTTTGAACTCACGATCCTCCTGCCTCAGCCTCCCAAGCTGCTGGGATTACAGGTGTGTGCCACCACATCCAGCATTACTATTCATTTTATTTCATATGTGGATGCTTCTATCCATCCCACTATCCATCCATTTATCCATCTTATCTTTTGACACATTTCAACGTAAAACAGGGACATGAGCACCACTCCCTGGAAGACTTCAGCATGACGTTATGAACTGGAGCTCAGCATGTTTATAGATTTTCTTCTTCTGCATGAAGTGAAGGTGTGATGAATGTGCCACCGTAGGTGTGGACGCGTCAGTTGGATCAGTGTGTGCATCTGTGTCACCCAAGCCCTCGCCAGGCTGCATGAAGCATTCTGCTAGCATTTCTAGTTGAGGTGAGTTCAAGGGGACATGAAGGCCCACCCTGGAGCTGGGCTCTATGTAGACAGAAAGAGTCTTGCTGGTCTCCGCACTCATCAGACATCCGGTGTGGGTGAATATCTCAGGCAGAGGGCAACAGGAAGCCTCCATGATGACTGATACTGAGTGTCTGGAGGCCACTTCCGGGAGAGATCAGTATGGCCTGAGTGCTGTGTCACATGAGGGCAATGGAGAGAGGTTCCTTGGGGGTCAAGTGAACACACCTAGGCAATGAGGGGTCATTTGCAGAAACTTCTAGTTGTTGAATTATAATCAGCGTGTAAAGACCACCTTCACAAGGCCCTTCCCAAGAGGCTGGGTTCTTTTATGTGCATCAATATAAGGGAACCAAGGCAGAAAAAAATAGTATATGTATTATATGAAAATATCTGAACCTCTCAACACTAGCCTTCTCACAGTCTTGCTAAGAAGTGAGTAGGGATTGACGCTATAAGAAATGGATAGCTGCTCACAGCTATCCATACTGCGCACTGCACAATTGCAGGCAGCACCATTTACAGGAGCATGGAGGCTGTGGATCTGTCTGGGGCTTCAAGGAGGTTTGTCAGAGTCACACACTTGTGAGATAACTAGCTACAGCCCTGACATCTGATACGAATACCACGGCTCTAAATCAAACTTGCACAGTGATTCTTCATGTTTGAACTGAACCCTTACAGCTTAGTCACAGAAGTTCGGTGCCCACTTCCCGACAGCCTCTGCTGGAGGCAGATCCCATTTTCAGGAGTGGGATGGGCTGGTCCCTGCTCCTACAAAGGGGCCCTATTGCAGTGATCATGGGTCCATCCACCATTTGTGTCCATGTTTGCATCTGGAAAACCAGAATGTGCCATGTTTTGTCATAGGTCAAAAGCAAACATACGGGAGACAAGAGTGTCTCTTCAGGTGACTCTAGAGTGACACCTTTGCTTCCCCACAATCCCAGGCTAGAATTTTCTTTCTGCAGATTCTCATCCAAACTTTCAGCCAGAGGAGGAACTGATGAGGGATTTCTGTGCAGTTTTAGCTTTGCCGGGTTACACTTAATGAGTCATTTGTGTGACAAAATGCAGCTGCTTCAACTAGAAATGAGTTTGGCAGCAATGGTCTGGAACAGCAATAAACCAAATACTCAAAAGCTAAAGGTCATCCTGCTTCCAAAACCAGAGCTATGGCTAATGAGGGATAACACAGTACTTTACAGCCAGGGCTCAGGAGTCAGAGTGCAGGAGCATGACAAGAGGGTACAACAAGCTGTGTGACCTTGGGCAAGTAACTTAACCTCTCTGAGCCTCCATTTCTTTGTATAATTGGGAAAGAAGTATTAATTCTCAGGGTCATTGTGAGTTGTTTAAGGACATAATGGAATAATGTCCATGGAACACTTAGCATAGTGTCTGGCCTTGGCATTAAACACATATTAGTTACTAGTATTAGGCTTCCAACAATGATTCATCCTTAAAATCCAGGATAAAATGGGCCATATCGACATTCAGTGTTCCATATATTCATCTCAGCAAACTTAAAGCAGTTATTTTAAATAACAGACTCACACTTAACCCTATATAAAAATACACAGGCTCTCCAATTCTGAAGCTCAGAGAGGGGCCTAAGAACTGCAATTCAACAATTCGAAGCTGACGCCGCTGGTCTTAAGACTAGCTGAAGAGAAGCCCCACTGAGAACCTTTCTGTTCTGTGGTGAAGCAGGGATGCGCTGTTCACGCCACGGGAGAACAGAAGCTGAAAGTTATCAAGCCTCCTCGTGGCGTCGCCCCTGCGCACGCACGCGCGCCTGTCTCGCTCACATCACGCATGCGCGGCCCTGAGCCGGCTGTGAACCAGGAGGAGAAGGGGAGCTGGAGGCGGGCGGGGTCGTCGTGTTTTCTCAGTTGCCTGCCTGCACTGGCTCCGGCTGCCACCTGCCCTATGCAGTGACCCAGGACATGAGAAATGGCCTCATGCGGTGGGAAAGGGGAGCTCCTTTAGGAACCAAGGCTGCTCACCCCCCACCACCCCCGTTCCTAAGCACGCACGTCCTCACGCTGAGACACAGACAGCATTTTACCAACAGTGACCTCAAAAATAAATTTCTGAGTGCGGAACAACAACCCACTCGGTTGTCTGTGTCCAAGCCTCGCCATTCCCGAACCAAGGACGCAAACCGCTCCACAGCCTTTGGAGGTGTGTGACAAACGTGGCAGGGTCGCGACTGCATATCTAAATGTGACGAGGCTCATCGCGAGGCTCCTGGATGGAAACCGTCTCATCACCAGAAACTGCATTCTGGGTGCTGCTGAATTCATGCGTTCCAGATGTTTCTGGGGGTCACCAATGTGTCATGAATTTAAAAGCAGGTTATACAAACACATAAACCTTTAATCCGTTTCATTTTTTAGAAAACGATCGCTAATTCCCCCTGGATCTAGAGGTGCAGGCCTGCTGTAAAGGATTCCCAGATGTGCCTTTTTAGATGGGGGATTCGAAGTTCACAATATCCTTGCTGAAGCGGACCTGTCAGGGGGCACCTGCAGGGGGTCTTGGAGGAGAAGGTCCCCTGGACGGACAATGGTGGGTGAGGTAGGGATGGAAGGACGCTCACGCAAACCCAGAGGGCTGGACACCGCATGCACCTGCAGCAGGCTGCGAGCTTCCCTGTTCTTGAAGGAGCTGAACTGGCTGTGTGTGTGTGTGTGTGTGTGTGTGTGTGTGTGTGTGTGTGAGAGAGAGAGAGAGAGAGAGAGAGAGAGAGAGAGAGAGGAGGGAGGGAGAGAGAGAGAGAGAGAGAGAGAGAGAGAGAGAACGAACATACACTTATTGTATCATTTTTAACCATTTTAAAGTGCACAATCCGGTAGCATTTAGTACATTCACATTGTTGCACAACGTCACCCCTACTCAGTTGCAGAATGTTTTCATCATCCCAAAGGAAACCTTCGCTGTTAAGCAATCACGACCCATTCTATCCTCTCTCCCCTCTCCTGCAACCACTGATCTGCTTTCTGTCTCCATGGATCTATCTGTTCTGGATCTGAGAGGGTTTTGAGTATTGCCAACCTCAGATATGCATTACAGAAAATGTAATTACTTAATATGTAATGAGGAGGCTGATTTGGAAGGGAGTGATACTAGGGCAAGAAGGAGATGAC
Source organism: Tamias sibiricus (assembly GCA_025594165.1). Classification (NCBI taxonomy): domain Eukaryota; kingdom Metazoa; phylum Chordata; class Mammalia; order Rodentia; family Sciuridae; genus Tamias; species Tamias sibiricus. Next base: position 61,639,179 of record CM046664.1, on the reverse strand, counting down.
CAGAATAGGGAGACCCGGTCACATCAATGTTGACAGCAGATCAATTCACAATAGCTAAGCTATGGAACCAACCTGGGTGCCCTTCAGTAGATGAATGGATAAAGAAAATGTGGTATATATACACAATGGAGTATTACTTAGCCATAAAGAAGAATGAAATTATGGTATTTGCTGGTAAATGGATGGATCATGCTAAGTGAAATAAGCCAATCCCCCAAAACCAAAGGCCAAATTTTCTCTCTGATATGCAGATACTAACACACAATAAGGTGTGTGTGGGGGGGGGCGAGTGTGGAAGAATAGAAGTTCATTGGATTAGACAAAGGGCATGAAGAGAAGGAAAGGGGGATGGGACTAGGAAAGACAGCAGAATGAACTGTACATAACTTTCCCATGTTCATATATGAATACACAACCAGTGTTACTCCACATCATGCACACCACAAGAATGGGAAGCTATACACCATGTATGTATAATATGTTAAAATACATCCCACCGACATGTATATCTAAAAAGAACAAATTTTAAAAATTTAAAAAAGAACAGGGAGAGATGATGTGGGTTCCCAGGAGAGACAGGGATAAGCAGCTGGGACAGAACCAATAAAATTAGAGATTGATCAGAAATGTAGATTTAATGAAAACCCTCTGCTACCTTTCCATCCCAGCTTTTTGACACGGTAGATTTGCAAAGGGTGGTGCTATTAAGCAGAGAAGAAGAAAGATAGCCATGGGAGATACAAGTTTAGGAGGTACAACATGTAGATTTATGGTTCCTGATTTCCACTGAGGAATGATGTGTAAGCTCAAGAGAATCTTGTTACTTACGATTTCTGATTCCTCCTAAAATTCTTTTTCTGTTTTTAATTTCACTCTGTATTTATTTAATCTTTCTTTTTAGCTTTCAGCTTTTAGTTTTTATTTCTAACTATAAGTAGAAATAAATAAATATGCTTGAAATAAAATATATTTTAAAAGAAAGGGTAATTGGAAATAAGAATTAAAAATTAGCCAAAGCTTGTTAGCAGACAGCTCTTAACAAAAAATGAGGCAAGGACCTTTGAAAAACAAACAAAACAGAGATCAAGGCAGAGTTGCTCCAGCAACACTTTGGGAAACTACCCTGGAGCTTTCCCACCGGGCACCCAAGTGATTATGGAATAGCAGGCAAAAAGAGGCTTCTAGGTGCTTCAGGAGACGAAGTGCTGCGTCCCTGTGGTAGGCATTCCTGGTTTCAGTGCTTCTTGATTCAGTCCAAAAGGGCTCCTGTCTGTATCATCTTATTACCAATTGCAACAATGTTATAATTCAGGATTTCCACTTCTGATTATGACATAATAGCCTGTACCAAACTAACCTCACATTACTGAACAACAATAGAAGCTGAATTAAAAAGAAAAGAATGCTGTTTAGAGAACAACCAGGACTCGAGAGGCCAAGATCATGAAGAAGAGAGAATTGCAGAGAAGTGAGCCTCACATCTTATGCTGCCTACCTTTTGAGAAATTCACTGATTTCTAAGCTTCTTGGCCAAGAAGCCAAGCAACAAACTGACAGATTAAAGAATAAAATGCTAAGAAGAACTTTCAGCAGTGTTATGGTGCTTGGGGGACCAAAAAAACCAAAACAAAGAAAAGAAAATTTGGACCTACAGGCCTGGGAAGGCTGGCTGACAAGGGAAGACACCACAGGCTTTCCTCCCGGTCCATAAAAGCCAACACCCTACCAGAGATGGAGAACTGGAAACAGGTGAGCCTCGTAGACCCTAAAACCCAGCACTCAAGATCCTCTCAGGCCCTGCCTGAATAAAGGTGACCTGTCCCTACGATCATTGCCTTCCAAAAGAAATTAAATTCTCTTTAGGAAGAGATAGGCCTTTCTTTATACATTTTGTCCAGCATTCAATATAATCTAGCATATGTGCCAAAAGACATAATCAAATCAAAGGGGAAAAAGACAACAGAAAGAGATGACAATGATTCAGCTACTGGCACTACCAGGTATAGATTTCTAAATAACTGTGAACAAAAACTTCAAGAAGTTAATGGGGAAAACAGAGAATTCACCAGAGAATTAGAAAATATGAAAAAGAATCAAATGGAAATTCTAGAACCAAAAGGTAATCCATTGCTAATTGAAGTAAAGAACTCCATAGATAGATAGTTTTATAGTAGATTAGATACAATAGAAGAAAAAATATGTGAATTGGAAGTTCATATTTTCTAGGTCTGACAAAAATATCCCAACAGAAGCATGGAGAATACAAGAATGAAAAACACAGAAAAGAGAAGAAAAACTTGAAACTACAAAATATCTCACATTGACCTGACATCCTAGAATAAAATAAGGAAGGAATGGGGCAGAAGTAGTAAAAAAAAAAAAAAAAACTTACAGATGCTAACAGAGCAATTTCCAAAATCAAGGAAAGTCATTAAGCCACAGTTTGGGAAGTTCAGGAAACCCTAAATAGGATAAACAAAAGGAAAACTTACTACATCTAAACACATAATGGTACACTACTGAAGGCAAAGACAGCATCTTAAAAGCTGTCATGGGAAAAGAAGAAGGTTGACTACTCAACAGAAAAAAAAAAAAGAAAATTTGAAGACAGTGAAATGATATTACTGTGTGAGAGGAAGAAATTTGGCCTGGTGCTCAAGAGCATGGACTCAAGATGAAGCAGGTCTGGTTTGAATCCATCTCTGGGACTTTGCCATTGTGACTTCACTGCTTCTATTTTTTCATTTGTAAAATGGAGATAAGATTTGGGGTGACCAGTCATCCCAATTTGCCCAGGACAAAGGGGTTTCTAGAAATACAAAATTTTCAATACTAAGAGTAAAAAAAAAAAAAAAAAAAAATGGACAATCTGGAATGGCCGGTCACTCTAACAACACTGAGTTTTCTTTCAGGATTCAAAGAGACGATGCATATAAAGCGTTACATGGCGCTTAGTCCCAAATCTGTACTAACTTTGTACCATAAGCTAATAGAGGCAAATAGTAAGCATTAAACAAATCATCCCTGCACTATTATCTGAGTGTTTATGGTCAAAAGAACATTTTTCTCTTTAACTAATGGAGTTAAGAGCAGACATTAAAACAGTAATAAATATAACACTCATTATGTATTTTTTTCAGGAAAAAAGGATTATAATACATTCTTCAGGAAGGGCAGCATTTATCTCCCAGGCTTCTTTGATTTCCATATTGTGAGTCCTTCCTTCCCACGGGAAAGGTCCCAATTAAAGTAGGAAAGCAGCTTGAATGAGATCGAATCTCCGTCAATATACTCGACGTAATTGTGCCTACGGAGTTGTGTCCTGAGACTTGCCAACAACATCATGATCCAGCCCATTCTTTTCTTCCGCCCCTCTCCCCCTGTCACCACGTACAGTGCCAAATGCCCTCTTCTCCCTCACAGAAATGTCAGGCAGGCAAGACCTCACTTGTCTTAACAGAATAGCAGAAAGCTGTTATTTCTTTTTTTCCCTTTTAGGAACCCACTTTATAACACAGGATTTGATGCAATTAAAAAGTAATCGAAACTTCCCTTCCTCATTTGGCCATCCCGAGTCCAGGTTTTATATTTGATATCCACAAGAGGATTAAAAAGCACAATTCAGTTCATTATTTGCCCTTCCCCGGTATCTCGCTTTGGGATCTACACTTGTAGTTTCTTTTGGAGGAGAGAATGAGAGCGGGGGAGGAGGGGGCAGAGGTTATAGTAATCAATTCTCTCTGCCCGGGTGCTGCAAGGACTTGGCTCCTGGCTCACAGCCTTCTGGGTATCAAGGAGCGAGAGCCAGCCAACCTGCTCAAGTTTTACTTCCTGCAAACAGCAATGCAGGAAATTCTGGTAGGGGTGTGCTAGAGTTCTCTCTCGCAGGATCATAAAGGTCGACTGCACACATTGCTGCTTGACTCCACAAAAACTAGTGTCAAGGTGTTAGCTTGAAAATGGTCAAGGTGAGAGTATTCACACCTGAAGCTGGCAAACAGTGCAAATCCATGTCTCCGCTTTGCCTTCAGGCCACTGGTTCCAAAATTTTGTCTCTCCAAAGAAAGTTGAAATATTCTGGCACTGTTCCTCTTTTTCAAGATAAACCCTAGCGTTATAGTTTGGATATGAAACATTCCCCAACGACCCATGTGGCTTGGACCCCAGCCTATGTCTCTACTGGAAGCAGTGAAACCTTGAGGAGGTTGGGCCTAGTCAATGGAGGTACACCCTAAAAGGAGACAGTGGACCCTGGGCCCTTCCTGTCTCTTTCCTTATGCTTCCCAGCTACCATGGGGTGAGCAGCTTTGCTTCACCATGTTCTTTCTGCCCCACCACAGGCCCCAAAGCAACAGGCTAACTGACTATGAACAGAAACCTTGGAAAGTTGAGCCACAGTAAACCTTTCCTCTTGTCAAGTTGATTATCTCAGGCATTTTATCATAGTGTTGGAAAGCTGCCATTCCTCCAAGAAATCTCTGTAGAAATGGATAGACTATTGTGGTAGAGCAAAATGGGAACTTTAGCAATTTAAGAGCTGACAGGCTGTGGTTTTGCACACTGACACCCAGCAGCTCTGCTTACTGACATTTAACTATAGTGACTTGCAGTGGTTAACAGGTACCTATAACCAATAACTGTAGTAGCAGAAGCAGGAAACAATTTGGCAGAGACAGAACAATCCCCCTTTAGCTTTAGTGAAGTAAAAGTCCCTAAGCTGTATGAGCTAAGAGTCCCTAGGCTGTTGATCAGTTGTACCTATATAAGAAATGTAAGATGCACACTCCAATAGAATTGTACCAACTCTCTTGCCTTGATGTACCCCAAACTTGCTTATGTATAAAAGTAAAAGCCCTGCTGTGCTCAGGGCTCAGACTTTGGGAATTATCCCTCTGGGACATGGCGCCACTAATAAATCGTGGCTTCCAGATCTCGACATCCTGGCCCTCATTTTCTGCTACACTATAAGGTCCCCAAATTATCTGAAACCTGATTCCTCAGGGAATCAGGCCAGATTTCAAATAACTGCAGAAAGGTGAGGAAGGCCTGTCACCCACCCCCATGCCTGCCTACACTCCCTCCCCACCCCGAGTTCTGGTATAATTGGCGATGACAATGTTTCAAGACCATGCCATCTCCTGCATGAGATCCTTCCATCTGTATCAGAGCACGCCGAGATGCTCCACAGCCCGTGTGTTCAGGAGAACTCCAGAAGAGACAGGGGAGATAGATTCAAGCGTATTATTGACCCATTGCTGAAGGGACCTCCAAAACTTCTCAATGTCCCCAGGACATTGAGATACAGAGCAGGACTAATGGCAAGGCAACTTCACGAAGCCAGTTGTTGGAATAAAACAAGGCACACACTTTTTACTGCCCACCCAAAGTCTGTGCCAGCTGACGATGGGGCCCCATTTGAACAGGACTTTACGACTTTACGTTGCTCCTTCCCACCTACCAGGTCTCTGCCCCACTCCACTCTCTACCTTATTTATTTACTTTTTGGCTCTGTTTAACATTCCCACAAATGATTTTGTGAGTCTTCGGTTACACTTTCAGACTAAAACAACAAAAAGTTACTGTTTAAAAAGCAAACCCCAGTTCTCTTTGTTCCAAAAATACCATTAATTTTTAAAACCCATTCTCCATGCGTGGATAATTCTTTAAATTTTAGTCTTCTTAGCATTTATTCACTTTCCATTTAATGAAATGATTCTCCTTTAAATTTCAATAGATTATTAAAAACCACTCAACAGCTAAGAGAAAATTATGCATTGTTGCCTAGCTGTTATACCTCAATAAATAGATCTGCTAGCCAATTTATATTTTAAATAATACAATAAATTAGCTCTCAGAGTATTAACTAAGTGCATATTTGGGTAGCTTAATTTAGAAGCATTCTTCTTATGCTAATTGGTCTTCTCTAATGAAATAGAACCACATGAACTAAGAAAGACTCCTGGCAAGTAATCAGAGTAAAATTGGGAGTTGCTATTGTTTATTATTTCCTTTGTTTTCAGGAAGCAAGCTGGGTAAGATTTTTTTAAGCAAAGGAAACAAAACAAAACCCAAGAATCCAATTCTTTTTTAAAAGGAGAGGATGCTCCTCAGCACAGGGTAATGAAACTTCTACAACCGCTTCCATGAATTTGTATTCCAGAATTGTTCTTGTTTTTTTCCTCCTTTGGAACACAGAAAGGAAATAGTCTTTGGTTGACAGAAACAACGCAACCTCTACTTGGAGGTGGTGTTCTGAACTACCCATTTTCTCAGCATGTCTATTTCCTAGAAGACGCCCTGGTGTGTGCAAATGGTGAGTAGCCACAACACAGTTAGATGTAGTAGTAACACACGCAGGCATGCACACATGCATGCGCAAGCGCAGGCACTCAGCTGCATAGGCTAGGGGTGCGGAGATGGGGTAGAGGCTGCTTTAATTCCCTGAGAACTTATTTGGTGCCAGGAACTGTGGTAAGGGGTGTGCAGCAGAGATAAGTGGCCTCAAAGCGCTCAGTGTCAAGTAGGGAGGAACACAGTTAATGAATTAAATTATGAGCTGGGCGCTGTGGCACACGCCTGTAATCCCAGCACTTGGGAGGCTGAGGCAGGAGGATCGTGAGTTCAAAGCCAGCCTCAGCAAAAGCGAGGTGCTAAGCAACTCAGTGAGACCCTGTCTCTAAATAAAATACAAAAAAAAAAAAAAAAAATAGGGCTAGGGATGTGGCTCAGTGGTTGAGTGCCACTGAGTACTCCCCCTGGAACTCCCCCTCCACACACACACACACACACACACACACACACACACACACACACAAAAGAATTAAATTATGAAGTCTTATTCATGCAATTGAACCTAGTTAGAGCTGCAGAGAAGATAATCTGTGGGGGCAGGAGCAAAGTGGGCTTCCCAGAGCAGGTACTGAAGCTTTGCTTTGAAAGGCAAATGGGAATCTTCTGAGCAGAAAAGGACCTACAGAGGCAAGGGATGGGGAAAGACGAGTGAATTGCTGGTGTGTGCTGGGCAAAAACTGGGTGTTTTGCCTTTTTCCTCAGGATTCTAACTGGGAAGGAGGAGAGTAAGAGTTAGGTGGGGAAATGGAGCAGAAGATCAAATACATATCTGCACTAACCGAGGTACAGTGTAAACTTCATCCTGCAGCTGTAAAACCTTTGGAAGAGGCTTGGAACAAGGAAACACAGGACCAGACTTGCCTTTGGAAAAAACAGAGAGGAGGGTGGATTGAGGAGGAGGGAGGCTAGTGCAGACCCCCTGAGGAGGCTACTGGAAAAGGGAACAAACTAAACAGCAGCCACTTAACATACATATCCAGAATGTTCTTGAACAGCATCTTTCAAAACACCACAAAGCATAAATGATTCCGTTTTGGAATTTACAACATGGGACAGCCCTCATGTTTTTTTAATGTCCCCAAAATGCTGCACTATGTTTATTGGTTTGTATAAATGCAGTGTTTTTCTTTTTAAGTAGTTCTTTGTGCTTTCTATGACGAGCATTAGGAAATGAATAAAATCAGGCCAAGGAGAAGGATACTATAAAGCAGATGTGACAAAGGCCAGCTGAAGAGCTGGGGTGGGGGAAGTGTTTTACCAATTACTATTCTCCTTCATTTTTAGTAAAACAACTGGCAAAGCAACTGGCTAAATCACTTTTCTTCCCTGTTTCAATAGGTAAGTGATAGAAGTGAGAGACATTTTGCTAGAGAAAGATTCAGATTGTTCTCCCTATGATCTGGGGTTTGTCTGAAAATCCAAGGCATACACTGAAATCTGTTGACTGTATTAGTTGCTTCTTATTACTGAGCCAATATTAGCAGAGTTGAATTGCAAAGGTGCTACAGGAATACATGTCTGACATTTTAGAAAGCTAGATGGTTTGGCAGCCAACCTCAGCACAGGACATCCAGAAAGAAAAATGCACCTGTACACAAAAAGCACCCCCAAGATGTGGGCACGACATGTTCATTCCACACACTGTGTATATGGATGCTGGAACCCTTTGATTGGATGGTATTGGAAGACAGGAGATGGAGAAAGAGAAAGCATATCATGAATGTAAAGATATGGGAAAGGACATTAAGCCTTCTTTCATTTTAAAAGCTCAGATGCAAGATAACAAGAGACAAGTCAAGTGTTTGCTGAGATCTTGGGATAACCAGAACTCTTAGGCATTCCTGCAAAGATATAATCAATTTGAAAAACAGACATTGTCTAGTGACACTGACACAAGCACAAGGAGACGCGTGCAAGAATGTTTGCAGCATCACTATTTGTAGTAGAAAAAGCTAGAAACAACCTACATGTCCATCAGCAGTAGATGGGTGAATAATATAATCACATTGCAAAATACTACGCAGCAATGAAAATGAACAAATCCTAATTGAGCTTATCAGTATGGGCAAATCTCACAAAACGGTGGTGAATAACACAAGTATGTTATCGCAAAATACATATAAAATAATTCCTCACATAAAATTAACACAAAAAGTAAAATACTGTATGTATATGTATATATTATAAAACTATTAATATTAAAAAGAGGGGCTGGGAGCCGGGCATGGTGGCGCACACCTGTAATCCCAGCACTTTGGGAGGCTGAGGCAGGAGGATCACGAGATCAAAGCCAGCCTCAGCAATGGCGAGGCACTTAGCAACTCAGTAAGACCCTGTCTCTAATAAAATACAAAAAAGGGCTGGGGATGTGGCCCAGTGGTCAAGTGCCCCTGAGTTCACTCCCCGGTACCAAAAAAAAAAAAAGAGGGGTTGTGGCTCAGCGGTAGAGCGCTTGTCAAGCACGTGCGTGGCCCAGGTTCAATTCTCAGCACCATGTAAAAATAAACGCATTGTGTACAACTAAAGCAAATAAATAAATATTTAAAAAAATATTAAAAAGAAAGGGATAGGGGAGGGAAAGATGAACTACTGGTCATGTTGTATTTCTTAAACTGGCTGATAAGTCAAAGGCCTTCATTCATCATTGTTTGATCTTATAACTATTCTTTGGTATGTATTCAATATTTAGTTTTTTAAAAAAGAGAAGGAAAACTGCCTATTGGTGCTGCCAAACTCACAAAAATGAGTCTTGAAGAGTTTTAATACGTTATTTGTCATACTTTTTTCTTTTCTCTGACATAGATGACGAGACAGGGCCTATGGCTCAGACCAGCAGGTGGGGAGGACATGGAGAAGCAACTGAACTGAAACAAAGGCAAAGTAGGAAGTCCCCCTGGGCCAGCAGCTCCAGCAGGACAGACCTGGTGCCAGAATCCAGGCCTTGGAGCCCTGGTTGCTGTGTAAAAAAAAAACAAATATCAGGAACAAAAATAAATACCGCATCTCCATGCTTGACAGCAGAAGAGTGGTAGGTGGCCAGATATTTAGGTCTTTTGTTTTGACAGTTTGTTTTTAATGCTTTAAATCTAATCTCTTGTGTTTCCCTTCTTCTCTGTTTCTGTGTGTTAGAAGCTCAGTACACATGAGGGGAAAGAGGGAAAAAAAAAAAAAAAAAAAAACCACAAATCTTAGAGGCTAGATGCACTTTGTTTTCTGGCAACAGGGACATTTGGGGTGACTGTTGAACTAGAAGGGACTCACTGTCATGCAGCAAAATGTGGAGGACCTCTCAAGGCCGGCCCTCTACCTCTCAGCAAGACTGTTTCCTTGCTTTGGTGAAGTTAAAACTGGACACAATTACAGTAGCTCCAGGCCTACTTGATAAAATGCTACAGGCCTCATTACACTATTAAAATTTTTTAAATTTTTGGCAGTGCTGGACTGAACCCAGGGCCTCACACATGCTAGGCAAATGCTCTACCACTGAGCCACATCCCCAGCCCTTCATTATTTGAACTTTTTAATAAAAAATGCCTCTTGAGGACTCTATGAACAGAGACTTTCTTGCCCTTTGAAGATAAAATAATGCTAGGAGGGGTCCTCAAAAGCAAGAGGAACAAATATTTATGACATGCTATAGGTGCCACATAGAGAGGCACCCCAACTCATCCTTAAAATTGCTTCTCCTGTGAGAGCGGAAGGTGCTATTTCTCCATCTACAGGTGAGAATCTTCTTGGAGAGTTGAAGTAAGTTGTTGTTATGGTTTGGACTTGAGGTGTCTCCCAAAAGCTCTTGTGTTTCAAGAAGGTTCAGAGGAGAAATGATTGGGTTATAAGAGCCTTATCCCAATCAGTGAATTAATCCCCTTATAGGGATTAGCTGAGTCACTGAAGGCAGGTAGGATGTGTATGGCTGGAGGAGGTGGGCACTAGGATCCTGGTTATGGGGTATATATTTTGTATCTGGCAAGTGGACTCTCTCTCTGCTTCCCGATCATCATGTGAGCTGCTTCCCTCCACCACACTCTTCCACAATGACATTCTGCCTTACCTTGGGCCCCAGGAATGGAGTCAGCTGTCTATGGACTGAGACTTCTGAAATTGTGAGCCTCCAAATAAACTTTCCCTCCACTACAGTTGTTCTTGTCAGGTCTTTTAGTCATAGCAGTGAAAAAGCTGACTAAAATAGTTGCCCAAGGTCATGCAGTTAGTAAGCTGTGGAGCAGGGACCCAAGTGCGGCACAACACAATAGTTATTCTCTCACCCCAACAGTATAATGTCAATAGAATATGGTAATAGTATCACCAGGGTGATAAACTGGGGACAAAATTCAAGTCTGCCTGATAGTTTAGCTCAAAACTTCTGTCTTGGGTCACCAAAGATAGTCTGTGGTTTGGGTTGGAGAGAGTCTATACATTTTTTCCAATAATTCAAAGTAGTTTAATGCATTGGTTCTGTGTGTGTGTGTGTGTGTGTGTGTGTGTGTGTGCACGTACGCACGCTCAGACCCCTGTTTGTATGGTGCAGTCTATGGACACCTTCTCATAATAATGTTTGAAGTTATACAAAACACACACACACACACACACACACACACACACACACACAGAGTTGTCTCTCCATCCTTCAGCATTTGCAGGGGATTGGCTAGAGAATCCGCTCATGGGTACCAAAATCCAAGGATGCTCAAATCCCTTACATAAAATGGCATGGTATTTGCATGTAACTTAAGAACATCCTCCTGTACACTTTAAATCATCTGTAGATTATTTATATACCTAATACAATATAAATGCTATGTAAATAATCATTAGACTGTATTGTTTAGGGAGTAAAAACAAGAAAAAACAACTCTGTACATGCTCAATACAGACCGTTTTTAATCTGTAGTAGGTCGAACCCACAGATAGAGAACCTGTGGATAGAGAAGGCTGAATACATATATATATATATATATATATATATATATATATATATATATATCAGATTATAAATGAAGCTATTACATTGAAACAATCAATACAGTAAAATATAAATCTGTGACAAAGCTTCTGTGTATGTACTTCTGTAAGAGCAACCAGTAGGTCAAGATACCTATGACAGCATATGTGACATTGTATCTGATGTGAAAATATCTCTGCTTTCTATTGGCAACAAAGTCAAAGGTATTGCAGATGCCACTGTGATTTGTTGCCTAAGTTCAACATAGAAGGAAAGGCTAGATTTCATAATTCAAAATGGAAGGAAATACTATTTCAGTAAAAGGTTAGCAAAAATAAAGATGTGAATTTTTCCCCTTGTAAGTTTACTAACCCTTTGAATCCTAACCACAGGATGCTTACCCCAGATTAAGAATGCGTATTAAATAACCTGAATAATTACCAATGGAAATGATAAAATTTGTTCATGATAAGACTTTACACTGAACTTTTTAAAAAAATTTGACATCAATCCATTATAGTAGTTGATCAATAATTTATATCCAGAAATGAGTTCGCTGTGGCCGGTGGATGGCACCTTTGCTGAGAACCACCACTCTGGTGGTATTGCAAGCTGACACCGCTTAACAGAGTTGCTCTGTTGGAGGGGGACAGATGCACTGCCACCTGGTAAGAGCAGATTTCAGTATAGCATGAAACTACTGAGGAAACAAAGCTAATGCTGTGAGTAAACCAAAGAGGTTTTCCACAAGGCTAAATCACCAGTGATTTCAGAGAATGAAGACCACTGGTAAACTGAGCATGGATGGCGGGGACTGAGATCCAACATTTAGCTTAAGGTTTGGGCTGAGGATTTCAGGGATCTGGAGCTGTGGACACCACTGGCTAGAGGACACATTTCTAAATGTGATGCTTCAAGGTCCGTGGCTGCTCTATTAAGAGTAGAACTATGTTCTCCGTTTCCTGTTGGCTCTGTAAGTAAGTAAAATCAGTCGGGATTTAGTGTGGTCTTTAGGAATTGGAATAGATGCTTATCCACACATAAGCCACATGGGGTTTCCTGGAAGATGGAGGCCATGTCAGTGTCAGCAGAAGGTCAAAGGACAGCAGAGTGCCCAAACCAGCTGCAAATGAGAACCCCTAAAGAACCTTGAATACCAATGTTCCGGTTCCAGGAAAGGAAGCCTGGGAACCCACATCTGCAAGGGTTGAGACACAATGGTTTAGGGAGAAGTAGTGGATTAATGAGGGTTCCAAATTCTTTGCCATTCTTGCCCCCAAGAAGAGCCTGGCTTACTCTGTGACTTGCTTTGATCAAGATACTGCAATGGAAATCACTTTCTGCAATTTTTGAGTGCAGGCCTAAAAGGGACTGGCATCTTTTGCTTCTCAGTTTGGGAGACCAGCTGCCATGCTGTGAAGAAGTCCAGGTCCTCACAGGACATAAGAGACTACAGGGAGAGAGCACTGGAGAAGGGGGGACCAGCATGGACACCCCAGCTCCAGCCAAGCTCCCAGCTGAATGCAGCCACCCTTTCTGGAATCAGAACCATCTAGCTGAGCCCATTCAAGCCACGTAATTCTGAGAAATAATAAACTGTTAATTTCAGGCCACTAAGTTTTGCAGTGGTTTGTTATTCCACAATCAATAAATGGAAAAGGAACACATTTACAGACAATCCTTTGTTCTTTTTCCTGAAAGATAGGTCGCTCCTACCTTGTTGAAAATCAAGGCCTGATCCATCTTTCGAATGCAGATGTTAAGATGGAATTACACTGAAAGCTTAGGCTTGATCGATCGTGTGTCCTGTGAAGGAGGATAGATTTCTCACCTGAGCTTGGGCACATCACCAGCTCCTGTCTCCCTGCCCCCCTGAGCATATGGATTGCATCATCTGTTTTCTTCCTGGTAGACAGAGACCTGCTTCCTGAGACACTTCATCAGAGAATGAAGTGAGCAGATAGCCCCCAGCTATCAGCCTCTTGGGAGGGGGGCATCCTCAGCTGCAGAGAGTGGCCCCTGACATCATCCTGGGACAGCCTACATTTGGTGACCAAGTGGGTGCATGTGTGAGGCCTGACCATGGTGGCCCAAAGTGGGACATTCTATTGGAAGATACTCTCCGCAGAATTCTCCCTGCATCATGATTCTCTCTCTTCCTGGGTCCAGTCTTAGTTCCCCATTCCTTCCACTGGTGATGATCCCTAGTAATCAACCTGTACCCGAAACCTTGCCTCAGTGCCTGCTTTTGAAGAGCCCAGCCTGCGACTGCCATGACGCTCTGATTGGGAGGTAGGGCGTTGGTTGGATTGCCACGTTCTGGTTTCCTGTTCAGGTCTGGAAGATGGAGATGTGGACCTGGTGAATTAGGACACCCCTCTTCACAGAAAGCGACAGAGCTGAGGGGAGGGGGATGAAGACTGCTTAACAATGGCTGTAACAAAGCCAAACCACTTTTCCAGGGAACTAACTGTATTTGGTGATCATTGCCTCAAATTTCTGTAACAGACACTTTCCTCCATCCGATATTATTTTTACAACTTCTCATCCCCAATGGACCACACAAACGCCAGGGTTGCATTTCTTGCTCTTCGCTTCCTCCCATCACGTCACCACATTCGAGGGCTTCTGAAGACTTTCCTGGAGCCAAGAGTTCATGAAGTGTAAAATTCTAAAAACAAAAAAATGAGTTGTCGGCAGGAAACCCAAGACAGGCAGGTGGCTCGCTGTCTGTGATGCCCTCCGTGGACTGTCTGTGAGAAAGTTCAAGTCCTGGCCCGACAGCCCCTTCCACTCAAAGGGCTGCGCTCATTCTTCCCTATGTTTCTGCATTGTGTGTAGTGAAGGGAACACACTGGAGCACATGTCATTTTAGAAAGCTGTGCCTACCGTCACTCTGTCTGCGTCTTGTGCTTCTCCGACCTCCTTCCTGTCAGCAGTGCTCTTCGTGCCTCTGGAGAACAAAGCAGCCTGTGTGGGCATGACGTACTGCCAGGTACAGTGTGCACTGCCCCACACCAGCCCTTCTGCTGGCACCACTGCCAGGGGCTCACCCCACGGCAGGCATGTGGCCTAGGCACAGCCAGCTGGAGTGTTCTGTCTCCTCCCTCCTTCACTGCTCTCACAGGTACTTCAAGATACCTCGTGGTGCGGCGGAAGGCTCGAGATTTGGGTTGGTTATCCAGTTGTAGATACTATTCCTATTGGAAGCCTTCAGCAACTTTCTTAGGTGAACCTTCTATTTCCTCATTTATAAGTTAGTTAATTCCGTGCCATGAATTACAGGGTAGCTATTAGGGTTTCATGAACTCACCACATACACAGAAGCATGTGGCAGACCACAGCCTGAGGCCTCGCAAGGTTGAATGATGGCAGCCGTCCTTAGCATCTCCTTTGACGGTCCCCGCATCCCTACACAGTGACTGTTCTCACTCAGAGTTGACAGAAGCAGTGACGGACCCACAGCCCGTAAGTGGCAAAACTGAACTCACAGCGGGTTCTTGAACCGACTGCCTCCATGACTATTCCCTAGAACAGCTAAGCTCCAAGCACACTGTGCTCCTTAGGTTTTTCTAAAAGCAGGTTCTAGCGGAAGGTCTGATTCCTGCAG